>CM060680.1:1317500-2517500 GCA_030686995.1 Artemisia argyi
ATATATATATATATATATATATTGTTGTGCGTATAGCAGAATTAGTAAGATGATATAGTAGGAGGCTTTAGCAATACTCATATTTAAACCCGAAGTGTTAACAAAACAACTGAAAATGGTTCACTTAGCAACGTACACATTGCCCATTCTTCTCAACAGAATAGTACGTGTGGTAAGTGGCAAGGGTACAAATTTCCATATGCCCATGATATATTGACCCCCTTAGTTTTTAATCCGGACCCTCCTTTTTTTTTATTTTTTTTTTATATAATTTTGTTTATGTCAAAACAATAAACTTGAAAGTTCGGAACAGAAAATATAAATTTTAATATGTCAAACGCTTAAAACTGTTAGAAATACGGAACAGAAACTGACAAAAACTGTGCTGTACTGAAATAAAATGAGAGACAATGAGACAAAAAGTACAACCTCCCTAGTATAGTAAGGGTTCGGTTAGGTGTCCCCATTTCCAATCATTGCATGCATTCTCGGTTTGTACGGTATGCATCGTGACTTGTATAGTTTGACCAAACCTTCTTTGATTTGACAACATAGGGAGAGTTTGTATAACACAACATCATGCAATTTCAATTCGTAGAAATGGATGTGACAACCCCTTGACCTAGTAGACAAGGCGAGTATTACTTTTACGTTTGGACAACAATATAATGTTTAATTTGACGCTGCTATTCACGTTGGTTATTGGACCGACCCTCATTAGAAGACTCAAGCTTACTATATACACGAAACTTGTTCTTGGTGGTGGTTGAAGACGTCAAAGTCGAATCATATGTTCAAAATATAAAATAGTCCATAACAAACTTGGTTGTTCAAATTGACAACCAACATTTAATAATTCCAGTCACACTTTATAAATAAACCATCACATTCTTAGAATTTGCTCTTAAAACAAGCACTGAAAAGATACACATATCAGAAGACATTGAAATAAAAACATACTCCGTAGCAAATAAACAAACACAACTACTTAATTCCAGCTACAACATCACATTCTTAGAATTTGCTCTTAAAACAAGCACTGAAAAGATACACATATCAAAGACTTTGAAATAAAAACATACGCCGTAGTAAATAAGCAAACACAACTACTTAATTGCAGCTCCAACATTAAACGAAAGTAGTACATATTAGGATAGCCAACAGGCCCAACAACCTAAAACATTCAAAGATCCATGCATGATTAATAAACAATCTGCTTAATCTCATTTGGACGATCATATATCTCCACAAACGGATCCTGTTTCTCAATCGCCATAAACGCCAACTTATCAGCACACTTATTGTCATCTCTAGAAATACATTTGATATCAATTCCATTTTCATGAACTAGACGCCTACACTCCAAGATCATGTCCCAACATTTGCTAATAAGCGGGCTACTAGGACGATAAGAATCTTGCGTGATCCACTCAATAGCAGCACTAGAGTCTGATTCAAGAACAGACCCTTGGTTCCCAAGTTTAGCCAAAAGACGCAAACCATGATATATTCCATGAAACTCAGCTGTGAGACAATCACTCTCACCAATATACCCTCTAAAACCCTTAAACCATTCACCAGTGTTATCTCGAAGGACTCCACCAAACCCACTCGGTCCTCGATTATGTGGCTCACCAGGAATAGGCCGACAACTTCCATCAGTGTTGACTTTGAAGGGACCGCGAGAAGTGCTCCTTGGAATTGACATGTGGCTGCTGGAGCTAGAATTAGGCAAGTAATAAGTACGAGTATTCGTCTGCATGGCAATTTGGTTTTCTTGTGTTTCAGTGTTGTTATCGGAAAGCATTCTGGAGATACCCCAAGCGGCTACGCCAACAACGTTACCGCAGCGGCAGCGCCGAGTGGATTGGTATTTTGGTTGGGCTCATCATCATCACGATTAGGGTTAGTCCCGTTTGTTCTTGCCGTGGTTTGAGTGGCACCCATGGTTATGCTTGTAACTTTTAAGTGTTGCAACTTACAAATGGTTTTTATCCTTTAATATATAGAGATGAAAAGTGTGCTTTGGGAATGCTCACATGTTAGGATAAATGCAAGATGAAAATCAATAAGTTTTATTTTTGCTAAATATTCACTAGAGGAGAGAGTAAAACGAAAACAAAAAAATAAACGAAATTGTCCCACAAGCTTTTGTAGCCCTTGAATTAATCGACTACATAATTCATAAATGGTATTCATAAGATGGGAACGAAGAGATCTAGTAAGATTAAAAATTAAAATAAAATTATGAGAAGTATTTATAGTTACACATTTTTAACCATATATACAATTAAAATGTAGATGCATATGAAATGTGAGATTTTTATTTTATTTTTTTCATACTTTCTAATTCTCATTTGATGCTAACACTTCAAACTAGTATTATTTTCACTTTAATTATGCGTAAAACTATAAAGCAATAATTTATTGTTTTATAGAAGCGAGTCAATTAAATTTAGATAAGAAACAAACTAACACGCATTATAGTATAGCTAATTTCGCTTTTCATTTGTATAAATATAATTGGAATGAAAATGTTTACAAAAGAGATATTCACCAAAGGGATGAGGGATAATGAAAAATTAAGTGGGTTTGTTGCTTCACAAAGACTGTTTTATAAAGTGAAGTGTAAGTTAATGCTTTCACTGTTTGCTTTTGCTTTTTGCTTTTTGCTTTGTTTCTACAAGATTCCTATTTCGTTTGTTTTTGTGTGGCATTACTTCTTGCTTCGTCACTACGAAATGAATAAAAATGATGAGTAACTTAAAACATTTGTTCCTGCCAGTCCCCCACTATGAAAAAATAACTGCAGACTTCCTCAACATTTTTATTTTTGCTCGGTTGTTGATCCAAAAATGTAACGGTCGTTATTTAACTTGTTATGTACAAGGGTAGCTTGATCTTTTCACCATTTATATTTTCAAATACTCTTAATAACCACAAAACGCATTTCAATCTTAAATCCAAACATCCTCTTCTTTAACATTTGCACCACTATTATCACCACACCATCTTCATCTTCTCTAGTAATCAAACAAAAACCCACCATATTCATTTTCTTCATAATTAAACATCATCATAGTCCTTTTTCCCCCCTTTTTTTTTTTTTTCCTGTAATCATAGTTTCGGATCTTTTAGCTAATTCATTCACAAGGTTTGAACATGTGACAACAGTCAAACACATGATTAGCATCAGTAGAGTTTTTATAACATCTCAGACTAAAATTACTTGTGTTAAATTCATTTTGTGCTTGTCGAGTCATTTTTGTGCTTAATTTATCTTTTATTAGGAAACCTTGTTTACAAACCCGCCATCAAACTAGGATCTTATTTAAACGTCGTTTAAATATCATGATATGCTAATGTCATTTCAAAAAAACTAAAGTCATTTATTTTATAAACTTAACACATTTTGCAAGTCTCAACTTTTACTTTCACTCGGTAAACTCGTTATCACATTTATTCTCTTACGTTTTAACGCTATACCTTTTATTTAAATGTCCAGGCGGTCAACAACATGTTCGAGTAGCTTTAAGCTAGTGTCACCACTCTTATGAAAACTAGTTTAACTAACTCGTATATTTCACTTTAAAAGTTACGTTTTCTTATGTTTGCGTTTTAATTTAACACTTATACCTTTTACATTATACACTTAACTAACTCTACAATACATTGTACACACTAAATAAAAATATATCTTATTTATTTATTTATTTTTACTCATGTGACACCACCCCCTTGTTCCGGACGTGTCTAAGGTATATGGCCGGAGGAATGTGTTCCGGACGGCAGATAAACAACCGGACGGCAAGAGAGGCCGGACAATATGACACAACACAGCCTTTCGACCAACGGGCCAGAGCAGAGTGCCCACGTGTGTCGCCTTCCCAGAAAACCCGCAAACGTATCTAAGGTACAACTAACACCTACCTAGACCTAGGGATGGCGGTTACTGTTCGTAGGCATGATTACTGTGGGTAGGTACGGTTTGTTCAACAAGTACAATAGTTACTATTCACAGGTACCTAGGTTGGGGTAGTATAAATACCCCAACCCCATTTATTGCAACACACACAGTTATTAGCATTTACTCTCATTTATTATCACACCCTTCGACCTTAGAAATATAATTATTCTCACGCCGGAACTTGGTCCTGGGATAACACCCGGGGCGAGGCTAACAAGTGTATTGCATTTGTGCAGTTTTCAAGATTGATTGAAGAACCTGAAGCCTCTCTATAAGCAGTACCGAGGAGCGGATCTTTACTTCAACAAACTGGTGCCATCCGTGGGACACACTATCTAATCTATCGAACGATAGGATGACAGGGCACCCACCTGAAACCCCCCCTCCGACAATCGGAGGGGACGGTATGAAAGACAAGGATGGTCCAGAAGGCTCCAACCAGAACGATCGCGACTCACCTAATATACATGATCTAATACAAGGGCACCTGACATTTTTGAAAGAACTTATCAAGGAGCACAATGCTCTCGGAGGAAGCGTTTTCAAGCCGATACGACTTGATTTCGGCGAAGACGGTGACAAAGGCCGGAACGAAAACCTAGCCAATGATAAGTCGGAGGATGACTTACAAAAACCCTTCAAATCAATACTCAAATCACCATTCACCCGAAGGATAGTCGAATTCTCCGGACCAAAGCACAGAATGCCGAACAACATCAAATTGTATGACGGTTCTTCAGACCCAGATGATCACATAAACCTCTTCGTCGGAGCAGCCAATCATTTCGAATGGCCTATGCCGGATGTTCCAACAAACGATGGATGGTCTGGCGCAAGGATGATTCAGTCGCCTAGATCCGGGTAGCATTGATACATGGGATGATCTTGAAGAACAGTTTGTGACCCGTTTCTCCCTCAGACAAAAGGGGATTCGAGATCCCAATGAAATCACTAAGATCGTGAGAAGGGCTAACGAAACCCTTCCGAACTTCAAAGAAAGATGGACGGACTAGGCCAGCTACATACCGGGGTGCCAGAAGTAATGCGTATATCGTCATTTATGGGCGGTCACAAATGTCCGGAACTAGCCAAGCGATTCTCTGATCGGGTGCCACACACCGTGAAGAAAATGATGACAAGGGTCGATAACTTCGTACGGTCGAAAGAATCATACAAAAGCACAGAGCTCCGGAAAGGGGAAGCACAAGACTATGGTCGGAAATAAAACTTCTCCCCAAGGGTTGACAGGGTAAGGGGATCTTACTCGGAAAAATGGAGGAGTCACCGTCAAGGAGACTACCGGCATAGAGAGCCATACTCTCTATACGTCCCACCAAAACAGGGGAATCACGATCAAGGAGACTTCCGAAAGAGGGAGACAGGGCGGCATGACAACAACCGCCCAGGACTGATGGCACTAATCAAACAATCAAAGGAGATCTTGGCCATAGAGCACCAACTCCGGCTTCCACCACCACCACCACTGGTGGGCAGGCCCAGCAAAGAAAACGCATATAGGTACTGTGACTATCATGGCAAAAAAGGGCACTTCAACAATGACTATCACCACCTAAAGAAACAACTGGAAATGGTGTTGGAGTCAGGAAAGTTGGACCACCTGACCCGAAATGCTAGACGACAAGGAAGGGAACAGCCGAAAGAAAATACCCAGGGAAAAGGGAAGGTGATAAACATGATTGGTAATGTGGGTCCTCTAAAATGAAAAGGTCGAGAACTGGAGGAACCATGGATGCTCTTTCCCATCACTTTTCCTCCAGTCACGACAGACGATCTATCAGATGAACCCCTCATTATTGAGGAAGAGGTAGAAGGCTACTTAGTCAGGAGGGTTTTCATGGACGAAGGAGCGTCGGTAGAGGTTATGTACGAACACTGTTTTAATAATTTGTGCCCTACGATTAAGTCAAGAATGCGGGAATGTGATTCCCTCCCTCATGGGGTTCTTGGGGGAAGTGGTCAAGCCCTTAGGAAAGATAGAGCTAGATGTCTACTTCGGCTATCACGGTTTGTTCCGAAAGACAAAAATGAAGTTCGCAATAATAAGATCCTCATCGCCATACAATATCATCCTGGGAAGAACCGGACTAAGAGAATTAAGAGCCATTCCATCCACCATTCACACCATGATGAAATTTCCTACTCCGAATGGCATTGCCACGTTGGTTACAAGGTCAGTAACCATGTTGGAATGTCGAGTCCTGGAGGAAAAACAGTTGTCGCCGAGCGAAGAAAAAGGAGCAACGGCCGATACGGCTCATCAAGAAATGGAAGACAAAATAGGTCTTACTGAGGAGGTATTAATACACCCGGCTCACCCCGATCAGCTGGTAACTATAGGGGGAAAATTTTCAAACGAATACCGGAGGAAATAGATAGCCTTATTGAGACGTGATAAGGCAAAAAGTGTACCGCTTTTAGGGCCTGAATTCGTGATTATTTGATCAATTATTGCCCTAAATCGTTCCTTTTGTCATTTTAAGGTACTTTTGAGTAGAAATCTGGAAAAGGAAGCATTTTGGACGTTTTTGGAGCGATTAAGTGAAAAAAACGACAAAGTCTCAAAATCCTTGCTGGGAACAGTACCTGACGACGTCAAGACTTTACATGTGACGGCGTCAAGCTTGGCAAAAGAGGTGGATATGAAAAATACACATGACGGCCCAGAACTATTTCAAGGCTAAAATGCCTGACGGCATCACCAAGGCCGTCAGGGTCAAATTACAAGTGACGGCCCAGAGCTTATTCTCTTCATGACGGTGTCAAGACTGGATCTAGGCAATACGACCCTTAATTTGGCGGCGAGTTGACAACGTCACAAGCTAAAACGTGACGCCGTCAGGATGTAAAATCTATATATATTTTTCCAAATTTTCATTGTTAAGTGTGGAACATTGTGTGGGATATTAGGGCATAATCCCTAGACGCATTTTAAAGCTTTTTCAAGGGTTTCAACCCCTTGATTCTTTCATGTTCAATTGAAGATAAGTACTTATTCAAATCATTCAATATGTCTATGTGTTGTGTGATTATATCATACGCTTGTCTTCTCTTTAACATTCTAGGCTAGGTTTTTATTGTGTTTGCTTAGATGTAGTGAAACCTAGATGTTAATTATTGGTTGATGGTTTGTTTATAATTGTTTTGGATGATTGAATTCGATGTTAGGCTTAAGAAAACTGGTAGACTTCCAATTGGTAACTTGCTTGAACGTCTTAAGAAACATGATCGGATGTGTACTACGATTTATTGGTTGTATTTAATGTATAGGCAACTTCTAGTGATACTACGTTAGGAGCTAGTAGTCGGCTCGACCTAGATTGAAGTGGAAGCCTATAGAGTTAGGGAATATCGTACACGGCCCTACGACTAGTATTAAGAAATATAACCCGTCATCCATGCAATTGTAACAAGCTAATCAACCGGTAAAAGATATCTAGGGAGTAATGAAATCTAAGTAAACACATTTTCTCTCATTATTGTTTCCACCACAATTAATTTAAATTTATTTTATTTTATTTTGATTGCATCTTTAGTTATTTGGGTTAGTTGACTAGCAACTAATTCCGCACACTCCTTCAAAAATCGAGATTTTTACTTGCTTTTATAAAGACATAGAAATACAAAAAAAATCATCCCTCACCTTTAGACCTAGTTTAGTAGACTTTTTAATCCTAGCGAACACTATTCCTGAGTTGAACGATCAATCCCCCGGTACTTGTCACTATACTATACTACAACGATCAGGTACACTGCCTGGCGGGGATTGCAAGCTTCTCAAGATCCCTTGAGAGGTAAAACCTTTTGTGAGGGCGTAATCCCGCACATCAAGTTTTTGGCGCCGCAGCCCGGGGAACAGTCATTGTCTAGGTTAGAATTTCTTTTTATTAGGTCTACTTTCTAGATTCCTTTCTAGTAAGATTTTTATTTTTATTTTTAGGTCTTCTTTAGTCTATCTCATTTCTTTGTTCCTTTGTTTGTAACCTTTACCATCCGCCATCATAGAAGGTGGTAATCTCTTTGACCCCATCAACCCACCATAACAAAACCATCCATAAAACCCACCACAACCAAACCAACCTCCTAGACCCCGAACTCTAGGAGAGTATTCCCGTCCTAGCCACCAAGGCTATCGAAACACCATTGAGCTCACTCAAGGAGCCAATGTGTCTCCCTTGCGATCTGACACCATTTGGTTGGTGCAAAGCGGATGTGCATTCCATGGACTTCGTTCTGAAGATCCTAATCAACATCTCAAGGATTTCCTTAAAATCGTAGATTCCATAGACCAGATGTTGAAACTCGAGAGACGACCCGATTGCGTCTATTCCAATTCTCTCTACTTGACCAAGCTAGTCAATGGCTTGAGCGTTTACCCGCGGGATCCATCACCTCTTGGGATGATCTCACCACTCGTTTCCTTACTCAATTTCCCATCGGGGAGAACAACTAAGCTTAGAAATGACATCTTGATGTTCCAACAACGTCAAGGTGAAACTCTTTATGAAGCATGGACTCGTTTCAAGGACTTACTCCAAAAAGTCCCTCATCATGGCATAGATCTTTGGCTCCAAGTCCAAATTTTTTATGACCATATCGATCTATGCACAAGGCGAACCATTGACCAATCGGCTGGTGGCAAGCTGCGTGATCTAAGTGCGGAAGAATCATGGGAACTCATAGAAGATCTTGCTCTCTATGACAACGAAAGTTGGAATGATCCCCGTGATTTGAACAAAACGTTCAAGGCAATATCTTTGCCTTCGAACAATTCA
This sequence comes from Artemisia argyi, assembly GCA_030686995.1. Lineage (NCBI taxonomy): Eukaryota > Viridiplantae > Streptophyta > Magnoliopsida > Asterales > Asteraceae > Artemisia > Artemisia argyi. Next base: position 1,326,261 of record CM060680.1, read on the forward strand.
AGCACTTCCGACCGTAGGATCATGGAACTTGAAGACGAAGTCAAGTTTCTCATGAAATCCTATGAGGCTCCTAAGCCTTCAATCCAAGTGAACAAAATCACTTCTTCATGTGAATTATGTAGTGGTCCCCACAACACTCGTGATTGCATGGAACTCCTCGAACAAGCTTTTGCGGATTATGCATCCTCGCGTACCGACGGAGAGGGAGATAAGTGGTACACTTTCAAACCCGGGCCAAACCCTTACGGTGATTCATACAATCCCTCTTGGAAAAATCACCCGAACCTTAGGTGGAAGCAAAACCAAAACATGCCCCAAAACAATTCTTCCAATCCACCTAATCGTTACCAACCAAACAGTTCAACCTCTAACCGTACTTTCAACAACAATCCTTCCAATACCTATAGTAGTACCAACAATCTTGAAGGATTGATATCCAAGTTTATGGCATCTCAAGAAGCTCGCATAGCTAAGTTTGAATCCAAATTCAGTCAACAATAAATGGAGATGACCAATAAAATTGACAACTTGTTGAAAGCCCTCAACAACCAAGTGCTAACTACACCTAAGAAGGACACTAGTAGCGGGACCTAAATTAAGGACCCCTCATCATCCAAACATGTCCACTTTGTCAATGTTTTCACTATTAAGCCAATCGATAAAAATATTGAAGGAAGTGATAGCGATGAAGTTAATGTAGAAATTGAACCTAAGGATGAAATTGAGGAAGTTGAGGTTAAAAATGAAGAGAAGTTAGAAGATGTAGGGGATTATTTCAATAGGTTACCCACCAAGGAAGAACGGGAATATCACAAGGATCTATTTGATGACCCCGAGACACCTTACATCCTTGGTTTACCAATCATTAAGACGGGTGATCCCTCTAACATCAATATACCATGCAACATTGGTCATGTGCATGTATGGAAAGCCTACATCGATCTTAGATCTCCCATTAATATTATGACTAGGATCCACTACAATTGGGTGATGAAAAAGCAACTTGGACCTAGGATTTTTCCCAACACAGGTTGGATGAGTAACTTTGTAGGAAGAGTAAAAGGATTACACAGTTTAGTAGGAAACTTTACATACGTTACCGACTTTGTGATTGTAGAAGATATTCGTCCGGTAATAGATGGTTGTTTAAGTCAAGTAGTGTTCGGAAAGCCATTTGTTGAGGCATCTAAGATGAATTATGACCCGTCTCTAGGGATAGTTAGGTTCAAGGATGAGAGCGATGAGATAGCTTACAAAATGCCATATAGGATTGAACAATTCCGGCTCTTGTCAAACATTGAAAAGGAACACAAGCAACCGGTCTACTATAGGAATAACGAGGATAGACGTAGAGGAGTAGACTATGTTATGAGTAGAATATTTGGTTTCTATAAGGAATGCTTGCAATTAGGTCCGGAATACAAAACTAAGATTGAGGATGACCTAGAGACTGTGACCAATGACGAGGTCACGTGATTGCCCGTGACCTTGAGTCTAGCTACAAGACTCGTAAATAAAGAAAAGTGCTTCTTGGGAGACAACCCAAGTTTTGTTTGTTTTATTTGTTTGATTGTTTGATTTTATTTGTTTCCGTATGCGTGTTTTATTTTTATTGTTTATGGATCATGGTTCAAAATAAATTACGAAAATACTTTATTTTGTTTTTAACTTCGTCTTAATTACATATAAAGGTATTTTGAAAAAGGTAAGTGTAAGGGGAGACCCGGAATTGTTTATAAGAATGAAATTGAGCATGAACCACAACAATATTAAATGAACATGTATATTAGTAATAGTTTGAGTCAAATGCTTGTATCAAGTCATAATGATGTTTTGCAGGATTTTCCAGGAAGTAAGGCATAAGTTTTTCCAGAAACTTAACATAAGATATTAAGATTTTTGCAGGACCATTCTGACGGCGTCAGGAGTTATAACCTGATGGTGTCAGGTACTAAAATTCTGAAAATTTTTGCAACTTTTGTTTAAACCAGAGTCTTAAAAGTTTTTGGTTGATTCTTTAGTTTTATAAACTCCAGGAAATCTGCAAACATTCATTCCACAAGCATTATATCTTAATTTGCTTTCTAGGATTTTTTAGTATATATAGATTGCCGCCGATTTTACGCGAGGTTTGCCTTGATTGTTTTCTCAGGTTTAACAGGTTACATTGGACAAGAGGATGATTTATATTTCTGGAGAGAAGCTTTCAAAGCTCATTTTCTTGGAAGAAGATCTAACCATGTTGACACATTATCCACACCGAACGAATCAGGGGAGTATTTGTTTTCATTCTTTTACCTTCACTACTTTTACATCTTTTTAGTGAACATTAGGGATAATGTTCAGCCGAAGGGGAGGGTAAATAATGATACCTTAGAGAATACAATTGCACTTGAGTTTGTTTGTTTGATAGTAGGTGTGTAATAAAACTGAGAAAAATACATGTTAGGGCAATTTTAGCGCCAAATTTAAATTTTTTTACAACACTTAGGAGTGAAGCGTTAGCCTTAATGAGCGTCTCATGGATAGGAGTTGTATGAGTAGTACAAAAAACCGTACAACTCAGAAAAATTTTCCACCCAAATATATGAGATTCGCTTTTAGGTTTGTTAGGAAAAGTATTCATTACTAGTGCTTATGAGTGTACTGACGGTATTTAGATTCCAGAACTTGCGTTAGTGATGCATCCCGAGACCGCTAGTGAGACTACATTCGTGTAGTTAGGATTTACTACATGATAAGAGGCATTAGGATCACCCTTGTGTTAAACCCGTATCATAAATTACTTGACCAATGAAGTCATAATTATTTGACTATAAATTCAACTAATTTTTCCAACACATTTGCGATGTACTCATTTTTAGTACACGATACCCCTAGTACACCCCTCCGAGCCTATCTTTTTCGTTTCTAACTTTAAGCGTCTTACTTAAAGATAGAATTTGTTACAATCCACCCAAAATGTGCAACCAAATCGCCTTAGCCTTCCGTGTATGCACTCATTTTTATTGCATTATTGTTATTTGTTAAACCCTTAGTTAATTGTCTAATTAATTACATAGTTGCTAAGTCGAGTCATATCTTGTACATATTGTTTTGGGACGATTGGGACTCATGAGTAAAGTACTATTGTAATGGAGTAATGGGGAAGACGTCAATTATTACCCCCATATGTGCGTTGATATTTAAAAGTACTCCAAGTGTTTTGATTATCTAGATTCGAGTAATAGAATAGTTGATTGTAAAGTATGTAAAAGTTCAAGTGTAAGGGGGACGTAAATCCCCTGTGATGTATTATTTTGGATGGTAGGGCAAGAGTGTATGCAAAAAAAAAATTAAAAAAAAAAAACGGACTACCATCCTGTTTCATTTTATGTTTGTTTCATAGTTTGTAGTTTTGATCAGCTTAAGTCGAGTCGAGTCTTGGCTTAGCAACTCCATATTATACATGTAATTATCCAAGATGATTAACTCGCCACCAGTAAATATTGCCTTTATCCACACTTAACAATGAAAATTTGGAAAAATATATATAGATTTTACATCCTGGCGGCGTCACGTTTTAGCTTGTGACGCCGTCAACTCGCCCCCAAATTAAGGGTCGTATTGCCTAGATCCATTATTGACGCCGTCATGAAGAGAATAAGCTCTGGCCCGTCACTTGTAATTTGACCCTGACGGCCTTGGTGAGGCCGTCAGGCATTTTAGCCTTGAAATAGTTATGGGCCATCATGTGTATTTTCCAAGATCCCTTGAGAGGTAAAACCTTTTCTAAGGGCGCAATCCCGCACATCAAGACGAAACAAAGACGTGTTCGCATGGCAACCGACGGACATGACCGGAGTACCAAGACGTCTAGCACAACACTTCCTCAATGTTAAAATCAAAGACACTCCGGTGGCACAAAAAAGATGTACGTTTTCTCAGGAAAAGTATATGATAATAACCAGGGAGGTACAAGAATGGGTTAAAGCAGGCATCGTCCGGCCGGTCTGGTACCCCACGTGGATATCCAACCCAGTGTTGGTCGAAAAGTGTGAAGGAAATTGGAGGATGTGCATAGATTTCAAAAACCTAAATTCTTCTTGCCCAAAAGATTACTACCCACTGCCCAAGATAGACTAGAAAATTGAATCCGTGATGGGGTTCCGATACAAATGCTTCCTAAACACATATAAAGGATATCACTAGGTGCAAATGGCGGCGGAGGATGAAGAGAAAATGGCGTTCTATACAGAACAAGGGACATATTGCTACACTAAAATGCCCTTCAGACTGAAAAACGCGGGAGCCATATACCAACGTCTGGTGGACTCAACATTCCACTCACAGATAGGCAGGAACCTAGAGGCGTATGTGGATGATATGGTCATCAAAAGTAAATCCAAATTAGCAATGATGGCCGATATAGCAGAAACTTTTGACAACCTTCGGAGAATCAACATGAAGTTAAACCCAAGGAAATGCTCTTTTGGCATAGAAGAAGGGAAGTTTCTAGCGTATATGGTAACCTCCGAAGGGATCAGGGCCAACCCAAGAAAGACCAAAGCCATAGCCGATATGAAGTCCCAGAGACTTTGAAAGAAATGAAAAGCCTTAGCGGCAAGCTAGCAGCGCTTAACCATTTTCTATCCCGATCAGCGGAAAGATCGCTCCCTTTTTTTGAAACCCTCAAAAACATCACAAAGAAAAATAAGGACGACTACCGATGGACACAAGAAGCGGAAGAAGCCTTCCATGCTATGAAAAGATTGGTTTTAGAACTCCCCTACCTGAGTATTGAGGCAACATTATCAAGATCTCCTAATGTTTTAATGATGACAAATAAACTTTCGGAACACATAAAATAACAAACGGTAGCCAAAATTCCCCGAACTAACATCTGCTCTTGACGCTTTGGTCACGCGTTGAAGCGTGGCTGACGTGCCAGGCTTATGATGTTGTCGGTATGAATATGCTATGTGCTTAATTGAGAACACTCGAAACGAGTTTTGGGATAAGAGAGATCCAACTTTTAAAGCACCCACTTACGGGAAAACGCCAAATCATGTTTTCTAACTCTCGCCTCTAGCCAAGGCTTTCTAACCTTAGATAGCTTATATATTTCACGTTACATCATGTGAAAGCATCCATATGCTCATATCCCATGCTTACGTCTTCTCTAATCACGTAACGGGTTTACTCCCTTATTGGTCAAACTAAGTCCAAGGTCACTTTGAGTAAACGCATCCTTTCCCGCTTGGGTTATGCTTTACATCAAGGCAAAGCACTTAACTTGTTTGGACCAAGGTGTTAGTTTAGTACGTCGAGTCATGGAAAGTCACGAGTTATGAAACTATGGATTCTCGACGTTGTGTTACTTGAACTTATAAGTAACCTATGATTTTCTCAACTTATAATCTTAATTTTCTAAACCTTTTTCTTCTTAATGACAATTAGATTATTTCTTAATCTCCTTCCTAATCTCATTTTCAGTAAAGACAAAGCCACCAAATCTCCCACAATCCTTCCCAAAAATCTTTTCCCAACAACCTCTTACAATTTTGTCTCCTCACAAACTCCCACACAATATTCCCTCTTACAATATTCCCTTCACTTTAACAACTTCCCATACACCTTTCTTATACACACACATATACATACACTACTTCTCTGCTACACACATACACTCTCATATACACATACACACTACTCACATACTCCCCAAATACACACACAAGGCTCCCCATCTTTTCACACTCTTACACTCTTACATATTCCTTACACATACAACTCATACCTATACACATCCCATCCTTACAACACATATCCTCTACACTCCCAATACCTTTATTTTCAAAATACACACACTCCCCTCACAACCTCTGTACCCTCACACACTAGCCAACTCGCTAAAGTCTCCCCATCAAATCACATCTCTTCACACCTTACACAATGCAACTCATACACAACTCACCTCCTCTCTAATTCAACACATGGGGATTAATTTCAAATCCAAAGGAGGCTCCCTGTGATCCTAGCCATTCATTTCAAACAAAACCATCTCAACCATCCATCTCATTCTTTCCCCCAAGGTTGGAATATACCTTTGGATATTCTCTTAGCTCAACCATGGTTCATTCCTAACCCAACTATGGTTAGTTCTCTACACTTAACCTTGGTTAACTCTTAACCACACCAAGGATGGAATATTCCCTTGGATATACCCTTTAACCTAACCATGGTTTACTCTCTACACACTCTTCTAAACTAACCATGATTACTTCTTCTCACACTCTTCTCTATAGAGGAATATCCCATGGCATATTCTCTTCTCTATTATGCCATGTGAGGAATACCCTTTCTACCCCTACCAAATTACCCTTTCTACTCTTCTACCCTTGGTATTTGGTTTTCTCATAAACACTTCACAAAACATTTTCCAAATTGGCTATTTGAGTTGGTAAACCTTAGATTGATTAATGTTAAGGTTTAGTGTGAAGTACAATTAGGGGTTTAGCAAGGTAAGGTATTTACAAGGACCAACACCCAAGATTTGGGATTAATTATCTTCTACATCAACGATCCTATTGTGCTTAAAGCTTATAAAACCTTTTTAGGTTTTTATTTGTTCTAATTGGAAGTAAACTCGTTTCGAGTTTTGGGATGATGGATGTATACCCTCGTTAGGGTATTGTTGGAAGGGCTACTAGTTCTTGAGATGATGGTTGATTATTGGTACGTGGGTTTGGGAGAGTGTGATGTTCTACATGGGTAGAGGTTTTGTGTGCGCTGTTCACTTGGAAGTTAAGTTCGAGGGTTCTTATTCAAAAACTCTGATTGTTTGGTCGTTATTTGATCCTATACGCGTACATGCTTATCATGTTGGTGGATCTGGTTCGTTGCATGGTGGCCTTATCATCCTGATATTGTTTCTACGTGGCTGTTTGATGGGTTGATCATGGTATGGATGTTGCAAATTTGTTGATTAGGTCTTTTGCAGCTGGTTTTAATTCGTCATCCTAGGCTGTTTTTTTTACCTTTTGCTGATGATTGTAAGTCCTTGTCCTTGACATGGTGATACCTTGGTAAGTTAGGGTATCGTTATACCCTATGGATATGTTTATTGCGACATGGTTGTTGGACGTACATGTGATTGCATGGTAGATTAGTGGTACGTTTGCTGCTGCTGTTCGCTATTGGAAGTTAAGTTTTATTCGTTTCTTATTCAAAAAACGTGGTACTAAGTGTCCTTTGGGACTGAGGTGAGGGATTTCACCCTCACCATATGTACTTCAACGGTTCGTGCTGCTGGGTGGAAGTGGGATGTTCGCATCTCAGGTTTTGTCTTGTTATTATACCTAGTTTGTTACTTTGTAATTAGCTAGGTTTGTTTGTGTTTATGGCTTGTCATAAACACTTGTTTATCAAGCGCCTGTGCTTGAGGTTAATGTGGTACTTCAGCCACATTCCATTGTACTTAAACATTTTTTGGATAATATATTTACCGGGTCGTTGACCTTTTACCCAAAAAAAAAAAAAAAAAAAAAAAAAAAAAAAAAAAAAAAAAAAAAAGATTTGGGATTAATACAATAGAGGTCCTGGCGCGCTGCCCGCGCGTTGACGCGCCGACCTCGGTAAATTAATTCCAAGTTTGGGTCTTGGCCTATAAATACCCCTAGCCTTTTGTATTCCTCACCCCTTGCCGTTACTCTTTCTCTCTACATTCTTTCTCTCTAATCCTCTAATTCTATCTCTTGTGTTCTTAGTTATATATATTCATCTTTTGAAAGAACACATCTCCTTGCAAGGGAAGAATCTCAAGAACTTAATCCACTCTTGTGATTATGTCGAGGGTCTTCTTATCTTTACCCTTTCTACTACAATCGAGTCTCTAGGTTAGGTTAGGTTAGGGCTTGGTTGAATAAACATTCTTTTATTCATTCAATTGTTTTTAAGGGAAGTCTTGTGTCTTGGTGACCAATCTTAGATCATTGGGGATCTAGTTAGGGTTTGATACTTCCGGGTGGATGTTTTGGTTGTGGTCATGGTGACCCTTAGGTGAAGTCGAATCGCGAGATTCTTTTGGGTAGTTTCCAAGGGCGGAATACCGTAGGAGTAACTCCTTCTTTGTGAGCATCAATATTGGTGAATATCGGTGGAGTGAATTGTAACGGTTTGTAGTCCACCGAAAGGATTATACTAGTGAATAGTATCGGTGTCGTGGATTCGCAACTGGACGTACGGATGCTATAAACCCCCCATCTCGAACTAGTATATATCGGTGTGTTCTTTACTCGCTTTATATACTCTTGGTTGTGATTGTGTCTGTGGTTGCTCTTACTTAGACCACTTGGTTGTCTTCGTGGCTTAAATTTTTTTAAACATTTAAAAAGCCAAAGAAACCATATTCACCCCCCTCTACGGTTCTACAATTGGTATCAGAGCAGAATACTCAAGATTTTGAGCGTTAAAGCCTTCCAGAGAAGTCGTTTTAAGTCAAAAAGTTCCTTTCCAAAAATCTAAAATCCTAACTAATATTTTTGGTAAAGTGGATTATAGATCCATGGCTCAAGAGAACTATGTTGAGGGGTTTTCTATGCAAAGACCACCTTTGCTAGAGACCGATGGGTTTTGCTTTTGGAAAACCCGATTTGAGACCTATGTTAGGTCCAAAGATCTTGACTTGTGGGAGATCATCCAAAATGGCAACTTTGTGTTCATGGTGGAAGACCCCGAAACAAAGTTGCTGATAAAAAAGCCACATTCGGATCTAAATGATAATGAGAGGAGAAAGCTTGGTAAGGATGATGAAGTGAAGATATTGATCTATAATGCTCTACCTCGAAGGGAGTTCGAGAGAGTCCATGTTTGCAAAACCGCCAAGGAGATTTGGCATTCTCTCACCATTACTCATCAAGGCAATTCACAAGTCAAATATTACAAAATCGACTTACTCATCCAACAATATGAGAGGTTCACAATCTCGGATGAAGAAACCATTGACAATGGTTACACAAGGTTCAATGCTATTATCACTAGCCTCACGGCTCTAGATCCTAGCTTCTATAACAAGAACCATGTGAGAAAGTTTCTTTGAGCACTTCCGGTAAAGTGGCGACCAAAGGTAACGGCCATTCAAGAAGCCAAGAATTTGGCCAAACTTCCTCTTGACGAGCTTATAGGCAACCTCAAGGTCTATGAAATGATTCTTGAGAATGACAAGGCAAGTACCAAAGACAAGAAGGAGAAGGTTAAGTCTTTGGCTCTTAAAGCTAAAGTCACTAGTAGTCAAGCTAGTGATATTAGTGATAGTCAAGATGGTAGTGATGAAGAAGACGACGTTGACGACGAAGAGTATAATCTTATGGCAAAGAACTTTAGAAAGTTATTTTGGAGAGGTGGAGACTTTAGGTGTGGTAACCGGTTTGGTAACCGAGGACACAATGGTGTAAGAAACGCTTTGGTGGAAGTAGGGGAATTGACAACAAGGTTGGTGAAAATGCAAGGCGCATTCAAGCATGCTACAATTGCGGTGAAAAAGGTCACTTCATGAATGAGTGTCCTAAGCCTAAGGTGAACAAGGCATTCGTCGGCGGAGCATGAAGTGATAGTGAGGAAGAAGATCAACCGACAAATCAAGCTACTTGCCTCATGGCTCAAGAAAAACTTGAGGTACCTCTAAACCCTTCCTCTTATAATAATTTAAATATTATCAATTTAAAAAAGGAGAATGAGGAACTAGTTAAGCTTAATGATTATTTTATAAAAACCTTCGAAAAAGTTATTAAAGAAAAGCATCTTCTTGAACAAGATGTTGGAACCAGAGTTTTACTCTTTTATCAAGTCTCGGTCATTTGATGTAATAGGTTGCTTAGGCTTGTATGTTTATTTAATGTTAAGGCTTATGAAGCAAGCCCATGGGCCTTAAGCCCATTTCGTTTAAGAAAGAAAGGGAGGAAGGGAGTGTTGCCCTAATCCTCCCCTATAAATACTTTGTAACCTCTCATTTGAGAGGTGTTGGTTATTTCACTATCTTAATCAAACTCTTGCTTTTCTTATTCTCTCCTTTCATATAATCAACCATCTCTCCTTCTCATCTTATTTCTATCATTCTTATACTTGTGTTTACATAAAGTGTGACCTATCAAGTGGTATCATTCGCCGGAAGAAGGTGTAGTTATTGTTTTTTCATTGATTTTGATCTTAAACTTGTTTTTTTAAATCGAATTTTAGTAAAATTTTTTGTACTTTCTTGTTTGTTTCTTGGTTTTTATCACATCTTTGCTTACAAACTTGTGTTAAAAATCAAAACAAACCAAAAAGTTCCAAACTTTTTATCAAAAAATTCGATTTGGAGATTTGTACTATTTATCTAAATCTTTTTCATTTTTGAAAAAGTTAATAAAGTTTTCAACTTTCTTAAAGATCTCTTCATTTTACACATAAAAGTACAAGAATCTTGAAATAAAAACGAGTTTTTGGATTGCTTTCTTTGAAAACAAAATCTACCAAGTTATCGAAATCTTTCATAGTTACCATTTTCGCGATCTTCTCAAAGTGCACTACCTAGACTTCGTTTGTGTGGACTCGGTATTTTCTTTCTTGTATAAGAAAGTTAAGTACTTCGACTTTTGGGAAAGTTCTCGAAATTGTATAATTTCGAAAAACTAAGTTTTGCAATTTTGTGGCTTTTCGAGAAATACTACATTTTTTTCGAAAAGTTATCGAGAAAATTTTTTCAATTTTCGAAATCTTAAGTTTTTCGAAAAATCTGCCAAGTTTCGAAATACTATTTTTCGATTAAACTGAAAAATTATCGAAATCTTTTTCTCGATTAAACTGAAAAATTATCGAAATCTTTTTCTCGATTAAACTGAAAAATTATCGAAATCTTTTTCTCGATAAAACTGAAAAATTATCGAAATCTTTTTCTCGATAAAACTGAAAAATTATCGAAATCTTTTTTCTCGATAAAACTGAAAAATTATCGAAATCTTTTTCTCGATAAAACTGAAAAGTTTTCGAAATCTTTTCTCGATAAATCCACTACGTTTCTCGAAAATCTGCCAAGTTTCGAAAACATATTATCGAAATCTTATTTGAAGTTGTGCTAAGTTTCTCGATAATTGGTTAGTCTACACTTTCTACAAGATCCATAATTACACAAGTATCTTTCTAAAATTTTCTTTCTAAATCTCTCCTTACTATCTTCTTAATTTCAAAAAAAAAAAAAAAAAAAAAAAAAAAAAAAAAAAAAAAAAAAGAGTTTTTTGGCGGGAAAATTTGAGTAAAATTTAATTTTTACAGGAGACTAAACGTTCAATTTTTACGCGAAATTTCAATTTTGGTATAACGTTGAAAATTTTGGCCCAAAATTCAAATTTTTAGGCCTAAATTCAAATTTTTTCGGTGAAATTTGGCGGCAAAATTTTTGAAACTCAAAATTTTCTTGCAACCTTATAATTGCATTTCATAGTGATTTTCAAATTTCGGGAAAGTTAATTTTTTTCAAATAATTTTGGAGGGATAACCAGAAATCACTATTTTCGACCTTGAGTGTGACATTTTGGTTTGATCATTTCGACTACGTCGCAACAATCAAGGGGGAGAGCAATGTCATCTACAACGTCTCAAGGACCTTCTTCCAACTATCTTCCTCACCAATATTCTCATCAGCAACAGTCATCAGCATCAGTACATTCATCCAACTACCTTCCTCATGAATATTCTCATCAGCAACAGTATCATCAACAACTAAGTCACAGCTCCCTCATTCATCAGATTCTGCTCTTCGGCACTATATCAAGGCCTCCGATGTTGCTACCAGGAACGTATACTGTTTGGAAACGGAGATTTCTACAATGGCTCACAGATCGTCCTGCTGCAGATCTCATGCTTAAATCCATTCAAGATGGTCCATACAAAATGATATTTCTTGTTGACTCAACAGGGATTATCAGAATACAAACTGATGAAGATTTGAATGCAACTGAACTTGCTCAGTACGATGCTGACCAACAGGCTGTATGGTTCATAACAGTGGCACTTCCCAACTCAATTTACATGTATATGGACTTTCAAGCTAGTGCGTATGAAATGTGGAAATATCTTGAAGCTATGCATCGTACAGAAGAACTTCATCACTTCAGAATGAGGCAAATTCTTGAATCTTGCTTAAGCATGAATCCACTGAAGACCATTCTCCCTGCTCCACCAACTCCAGCTGTTGACCATGGATCCTTAATTCACACTCCAAATGGTCTCTTCTTCAATCCTCCGAATGCACCTGAGCCTTTCTTCATTCCACAGTACCATCCTGCTACACTACATAATAATGTGCAATCTCTTCTGCAAAATCTAGTGAAGCTTAGTCAAGTATCTTCTAAGAAAGGCAATGGTGCTATAGCTTCAACTTCTGAATGCTTTAACACAATGAAAGATTCTGATGATGAAGAAGATCTTATCGAACCGAGCATGGCATTCTTGGCATATACAGAAAATATTGCAGATGAGGAAGCTCAGGATTATGATTCAACTCCAGTCTTTGACGATAATGTTAAATACAATGCCACACTTAGTCTAATGGAAGTTGAAGGGAGTTATCTCAATGAGGTTTTGCAAAGTGACATGGGAGATATTCCATCTGATGATGAATATGCAGATTTGGTAGCCAATACAGCAGATGTCATGTTAATGTCACATCATGATTATGTTCAAGAACCTGCTACTTCTAATATCATGATCCAATATGATTCATCTCCGCAGCAGACTTCAACTCAACTTGTTCCATATGACAACAGTGATGCAGTGTACTATTCAAAAACCAATGAAGATGACGATGAGGATTTCAAAATTCTGAATCAAGAACTCGCACTTATCACTCGTGCCCTCAGCAAAATCTCCAACAAGACAAACAACCGTCTTCATTCTTCTTCTAACATAAGGAATCAAGCTGTTGTGCAAGGTGAAAGAGTTGATAGACAAGGAAGGAATGCTGAAAGGACTATTGGGAATACTGCAGATGTCGTTAATGTAGGCAATGAGGTTAAAATATTGGAAGATAATTTGGGTATCATGGATGATACAGACCCAGTATACGACACAAATGCTTCTGATGACTCTAAAGACCCATTTGAGAGAAAGATGACTGAAGCTGAGAAAAGAGCCATCAATTCTACAGAAAATTGCTTAGCTCATTTTGAATCAGTTAAGACTCAATGCAAGATTCTCTCAGATGCATGGTTTCCTACGGGGGGTACCTTTAATGCATTCTTTGGAACTGGAATGGATCGTCTAACCTTCCAAAGGAAACTCCGAGAAAACATTGCTCAAATTGAAAAGCAGATTGAACAGGGAAGCGATTGCATGGCAGGATTTAGAGCGCTCAAGGCACAGTTCAAAGTGTTCATGGCATTGCATTTTAAAGCTCTCATACACTATAAATATGAAAGCAATGTATGGAGAGAGAACATCACTAGTATGGAGGTTGAAGATTTTAGAGATCAACTTGTTTCACGCCTAAACCGCTTAGAATTTATGCTTAATGAAAGATCACTTCATCTGAGTGCTATCAAAGAACAGGAGATGCAGATTCACGAAGAGCAAGTTCATAAAGATGATTCATTGAAAGCTAATGTGGTTGTCATGGAAAGCAAAGGGACAGAATCAGAAGTACAGGATGACAACAGCAGATTGGGGAATGATAAAGATGCAGATTATGCAGAGATCAGACCCTTCCGTGACTCAGAGCCCAACTTTGACAAAGGACAGATGGATGTGGAAGATGTTATACCCATCTATGACAAAGAACCAAACTTTGACAAGGAGCAAATGGATGAGGTACAATCTACTGTTGTTCATATTATGCCTGCAAATGAGAAACAACAATCTGAGCAACCTAACTTCAGTAATGAAGGAGAGGTTGACCAGGATGTTGTACAATGTCTTGACAAACGTTCTGAGTCTGAGTCTTTACAGTCTTTACATGATAATCTAATGACTGAAACATCTAGTCAAACTCTTGAGTCTGAAAACCTTCTTCTCAAAAAGACCATTGCCCAGTGCCATAAAAATTTTTCAAAACTAGAGGCACATTGCATCTCACTTGAACTTCAAATGCAAAACGAATCTCTAAATTCGGGCAACAATGGTCAATTTTTGAATGAACAAAGAAAACGTGTGGATACATTAGTTAAAGAAAATGAGCTTTTAAAAGGTCAAATTCAAGAAAAGGTGTTTGCACATGCTGCATTACAAAACAAATTAAGAAGACTGACTGGCCAGAGTGTGGATACTAAGTTTGCAAAACCATCAATCTTGGGGAAACCGCCTTCTCAAACAATCAGAAAACAAGCAGTGATTAGACAACCTACTGCATTTAAATCTGAACGATCTAAATTTTCAAAACCTCGGTTTGCCTCCCAAGTTGTTGAGAAATACAATTTGTCAAAACCAGTCACTCCACATTCTTGGCCTAAGGAAAATGCATCTGTGTCTGCTAAATCTCAACACGTGATTATACCTGGCTCTTCTAGGATTAGTTCGAAAACAGTGTCTAAAACGAGCATTAAAAGTAAAGAGTCTTATGACACATATGACATGTACAAGAACTATGATCTAGAAAAGGCTAGGAAAAAGGCGCTACTTCAAAAGGATGGAATTCTAGGTTCAAAACCTCATATGATGCCTTCCACTGTAGTACAGGACACTGCTTGTAGTAGCACACCAAAACCTAGGAGTTCTCAACAAATTAATAGGAATTGGCTAGCATCTAAGAGTAGTTGCGTAAATAATCATGTTGTTTGTGCTTTAAAATATCTTCAAAAAGGAAATTCACTTGAAAAGGCTCAATCGACTAAGACAAACAAACCCGTTGAACCAAAAGTCATAAGTCAGAAACCTAAGAAGTGGATCAACATAGGACGTAGGTTTTCTCTAAGAAGTGATGCACCAACATTTCATTCAACTGCATCTAAAAGGAAAACATCTCCTAGATCTAACACTAGGTGGGTACCCACGGGTAGAGTTTTCAAATCAATTGGTCTTAGGTGGATTCCTACAGGAAAGATTTTAGACATTTGCACCAAAACTAATGTGATCTCCACAACTTCTACCTCTGAGACTAGAATGAAAACCATAGGTATTGTGTGTTCGAGTGTCAAGAAGATAATTGACACTACATCTTTATGCTTCTAACATCTGGAACCCATTTACTCTTGGGAATCCTTGTTCTCTGTTTTCTTGTCTCTTCTTTCTTTCTATGCAGATTCAACAGGAATGGCTTCGGAACAACTCAGTTTCGGACCCGAGCTTAATGGAATGGTTTCTGAGCACAACAGCTTAGGACCCGTAATCAACTGTTTAAAGCACTTCAGCATTGGCTTCTGAGCACAACAGCTTAGGACCCGCATCCAACCGTCTAAACTTTCCGGATTCTTCGGCTGAACCATTGTTACTCTCTCGCAAAGAATTGGAAACCTTGTTTGTTCCATTGTTCGATGATACGATTGAAAACCGTCCTTCTGAGGTCTCACCAATTTCCGCTGCACACCTTGATCATAATCAAGTACCTGACACACCTCAATAAACGACAACAACTGTTGATTAAGACGGTCATCCAATTGCATCTCCAACAACAGTAGGACAAACCGCTTCCAACTCCAGACAATCAGCTGAAGATCCATTACAACAATCAGTACCACAACTTGCAGATTATGATGGAAATACTTTCTTCAATCCATTTGCACCGACTCCAACTGTTCCTGATATAATGGAGTCGTGTTCTCGCACTTAGGATCCGTCTGATATGCATACGTTCTACCTACATCACCCTTCGACACATCATTGGACTTAAATGGATTTGGAAAACATGCTGGACGCAGAAGGCACATTGATTCGCAACAAATCTTCTTTAGTTACAAAGGGATACAGTCAATGAAGCAGGATTGTAAATCACTGTCATCAACAAAAGCTTAGTATGTAGCCATGTCTGCTGTCTGTGCTCAAGTTATTCGGATGAGAACTTAGCTCACGGACTACGGCCATGTATTTGACTAGATCTCAATGTACTGCGACTCAAAGTGGGCTTTTGCAATCTCTTGCAACACCATTCATCATTCCAAAGCCCAACAAAGTGCTCTCCGCTACCATTTCATCTCAAAGCATGTCGATAAGGGTATAATTGAATTAAAGTTTGTGGGTACTAAATACCAGTTGGCGGACTTGTTTACAAAGGCATTACCTCCTTCAAGGTTTGTTAATTTAGTTCACCATATTGGTATGCGGTGTTTGACTCCAGATGATTTGAAAAATTTTCTTAAAACCTAAAAGAGTCAAACATCAAATTCTTTTTGTAAATATTTTATCATTAAGAAAATACAAAATCTACAAAAAGACTCTTCTTTCTCTTGCACAAACTTCTAATCTTCAAAACTATGTTCCTCCATTAAAACAAATTTTGCTTTACACTGTCAAAATGGAACATGTTTTGAGGGGGAGAAAATGTTTCACAAAATCATGAAGTTTGCACACCTAACTTTTATTCTTCAAGGATAAAATGTTTCTTCATCATTCGGATTAAAACTCATTTTCAAAAGGTTCTATGATCTCTCGAATTAAAATGTGCAAAAATGTTTCACAAAATAAATGCTAATTCGAGGGGGAGAAAAGAAATTTTTCGGCAAGGATTCCAATTTAACCATGTTTAGACTTCAAATGGAAAAGTAGTTAACCTTTAATGAGTAAAGTTCACAAAAGTCTTAAACTTAGGTAAAAAGACATTGCATGAAAAAATAAAACAGGCTCGCATCAATGTTTTTCACAAATGTTCTCAAAAGTTTCACACATAATCAGATTAACAATTTTTTATCCTCGATTTCTTTTCGATTGTTAGTTTCTAATTTCTCCATTGTTGTTTTCTAATCATTCCCTAAATGTTTCAAGTGTTTTCAACGGTCAAAAAGGCATAATTAGAAACTAGGGTTATCAATCAGGGCTTTCATTTTTTATGTGTTTAGTCTAATTAACTAGTTTATATAGCTTTAGAGAATACTAAAGAATGCTCGATTGGTGTGTTTGCACGATTAGATACAACATAGGTTTGAAATCAAGTGATTTAGGGTTTGAGATGTCGATGTCTTTGCTGCTACTACTAGGGCGTTTGTTTGTACAATATTCTTGCATTTTGATGCTAACATGCGTGCAAAGTCTCAATTCATGACCCCAAACCATGACAATAATTGGAAAATCTCGAGTGATAGAATGAATTAATCTGTGATCTTGTGTGTTAATATGAGAATTCTGAGCATTTTGGTAGATTTAGAATGAGTTTCTTGATTCATCTGTATACTTGTTTGTGCCTAATGCATTTTCTCTGTGTGCGAGTACATGTCATCCCATTGAAAGTCAAAATTTCAACATTCGACAAAATGGTTCTTATGGAACATATTTTGAGGTCAAAGGGTTAAATGTGTTTAAAGGCTAAACTGGTAAATGGATTCAAAATGGTGAGAAACAAATTTTTCCAAACTCCACACTATTGTTTTACACCGGTAAAGCAAGTGTGAAGACCAAAGCAAAGTTGTTCTAAAACCTTTCATCTGGAATGCTTTGGCTACAATAAAGAATGACTCTGATTTGGGCATCCCAAATACCGGAAGTTTTCCATTCATCACAAAAACAAATCTTAAAAAAAAAAAGAACCCTTGAGGTTCATCTTTAGATGGAAACCTTCTTCTTCAGATTTTAAAACTCAAAAAAAAGACTCCGGGTCTCAAACAACTTTTCAAAAGAAAAAGAGTTTTAAATTTCCATTGATTCGACGAGTGTTTTATCAAAATGAAACAAAGATTTTTCAATCCTCGTTGAAATTCAACATTTTTTTGGATTGACACAACCTACAAGTGGATTTCAAATTTTTTTTGGTAAACAAAGGTTGTTAGTTCTCAAGGTTGTTGTCTAATCTGATTTTCAAGCATTCTTTGTTGTACAATACTTGATTGTGTTTTCTAAAACCTTGAGTAGAATCATCTCACGAATTTTCTTAAAGTATTTTTTAAATACGATTCAATATTCTGCTCAAGAAGACTATCTCTCGAATAAATTTCATTATTTGAGGGGGAGTATTTTGTTAAAAGAAAACTAATTTTGTATTAAAACAACGACTTGTGCACACATTTCAGTGTACAACTCGGGTTTCAAAGAAAGGAAAGTGCCTTGCTAAACCATTCTTTAAAACGAAACGCGCACTTATCCTTAAAAACAAGAAGAAGTTTTCATGCAATGCTTATCTAAAACTTCTTAATCTTGAGCAAAATTTATTCATAATTTTTCAAAAGGTTTTTCAAAACTTTTCAAAATTTTGCTCAAGATTTTTCAAAACCTTTACTCCCCAATTCGCTCCAAAGTTTAAAAATGTCAAAACACATGCTCGTTTTGAGGGGGAGTATTCTAAATCAAAATGCTTTGTCAAAATCATGTTTTAATGGCTTGTGCACACATAACAGTGTACAACCCGTTCTTGTATAGAAAGGACCCTGTAGTACGCTTCAGTGCCTCAATCCTAACATAAGGAGCGAAGGCTTCTTACTTTTGAGTAGAATTAATCAAACCTTTTATGATTTTTCAAAAAACTGCTCAAAAGACAGGTATTTCACCTCAATAAGTATTCACTTGTTGAGGGGGAGCACTTGTGCCAAAACTCATCGTTCTCAAAAATCCTAAGTTCTTGTTGATTTCTCCCCAAAAGACTCAAAAAGCATATTTTAATCAAATGTTTCTCAAAAACAACATCTTATATGCTATTTTTGAGGGGGAGAAAAGAAAAGTGATTAAAATATGAAAGTTCAAAGTTGCTAAAAGTTGTATCGTGTGCGAGCTAGACTCAGATTGACCCAAGAATTGACGAAACAAAAGTTAGTAATCTCGAAAAGACTTATCCTCGACGGGTAATGACATCAAGTTAGTTACTAGAGCTAGTTGTCACCTAAAAGCTGACAATGGAACTCTTTAACTAGCCACGTAAGCGTGTCTCGAAAAGGATTTGTCTTAGTAGAAATGTACCGTTTCGAGAAACTTTCTGTGGACTCGACCAGGCCGGGTAATAACTTCAAGCTAGTCTAACTAGTGATGTAAGCGTGTCTCGAATCGGTCTTGTTCACTTAAAGTGGATCAATTCAAAAGTGCTTGCTCCTCCCGCATGTGCAAATTTATGAAAGACTTATGAGCACATGTGCAGGGGGAGCCCTTCATAAGAAAACACAAAACTTTCAAAGTGTTAAACAAACTGTTTGATAAACACAAACACTTTGAGAGATTTTTCAAAGGTTTCAAAGGCAGTTGTAGGATAGTCATGGAGTTATAAGGTGACTAAGGTTAGGAAATAACCGTCCTATGATCCGCCTAAGCCGGAGGGATCTACCCAAGGACATCACCAATAGTTAGAACTAGAAGTCCTTAGGTATGATACGAAAAAAGGAGTAAAGAATGAAAGGAGAAAGAAGGGGTTGAAGAATTAAAAAGAAAAGTAAAGAAAAGGGTGAAAAGAAATAGCCCTCCATATGTTCAACCTTAGGGCAGACACCGGGTTCAATTCATATGCTACTGGTTGTTGCTAAGGCGCACCGGTATTGAAGATAAAGTCGTCATGGACCCAGTGACGCAATGCACTAAACCTTCTTAACCACTCAAGTTCTCTTAAAAGAGCTTGTTTCATTCTCACGGGGAACCGGTGTAATCTATCGACTTATCTCTTAGAGATGGTTGATATTGAAGCAGGAGACCCCTCCCTAGTCTCCGCATAGGAAACCTAAGTGTGCACTTATCGAGTCTAGAGCCATGAGATACATCCAAGATCTCTTAGGAACACTTAGTATTTCTACAACTGGTGTTCAACATCAATGGACACCAGCTGTAAATTATCGAGTCCTTCGCAGATCTTAGCAATCTGCCGAGAACGTTTATGAGAGAATTGCATAAGTATTTCTCAATGATTGAACGGAAACTCCTGTCAGGATCATCTTCTAACAGCCTTGACAGGTCACTTCGGTAACTCCTCGTGAGTTACGCTTAGTGTTTGCGGTGGTTTCTTTTACGGTCTACAGTCGTGGAGTGATCCCCAACGACTCACCCAGTCATTGAGCTACCTAGTAGGTCTCGTAAGCTCCTTCGGGAGTATCTGATATGGGAACGGCCTTGATAAGGATTAGAAGGAGTCTTCACACTATGCTGTTGACGATCTCTAATTCCTTATCTGTAAGTACCGGTTGTTTATTGCTAACTGTTTTCTTTCAGGGACAAATCATTTCCATAGAGACGGATTCCACATGCTTGTACATGCATCTTGAAGTCATCTAAAAGCTCCCTCAAGGATCTGTGCAACACATAGTTCAAAGAAAGATTCTACGCCAAAAAGAAGAATCTACAGAGTATAAAGACTAAAGATCTTATGTCTAAGAAAGGGAACTACGTGCATGTATAAGTCAAAGTTCAAAGATGTATGAGCATGTTGGAATGGCAGACTACCACCACAGACACAGAAGTGACGAACGACAGACAACTTCATAACATGTTCACTACACTATCACCAAAGAAGAAAGACTCAGAGCTTAGTACATTCTTCTAACAACATTTTGAAAGATGTCTAAAGTTATTCAAGTCTAAAGTCAAAGACAGAGATGATGACGTCTAGCAACCGTGATGACCGACCCTTAGGGGGAGATTGTTGGAACCATACTTTTGTATTTTATTCAAGTCTCGGTCATTACATTTTGTAATAAGATCATCACAACCACATCAACAAAGAACAAAGAACGATGAATGATTTTGAAGACGTCTAGAGCTTTGAAAGTCAAAGATTAAGACGAAGACGTCAAGCAACCTTGATGACCGACCCTTAGGGGGAGATTGTTGGAACCAGAGTTTTACTCTTTTATCAAGTCTCGGTCATTTGATGTAATAGGTTGCTTAGGCTTGTATGTTTATTTAATGTTAAGGCTTATGAAGCAAGCCCATGGGCCTTAAGCCCATTTCGTTTAAGAAAGAAAGGGAGGAAGGGAGTGTTGCCCTAATCCTCCCCTATAAATACTTTGTAACCTCTCATTTGAGAGGTGTTGGTTATTTCACTATCTTAATCAAACTCTTGCTTTTCTTATTCTCTCCTTTCATATAATCAACCATCTCTCCTTCTCATCTTATTTCTATCATTCTTATACTTGTGTTTACATAAAGTGTGACCTATCACAAGAACAAGTCAAATTCAAAGAAAAGGTTTATGAACTTTAAAAGGAAGTAAAGACACTAAAGCATTGCAAAGTGGCGATTGAACCATGTAAAAGATGTGAAGAACTCACACTTGAGGTTAACTCTTTGAATGACAAAGTGTCTAAACTTCAAAAGGAATCTTTAAGTTTTTTCTAAATATAAGAAAAGTACAAATGATTTAGAAGAAATAATAAGTCGCCAAAAGGTGTCTCAAGATAAGGGAGGTCTTGGATTTTCAAAACAAGGTAAAACCACTCCCATAAGCCTAACAAAACCAATGGTGTTTGTTAAATCGAGTCAAGACCAAGATCCAAAAATTTCCGAGGCTGACGCGTTGACGCGCCAAGCCTCTGAGAGAAATTGGATCTACGTCAAGAAATGTTATTAAATCAATTACTCCTTAAGGTCCTTTTGTAATCACTGCAGGTAACCAAGCTCCGATTGCAAGAAAAGAAAACCCAAAACAACTTTACAACTCAGGTTCTCGCAAAGGCCTTGGTTATACACAACCTCGAGTTAATAATAGACCACTCTTGTCTACACCCAATATGAAACCTACAACCTCATATAACCAAAGACCTTGGTTTCAGAATAATCAAAGAAGAAACTTTTATAATTATAATCAAAGGTCATCTCAATACCAACACAACAACTATCAAAGGAGAGACAACTTCTATCCAAACCAAAGTTTCTTTAGATCACAAACATATCATAGTTATAGACCAAGCTTTCAAAATCAAAATAATTCTCAAAACAATCCTTGGTCCGCTTTCTCTAGATTCGGTATTGAGAAACTATGTGTCTTACTTCAAGATCCAAGAATGTTTAACTCGGGCATTTTAAATACTAACCAAAATGGACCCAAAAGACAATGGGTACTGATATGCGTGAGATTGCACACTCGCAAAAGGTTTTACCTCTCAAGGGATCTCAAGAGGCTTGCAATCCCCACCAGGCAGTGTACCTGATCGTTGTAGTATAGTATAGTGACAAGTACCGGGGGATTGATCGTTCAACTCAAAGAATAGTGTTCGCTAGGGTTAAAACACAGTTAAACTAGGTCTAGAGGTGAGGGATGATTCTTTTTGTATTTTATGGAAAGCAGGTAAAAATCTCGGGTTTTGGAAAGATGGGCGGAATTAGTTGCTAGTCAACTAACCCAAATTACTACAAATGCAAATAAAATGAAACTAAATATAAATGTGGTGGAAACAATAATGAGAGAAAATGTGTTTACTTAGATTTCACTACTCCCTAGATATCTTTTACTGGTTGATTAGTTTATATTCCTTAATAACATTCTTAAGGCCGTGTACGATCTTCCGTAACTCTATAAGCTTCTACTTCATCCTATGTCGAGTCGACTACTAGCTCCTAACATAGCATCATTAGTAGTTACCTACGCATTAAATATAACCAAATTATCGTAGTACACCTCCGATCATGTTTCTTAAGACGTTCAAGCAAGTTACCAATTGGAAATCTGCCAGTTTTCTTAAGTCTATCATCGAAATCATTCATCCACAACAATTATAAACAAACAACCAACCAATAATCAACATCTAAGCAAACACAAAGAAAACCTAGCCTAGCATGTTAAAGAGAAGACAAGCATAAGATAGAATCAAACAACACATAGACATATTGAATGATTATTGGAAAACTTATCTTCAATTAAGCATGGATGGAACAAGGGTTTGAACCCTTGAAAATATAGAAAATTCGTCTAGGGTTTCTCCTCCAAAGTTACACACAAGGTTCAACACTAATGAATGAAAATTAGAAAAGTATTTATAGATTTTGCACTTTGACGGCGTCACGTTATGGCTTGTGACGCCATCAACTCGCCTCCAAAATAAAAATCGTATTGCCTAGATCCACTTCTGACGCCGTCATGTGTAAACTGGTTTTGGGCCGTCACATATATTTTGCTCTTGACGGCCTTGGTGACGCCGTCAGGATTATTTGCATTGAAAACTTTCTGGCCCGTCACGTGTAACTTGAATTATCCACCTCTTTGTCAAAGGGTGACGCCGTCACTAATAAACTTTGACGCCGTCAGGTACTGTTTTCAGCATGAATTTGAGACTTTGTCGTTTTCTTCACTTTTCGCTCCAAAAATGTCCAAAATGCTTCCTTTTCCAGATTTCTTCTCAAAAGTACCTAAAATGACAAAAAGAACGATTTAGGGCAATATTTGATCAAATAATCTCGACTTTGCGCTTAAATGACCTCCTAAAAGCGGTACACTTTTCGTCTCATCAAATACCCTTACACTTGAGATTTTCTTGTCCTCAAGCAAATGCGCTTTTATTCTAATCAAAATACAAGTTAGGGGTCATTTAACACTAATATAAAAGTAATTTCAACAAATAATCGTTCCACTTCAACCAAAAACAAGCACGGAAATTATACACTAGCACCTCTCAAATAATGTTTGGATACTCACATCTCTCGGGTGTAATAAAGTATATATCACAATATGGAAATGGAAAACATCTCTCACAACCTGTCATAGCAAATAGATTACCATAGACTTGAGAAAGGATCAAACCTCTACCACTTGGTGTAAGCGCCTAGGATAAAATATCAAAGAGGTCTTTTAAAAAGGGTTATAACGTTAGGTGTAGGGATATGATAAACACGGTTTTGTTGGATAAAGGCAATATTTACTGGTGGCGAGTTAATCATCTTGGTCAATTACATGTACAATGTAGCGTTGCTAAGCCAAGACTCGACTCGACTTAAGCTAATGAAAAACAAATAAAAACATAAGATAAAAATAAAATGAAACGAGATGGTAGTCCATATGTTTCTCTTTTCTTTTTCTATTTTATTTTCTTTTTCTTGATTTTTCAATTTTTTTTTTTTTTTTTTTTTTTTTTTTTTTTTTTTTTTTTTTTTTGCATACACTCTTACCCTACCATCCAAAATAATACATCATAGGGAATTTGCATTCCCCTTACACTTGAACTTTTACATACTTTACAATAAACTATTCTAAATATTCGAATTAAGATAATCAAAACACTTGGAGTACTTTTTAAGATTAACGCACATATGTGGGTAATAAATGATGTTCTTCCCCATTACTCCATAACAATAGTACTTTACCCATGAGTCTCAATCGTCCCAAAACAATATGTACAAGATATGACTCGACTTAGCAACCATGTAATCAATTAGACAATTAACTAAGGGTTTAAACAAATAACAATAATGCACTAAAGATAAGTGCATACACGGAAGGCTAAGGCAATTTGGGTGTATATTTGAGGTGGGTTGCAAACAAATTCTTTCTTTAAGTAAGATGCTTAAAGTTATAAACGAAAAGATAGGCTCGGAGGGGTGTACTAGGATTATTGTGTACTAAAAATGAGTACAACGCAAAGGTGTGGGAAAATTAATTGACTTTACTAGCCAAGTATTTATGACTTCATTGGTCAAGTAATTATGATACGGGTTTAAACACAAGGGTGATCCTAATGCCTCTTATCATGTAGTAAGTCCTAACTACACGAACGTAGTCTCACTAGCGTTCTCGGGATGCATCACTAACGCAAGTTCTAGAATCTAAATACTGTCGGTACACTCATAAGCACTAATAATGAATGCTTTTCCTAACAAATCTATAGGTGAACCTCACATATTTGGGTGGAAATTTTCTATAGTGGTACGGTTTTTGTGCTAGTTATACAACTCCTATCCATGAGACGCTTATTAAGGCTAAAGCTTCACTCCTAAATGTTGTAAAAAAATTTAAATTTGGCGCTAAAATTGCCCTAACAAGTATTTCTCTTAGTTTTATTACACACCTACTATTAAACAAACAAACTCAAGTGCAATTGCATTCTCTAAGGTATCATCATTTACCCTCCCCTTACACTTAGGCTGAAAATTGTCCCCAACATTCAATAAAAAGGATGTAAAAGTAATGAAGGTAAAAGAATGAAACAAATACTCCCCTGATTCGTTCGATGTGGATAATGTGATAACATGGTTAAATCCTCCTCCAAGAAAATGAATGTTGAAAGCTTCCCTCCAGAAATATAAATTATATTTTTGTTCAATATAACCTGTTAAACCTGAGAAAATAATCAAGGCAAACCTCGTGTAAAATCGGCGGCAATATATATATACTAAAATCCTAGAAAGCAAGTAAAGATATAATGCTTGTAGAATGAATGTTTGCAGATTTCCTGGAGTTTATAAAACTAAAGAATTAACAAAAACTTTAAGACTCCACTAGAAAAACAAAACGCACAAATTTTTTTCAGAATTTGGCATCTGACGCCGTCAGGTTATGACCCTGATGCCATCAGAATGCTCCTGCAGAAATTTCATATTAAGTTTCCGGAAAATTTCTGAAAAAATTCATGCCTTAATTCCTGGAAAATCTTGCAAAACATCATTATGACTCGATACAAGCATTTGACTCAAACAATTACTAATATACATGTTCAATTAATATTGTTGTGGTTCATGCTCAATTTCGTTCTTAGAAACAAATTCGGATCACCCTTACACTTAGTTTTTGCGAAATACCTTTATATGTAGTTAAGAAGAAGTTAAACAACAAGGTAAAGCATTTTCACAATTTTATTTTGAACCATGATCCACAAGCAATAAAAAAAAGCATGCATACAGAAACAAATAAAATTAAACAAACAAACAATCAAACAAATAAAACAAAATAAAATTTGGGTTGCCTCCCAAGAAGAGCTTTTCTTTATTTTACGAGTCTTGTAGCTAGACTCGAGGTCACGAGCAATTACGTGACCTCATCATCATATGTTATGTCTTCCTCATTGATCATTTCATTACCATTTTCTTAATAATGCTTAACGCGTTGTATATTTACAGTGAATGAATTCGAAATGTAAATAAAAAAATGAAAAACTAAAACTTATGGTGTTATAGGCGTGATTTCTCCTTTTGAAATGCTCCGTATGCTGCTGTAGAATGCCTCCCTAAAACCTCCCTTCATTCTCTGACTTTTGGTGGTGAGAAAGTTGTTTCAAATGCAGAGTTTAGGGCTAGTATTTATAGGCCCGAGACAGCTACGACATAACCCAAGAGTTGGTTACGCCGTAACTAGTGTTATCGTGAAACGATCTTATCCATTAACATTGGCTATGACGTAGTTGAAATTCTTGTTACGCCGTAGCTCCTTAGGGTTTCCACTTACGCCGTAATCTTTGTGTGAGGTTACGCCGTAATCTTGATAAAATCTTGGATCACGTACTGTTCCGTAACTATGTTGTAACTCTATGGGCAGTTACGACATAGCCTTCATGGCTCACAAATTCTTCTAAGTCTTTGAAAGATTATGGCGTAACCTCATGAGTTGGTTACGCCGTAACTCTTAATAAGCGTTGATTTGTCAATATATTTGAATTCCTAGCTACGGCGTAGTTGAGAGTATGAGTTACGTCATAGTTCTCTTCAGCATACTAAGATGTGTATCTTTTGCAAGTTATTTTTAATTTCCGCGTCTCTTTAGCTCCTATGCTCATTTGTAACATGGAAACAAAATATAAAGAAATCAAAGTATATATCCTTATAACCATTACAAACAATGAGCAAAATATGGGGAAATTAACACTTAAATATAAGGATTATTTGATGTCATCAACTACACTAAGTCCTAGCCTTCACACAACAACACACGAACTATTAGAAGTCCTAATCTCGATACAACACTTCACGGACTTACACCTTTATCCGGATACACACCTATTCATGACTCACACACAAGTCGGATTTACAATCTTACAATATGTACAAAGAGAGAGTTGGAGGAAGAATAGAATCGTAACACTTGTTACGTTTGTGTGTGGACTCAATAACACATCGATTCTTAACGACTTTGAGTGTTCTTCTCTCGCACTTTGATGTAGAGGATAGGAGAATCACTTATAAACACTTATCGACATGTTATAGAGATCAAAGAAGGGAGGAAGAAAGAACAAAAAGTTTTCGTGCAAAGAAGCTTATTTTTCTGAGTGAAACAATTCAGTATTTATAGCCATCAGGAGGAGCGGAGGACGGTCCCATAAAGGTGGACGGTCCTTTATCACTAAGGGACCGCCGTCCCATTTAAGGGACCGTCCCAACAGACGCTCCTATTTTTGTCCTGATGTGGTGAAAGTTTATCTGGTGAAAAAACTTATCTGATTTAGGCGGGAAAAATAGCTGTTGGGAGATTTGAAATTCAAAATTTTTTTTTTAATAAAATATTTATTTTTAATTACAAAAATACTTTTGTAAAAATGTTTTGTCACATAAAAATGTGAAGTTTTGAGAAAATAAAATCTTTGATCACTTTACTAATGTCGGTATCGTGTTTGTTCTTACCTGAAGTGATGTTGTAGTAGATACGTTGTCGAAACGAGTTTTCTAGATTAAAAACTTATTAAACGTAACTTAACATATCGTATTTTTATATTTTGTGATTCTCAAAACGTATAGAGACCGAATAATGCAAATAACATTTTTGACATTATTTGTATTAACACTTATGTATTAAACTTTATTAGCATTGACACAATGGTCCCGCAGCAACACGCGGGTAAAAAAAACTCATTTAAGAACGAAATTGGGGTAGGAGATGAAAATGCAAAAGGACAAAAATCAAAATGACAAAAATACTGAACTCACGTGTGAAAGATAACGAGATTAATTAACGAGCGTTAGGTTCGGACAAACAAAGAGAAAAACTCGAAACATTATAGAGGCATGTTGTAATTTTTCCAAAGTGAGAACTAAACGCGAACATGGACTAACAATATACTTTTACTATAAAATAAATTAAGATTCTTTTTATAATGTAATGAGTGCGTGGGACTTGTTATAGTTGTCCTTTTTTTCTTTTCTTAAAGTGATTGTACTATTATCGGAATTATTAATGGATAACGTCTTCTTTATTTATGTGAAAAATCAAAAACTTATAAGATAAATATCAATTCTTTCGGCTTAATTTATAAGTCCATGTTTGTAATTTAGGTTGTCTATGTTCTATATACTAATGGGCTTAAATGTCTATTCACATTTATCTCTAGTGGGCTTTAGGGTTTGAGATGTATTCATCTACCTTATATATAATCTGCTTGTAACATTGATTATCACTTAATAAGAATTCTCTATTCATCTTCTCTTATTCTTATATTCTTTATTATTGTTCATTACATTTATAATACGTTATCAGCACGAATATCTCTATCGAAAAAACATATGAACAATCATGAAGGAGAAGTAACTCAATACACTTTGGTATCCACAATCGAACAGTGCTAATTAACGTTCATTAGGTATGATGTTTTTTTTTTCCTGAGAACTATTTTTTTTTTTTTTTTTTTTTCAAATAAGAGAAGATTGTATATGTGGCATAATTATTTTATTTAACCACAATATGTTACGATAATTTTTTACATTTACCGATTCATTATTTTAAGGTCATCGCTTAAAGTCACTGATCTACTTTATTCCTAGAACTACAATAAACTAAATCTGAATGGATATACGTTTAACATAATAGCCGTAATTGTCTTTTATGTATATTCATCTGTATGTATATGATTGGCTTTTGTGTTTTAGTGTTTTTTTGATACCTTGCATCGAGAAGTATATAATTGGCTGCATAGTTGTTTTATGTTTTATAACCACTATATCGTATTATATTTAAGAAGCCTTATGATTAAATATTGGTAACATATTTGTTTGTGGATTCAATGTTTACTCTTGCTACTTGCTAGTATATTTTCTGTCGAAAACTTGATATAATAACCAAAGGTAACAAATTTAAGTGCGGATGATTATTCACAATTAATTGTATTTTAATTTACTGTTAATGTGTAAATTCTTTTATAGTTTACAAAAACAATAAATGTTCTATTGTGACAATAAAGAGAATCAATATGAAAAAAAAAAAAAAAAAAAAATCATAACCTCATGTTATGACCGAAAAAATATCATAACCTAAGTTATGAGTAAAAAAAAAAAAAAAAAAAAAAAAAAAAAAAAAAAAAAAAATTTAGAACCTCAAATTCTAATATGATTCTTTCATGAATCAATATCATAATTACCTCATGTTATGATCAATGTTGCAAAAATCGTGAATCAGTACTGAGGCGGTCGAGGGCCGATTAGGGATTTTTGACCGATTAATCAGCCGATTACCTTGGAAATCCCTCTAAGTTTCAGGGCCGATTACCGATTAATCGCCGATTAATCGGCCGATTCGACCGTTTTTTGCCACACTGGTTATGATTATATTTATTCATAATAAAACATCAAGTTTTATTACAATTAATAAATTCAAAATACAATAACCTCAAGTTATTGTATCTCTTTTAATGAACCTCGTCTTCTTCATGAGGACCTTAAAAGGGAATAGTTAACGATGAAAGATTCGTTAAATTATGGTAAGATCTTAAGGATACATTACCACACAAAAGTAAGTAATATTCCCAAAAATCTCGCTATAATTGTATGCACCTCAAGCTGCATTAAAAAAAAAAGAAGCGTAAGCGAGTTCGGTCTCACAATTTCAGTGTTAGATCTGAATGAAAAAGAAAATATATAACGGTGAAAGACCCGTTAAATGTATGTCAAAATCTAAAAGAAAATTTTGACCATCATAAGCATGAGATTCTTGCAAATGTGAGCACATTTTTCACAATATTAAGTAGTACATCTGAATGATGAAAAGAAAAAATTGCAATCATATGGTTAATGCTTTGAATATACTCATATATCGAGAACGATGCTTTGATATAAAAGAAATGGGCATGTTTGAACAAACACGATAAATCCGTTTACTAAATTTGCTCCATATTGTCATGTTAAAAGAAACTAATTGGCGACCTCAAGTTTCAACATAAAGATCTCCATTCCTTCAAGCGAATGTGATAAAATGATCAACATAAAATGTTCATTCCCTCAAGTGAATGAGATAAAATGATCAATATGAGATCCTCATTCCCTCATGTGAATATGATAATGTAACGATAAATTGTTAAAGATCATTTATCATGATAAATGGCTATGGTCGAGGTGGCGAAAATACAATAAGAAATGAGCAAACAAAAATGCTATTTATGCAAAAATGCAATGTGATGTATATGAAATACAAGTGTGTCAAAGATATTACACACTATATTCATAGATTTAAAAATCTATGTTAGCGCATTTTGCTCCACAAAAGAAATATAAAATTGTCATGAGAAACGAAGTTAGGTATTAAAGATACATTATATTCTTTTGTATCTTCCTCGACATGCATTATATAAAGATTAGTAAAAGCTAATCATAGCCATAACATAAGTTTAAGAGCTATAATTATAATATTTTTGACATGACCGGTTACACCATCTCGAGTCATTAATGATGCGAAACTATAGAAGAATAAGCTTCTTTAATATAAATGGTATTATCTCTCAAAAGAAGTTGATTATTAATCTATCAACTAGAATGGGGACTCAATTCCTCAATTTTCTACAAAGAAAGCAAATGGATATATGTAGGCATAAAAATCCATTGTATGAACCATTTAGAGTTTAAAATTGATGCATCGTCTAAATGGTCATTAAATCGCAACCTCAAGTTTGCATGATTAATAGCTCAATACGAGCCTAACATTCTAGAGTAAGTATTTCAGCATGAAAATGTGATGAATTACTTCTAAATTATCAAATGAAACCGAGAGAAAAACTTTTGTTGTTGTTTGGGGCCATATTATAATATGTACAATAACAAAATTAGCATCATGCAAATATGTTATTATAAATCCTCCCTTTTATAATTGGTTTTTGTTATAAACCAAACATATCTCATTTTTGTTTTTTGTGTGCAAATTACTCCACCTAAATGCACATATATGAGATATAAAAGATGGATAATTCCTTCAGGAGGAGAGAAGTAGCTGCAAATTCAGAATGAATTATCATATTCTATCGATCATCAAAAGAAATTTAATGAATTGATTATTAAATGGATAATCTAATAGCCATAAATAAACATTGGCCAAAAACAAAATTTCAGCTACTCATGCTCTAATTAGAAGTTTTCCCTCAAGGACACTATTTTTATTATGACATGCCTCAAGCATAGTAGACAAATCGATTCTAAATAAAATCCTCGATGAAAAATATGGAGCATGAAAATGATGGCAGTTCGAGGCATAAAAGACCCCATGATAGTCTCATAAAGAGGCAATAGACACTAAGGTTCCAAAGAACCTCAGATAGCTAATGAGATCTCAAAAAAATTATATCATGTCTAAAGTTATGGAATCGAAACACAAACGACGTCAAATTTGTTTATATACAATATAGCGCTTGCTATTACGCACAATGAGGATCATAAATCAAAAGTGCGCTCAAGGAAATGACTGGCCAATATGGTAAGACACAATCTTGTAAAAATACGATAAGTATTGGGACATGCAGTCCATACACATGAATGTGTAAAATCTATTGGGTATACTTCAATCTTTGTGAGAATGCGAAATAAGAGCTTTAAAGTTATGTCTTTTAAGACATGAATTGTGAATAAATAAATTCACAGAAGCACAAAATTGATTATTAAAAGAAATATTGTCTCGAGGGGGATGTAAATATCTTATTAATAT
This sequence comes from Artemisia argyi, assembly GCA_030686995.1. NCBI lineage: Eukaryota > Viridiplantae > Streptophyta > Magnoliopsida > Asterales > Asteraceae > Artemisia > Artemisia argyi. The sequence continues at coordinate 1,358,131 of CM060680.1, forward strand.
TTTACGAGACAATAAATATTGAAGTATTTAATTCGCTCTAAATGAGTTATATTAGAGCTCTCATATACCATGAATGATCAAATTCTTGAAGCAAATTAATAAAGTTCTCAAGAACTCTACTTGATCAAACTTAATGAATCCTTATATGGATCTAAATCATTTGGATGTATTTTATACGAATTGTTTCACACATGTCTCTAAGAAAATGATTGGTTTTTGAATACCATAAATAAGTGTAATTGAGGCTTTGATGTAAATTTCACAATTAATATGCGTCATGAGAGTGTATTTTTTCTCTTGTAATAGTTACATTAACTATATATATCTTCCAACCAATGCATTGATATTGGGTTGAAAGCTACACATATATTTTGTTATCTTTGCAGGACATATTTATAACATCAAAAGTTTGGTGGACTTTATTACAAACTCTTTGCTGACAAAAGTGTCTGAGCAACTGCTTCGGAAGATTGATATCTGACGCTTGAAAGATATATATTTGAGGAGGAGCATTATGCGCACTGCAATCTTTTTCCCTTCATCAAGTTTTTATCTCATTGGGTTTACACTTAGCTCTATATAATTTTTATAAAATTCAACCACTAAAGTTTTATTAATTACTTCATCTTTTTTTAAGTTTTTGTTTTCAAAATTTTGATACAAATATTTTTATGTGTTTTTTTCTTATCAAAATTTCTCCACCAAATTTATTAAAGGTTGACCAAAATCTATTCAATTTTGACTTTTTATTGACCAATCATGTTGCTTGATTTTGCCTACGTGGCAAAACTGAGCTCTCCTATTGGTCTAATTTTTTTTCGATCAGAAGGGTTTTGCAAAAACACTCTAAAATAATATAATCTTTTATATAATAAAAGAATTATTATTATTATTATTATTATTATTATTATTATTATTATTATTATTATTATTATTATTATTATTATTATTATTATTATTATTATTATTATTATTATTATTATTATTATTATTATTATTTTTAAAAGGTTTAAATCTGGTAAATGTATTACTAAAAAAAGTTAAGTATATAGGATATGAGTGAATTCCAAATGTTATCCGATTACATAAACGGTAAAGCATACATAACAAGACATCACCACTCCTAAAAAAAAAAAAAAAAAAAAAAAAAAAAAAAAAAAAAAAAAAAAAACTAGATTACATTTGACTCACAAAGACATCAAATATAACCTTTCGTCTACGAGGACCTTGAATATGAATATCCATCGCGTCACAAAACGATTAGTTATCTAGTTAACCCTTGAATATCATAAATGTCCTACATGTCATAATCTTAGTCCTCAAATAAACTTTCATCTTCGTCCTCAAATAATCTTTGTGGCCCATTCTTTCCCTCACTAACTTGTTTCTTTTTCGTCCGCAACCCACTAGACTTAGATACAGGACGATGCACAAATGTACCCTTAGGTTTATAACTAAAACAAGTTAAGTATAAGTTGAATTAAATGGCGATGTAATAATTAAGTTGTGAAACCTATATGGTAGATATTTAGAATAAAGGATTATGTGTTGTGTTGATTAGTTGAGCATGATAAACAAATCAACTCTTAGCACCATGCTTGAAGCAAGTTAAACACCCAATTGTTTTGGTCAAGTTATGGTCTTTTGTAAAGTGTAGTTCTTCGCACTTTTTATGTGTCTTTCAAATAAAACTTGCAGTTTTTAGTGTATGCAAAAGAATTACATACAAATGTTGTTTTGATGTGTATTAAGTGGGTGTCTGGAAACACCTGCATTTTGGTATGGTTAGCTTTCGCGCGTTATTAATGTCGAATTTGTAATATATGATGTATGAACTATATCTGCAAAGTTTCGTGAATTATCGAGTCGTGCAAGTGTCTTTATCAGAAAATACTTCAAAATATAGAAAACTAAATCACAACGTCTATACACGTATATGGTATACACGTATACAGTGGTGGCTAAATGGTTAAGCTACTAAATCCATAGCTTTAGGCTCATGAATATTTAATGCCCCCGATTTTCTAACGCCCTTTACAGATATCTAAAGCTCCCGGTAATCTAACGCATTCTATAAATATTTAAGGCACCAATTTTTTTTGGCATCATCCATGTCTCGATATATAAAAGGCCTATATTACTAAAACGGCTAAAATCATTTAAGGATGTTTTTTTTATTTTTTGTTTGTATTTTAAATCCATACCACTAAGTTTTTATCCGTTTAAGAAACACGACCTGGTCCATCTTTTATCATTACAAAATGATGAACTGAGCTCATTTAATGCCACAAATTCTAATGAGTCTTAGCTGATACTGTAAACAAATTAAATGTTTCAAGTATCACTCATGCATAGTGTCTTAATAAACGAACAAGAATAACCTATTTTTCAAAGAATAAACATGAACACCAATGTCCGTTTAAGTGTTCATATTAGTTTTTGTTTGGTCGAACCAACATTAACGAACCCGAAAAAGCCTCGTTCATGTTTGTTCGATTATTTAGACATACTTATATATTATCATAAAGTGAAGTTGTTTTTCTCATTCTTATATTATTTTTCTCCATCTTCAATAAACTCTTAGATTCTCATTGTGTTTTTAATTTGACAATTAGATATTTTTTATTCTAATGATTCGAAAAGCTAATATTAAGCAAAGAGATAAAAAATGAATTTAGAAATGCCTCATATTTAAATTTCACTTTAGTCCTTCATAAGGCTTGAAGTGTTTTTACTTTTTACCCATTTATGCTTCACCTGCTTCGGGCAGGTCTTCATTCAAACTTCTGTTCACTTGAATTTCTCTCAACTGTTTTATTTCACCTTCTAGTATCGTAAAGGGAATTAAATTTTTGAAAAGGTATCTTTAATTCTTTCACATTTTGTTTCATCAATAAAAAAAGCTAAGGTACCATCTCTTCACTAAGCATACTCTTTAATCTTTAGCAGCTAAACTTGTTCGTGTTTTTGAGACATAAGGTATGATCAAGTGTACACGGGATGCCCCATATTGAACCTAATACCTCATTTGTAAATTTTATGCTAATTATCGCTGGTAGAGCATACGGGGATCACTATGTAGTGTGGTTATCATACGAGCTTAAATTAAGAGTTGCTAATGTTACCTTTAACTATGTGTCTTTTAAATTTTTAGCCGACTAATACACGAGTTTAACTTTTAAGCAAAGCAAACTCTAGCGGGTTTAAAAGATTTTGAGGAACGTTCTTTTGCATGACTAGTGAGGTATGCAGAACTTCACAGGAAAGTAACACAACTATTTTTGAATTTTTTTCCTTTCTCTCTCACGACCTCACACTTTTCTTTTAAAATATTGATAACCACTAAACAGCTTCTCAATAGAAGGTATGACCATTGTTCAACTTATTTTTTAGCTTACAAGCTTATATGTCACTACAAGAAAACATGGTTTATATGACCCTTTAATGGGTCACTTTTCATGAGACGTCCTAATGAGTTTATAAACTTAGAAAAATATTTAACAGTGTTAACTAATTTTGATCGAGGTCTTGTTTTATGATGCATCAACGTCAATAACTCGCTTTTTACTAATGATGCATTAGAGTACTTATCAAACACATCTTCCACAATAAATAACATTAAATACAACCACATTAAAGATAGCCTATTTTTATGCTTCACCTGCTTCTGGTTTAGCTAAGAACTGATGACAACCCATTCACTTTTGCTTTCTCTTCTTTCTTTTTTCCTCATTCGAAACACTGATAATTAAGAACCCTCGTTCAATTCATTTACATCTACCCCATATTTACTATTGAGGTAGCTAGAGAGCTTATAAGTAGCCACGTACTTATTCATTTCCATCGTCTACGTACCTCATATTTCCCTACATTTAACTCTCGGTCATAATTTTCTTTTCTTGCTGTCATTTGTCATTTTGTTAGTGGTAAAGTAGTCTTTGAATCAATTGGATCTTCTCGTTGGTTTTTTCTTCTTCTCTGTCGTAAATTTGTTTTAGTAAAAAAAAATGTAGTTTAGTTAAAGTTCATGTAGTGGCAGTGACGTGGACCAATCAGAGCCTGCCACGTGGCGGCTCATTAAATGCTAATGATTGTACAAGGTTATTATTGCAGGCACAGGTGGAGGCGCTGACATGTCAGCTGACATGTCCGTCTTAGGTTGTCAGTCCTAGGTGGGAGGGAGGAGACCAATGAGGTTGTGACACGTGTGTAAAATGACGCGGAAGGCGTGTGTCAGTACGAGGAAAGCGTGTGTCAGTACGAGGTAGGCGCGTGGCAGGGCGTGGTGCAGTGCGTCAGTCCGAGGATGGTTCTAGCAGTCCGATCCACCAATGAGTGCGTGGCACGTGGCATGTATGAGCTGTATTTGTGAAAGATCTAGACTAAGGGAGCATATATATATACACATCCGGATCACACACAAGGATTATTAGGAGTTGGTGTAGTAGTAGTATTATTTAGAGTAAGAGTAGTATTAGATTATTGTGGTAGGTTAAGCTTAATATTGTAATAGATTAGTTTATTTCAAGTGCTTTTTGTAATAAACTTTTTAGATTTAATATTAATGAAGATGAAGATTTATTTTGAAGATTTGAAGATAATTTTTCTCTACTTCTACTCTTTCTGTTTCTTTTCTTTTCTAATAAGTCATGAAAGCTTATTAGATTTTTGTGGCTTATTTAGATTTAGCTCATTTAATAAACCCTTTTTTACTATTTTGATTTTAAAAAGCTTTTATAAACTTAGATCTAGTGTAGTTTATTTAGATCTAGCCTTTTAATAAACCCTCTTTTACTACTTTGATTTTAAAAAGCTTTTATAAACTTAGATTTAGTGTAGTTTATTTAGATCTAGCCTTTTTTTTTATAAATCATTATTTTACTATTTTGTTTTAAATGTTTTTATAAACTTAGATCTACCTTTTATTTTATAAATTACTTTATAAAAAACCAAAATTATTTTATTTTTATTAGTTTTACTTTTATTAAAAGTTATTAATTAGTTTATTGTTATTAGATCTAAATAGTTTTAATATTAATCTCTTAAAAAGTTTACACATTTATTAGTTTTTCTTATAAAATTAGCTTATTATCTTAGATCTATTACGTTTTTATAATAAAGTTTTAAACTTTTAGCTTTTTCTTAGTTTAATTAGTACTCTCTTAACAAATAAGCTTTTTCATAGCTTATTTGGTCCATATTATCGCATATTTGGTTCTAACATTTTATAAAGTTTTGATTTTTACTAGTTTCTCATCATTCTACATCTAAGGCCGGAGCTTAAGGGTCTCATAAGCTTACTTATTACTTAAAGTTTATAGTTTTTTATAGCTTTTATAAAACTAATTAGTGAGTAAAGTTACAAGCTTTATAATCTATTTAGTAATATAAAAGTTTATAAGGAAATAAGCTTTAGTGTTTGATAAGTTTATGAGATCGGGTGGTTTAATTCGTCTCATTTTCGCGCATCGGGTTCTACTTTCTTTCCTTTTTCAATTTTTAGTTTAAATAATTAGTAGTGAATTATGTTTATGTTTGTTGGAATAATTATCGATGCTAGCTTAATTAATATGTTTAGTGAGTAGATTGTTATTATGCTTGTTGAGTAGATTGTTATGTGAAATAAGTGTGGTTTTATAAAAGTTAGACAATATATTGGTTAGTAATTTTAAGTTACTAAGATTGGAATTTTGGTTGTTTAAACGGGCAAAATCCGTGAGAATAATTGAGTTTTAATCTAGTTATTGATATCTCTTTACGAAATTGTTTTCAAAATAAACCAACGTTGTGAGAAAATAATTGTTTGTAAAAGATATTGATTCATCAATAGAGTACTAATTGAAATAATAAACCACACTTAAGGATCGTAATAATTTGCTTAACAAGTATATCTTTTTATCATTTATCTCTTATTTGCTTGATTAGCATAGTTTAGTTGGTAATTTTTAGCTTATTTTCCCATCATATCACTTTTTCCCACTTTCACGACATGTTTCACGAACCGGGAATTCGAAATTCCATTCACACCTTCATTAGGACACGACCCAGGGAAATACTTTCCTAAGCATTTCTTCGGAAAAATAAACCTATACTAAAACGATTCAATCAGGGGTCTCTCCCTCTTTCATTTTCACGCTTTCTAACATCTTTTAAAAGATGATCTAGCTTACCAGACTTTAGAGCAAACTCCAGTTGCCTCCTCAATTGATAGCAGTCTTTCGTCAAATGTACACGTTCTTTGTGGTAGTCACAAAACGTGTCATCATTTTCTTTCCTTGGCCTGCTACCGGTAGGGGGAGGAGCCGTCAGGTTGAGGTGATGTTCGGTGGCTAGGATTTCCCTTGGAGGCTTAATCACCGAGCCTAGACCTGGGCGATTATGCACTTGTCTGAATGGTTCGTTTCTTCGGTTATCGTAGGGATACAAGTCATTGCGGTTGTTGGTGCTTCTCGGGGGAACGTAAGGGTGGTATGCATCTCGTTGAGCATTCTTCTGTCTGTAATCGTTCCTGCGGTCTCCCCGCATTCGGTCTCTGATGAGGCGAAAAATGAAGCATTTTTAGGGGGTCATTTAAGCCCGGATTCGAGATTATTTGATAAAATATTGCCCTAAATCGTTTCTTTTGTCACTTTAGGTACTTTTGGAGTGAAATCTGGAAAAAGAAGCATTTTGGACGTTTTTGGAGCATAAAAATGAAGAAAACGGCAAAGTCTTAATTTTCCTTGCTGGGAACAGTACCTGACGGCGTCAAGAGTTTCCAAGTGACGGCGTCAAGAGTAATACAAGAGGTGGAAGTGGATGATGCACGTGACGGTCCAGAGTGTTTTGTACATTTAAGATGACGGCGTCACCATAGGCCGTCATGGTCCAAATATTAGTGACGACCCAGAACAATTTTACACATGACGGCGTCAAAAGTGGATCTAGGCAATCCGATTTCATTATGGGCGGCGAGTTGACGGCGTCACAGATTTCTTCTTGACGCCGTCACCCTGTAAAATCTATATATAGTTTTCCAATTTTCATTCATTAGTGTGTAACTTTTAGGGTGCAACTTTGGAGAAAAACCCTAGTCCGATTTTCACAGCTTTTTCAAGGGTTTTTGCCCTTTGAAACCTTTCATGTCAATTTGAGATAAGTACTCTTTCAATTCAATGCATATGTCTATGTGTTGTTTGAATATATCTTACACTTGTCTTCAATTTAACATGCTTGGCTAGATCTCTCTTATGTTTGCTTAGATGTAGTGAAACCTAGATGTTAATTATGGGTTGATTGTTTATTTATAGTTGTTACGGATGATTGTATTCGATGTTAGGCTTAAGAAAACTGGCAGACTTCCATTGGTAACATGCATGCTTGAACGTTTTAAGAAACATGATCAGAGGTGTACTATGATTTTTGGTTGTATTTTATGCGTAGGAGAATTCTAATGATCCCATGTTAGGAGCTTGTTAGTATATATAGATTCCGCCGATTTAGGAAGTGAAACTTTAGCCTTAGCAAGTGTCTCATGGATAGGCGTTATATGACTAGCACAAAACCATACTATTCAAAAAAAATTTCCACCCAAATATGTGAGGTTTGCCTTTAGATTTGATAGGAAAAGCATTTACTATTAGTGCTTATTAGTGTACCGGTAGCATTTAGATTCTAGAACTTGCGTTAGTGATGCATCCTGAGACCGCTAGTGAGACTACATTCGTGTAGTAGGATTTACTACATGATAAGAGGCATTAGGATCACCCTTGTGTTTAAACCCGTATCATAATTACTTGACCATTTAAGTCATATTACTTAGCTAGTAAAGTCAATTAATTTTTCCCACACATTAGCGTTGTACTCATTTTTAGTACACGAAACCCCAGTACACCCCTCCGAGCCTATCTTTTTGTTTCTAACTTTAAGTATCTTACTTAAAGGAAGAATTTGTTACAACCCACCCAAATGTGCAACCAAATCGCCTTAGCCTTCCGTGTATGCACTCATCTTTAGTGCATTATTGTTACATGTTTAAACCCTTAGTTAATTATCTAATTGATTACATGGTTGCTAAGTCGAGTCATATCTTGTACATATTGTTTTGGGACGATTGGGACTCATGGGTAAAGTACTTATTTTATGGAGTAATGGGGAAGAACATCATATATTACCCCCATATGTGCGTTAATCTTAAAAGTACTTCAAGTGTTTTGATTATTTTGATTCGAGTCATTAGATTAGTTTATTGTAAAGTATGTAAGAATTCAAGTGTAAGGGAATGTACATTCCCTATGATGTATTATTTTGGATGGTAGGGTAAGAGTGTATGCAAAAAAAAAAAAAAAAAAAAAAAAAAAAAAAAAAAAAAAATCGAAAAAATCAAGAAAAAGAAAAAAAATAGAAAAAGAAAAGAGAAAAAACATACGGACTACCATCCAGTTTCATTCTATGTTTGTTTTATGTTTTTTGTTATTTTTCATTTATTAGCTTAAGTCGAGTCTAGTCTTGGCTTAGCAACGCCATATTGTACATGTAATTAACCAAGATGATTAACTCGCCAGCAGTAAATATTGCCTTTATTCAACAAAACTGTGTATTCCATATCCCTACACCTAATGTTATAACCCTTTGAAAGACCTCTTTGATAGTTTATCCTAGGTGCTTACGCCAAGTGGTGGAGGTTTGATCCTTTCCCAAGCCTATGGTAATCTATTTTGCTATGACAGGTAGTGAGAGATGTTTTCCATTTCCATATTGTGATATATACTTTATTACACCCGAGAGATGTGAGTATCTAAACACTATTTGTGAGGTGCCAGTGTTTGACCTCCGTGCTTGTCTTTGGTCTTTAGTAGAATGATTATTTGTTGTAATTACTTTTATATTAGTGTTAAATGACCCCTAACTTGTATTTTGATTAGAATAAAAGCGCATTTTCTTGAGGACAAGCAAATCTCAAGTGTAAGGGTATTTGATGAGGCGAAAAATGAACCATTTTTAGGGGGTCATTTAAGCCCGGATTCAAGATTATTTGATCAAATATTGCCCTAAATCGTTCCTTTTGTCATTTTAGGTAATTTTGGAGTGAAATATGAAAAGGAAGCATTTTGGACGTTTTTGGAGCACAAAAGTGAAGAAAACGGCAAAGTCTTAATTTTTCTTGCTGGGACAGTACCTGACGGCGTCAAGAGTTTCCAAGTGACGGCGTCAAGAGTAATACAAGAGGTGGAAGTGGATGATACACATGACGGTCCAGAGTGTTTTGTACATTGAAGATGACGGCGTCACCATAGGCCGTCATGGTCCAAATATTAGTGACGACCCAGAGCAATTTTACACATCACGGCATCAAAAGTGGATCTAGGCAATCCGATTTCATTATGGGCGGCGAGTTGACGGCCTCACAGATTTCTTCTTGACGCCGTCACCCTGTAAAATCTATATATAGTTTTCCAATTTTCATTCATTAGTGTGTAACTTTTAGGGTGCAACTTTGGAGAAAAACCCTAGTCCGATTTTCACAGCTTTTTCAAGGGTTTTTGCCCTTTGAAACCTTTCATGTCAATTTGAGATAAGTACTCTTTCAATTCAATAAATATGTCTATGTGTTGTTTGAATATATCTTACACTTGTCTTCAATTTAACATGCTTGGCTAGATCTCTCTTGTGTTTGCTTAGATGTAGTGAAACCTAGAGGTTAATTATGGGTTGATTGTTTGTTTATAGTTGTTACGGATGATTGTATTCTATGTTAGGCTTAAGAAAAATGGCAGACTTCCATTGGTAACATGCTTGAACGTCTTAAGAAACATGATCAGAGGTGTACTATGATTTTTTGTTGTATTTAATGCGTAGGAGAATTCTAATGATCCCATCTTAGGAGCTTCTAACGGCTCGACATAGGAGTGAAGTAGGATCCTATAGAGTTAGGGAATATTGTACACGGCCCTACGACTAGTATTAAGGAATATGACCCGTCATCCATATAATTGTAACAAAGTATCAACCTGTAAAAGATATCTAGGGAGTAATGAAACCTAAGTAAACACAACTTTTGTAACACCCCCAATTCATGGATGCAGCGGAATTCAAACTGGGTGTTACTCGACGGCACAATAGTCACAATAATAGAAAACGAACTCTAATTGAGTCGTTTTAAAAGATTTATCATTCAAATTATATAAATATCAGAGATTACAAAATGAGGTCCCAGATGGTTCCATGTTTACAAATTACATTAAATGAGTTTTTGAATGATAATAAAATTTATAGCCCTCTTGAATATCCATGCCCTTCCGTGCCATCCTTGATCATCATGGACCTGAAATACATGCTTAAAAGGTCAACACAAAGGTTGAGTGATATTCATAGAGTTTGTTTAATGGTTGAACACAATATGTTGGTAGTATGAGTTAATTAGACTCATACTCATGGTTGGAAAACAAAACAGTTATTATTATCACACTAAGCTTATGACACCAAAACGTTAACGGGTACCAATATCAATCGGCGGAGTTATCCTGGCAGGTACTTTGCCGTCATACCTATGTTTCAAATATTAATGCATTTGTTTAAACTTAGTCAATACAAATGGGATTTATCAATCCCAATAGGCCTATTCACAATACTTGCGCTCACTATTACTAGTGATTAAATGGTTCATAATAAGGGATATTGGATTGGCAAGGATGGTACTTAGTGATAATAAAACAATCAGGCAAGCATACAATTTAAAAGCATTGTGTTCGGTTGAAAAATAATAGCATGTATTCCCCCCAAGGGTTTGTAAAATAATTAAGTAATGGAAAGTGGGGCTATGAACTCACCTTAAGTTATATAGCAAGTAGTGAATGTGATGGTCAAATCGCAAAGGTTTCTACAAGCAACCTATAATAGAATGTTGCGACTTAGGATTGGAGTAAAGAATATGAAGAATTGCCTATATATGTCTTGAATTTAGTTCATGATGTAGTACTTAGTATAGTGTAAGTCTTTGAATAAAAATGGTTTATAAAACATGTATAGTTTGTATATCGCTTACTACCGTTCGGGCCGACATAATTCATAGGTCATGTAGTAAACATTCGAGGAGCCAGGACACTTTAATTCGTAAATCCACAACTCATCTCGATGGCTTACTTAATGAACCCCTCACATGAGGCTCCCTACTATTGTAGTATTTGATCAAATATATATATATATATATATATATATATATATATATATATATATATATATATATATATATATATATATATATATAAATTTTGATCCGAAAAGTTACATGTCCAATATTTGAATAAACTTAGGAAAGTTAACTTTTGGATGAAGATTGTTATTACAATGAGTCTCATGGTTATTTTGATGGAGTAGATCCAAATTGGATGTTTATATTGCCATTAACTCTTTAGTTCATGTTGTCGCCTAGGTAAATTTATATGGTCTTTAGTCATGGCCTTGCCATGACATTGGTCATTGTTCCATGGTCTTGAGACTCAACCTTGGCCTTAGCCATGGTTGTGGTCTTGGCTTTAGGTCATTAGACCTTTTGGTTATATCTAACCATAACCATTATATAGTCACTTGGGTATTAAAAATGGGCTGTTAAGAATTTGAAGAAAAATGTCACTCGTAAAGCGTTTTCAGGGCTCGAGCTTTTATTATCATGAACGAAAACGTCGTTCCGGACAACTTTCGTGTTTTCACTTTTTGATGAATCGGATTAGAAGCGCCACTTTCAAAAAGGTCAGAATGCTAACAGGTTGTGTTTGGCAGTTTCGGCGTTTTGGTTTCGCTAACTTCTTATGGCCATAACATTTGACTGGTGTACTCATTTTAGGTGATTCAAATTGCTATGTTTTCCTTGTTAAGTCCTCTTTAATAGTAGGTAAGTGTCCAATATCATAGTTATACTATTTTGGTCGTGGTTCTCCATAAAAGTGACTAGTTTTCTTGTTATCTTAACATAAGTTGACATATAGTTTCCAAAACTTGTTTTAATAGTTTTTTATACATCATGAACATAACACAAAGACCATATATAGAATGAATGAAACATAATAAGCATGAAAATGATATTGAGTAAGAAAGTGTATTAGGGTTTGTTACAACTTTTGGCCTTAATGAAAAGGGAACTCATGAACTAGGACAAGAACTATATCCTTCAATCGAAAACCCTAGCTTCTAATCCTTCACCACAACTCTTGTAAACATTGCTAGCCTTGATATAGACCTTGTGAAAAACTTATTAACTCAGCCCTAGTACCCTTGTGTAGCTCCTAACTCATCCATGGAATCACCAAATAAACACTAGTTTCATGTAGAGAATAACTAAGCCTTGAACTTTGATATGTAACTTCAATATTGAAATCAAAAGATGGATAATTTAGGATGATGATGATGGATCAGTGATGAAGAGAGAAAAAGGAAGAGTTTCTTGGTGAATAAATGAGGAGGTGAATGTGTTTGACAGAGTTGTGATCAAATTGGCTAGTTATACTATAGAAAACTTAAGGATTAAGTTACTTAGCTAGTGTATCTAACACATGTGAGCTTCCTAATGTTTCAAGACTTATCACCAAGACAAATGGCATGGTGAATCATCCCTATACACGTTCATATGATGGTATGGTGTGACTATATGAAAAACTTGGTATTATCTAGCTTACGGAGTGAGTTTTGGTCCCGGTAATCGCTAACGGTAAGTCGTTAAGTCATGAAACTTAAAATCGGGTATCCTAAAAATATGAAACTTATAAATATGTTAGAACTTATTAATATAACCTATCTTAGCATATTTAATAAGTGATAAGTTCTATCGGGTAGCTTAAACGCTGTTAAAACTGGAAACGCGGGTCTAAAAACGCGTAATTCGCGTAAAACGCTGAACTGGAAAACGTAAAATTATAAAACTTTTGGAATTTTCGTAAAGTGAGAGAAATTCATATTTCTATAGTTTATAGTGTTTTATGGACATATCGGGATGCTGAAATGACGTTTAAACCTAAAAGTAAATCTCGGACACGGTTTCGTGATTTTTGCAGAAATGATCCGACGAGTGTCAAACTCTCGGATTATCATTAAAATAGTTTAACTTACAAGAATATGAAATAAAAATTTCTGGAGTGAATAGTGAAAGTGAATAGTAATCCGAAAATGCGAATTGTTATAGTCTCTACCCCTTAAGGGAACTTCGTCCCGAAGTTCTGTGTGTGTTATATATTGGAGTGGTGTCGATGAAAAGGTGTGGTTACTTACGAGGACTAGAGTCTAGGATTACCGGTGATGTAGTTTTATTTGTCTCAGAATACGGTGTGTTAATAGAAATTGATAATATAGTTGAATATCAGTAGAGATCCATATAATAGTCAAATATCAAAGGAAATTGATATAGCAGTCGAATATTAATAGAAATTGATATAGTAGTTGTATAGAAATTGATATAGTTGAATATCAAATAGAAATTGATATAGTTGTCAAGTATCAATAGTAATTGATATAGTAGTTGAACAACAATAGCAATTGACATAGGAATCGAATAAATAGAAATTGAGATAGTAGTTGCAATCATAGCCTAATAGGTAATCTGTTGTTATACCTAGTGTTTATTGACTTCATACTTACGTTATTTTGGATACAAATAAGCCCACTTGTTTATACTTCTTTATTTACATAGAGAGGCATCCCAAACAATGTAGTTAGAGGAATATAAACTTATGGTTCGGTGATTTACACTTTCTTTATTTAAATGAAAAGGCATCCCAATCCATTTCAAATAAGGACATTATAAATCATCCTACCTAAGAATTCCCAACACAACATTCATACTTAGCCGGTGAGTTACAAGGTAGTGTATTACGAGATGATACTGGTATTCTAAAAGTACAAAATGAATATTCAATCTTGTAAAGCTGATGAAGGTGCTTGTGGTGTAACTAAGGATGATTTGAGTTTTAAAAGTTGATAAGTGTGTAAATACTCATCATTTTTACCAATTCTGAACTGCCAAAACATCCAAAAACACTCAATAATGAATCAAAATAGTGAAAATATCCCAGGAAAGTGTTTTACATGTTTTAAATGCAAAAATACCAAAAACAGATGAAAAACACATAAAGTTTGCATAATTGGCAGTTTCAGTCCCCCAACTTTCAAAAGTTGTCAAATCTAGTCCCTGGTCATTCTAAAAACTTGAAAAAGTCACCAAAGGCCCTTATAAATCAAAAAGTTACATGATTAGTCCTTTGGTGAAAAAGTTTCACAAAATGTCAAGTTTAGTCCCTGAACTTTGAAAATTGTCAAAAATGGTCCCTGGGATATGAAAAACTTTGAGAAAAACAAATTTTGTCCTTGCACTAATCTCTTATGGCAGGTTTGGTCCCTTGGTAGAAAGTTTGGTGAAATTACAAGGCAGGTCCCTGAAGTTTGGGAAATTGGCAGATTTAGTCCCTGGGGTTTTTAAAAGTGAAAAATTCAAAATAAAACCTCACACTATTCATCATTGGCATATTATACCTTTAGAAAATGCCAAAATCCAACCCTCAACTTTCCCAAAATTACACAAATGGTCCTTGTAAAATGAAAAACCAAATCCGGACCATAAATAATAACTAAAACCACACCACTAAATCCAATCCATCCTTTGGGCCCAAAAATAAAACTAGTCCACATCCAAGCCCAGTCCACCCCCATCTCTGACCCGGGTCCATCTTTGACTTCGGTCAAATACCACCAAACCACCCTCTTCCCCCCAAACCACCCCGTAACCTGCAAAACCACCACCACCACCACTTGCCCCAAGCCATCATCACCCTGCCACACCTCTCTGCACCTACCCTCACATCACATTTAATGCACCACCCCCCCCCCAATTGCTTGAAACAGTCCCAATTGCCCCACTTCTATTTTGGCGTGAAAAAATTCAAAGGCTGAGATTGAGCAAAAGTAATCCAATGGCTAAGATGAATGGTGGGAATTGCTCAGAAGAGGATGGAAACCCTAATGGATGCTTATAAAAGGCAAAGAGATGCAAGAAGAAAACCAAGTAGTTTAATTTTAGTTTAATTGTGTCGAATTTAAATTATCAAGCAATTTAGTGTAAACTTTCCCAATTCAAGTGTTGTAGTAGTGTTAGCATTGTAATGTAAACCTTTCTTATTTATAAAATTTCAAAGTTCAAGTTTAAATTTCATATTTGCAGTTTACTCAATTTCTAAGAATTCGAATTGATCAAGAGTTAATGGTGTGTGGGATTATGGATTGAATTTAGGCTCATATAAGCTCCCTAAAGCTTAATCAAGCTTGTAGAGACCCTAAAATCCAGATTCAATAGAAAATAATCAAAAAAGCAAAAAAAGTCAACTATGGTCAACTGTTTGGTTTGATTTGAGTTTTCAGGTTTTAAGATGGAATGGTGAGCAAGATTGGAGCTGGAAATAGCCTATCTAAAGATAGGCATCATAGGAAAACCTCTTGTTCATGCTAGAGGTGCTCAGTAAGCTTTACTCATTTCCATTTTCCTCTTAAAAGTTTAGTTTCTAATTTCCTTGCTTGTATCTGCAATTTTGTGCTTGCATTGTGTTCTTGATTGTTATTTAAGTAGTTTTTAGTTTAATCATCATAGTTTTTTTGTTAAAATCTATATCTACTTAATAATTTAACTTTAACTGTCAAAACTTAGCTTTAGAGTAAAACTTGTGCTATTATAGTGTTAATCTGTTTTCTAGTACTTAAACAAGCTCACTCAGTCATAATTAGTAGGTTGGAATCAATAATTTGAACCATAATCACCATTTGCTTTGAAAAACCAAAACAGATTCAAGATAAGGAGTGTTTGGATTAGGGTATCTCACCCCTAGGTTCTAAGTTTCATCTGTTGTTTTTGGTTCTTACATGCTTAGTCAGGTATATTTAGGTCATAAGTGGTTTAATAGTCAGGTCTTAAACACTAGAAAGTCAAAATCATGATTTAATCACCCCCTCAGTTAACTGTGTATGAGTTTAGAGTCCATAAGCTCATAATCTGATAAGTAATTGTTAATTTAGCTTTTAGTAATCTTAAATTAGCTTAAAACATCATAAACAATAAGTTAGATCACTTAGAATCTCACCAAAGTCAAAGTTTGAGTGTTCTTGTCAAAAGTCAAAAACTGCATTCTCAGGTTTTTACCAAAATCCCAAGTTTAATTTTGAGCTGTGTAATGGATTCCAAGGTTTGAAACTTTGTGTGATTAAAGTCTATCTGCTAATCTATCAGCTTGAATTTTTGCTTGATTTGTTTAGAAGCTTGAGTGGGTCCCACAGGCCCTCAAAGTGAGCTGCAGGGCAAGGTTGTGCCCTGCTCACCCAGGCACCCAGTCACCACCATCACTTTGGTGGTGTTTTGTGACCACGTCAGTGGACCCCAGACCCCATAATTAGGTTTTTACAACCCCCCTCCTACCAGAGTCTCACCTTTGACCATTTGTTTGACCCTTAGCCTAGTGGACCCCACCTGCATTTGCTCACCAAGTTTGTCCCCAGTCTGTGTAAATTTTCAAAGTGCAAAGTGCTTATTTGATTGTGTTCAGCTTATTTGAGCTTATTTCTTTCTATTATCTGTTTCTTTAAGCTTGTTTAACTTATTTGTATCTGATTTCACCATTGTGGACCCCACCCAAGGCTATTTGACCCAGATTGACCAAACAGTCAACCAAAGTCAACTGTTTAAGACAAGGGGGTGTCACAGCTTATTTATAAGCTAATTTTAAAAGTGTTTTCATTAAAGTTTGTTATTTTAAGGTATTAAGTAGTTCTGAAAAAGAAAAATCCAAAAAAATCCAAGTTAAAGTAAGTGATAATTTCTATTTAATTCAAGTTAATTTTAATTTTCATTTTTATATTTTAATTAAGTCACTAGTGTTTTTATATTTTTATTAAATACCTCATTTAGTAAAGTAATTTTGATAATTTTTTCAGATTTTTATTTTGTCATTGAGTGTTAATTAGATTTAATTTTAATTTTCTTTATTATTAATTAATATCAAATATTAAATAGCTTAATTAGTTTTTATAAGGTTAAATCTAGTTTTTATAATTTTCCTAGTTCTAATATAGTATAATAAGTTTTAAGAAAATAAATTTTGAGATTCTACTGTTCATTTTCTAATTTTCTTATTTTATTTGTTTAAAATAGACTTAAGTTAATTAAAAGGTAAATAATTAGTTGTTGAATCTTAAAACATAATTTTTAGAGTTTTTATAATTTTTCAGGATTCCAGTGATCGTTAAGTAATTTTATAAATTTTATCTTAATTTTCTAAGTTAATTTAGTATTAATATAAATTAAAAGTAGTTTAATTAGTTTAATTAAGTTAAATAGTTTTTAATTAATAACAAAACCACAAAAAGACAAAAATATTATTTTTAATTTTTTATACTTTCTTCAAGTTCTAATTTAGGTTTAGAAAATATTTTGGTTAATTTTTAGTTTAATTTAAATCATTTGTCATTTTTAGTTTATTTAAATTAGGTTTTAATTTAGATTTTAAATAGTTTAATTAATTAAATAATAGTTTAATAGTATTTTAATCACTTTTATAATTTCTTTTTCATTTTTAATTTTAAGTTTTGAAAAGTGTCAAAAGCACCCCCTGTAGTTTGATAATTACCAAAAACCCACTTTTCCAGTCCGATACGTGATCTTAATTGTGAATTTGTGCATATATCTGGTATCTGATTATTGTGAATATTATATCTGTGTACCAATACCAAAATAACAGTAGCAAAATCAATTCCATATCATCTGGGCTACTGTCCTCAGTCCCACTCACTCATAAACGATTCCAAAAGCACCATTTCAATCTCGCTGGGACTTTTACGACCCGGGGAAACACTACACTATCACCGGAGTATTGATTCTAGGCTATCTTTGACTTATTGACCTTGGTCAATAATAATTAGGTGGTTCAGGCTCAATCAAAATTTGGCGCCGCTGCCGGGGAGGTTGTTGCGTGTTTTACAAAATCGTTTTAAGTTTAGTGGTTTTCAAAACCCTCCCTGTACAAATTTCACACAAATTTGTAAAAAGTTTTGTAAAAATATAATCATATCAGAAAAAACGTTCATTAACACTTCTCCTGAAGTGTTGAAAAACACCAAAAAAAATTAAAAACAATCAAAAACAAACTGTGAAGTTAAATTACTTCGTGTTCTTTAAGATTACAACCTGAAACAGTTGGTTTAAGGTAAGTTCTGACATTAAATTGCGAACTGAAGAGGAAACCTATTTACTTCCTCCCGCCAGTCTGCGAGTAATCTTAAAGGGACGATTTCGGTTAACGAATCAGTTCCAAAAATATTTTCCAAGTTTTCTGCACACACACCCATAAGCCTAAAGCAGTTTTTTCAAAAATCAATTAATAAACCCATAATAAGTTCCCAAACTTAAGATTAAAACTTGCCTTTGTATCCCTGTGAGTAGTGTACCTTTTTCAAAGAAGCTGCTCACTCGTGATTATTGGTTTAAGTTCACTATAGTTTTGCCTCGAACTTGTGTTGAAAAATTGTTTTTAGTGCATGCGCACTCGGTCTCAAGCAAAGAATAAAAAACAGAAAGACGTACCCGAGCTACGTTCTAACACAGAAACCGAAATGGCCGCTGGGCCACCACCACCATTACCACCCCCTGACCCTCCTAGGGGTGAGCCAGCTCCCGATCTCCGAACGATGGAGGAGCTGTGCCAACCTACCATGCAAGGGCGGGCTGGGCCTATTGCACCACTCACTATTGGGGCTGCGGACTTTGGCCTCAAGCATCACATGATCCAACAAGTCCAGAATTCGTGTCAATTTCACGGATTACCGGGTGACGATGCCAACTAGCATCTTGACAAATATCTTACGGTCACCCAAAGCATGAAACAGCATGGTGTCACCGATGACGCCCTTCGGCTGTACCTCTTCCCCTATTCTCTCACTCATCATGCCACTGCATGGTTTGACCGACTCCCAAGGAATTCTATTCGTACCTTTGATGACATGGTAACCAAGTTTCTAGCAAAATATTTTCCACCTTCCATGGTTACCAAGTTACGAAATGATATCAGCAACTTCCGGCAACGTCCCGATGAGTCTCTTTTTGAGGCTTGGGAACGTTATAAGCTAGCTATTGATCGGTGCCCTAACCACAATATGTTGCAAGTTACCATCATAGATACCTTCTATAATGGTCTGACATTGAGGCATCGAGACATTCTCAATGCTGCTGCTGGTGGGACCTTTATGAAAAGGCGTCCCGAGGAGTGCTATGACTTAATCGAGAACATGACTGCCCATCATAACTTTTGGGATTCCTCTGCGGAGAGGGAAGCGTCATGTCATTCCGTTACTCCCTCATCATCATCTCCTGAAATAATCGCTCTTACCAAAAAGATGGATGATATTTCTACGGCTGTGTTGAGAATGAACCAAACGATACAACATCAGGTTCAAAATCAACAAGTGAAAGCCGTGGCCCGAAGTTGTGAAACTTGTGGGGGCCCACATCTGTATTCCGAGTGTCCAGCTACTGCTGAATTTCCTCAAGAGAACGTTTATGCTGCTAACGGTTCCTACAACACGGGGGGTAATTCTTACCAAACGCAAGGGGACCGTAATCTCCTAAGCTATCGTTCCAACAATTTTCTCGGACCTCCCGGTTTTAACCAAAATCAAAATCGTAACGCGAATCAGAATTTTAACCAAGGTCAAAACTCAAATTTCCAAAACCCGAACCAAAATCAAGGCCAGTTTAATCAAAACAATTTTCAAAATGGCAATCTAAACCAAGGTTTTCAAGGAAATTTTCAAAGAAACCAGAATCAAGGGAATTACAATCAGGGTAATTTCAATCAGAGAAACACTTTTCAGGGTAACAACAATCAAAATCAAGGGAATTTTCAAAACAACCGTGTTCAAAATCCCCCTCTTCAAAATCAAAACGTTGTTCCACCTCCGTCTTCCTCCGATGCTGAAATTAAACAATTCATGAAAGCACAAGAGGAAACAAATCGGTTATTGATCAAGACGATCTCTGAACTTCAGAAGTCTTTAAATGATCGACCCTCGGGCCCGGGTACATTACCAAGCAACACGATCGCAAACCCGAGGGGCGATGTCAAAGCGATCACTACCCGAAGTGGGGTAT
Organism: Artemisia argyi; assembly: GCA_030686995.1. NCBI lineage: Eukaryota > Viridiplantae > Streptophyta > Magnoliopsida > Asterales > Asteraceae > Artemisia > Artemisia argyi. The sequence goes on from CM060680.1 coordinate 1,378,277, forward strand.
CATACAATGGACCCGCGATTCCCTCTACCTCTTCTTTTCCTCCTAAGGTAGCGGAACGTGAACCTGAGGTTACTACGGACACGGTACTTCCTACTAATAATGGAGGTACCAACAACGTTCACCCTCAAGTTGTCCCGGTCCCGGCTCGTAAGCCGAAAGTTGTATTTGATCCTCCTGTGAGTCCTGATGAAATTCCAAAGAATGATCCTAAGCCTTCAATTCCATATCCTTCACGTGTGTATGATCAAAAGAACCGCGAAAGAGCTAATCATCAGATGGAAAAATTTTATCAAATTTTCCAAGAATTACACTTCGATATTAGCTTCGCGGACGCTCTTCTTCTCATGCCGAAGTTTGCTTCGACAATCAAAAATCTGATAAGCAACAACGAAAAACTCTGTGAGATGGCAAAAACTTCACTCAATGAGGATTGCTCAGCAGTGCTCTTGAAAAAGCTTCCTGAAAAGCTTGGAGATCCCGGGAAATTTCTCATTCCATGTATTTTCCCTGGGATGGTTGAATGCTTTGCCTTGGCCGATCTTGGCGCAAGCATTAACCTGTTGCCTTACTCAGTCTGGAAAAGACTTTCTCTACCTACTCTCACTCCGACCTGCATGACACTCGAGCTTGCAGACCGTACCATATCCTGTCCTCTCGGCATTGCCGAAGATATCTTCGTGAAAGTAGGAAAGTTCCATTTTCCGGCAGATTTCGTGATTGTTGATTTCGATGCTGACCCACGAGTCCCTCTCATTCTCGGGAGAGGATTTTTAAGAACGGGTCGTGCTTTGATCGATGTATTCGAAGAAGAAATCACTCTACGTGTTGATGGCGAAGCCATAACATTCAATCTTGATCAGACTTCAAGATATTCCTCCAATTATGACGCTGAAACGGTTAACCGTATTGACATCATCGATATTGCGTCGGAGGAATCATCCCAAGAAGTCATTGGTTTCTCAGCAAGTGGCAGTACCACTCCGTCCACTGATCCGATCATTTCCGACTCTTCCCCTTCCCTCACTCCGTTTGAGGGAGGTGACTTCCTTTTGGAAGAGCTCGAGGCTTTTCTTGCTCAAGATAGCTCAATTCCCGATGGAGTTGATGAAAACTATCTTGACCCGGAGGGGGACATTCTTCTCCTTGAAAGATTGTTAAATGACGATCCTTCACCCTCTCCGTCTCCACAAATACTTCATAAAGCGGAAGTCAAAAATATTGAAATAACTGAAGACTTTCCCGAGGTTGAGCTCAAGGACTTACCTCCTCATCTAGAATATGCATTTCTGGAGGGTGATAATAAATTACCCGTCATTATTGCCAAAGACTTAAAAGATGAGGAAAAGGCTGCACTCCTAAAGGTTCTTAAGTCAAACAAACAAGCAATTGCTTGGAAACTCTCCGACATTAAGGGCATAAGCCCGAACTTTTGTACTCATAAAATCTTAATGGAGGATGACTTTAAACCAGCTGTGCAACATCAGAGAAGGGTAAATCCCAAAATCCACGAAGTTATCAAACAAGAAGTTCTTAAACTTCTTGATGCGGGATTGATTTACCCTATATCTGACAGTCCTTGGGTTAGCCCAATTCATTGTGTTCCCAAAAAGGGTGGCATCACCGTTGTCACCAACGAGGATAACGAGTTGATTCCAACTCGTTTGGTCACGGGTTGGCGTGTTTGTATTGACTATCGAAAGTTAAATGAAGCCACCCGTAAAGACCATTTTCCTCTCCCGTTTATGGACCAAATGCTCGAAAGACTTGCGGGGAATGAATACTACTGGTTCCTCGATGGCTTCTCGGGTTACTTCCAAATCCCCATTGATCCCCAGGATCAAGAGAAGACTACCTTCACATGCCCCTACGGAACTTTTGCTTACAGACGTATGCCTTTCGGCTTATGTAATGCACCAGGCACGTTCCAGAGATGCATGATGTCTATTTTTTCCGACATGATCGGGAAAACTATGGAGGTATTCATGGATGACTTTTCGGTCATCGGGGATTCATTTCAGACTTGCCTCTCCCACTTGGAACAGATGCTTAAACGTTGCAAAGAAACGAATCTAAGTCTCAACTGGGAGAAGAGCCACTTTATGGTCAAGGAGGGCATTGTCCTCGGCCATAAAATTTCAAAAGACGGGATTGAGGTTGACAGAGCTAAAATCGATGTCATTGCCAAATTACCTCATCCCACCACCGTAAAAGGTGTTAGGAGCTTTTTGGGTCATGCCGGCTTCTACCGTAGGTTTATCCAAGATTTTTCTAAGATTGCCCGGCCTATGACCCATCTCCTCGAGAAGGATGCTCCTTTCATCTTCTCTCCTGAGTGCATCGAAGCTTTTGAAACATTAAAGAAAAAGCTTACCGAGGCACCGATTCTTGTTGCCCCCGATTGGGACCAACCTTTTGAGCTTATGTGCGATGCTAGTGATTTTGCCATAGGAGCGGTCTTGGGGCAACGAAAAGCAAAATACTTTCAGCCCATACACTACGCAAGCAAAACTATGACTGAGGCTCAAGGTCATTACACCACCACTGAAAAAGAACTCCTAGCTGTGGTGTATGCCTTCGAGAAATTCCGGTCATACCTAATCTTGACTAAATGCGTAGTATACACAGATCACTCGGCTTTGAAATACCTATTTGCAAAACAAGATGCAAAGCCGAGGCTTCTACGTTGGGTTCTCCTCCTTCAGGAATTTGATATCATTATCCGTGATAAAAAAGGAGCCGAGAACCTTGCTGCTGATCATCTCTCACGATTAGAGAACCCTCATCAAGATGTGTCCGAGAAAAAGGAAATAAATGAAACATTTCCTCTCGAGACACTCAATGCGGTTACTTTTCGTGGTGACTCTACTACCCCATGGTTTGCCGACTTTGAAAATTACCATGCGGGTAACTTCATCGTGAAGGGGTTGACGTCCCAACAAAAGAAAAAATTCTTTAAAGACGTTAAACATTATTTCTGGGACGACCCCTTCCTCTTCAAAATCTGTGCCGATCAAGTCATCAGGCGATGTGTATACGGACAGGAAGCCACCGATATTCTCAAGGCTTGCCATGCTGGACCCACCGGAGGCCACCATAGTCCTAACTACACCGCCAAAAAGGTGTTTGATTCCGGTTTCTATTGGCCCACAATCTATAAAGATGCCCACGAATTAGTCAAAGCCTGTGATGCTTGTCAGCGTCACGGGAATATTTCACAAAAGAACGAAATGCCACAAAATGCTATTCAAGTTTGTGAAATCTTTGACGTCTGGGGCATTGACTTTATGGGGCCATTCCCATCTTCTCATGGAAACAAATACATACTCGTGGCTATTGACTACTTGTCAAAATGGGTTGAGGCTAAGGCCTTACCCACTAATGATGCCCGAGTAGTTGTGAAATTCTTGAAATCCCTCTTTGCTCGTTTTGGAACCCCACGTGCCATCATTAGTGATCGCGGTACTCACTTTTGCAATGATCAATTTGCAAAAGTCATGCTTAAGTACGGTGTTACTCATCGTCTTTCTACCGCATATCACCCCCAAACAAGTGGGCAGGTGGAGGTTTCCAACCGTTGTATAAAACGGATTCTCGAGAGGACAATAGGTGAAAACCGTGCTTCCTGGTCGGATAAACTAGATGATGCACTTTGGGCCTTCCGTACAGCTTACAAAACACCCATCGGGTGTACTCCATACAAGCTTGTATACGGGAAGGCGTGTCATTTACCGATCGAGCTAGAGCACAAAGCCTACTGGGCCTTGAAACATGCTAACTACGACCTTCATAAAGCGGGTGATCACCGCAAGGTTCAAATCAATGAATTAAATGAACTTCGTGATCAAGCCTACGAGAACTCTTTGATCTACAAAGAAAAGACAAAGAAGATTCACGACTCTAAGATTAAGAACCGAGTTTTTAACATCGGTGACAGAGTCCTTCTTTTTAATTCAAGATTAAAGATCTTCCCGGGGAAATTAAAAACCCGATGGACCGGACCATTCACTATTGCTAAAGTATACCCATACGGGACTGTTGAGTTATCTCAACCCGAAGGTCCCAACTTCAAAGTGAATGGTCACAGATTGAAACATTATTTTGGAGAGGACACACCACCCTTGGTTGTCCCGGATCTCCAAACCTTCCCCATGGACCAATGAATTCGGGGATCGAGTCAAGCTAGTGACTCGGTGAACAAAAATTAGCAGCATATATGGGTTTTCACCCGTATTTCTGACTTCTTTCTACTTTCTACCACCCTAGTGTGGGGGAGTGGCCATCCCCCACCGTTTTAAAAGTAAATATGTTTCAAAATTCAATAAACATGTTTTGTATGTATATTATGTCATTCAACTCCCGGGCTGTTAGGGCAAATTTATTACAGTTAATCATTCACAAGTGATTAGCTAGCGTGGTAAACCTGACACAAGCCTGAGAGGTGTATGTATGTTCTATACTTTATCATTCAACTCCCGGGCTGTCAGGGCAAATTTATTACAGTTAATCATTCACAAGTGATTAGCTAGCGTGGTAAACCTGACACAAGCCTGGGAGGTAGTGATTAAAAAAAAAAAAAAAAAAAAAAAAAAAAAAAAAAAAAAAATTGTTGTATGTACAGATAAAATAAAGTGAAAAATAGAAATTTCCACAGTTAGCATCGAATATTAGCTTTCCCGTTCAGAGATTCGGCATAATAGCCGGGACTTTGAATATTGAGGACAATATTCAGTTCTAGTGTGTGGGGGGGGGGGGGGGGGGGGGAATTCTCACGAATTTTATCACAAAGCTTTTCAAGTACCCCCATTTTAGGCCAAAAATTTTGCAAAATTTTTCACTTTAGTCCAAAATTTTTGTGGTTATCAGTCTGCCAAAGTCTAAATGACAAAGGGATTGGCTAGTCCAGGAGCAAACGGCTCTTGGTAAAGACATCTCAAACCCGTTGATGGCTGGCAGTTTGCCAAAAATTGCATGGTTCCTCAGCTCCCCCGTATCCTCATAAGCAAATGAGTTGGCTAGCCCACAAGATTATGGCTTGTGGTAAAGGCAGTAGAAAATCCATAATTGGTATTCAGCTCACCAAGATGTTGACTTAGTCCATCAAGATGCTGGCTAGTCCAGAAGCAAACGGCTTTTGGTAAAGACAAATCAAATCCGTTGACAGCTGGTGGTTTGCTCAAAATCACACGGTTATCAGGTGTGCCACAGTTCTTACACCTGGCTACTCCAGAAGTGATGGCTTTTGGTAAAGAGTTTCAAATCCATTAAGTTTTTCTCAAAAGATTGCTAGGGACTAGCAATGTTTTAGTGTGGGGGATTGATGAGTGTGTAAATACTCATCATTTTTACCAATTCTGAACTGCCAAAACATCCAAAAACACTTAATAATGAATCAAAATAGTGAAAATATCCTAGGAAAGTGTTTTACATGTTTTAAATGCAAAAATACCAAAAACAGATGAAAAACACATAAAGTTTGCATAATTGGCAGTTTCAGTCCCCCAACTTTCAAAAGTTGTCAAATCTAGTCCCTGGTCATTCTAAAAACTTGAAAAAGTCACCAAAGGCCCTTATAAATCAAAAAGTTACATGATTAGTCCTTTGGTGAAAAAGTTTCACAAAATGTCAAGTTTAGTCCCTGAACTTTGAAAATTGTCAAAAATGGTCCCTGGGATATGAAAAACTTTGAGAAAAACAAATTTTGTCCTTGCACTAATCTCTTATGGCAGGTTTGGTCCCTTGGTAGAAAGTTTGGTGAAATTACAAGGCAGGTCCCTGAAGTTTGGGAAATTGGCAGATTTAGTCCCTGGGGTTTTTAAAAGTGAAAAATTCAAAATAAAACCTCACACTATTCATCATTGGCATATTATACCCTTAGAAACAAATTTAGAAAATGCCAAAATCCAACCCTCAACTTTCCCAAAATTACACAAATGGTCCTTGTAAAATGAAAAACCAAATCCGGACCATAAATAATAACTAAAACCACACCACTAAATCCAATCCATCCTTTGGGCCCAAAAATAAAACTAGTCCACATCCAAGCCCAGTCCACCCCCATCTCTGACCCGGGTCCATCTTTGACTTCGGTCAAATACCACCAAACCACCCTCTTCCCCCCAAACCACCCCGTAACCTGCAAAACCACCACCACCACTTGCCCCAAGCCATCATCACCCTCCCACACCTCTCTGCACCTACCCTCACATCACATTTAATGCACCACCCCCCAAATTGCTTGAAACAGTCCCAATTGCCCCACTTCTATTTTGGCGCGAAAAAATTCAAAGGCTGAGATTGAGCAAAAGTAATCCAATGGCTAAGATGAATGGTGGGAATTGCTCAGAAGAGGATGGAAACCCTAATGGATGCTTATAAAATGCAAAGAGATGCAAGAAGAAAACCAAGTAGTTTAATTTTAGTTTAATTGTGTCGAATTTAAATTATCAAGCAATTTAGTGTAAACTTTCCCAATTCAAGTGTTGTAGTAGTGTTAGCATTGTAATGTAAACCTTTCTGATTTATAAAATTTCAAAGTTCAAGTTTAAATTTCATATTTGCAGTTTACTCAATTTCTAAGAATTCGAATTGATCAAGAGTTAATGGTGTGTGGGATTATGGATTGAATTTAGGCTCATATAAGCTCCCTAAAGCTTAATCAAGCTTGTAGAGACCCTAAAATCCAGATTCAATAGAAAATAATCAAAAAAGCAAAAAAAGTCAACTATGGTCAACTGTTTGGTTTGATTTGAGTTTTCAGGTTTTAAGATGGAATGGTGAGCAAGATTGGAGCTGGAAATAGCCTATCTAAATATAGGCATCATAGGAAAACCTCTTGTTCATGCTAGAGGTGCTCAGTAAGCTTTACTCATTTCCATTTTCCTCTTAAAAGTTTAGTTTCTAATTTCCTTGCTTGTATCTGCAATTTTGTGCTTGCATTGTGTTCTTGATTGTTATTTAAGTAGTTTTTAGTTTAATCATCATAGTTTGTTTGTTAAAATCTATATCTACTTAATAATTTAACTTTAACTGTCAAAACTTAGCTTTAGAGTAAAACTTGTGCTATTATAGTGTTAATCTGTTTTCTAGTACTTAAACAAGCTCACTCAGTCATAATTAGTAGGTTGGAATCAATAATTTGAACCATAATCACCATTTGCTTTGAAAAACCAAAACAGATTCAAGATAAGGAGTGTTTGGATTAGGGTATCTCACCCCTAGGTTCTAAGTTTCATCTGTTGTTTTTGGTTCTTACATGCTTAGTCAGGTATATTTAGGTCATAAGTGGTTTAATAGTCAGGTCTTAAACACTAGAAAGTCAAAATCATGATTTAATCACCCCCTCAGTTAACTGTGTATGAGTTTAGAGTCCATAAGCTCATAATCTGATAAGTAATTGTTAATTTAGCTTTTAGTAATCTTAAATTAGCTTAAAACATCATAAACAATAAGTTAGATCACTTAGAATCTCACCAAAGTCAAAGTTTGAGTGTTCTTGTCAAAAGTCAAAAACTGCATTCTCAGGTTTTTACCAAAATCCCAAGTTTAATTTTGAGCTGTGTAATGGATTCCAAGGTTTGAAACTTTGTGTGATTAAAGTCTATCTGCTAATCTATCAGCTTGAATTTTTGCTTGATTTGTTTAGAAGCTTGAGTGGGTCCCATAGGCCCTCAAAGTGAGCTGCAGGGCAAGGTTGTGCCCTGCTCACCCAGGCACCCAGTCACCACCATCACTTTGGTGGTGTTTTGTGACCACGTCAGTGGACCCCAGACCCCATAATTAGGTTTTTACAACCCCCCTCCTACCAGAGTCTCACCTTTGACCATTTGTTTGACCCTTAGCCTAGTGGACCCCACCTGCATTTGCTCACCAAGTTTGTCCCTAGTCTGTGTAAATTTTCAAAGTGCAAAGTGCTTATTTGATTGTGTTCAGCTTATTTGAGCTTATTTCTTGCTATTATCTGTTTGTTTAAGCTTGTTTAACTTATTTGTATCTGATTTCACCATTGTGGACCCCACCCAAGGCTATTTGACCCAGATTGACCAAACAGTCAACCAAAGTCAACTGTTTAAGACAAGGGGGTGTCACAGCTTATTTATAAGCTAATTTTAAAAGTGTTTTCATTAAAGTTTGTTATTTTAAGGTATTAAGTAGTTCTGAAAAAGAAAAATCCAAAAAAATCCAAGTTAAAGTAAGTGATAGTTTCTATTTAATTCAAGTTAATTTTAATTTTCATTTTTATATTTTAATTAAGTCACTAGTGTTTTTATATTTTTATTAAATACCTCATTTAGTAAAGTAATTTTGATAATTTTTTCAGATTTTTATTTTGTCATTGAGTGTTAATTAGATTTAATTTTAATTTTCTTTATTATTAATTAATATCAAATATTAAATAGCTTAATTAGTTTTTATAAGGTTAAATCTAGTTTTTATAATTTTCCTAGTTCTAATATAGTATAATAAGTTTTAAGAAAATAAATTTTGAGATTCTACTGTTCATTTTCTAATTTTCTTATTTTATTTGTTTAAAATAGACTTAAGTTAATTAAAAGGTAAATAATTAGTTGTTGAATCTTAAAACATAATTTTTAGAGTTTTTATAATTTTTCAGGATTCCAGTGATGGTTAAGTAATTTTATAAATTTTATCTTAATTTTATAAGTTAATTTAGTATTAATATAAATTAAAAGTAGTTTAATTAGTTTAATTAAGTTAAATAGTTTTTAATTAATAACAAAACCACAAAAAGACAAAAATATTATTTTTAATTTTTTATACTTTCTTCAAGTTCTAATTTAGGTTTAGAAAATATTTTGGTTAATTTTTAGTTTAATTTAAATCATTTGTCATTTTTAGTTTATTTAAATTAGGTTTTAATTTAGATTTTAAATAGTTTAATTAATTAAATAATAGTTTAATAGTATTTTAATCACTTTTATAATTTCTTTTTCATTTTTAATTTTAAGTTTTGAAAAGTGTCAAAAGCACCCCCTGTAGTTTGATAATTACCAAAAACCCACTTTTCCAGTCCGATACGTGATCTTAATTGTGAATTTGTGCATATATCTGGTATCTGATTATTGTGAATATTATATCTGTGTACCAATACCAAAATAACAGTAGCAAAATCAATTCCATATCATCTGGGCTACTGTCCTCAGTCCCACTCACTCATAAACGATTCCAAAAGCACCATTTCAATCTCGCTGGGACTTTTACGACCCGGGGAAACACTACACTATCACCGGAGTATTGATTCTAGGCTATCTTTGACTTATTGACCTTGGTCAATAATAATTAGGTGGTTCAGGCTCAATCAAAAGTGCATCAAGATCTGTTAATGAGCTTGTGGTTGTAACGATTGTGAAGATAATGATGTGATATGTTGATGAACAAAATTATGTAGTATATGCTGAACATTAATATTGGTAGAGATGTCAAGTTTGCTTTAAAATTTTAAGAGATTTTAAAGGTTTATGACGGAATGGTATCCTTAGGACCTAAAAAGGATAGTACTTCTACGGGATGAGGAGAAGAATTGATAATTATCCCAAGATAGTAGTTCGGATTATCTTATAAATGAAAACTTTCAAGAATGAAAGTAGATAGTACAAATAAGGTGTTAAGAACTTGCTGAATGGTAAGGCACTATCGTGTCTCTAGATCTTTTTAATGAATTCTAGTGGTCTATCGAGTTCATGTAGGAAATTAATCTGAACATAACCCTAGTACAACTATTCCCAGTATTTGAAAATTTTAAGTCGAACATAGTTAGTCAGACTATATTCCACTGTCCCTAGGTTAAATATAGGTGACTAGTCTATATTTAGCCGAGGTTCGATAAAATTTTCAAATACCTAAATTAGGTATACTTGATATATGTTCGTTGCTTTTGAGAAACTGTCCACTAAACAAAGGCGATGTCAAACCATTCAATTGCAAGTTTCGCCAATATAAGACTTGTAACCTATATTTTCACATTCCATTGCATAGAAGATAGTACGGGTAGATACGTGTGGAAAGGAAGTTTTAAGTAATTTCTAAAACAATCCATACTTGGCCAGGATCACTAACTTTTAATAATGGAGGTTTCAGAAGAAAACTTTGATTAATGTAGAGAAACTTCAGCTTTTGTAAATGATGGATTAGTTTGTCCTTTAGAAATCTCATATTTCTATTTAGAAATCAATAGATTGTGATGGGTTTTTGATATCATATGAAATGATATTGGTGAGGTGATGGAATAATTCCAGAGACCATTGCGCAAATCACAATGTCTCGGAAGTAGATTAGACCATTGTGCAATTCACAATGTTAGGGAAGTAGATTAGACCATTGTGTAACTCAAAACATATGAGAAATGATTAAGGCCATTGTATCTATACAATGTCTGATAAATGAATTAGACCACGGTTTCATTTACAGTGTCTATGGATGTAATTGAGACCACTGTATCACTCACAGTGTCTGAGGATGTAATAGAGGCCACTGTGTCTTATAATGTCTTGGAAAATAGACGAGACCATTGTATCATACAATGTCTAGGAAATAGGAAAGACCATTGCAATTAGTTACAATGTCTTGGACATAAAATGTTGGAGTAGGAACATGATTGGGAGAATGTGGTTGTGTCGAAATGCCCTAGAATAGGCATATGCAGATATATTTAGTCCATTGTTTGGATAAAATGATTGAAAGAAAATCGAGTGTATATATCAATATACTAGTATTTTTGTGTAGCATAACATGTCTAAAAGTCACATAATCGTCTGGAGGATAAAAGGCACGAAGAGCGGAAGGCTATAAAAATGTTTTTGCTTGTAAGTGTGGTTATAGTTTAGGTCTCAATTAGACCCGTTTCTCTATAACCATGGCTCTGGTACCAATCTGTAACACCCCCAATTCATGGATGCAGCGGAATTCAAACTGGGTGTTACTCGACGGCACAATAGTCACAATAATAGAAAACGAACTCTAATTGAGTCGTTTTAAAAGATTTATCATTCAAATTATATAAATATCAGAGATTACAAAATGAGGTCCCAGATGGTTGCATGTTTACAAATTACATTAAATGAGTTTTTGAATGATAATAAAATTTATAGCCCTCTTGAATATCCGTGCCCTTCCGTGCCATCCTTGATCATCATGGACCTGAAATATGTGCTTAAAAGGTCAACAGAAAGGTTGAGTGATATTCATAGAGTTTGTTTAATGGTTGAACACAATATGTTGGTAGTATGAGTTAATTAGACTCATACTCATGGTTGGAAAACAAAATAGTTATTATTATCACACTAAGCTTATGACACCAAAACGTTAACGGGTACCAATATCAATCGGCGAAGTTATCCCGGTAGGTACTTTGCCGTCATACCTATGTTTCAAATATTAATGCATTTGTTTGAACTTAGTCAATACAAATGGGATTCGTCAATCCCAATAGGCCTATTCACAATACTCGCGCTCACTATTACTAGTGATTAAATGGTTCATAATAAGGGATATTGGATTGGCAAGGATGGTACTTAGTGATAATAAAACAATCAGGCAAGCATACAATTGAAAAGCATTGTGTTCGGTTGAAAAATAATAGTATGTATTCCCCAAGGATTTATAAAACAATTAAGTAATGGAAAGTGGGGCTATGAACTCACCTTAAGTTATATAGCAAGTAGTGAATGTGATGGTCGAATCGCAAAGGTTTCTACAAGCAACCTATAATAGAATGTTGCGACTTAGGATTGGAGTAAAGAATATGAAGAATTTCCTATATATGTCTTGCATTTAGTTCATGATGTAGTATTTAGTATAGTGTAAGTCTTTGAATAAAAAAGGTTTATGAAACATGTATAGTTTGTATATCGCTTACTACCGTTCGGGCCGACATAATTCAGAGGTCATGTAGTAAACGTTCATGGAGCCAGGACACTTTAATTCGTAATTCAACAACTCATCTCGACGGCTTACTTAATGAACCCCTCACATGAGGCTCCCTACTATTGTTGTATTTGATAAAATATATATATATATATATATATATATATATATATATATATATATATATATATATATATATATATATATATATATATATAAGTTTTGATCCGAAAAGTTACATGTCCAATATTTGAATAAACTTAGGAAAGTTTACTTTTGGATGAAGATTGTTATTACAATGAGTCTCATGGTTATTTTGATGGAGTAGATCCAAATTGGATGTTTATATTGCCATTAACTCTTTAGTTCATGTTTTCGCCTAGGTAAATTTATATGGTATTTAGTCATGGCCTTACCATGACCTTGGTCATTGTTCCATGGTCTTGAGACTGAACCTTGGCCTTAGCCATGGTTGTGGTCTTGGCTTTAGGTCATTAGATCTTTTGGTTATATCTAACCATAACCATTATATAGTCACTTGGGTATTAAAAATGAGCTGTTAAGAATTTGAAGAAAAATGTCACTCGTAAAGCGTTTTCAGGGCTCGAGCTTCTATGATCCTGAACGAAAACGTCGTTCCGGACAACTTTCGTGATTTCACTTTTTGATGAATCGGACCAGAAGCGCCACTTTCAAAAAGGTCAGAATGCTAACAGGTTGTGTTTGGCAGTTTCGGCATTTTGGTTTCGCTAACTTCTTATGGCCATAACTTTTGACTGGTGTACTCATTTTAGGTGATTCAAATTGCTATGTTTTCCTTGTTAAGTCCTCTTTAACAGTAGTTAAGTGTCCAATATCATAGTTATACTATTTTAGTCGTGGTTCTCCATAAAAGTCACTAGTTTTCTTGTTATCTTAACATAAGTTAACATATAGTTTCCAAAACTAGTTTTAATAGTTTTATACATCATGAACATAACACAAAGACCATATATAGAATGAATGAAACGTAATAAGCATGAAAATGATATTGAGTAAGAAAGTGTATTAGGATTTCTTACAACTTTTGGCCTTAATGAAAAGGGAACTCATGAACTAGGACAAGAACTATATCCTTCAATCGAAAACCCTAGCTTCTAATCCTTCACCACAACTCTTGTAAACATTGCTAGACTTGATATAGACCTTGTGAAAACCTTATTAACTCAGCCCTAGTACCCTTGTGTAGCTCCTAATTCATCCATGGAATCACCAAATAAACACTAGTTTCATGTAGAGAATAACTAAGCCTTGAACTTTGATATGTAGCTTCAATATTGAAATCAAAAGATGGATAATTTAGGATGATGATGATGGATCAGTGATGAAGAGAGAAAAAGGAAGAGTTTCTTGGTGAATAAATGAGGAGGTAAATGTGTTTGATAGAGTTGTGATCAAATTGGCTAGTTATACTATAGAAAACTTAAGGATTAAGTTACTTAGCTAGTGTATCTAACACATGTGAGCTTCCTAATGTTTCAAGACTTATCACCAAGACAAATGGCATGGTGAATCACCCCTATACACGTTCATATGATGGTATGGTGTGACTATATGATAAACTTGGTATTATCTAGCTTACGGAGTGAGTTTTGGTCCCGGTAATCGCTAACGGTAAGTCTTTAAGTCATGAAACTTAAAATCGGGTATCATAAAAATATGAAACTTATAAATATGTTAGAACTTATTAATATAACCTATCTTAGCATATTTAATATGTGATAAGTTCTATCGGGTAGCTTAAACGCTGTTAAAACTGGAAACGCGGGTCTAAAAACGCGTAATTCGCGTAAAACGCTGAACTGGAAAACGTAAAATTCCAAAACTTTTGGAATTTTCGTAAAATGAGAGAAATTCACATTTCTATAGTTTATAGTGTTTTATGGACATATCAGGATGCTGGAATGACGTTTAAACCTAAAAGTAAATCTCGGACACGGTTTCGTGATTTTTGCAGAAATGATCCGACGAGTGTCAAACTCTCGGATTATCATTAAAATAGTTTAACTTACAAGAATATGAAATAAAAATTTCGGGTGTGAATAATGAAAGTGAATAGTAATAGTGAATAGTAAAAATGAATAGTAATCCGAAAATGCGAATTGTTACAACTTTCCTCATTATTGTTACACCACATTAGTTTAATTAGATTTATTTTCATTTCTGTCATTTTATTTTGATTGCATCTTAGTTAATTTGGGTTAGTTGATTAGCAACTAATTCCGCCCACTCTTCCAAAACCCGAGATTTTATTTGCTTTTATAAAATATAAAAATACAAAAATAATCATCCTTCACCTTTAGACTTAGTTTAGGAGACTTTCTAATCCTAGCGACACTATTCCTGAGTTGAACGATCAATACCCCGGTACTTGTCACTATACTATACTACAAAGATAAGGTACACCGACTGGTGGGGGTTCTAAGCTTCTTGAGATCCTTTGAGAGGTAAAGCCTGGTGCGATTCCCACGTATCAGTCTCCATAGGTTCCCCTTGTAAACCTTTCATTCTTAGGAGCACCGTATCCCCTTTTACCTTGATCGGGAGCCTCGCCCCTTGGTAATTCAGTGCTCCGGTAGGCCTCTTCTGATCGAATGAAATGATCGACCCGTGTGAACATTTCGGTCACAGTCTTCGGAACCCTATCAGAAAACTTTTTAGCCAGGGTCGGACACTTATGAGCACCTATGAAGGCTGAGATTTTTATAATCTCTAGGACACCGCTGATGTAACTGACTTCATCTTTCCATCTTTCTTTGAAATCCGGCAAAGAATCGTGAGCCTTTCGGACAATCTTTGTGATTTTCGTTAGGTCCTTTGCTCCTTTTCTCCGGAGAGAGAATCTGGTAGAGAACTGTTCTCTCAATTCGTCCCAACTGTTGATGCTACCCGGTTCTAAACGTTCGAACCACCCCCCAGGTGCTCCGTCAAGAGTTTGTTGAAACATTCGGCACCGCATCGGCTATTCACCATCATTTGCGGCTCCAGTGAATAGGGTGAGATGATCGTTAGGATCCGTGATCCCATCGTAGATTCTCATGTGTAACGGCATCACATAGTTGGATCCGGTGAACTCCATTATACGGCGGGTGAAAGGCGACCGGGAAACTTCCTTAAAAGGCCTGCACAGGTCTTTTTCTACCCTGTCATCAACTTTTTCCTTTCCTTTACCCTCGTTACCGTCGTCTCCAAAATCTAACCGGATGGGTCTAAGGACGCTCCCTCCCCGAGCGTTGTGTTGTTTGATTAGCTGTGTTAATGACGCCACTTGGCTAAGGATCATCTCCTGCAAGTTGGGAGAGTCGTTTGGACCATTTCTGTTGCTAGGGTCATCATCATTGTTGACCCCACTCCCCCCGGGCCCTGTCGGAGGGGTTTGGTTGTAAAAAGGAGGAGGAGGAGAACCCGTCATTACTGCTCTTCGGTAGATTGAATAACGGGTCCCACGGATGGCGCCAATTTGTTGAGGTAAAACCTTGCGGTTAGGTCTCACTTCAGCAAAGTCCTTCGGAATGGGTCTTCTCTAGGGTTCTTAGTAACTGCACAGGTAAGACGCACGTTAGACTCGCCTCGGTGGTAGTCCCGAGGCTAAGCTCCGGCGTGAGAGTAAGTACGGGGAGTATGATTATAGTTGGAAATAAATGTGAGTAAATGTTGTGTGTGTGTGTGTGTTAGTTGCGTGATATAAATGAGGTGACGGTATTTATACTACCTCGCCTCTTTACCTGCTTTGCCTCGGGAAGGAGTATACTTTACATACCATACTTAGAAGGTGGGTGTCAGACCACGTGGCCGACACAATCCCTGAATATCTGGGATTAGGGGTGTTATCGGGTCGGGTTATCGGGTTTATCGGGTCGGGTTGAGTCGGGTTTTGAGTTTTTAGAAAGTGACCCGCAACCCGACCCGATAAGAAATCGGGTTATCGGGTTCGGGTGCTTATCGGGTCGGGTTAAGTCGGGTCGGGTGATTCGGGTTGTCGGGTTAAAAACACCAATTTGTGGCCGAGTCTTCAATTTATAAAATGCATTTGAAACTTGCTCATTGTTGATGATATATTACTCATAAAGGTTCTTTTGTCCTATAAACCAAACAAAACTAAGTTAAAAACACCAATTTGTGGGTTTTAATGTAAAAAACTTGTAACAGTGAGTCAGTGAGCACAAATTTGACTAAGTTATAAACACCAGTTTGATGTACAAGTTATTCTTTATGTTTTCTCATTGATTTTTTATATGTTGTTATGTTAGGCATTTGTTATCTTTAATAAGTCAAACCCAAAACACATAGGTTCTCCACTAGAGGTGAGCTGCGACTATGTATTAGAGGTGAACAAAGAAAAAAACATACACACAAATTGTGTCATTGTGTGACAAGTTTAGATTTGTACAAAGTAACAACTTGATTATTTCATGTTACCTTAATCATTATAAAGTTAAACATTAGTATTCAAATATATGACCCTCAAAAAAGAAACAAGTTTACTAGTTCCTTTTACTAGTCAATCATGATCATTCGGGTGATCAACTGATCATATATGAAATGTAACCAACAAAGATATATGGTTTTGCAGTTGTATCACATATGAGTTTTATTAATATACAATGAAGTTTAAAACTCAGTACCTTGCTAGCGAACAATGAAGTACCAAACTCACTTTCTTAGCAATTTGCATTCTCTAGTTCTAGGTATTGGCCTTCTAAAAATATTAGAAGAAAAAAAATAAATAAGTAATGATTTTCGGGTCTTATCGGGTTGACCCGATAACCCAATAGCATAAATTTTCTAACCCGAACCCGACCCGATAACACTATCGGGTTATCGGGTTCGGGTCAAAACAACCCGACAAGATTTTTCAACCCGATTTAACCCGACCCGATAAGGCTTATCGGGTTCGGATCGGGTTGACCCGACCCTACTGACACCCCTATCTGGGATGGCGGCGTAACCGTCGTTTGTGTTACTGCCCTTGGTGTAAAAGAGGAGTCCTCGGACAATAGAAGGTCTTCGTTCTCCCTTCCGGATCAAGTATAGGATCCGAAGGGTTCGTGATCCGGAGGGCATGTACCGTTCAGGCACATACGCCAACAATGAGCAGATGATCTGATCAGTGCAGATGAAGAGGATGGATGTCTAGTCTGCCAAAGAACCTGAATCAGATGGTAATCTAGTACTCCTGCTAGAAGCCACAATTACTAGCCTAGGTAATGAATATTTTTGTTCTTAATTTAGGTTTGTAGTTTTTTATTAAAAGAAGGTAGCTTTTATGTTACTGTCTAGAAGAAATAAAATGAAGATATGTTTGAAGTTCAGTGGTACTCGCAAACGAGATCATACATTCATAATTCATTGGTTTCTTTTCTTTTCTTTTTTGTGAGAGCTTTTATGGGGTTTGTCTTGGAAAGTGAGAAACTTTGTAAAATAACTATGTTTTACTAAATAAATTTTAAAGTACTACAGTATATTTTATTAAATAAATTTCAAAACTACTATGGTCAACTAAAAAACTCCTTTTAAAAAGTCTTCTTTTACATATTATTTCTTACACTGAGTAATAAGGCTTTTTAATTTGCAGCAACGTTGTAAAAGAGCATACATGTATTGATGTGCATGTTACATAAGTATATACCACTCAAAGTACAATCGATAAAACATGTGGAAATTCTAAGAAGGGAGAATTTCATATAGATCAATATTATATATATATATATATATATATATATATATATATATATATATATCCAACTTAACTTAAAAATTGCATATATATACAATCAAGAAAGACAAATTGAATGTAGTGTTCACACTTGATTCATATCAAATAATCACAAATTTCCATCACAGTTAAAAGTGTAGATAGTAGCATTCACACTTGATTAATGCGTAATGAAATTGATCGCCTGAGGCAATGGGACATTGACAGTGATGTCGACCTAAACCTGCTTCGTTGCCCGTTATTTAAGCTTCAACCCGACACCCATGAGCATCTATTATTTGAATGTTATTTTGCGTCTAATATGTGGAAAGGTGTGCTTCAAGCGACTGAACTGCCTAATGTACCACCAGTTTGGAGTGATATCATGGATTGGATAATACCCATGGCAAAAAAGAATAATGTTACGAGCATTGTAGGTAGACTTATAGTGGTTGCGACAACTTATTATGTATGGCAAGAGCGTAATTAGAGGCTCCATGGGAAGAAAGCAAGGAAGGCTGAAGAGGTAATGAACATTATTGTTAACATGGTTAGGTCTAAGCTAGCGTCCATCAGATTCAAGAAAAAAGCTCGCGTGGAAAATGTGAAGAGAATTTGGAAGCTTCCATTGCATGAGTAATTATGTCGAGGTTGTGATACACATGGGCCCGAGCCCATGGCTTATTTAGGTCTTAGGGTTTACTTTGTCTTATAAATACTCTTGTAATCATTTATTATAATAAATCAATAAAAAGTTAATAAACAAATCTCTAGTTCTCTTCTTCTGTTTTCTGATGGAGCCCGCACACGCTTGAAGTGGTGCCTTATCCCGATACAACCCCTAACCGGATCGTATCAATTGGTGCTTTCATTGAGAGCTCTCGTTGAGAGGGTTTTTGATTAGGGTTCCAATCTTACAAAAAAAAAGTACTGTTCATTGTACATTGTTCATCACACTATTCATTCCGGAGTACTGTTCATCGATCACTATTCACGGCTACTGTTCATCACGAGTTACTGTTCATCAGGAATTTTTTTCTTCTTCTTCGAGATATTGTTCATGGCATCGGGCAGCAGCGATCGGGACGCACTATCTAAGCTCTTGCAAATGGGTAACGTGGCTGAATATCAGAGTGAGTTTATGGTACTTGCAAATCGAGTAACAGGGATATCTGAATCTTTACTTATATCGTTTTATATCTCTGGACTTAAACTGGATCTACAATGTTTACTCTTACGGTCAAATCCCAGAACGTTAGACGAAGCTTTTTCATTGACCCGTGCGGCGAAAACACGCTTCGCGAACCTAGATATTTGGGAATTTTTGAGGTCCAATCCTTTAACTTTGGAAGAAGACTTCTTCAAAGCTCGTATCACCGAGGTTCGTTTTGAGACAATTGCAAGGGAAGAGAAAGAGCATATCGTTGAAAAGAAAATAGATGTCATTCTACCATTAGACGGTGAATTTGCTTCACCTAAAGCGGCTGAAGAGTCATTGAATGCTGATGAGTATATTGGAGTTAAAGAGGTTGTGGGTGGTGGCGAAGTGCTTAAGGTTGTCGAGGATGAGTTGAGTAGAGTGATATCGACACTTAAGGATGGAGGTGGTGAATTTGATAGTGATTTGGATGAAATAAATTTGAATTTAAGCGAGGAATTAGCGGACTCTCAATCTGCATATTTTTCGTATCACCTTGAGGGCAAGGTGATTTTTTAAGGAGTGGGGAGTGTTATGACATGTGTAGCGGAAGACGGAAGAATGATGTTGTGTTATGTCCAAGGCAAAGGAATACGAAAGAAGGAAAAGGTGAAGGCTGCAATTCAAAGAAGATTATGGGATCCCAGATTACGCCAATGTTGCAGGAGGACGAACTGCCCAAACGACTCAAGAAGTCCAAACGTATGGCATAAAGATTATGTCATATAATATATCTTTATTTACATGTCTTTGTTTAGGATTATTTTCATGTTTCTTTAGGAAAGTCGATTAAGAATGTTTTAAGACAACACCTTGAGGGCAAGGTGGTTTTGAAGGAGTGGGGAATGATACACCTGGGCCCGAGCCCATGGCTTATTTTGGTCTTAGGGTTTACTTTGTGTTATAAATACTCTTGTAATCATTTATTATAATAAATCAATCAAAAGTTAATAAACAAATCTCTAGTTCTCTTCTTCTATTTTCTGATGGAGCCCGCACACGCTTGAAGTGGTGCCTTATCCCGATACAACCCCTAACCGGATCGTATCAGGTTGTCTAGAGTCATTGTAGTTCATTAGTTATCTATGTGTGTCTCTAGTTTCGTTTTGGTTGTTGTGTTTGAGCATGTTCAAACACGGTGGTTTTTATTTCTTTAAGAGTGGCTCATCACCACTCTTCTTTGTACGAAACTCATTTTTTATGTTTTAATATACTTCACCGGGTATAAACCCTTTACAAAAAAAAAAAAAAAAAAAAAAAAAAAAAAAAAAAAAAAAAATAGTTTTGTGTGTGAGCACATACATAAGAGTGAAGATTATGGTGTATGTATATCTCTCACAGGTTTCAAACATTTGTTTCCATAGGCATATATACTCGTTTTTATGCACTCTTATGTCTTAGCAATTGTCTTATTGCTCCTTAACCAAATACTTATAATATCAATATAGAGGCAAAGGTGTTGGAATAATGAACTAGATAACAAATCAACACGTGTTTTGATTGAAACGAGCGGGAATGCCCGCGCGATGCTGCGGGTGTGTTTTGTAAAATTGTTGTTATGATAATTTTTATTTTATCTTTCGTGTTATTTTTTTTATGTACATTTACAATTTTATTTTATCTTTCGGGAAAAATATTGAAGTTTGTACTTAGTTTTATGGGAAAATCAATTTTGAGAACAATGGCGCAAGTTTCGTAATTTTTCGAGTCCGTTTGCTACGTCGTTTGGCTTCCGAATTGTTTTTGGATCAAGTTTAGCTCGTTGACACAAACCCCCCCTCCATTTCTTTTGACCGGGGCCCCCTAAACTTCCTACATTGTCACTTTACCCCCCTCCCCCACTAACTATTATTATTATTAATATTATTTACTTATTTTTTTTTTTCATATAACACAAACAAATAAACACACACATACACTTTTCACTCTTTCTCTCTTCTCCCACACCGCCGACCACCTCCACCGCCGGCCTCCGGCCACCGGAAAATATTCCGGCCAAAAATATTTTCTTCCACCATCTTGTAGATCGGGTCGTGTACGTTCCGGAAGTACGGACCGATCGTCACAAAACTCACCCGAACACCCCTTTTGAACCACCACCGTCGACCACCATAACACCACTACGACTCCACCATTATTCCACCACTTTCCCACTATTTTTCTAGTTGTTTGCTCGGTAAAATTATCACCCAAAACCCTTTATATCTTTTGTTTTTAATTTTTGAATTTCGTATATATTTTTATTATTTCAAAATAATATGAAAATTTTATTTTATGTTTAGAATAATAAATAAATGAGTGGTCACTCACTATTTTTGAAAAATATAAAAGTTTTGCATTTTTTTATATATTATTTATTTTTAATCCGAAAATTAATAAATATTTATGTTTTTATTTATTTATTTCCGTATTAAATTTTATTTTTTTTTGAAAGGTGAATTTCAACTTAGAATCGACCACCTTCGCGGACAGCGAAGGCCCCATCGCCACCCCGCCAGACTATGTTGTCTGAACCGGGTCCACGCTGATCTCAGGTGGTAACGGGTTTCCCCCGGAAACCGTACTGCCTCCACACAAGTTTACCTTGCTGGAGAAACAGCCGGATGAAAACCGGGCCATGCTCAAGATTTGAACCCCCGCAAAAAAATATGAAAATTTTATTTTAAGTGTGGAATATAACTTAAAAAAAAAAAAAAAAAATGGGTACTGTTTTGCACTGTAGCAAACGAAAAAAAAAGGTTGGCACTGTTCTGCACTGTAGCATGAACAGTGCACTCACACTCACATACACCTAATGCCTTTTAGAATATATATATAATATCTCAATGAAAGTTCACACCGTATCATTATGTTGAACTATTAAATATGATGTCGATCGAACTAGTACAAACTCATAAGATTTACCCCAACCCCTGTGACAACCAGCAGTTTAGGGAGCTATTTTAAAAACCCGCATTACGATTTAAGTTCGTTTATAATTTTTAATTGAAATTTTCATTTCACAACGAACTTCTAAGACCTATTTTGTGGATATTTTTAATTAATGACGTTATGGAATTCGTGAATTATGTTCATAATTCATTGTTGATTTAATGTTCGGTGATGTATATTGGAATTCTCGCTTGGTACTACGTTGACTTTGGCACTAGGATTACCTAACAAAAGTTTATGATTCGTCTTAACGAGTCCGACTATATTTTAATTATTTACGAGATGTTCTCGAGTGATATTGAAGTTTAAAAATGAGTTCGGGTCCGGGTCACATGTTTTTACAATTACCCGCGTTACCCGCTCCACCGTAATAATATTATCATTATTACTATTATTATTATTATAAAAAAAAAAAAAAAAAAAAAAAAAAAAAAAAAGAGATAAAGGATCCTTTGGTCCGGTTCTTCACCCACAACACACAAACCCACCCTCACTTTTTATTCATTCTCTCTCTCAAACTCATCTTCATCCCTCATCCTAAACCCTAGCCGCCGACCACACAAATCCGGCCACGACCGCCGCATTTCCGACCACCCAACAAAACTAATACCACCATCTTCTTCCTCTCTACACCCTCTTTCATTTGGTGTATCATACTGATGCGTGGGAATCGCACCTTGCTTTACCTCTCGAGGGATCTCGAGAAGCTTACAACCCCCACCAGGCAGTGTACCTGATCGTTGTAGTATAGTATAGTGACAAGTACTGGGGGATTGATCGTTCAGCTTAGGAATAGTGTCGCTAGGATTAGAAAACCTAATTAATAGTTCTAAAGGTGAGAGATGATTATTTTTGTATTTTTATATTTTTATAAAAGCAAGTAAAATCTCGGGTTTTGGAAGAGTGGGCGGAATTAGATGCTAATCAACTAACCCAAAACTAAGATGCAATCAAAATAAAATAATAAAAATGAAAATAAAGTAAATTATACTAAGGTTGTGAGCAGTGGTTGGAGAAATTGTGTTTACTTAGACTTCACTACTCCCTAGATATCTTTTACATGTTAATTACTTGTTACACTTGTATGAATGACGGATTGTATTCCTTAATACCATTCGTGGGGTGGCATACATAACTCCCCAACTCTATGAGCTCTTATCTCCTCCTACACCATGACCCAGCACAACTATAGGGATTGTAAACAGTGGCTCATGCATTAAATACAACCAATAAAGACCTAGTACGCCTCGGTTCATGTTTCTTAAGACGTTCAAGCATGTTACCATTTGGAGATCTGCCAGTTTTCTTAAGCCTAACATATAAATCATTCATTCAAAGCAAGAATAGACAAGTAATCAACACATAATCAATATCTAGGTTTCATTAGATCTAAGCAAACACAAAAGAGATCTAGCCTAGCATAGTAGAATTGAGACAAGAACAAGAGATAAACAACCAACACATAGACATATTGATTGAATTGAAAGTACACTTATCTCAATTACAATGCAAGGTCTCAAGGGTTTGGAACCCTTGAAAAACCTGTAAAAGAGGCACAAAAATTGTCTTTAGGGTTTCACCAAAACTTCCCTTTTTTTAATGAAAAAACTAGAAAACTATATATAGGAAAAGTAGGCTGACGGCGTCAAGAGTTACTTGTGACGCCGTCACCTCGCCGCCATATACTTCCTCGGACGGCCTTGATCCACTTATGACGGCCTATGTGACGCCGTCACCACCCACGGTATTTTATTCTTGCCACTTTGACGCCGTCATGAAGCCTTCTGACGCCGTCACCACCTACGGTGTTTAATTCTTCATGTCTGACGCCGTCAAGATGGTGGTCTTGACGCCGTCACCTTGTATCTTCAGCATGGAATTTTGGTATTTTGCCGTTTTCTTCACTTTTATGCTCCAAAAACGTCCAAAATGGCTTCTTTTCCAGAATTCACTCTCCAAACACCTAAAATCACAAAAGGAACGATTTAGGGCAATATTTGATCAAATAAAGTCGGATTCGGGCTTAAATGACCCCCTAAAAACGGATCATTTTTCGCCTCATCATATACCCTTACACTTGAGATTTGCTTGTCCTCAAGCAAATGAGCTTTTATTCTACTCAAAAGACAAGTTAGGGGTCATTTAACACTAATATAAAAGTAATTACAACAAATAATCGTTCCACTAAAGACCAATAGACAAGCACGGAGGTCATACACAAGCACCTCACAAATAGTGTTTAGATACTCACATCTCTCGGGTGTAATAAAGTAATATAACATTATGGAAATGGAAGATATCTCTCACTACCTGTCATAGCAAAATAGATTACCATAGGCTTGGGAAAGGATCAAACCTCCACCACATGGCGTAAGCACCTAGGATAAACTATCAAAGAGGTCTTTTAAAGGGTTATAACGTTAGGTGTAGGGATAGGAATTACACGGTTTTGTTGGATAAAGGAAGTTTTACTGGTGGCGAGTTAACAATCTTAGTTAATTACATGTACAAGATGGCGTTGTTAAACTAATAAATGAAAAATATCAAAAACATAAAATGAACATAGAATGAAACGGGATGGTAGTCCGTATGTTTTTTTTTCTTTCTCTTTTTTTCTATTTTTTTTCTTTTTCTTGATTTTTTCGATTTTTTTTTTTTTTTTTTTTTTTTTTTTTTGCATACATTCTTACCCTACCATCCAAAATAATACATCATAGGGGATGAGAATTCCTCTTACACTTGAATCTTTACATACACATTCAACTATTCTAATGACTCGAATTAAGAAAATCAAAACACTTGGAGCACTTTTAAGATTAACGTACACATGGGGGTAATAAATGATGTTCTTCCCCATTACTCCATAAAATAAGTACTTACCCATGAGTCCCAATCGTCCCAAAACAATATGTACAAGGATATGACTCGACTTAGCAACCATGTAATCAATTAGAAAGTTAACTTAGGGTTTAACAAATAACAATAATGCACTAAAAATGAGCGCATACACGGAAGGCTAAGGCGATTTGGGTGTACATTTAAGTGGGGTGTAACAAATTCTTCCTTTAAGTAAAATGCTTAAAGTTAGAAACGAAAAGATAGGCTCGGAGGGGTGTACTAGGGGTATCGTGTACTAAAAATGAGTACAACGCTAATGGTGTGGGAAAAATTAGTTGACTTAACTAGCCAAGTAATATGACTTAAATGGTCAAGTAATTATGATACGGGTTTAACACAAGGGTGATCCTAATGCCTCTTATCATGTAGTAAATCCTACCACACGAATGTAGTCTCACTAGCGGTCTCGGGATGCATCACTAACGCAAGTTCTAGAATCTAAATGCTACCGGTACACTCATAAGCACTAATAATACATGCTTTTCCTATCAAAACTAAAGGCGAACCTCACATTTTTGGGTGGAAAATTTTTCTGAATATACGGTTATGTGCTAGTCATACAACCTCCTATCCATGAGACGCTTGCTATGGCTAAAGTTTCACTCCTAAATGTTGTAAAAAATTTTAAATTTGGCGCTAAAATTACACTAACAAGTATTTCTCATAGTTTTATTACTCATCTACTATCAAACAAAACAAACTCAAGCGAAAGTGCATATGTAAGGTATCATCTTTTTACCCTCCCCTTACACTTAAGATGAACATTGTCCCCAATGTTCAAGTAAAGAATGTAAAAGTTAAAAAGTAAAGAGAATGAAATCAAATACTCCCCTGATTCGCTCGGTATGGATTATAGGTTGGCCAGGTTAAATCTTCCTCCAAGAAAATGAACAATCAAAGCTTCCCTTCCAGAATATAAATCATCTTCTTGTCACAAATAACCTGTAAATCCTGACAAAAGTAGACAAGGCAACCTCGCGTAAAATCGGCGGCATCCTATATAAGTTACTAAATCCTAGAAAACAAAGTAAGATATAATGCTTGTGGAATGAAGTTTGCAGATTTCCTGGAGATTATAAAACTTAATAATTCACAAAAACCATAAGACTCCGTTAGAAAAACAAAACCAGTAAAATTTCCAGATTTTTGACTCCTGACGCCGTCAAGAGCAATGCCCTGACTCCGTCAGAATGGACCTGCAGAAATTCTTATGTTAAGTTTTCGGAAAATTTCTGGAAAAACTTTGTCCTACTTCCTGGAAAATCCTGCAAAACTTCATTATGACTCAATACAAGCATTTGACTCTAACAAATACGAATATACATGATCATTAAATATTGTGGAGAATCATGATCGGTTTGTTTCTTAAAAACATATTTGGGGTTTCCCCTTACACTTATCTTTTGCAAAAATACCTTTAGGTTGGAGTTAAGACTAGGCCAAACAACATAATAAAGTATTTCCACATTTTTAATTGAGAAACATGATCAACCAACAATAAAAAAATAAGACATGCATACGGAAGCAAATAACAATCAAACAAATAAAATCACACAAAACATGGGTTGCTTCCCAAGAAGCGCTTTTCTTTATTTACGAGTCTTGTAGCTAGACTCAAGGCTATGGGCTATCGTGTATCGCTTATGCTCACATAACCAAGTGTGAGCCATCTAATAGTCGCCTCATCTTTCTTATAATCATCTCCTAACTCTAAGCATCCGCGATAATATCTTTTATTCTTTTCATGAATGTACTTAAGTCCTCTTTTCTTATCATTCTCACTTAACATTTCTATAGGCGGATACCTACTACACTTTTCCATGGAGAAATCCTTGAATCTAGGGTGTGTGCGGGGCATTTGATAGACAAAATCTTCATCCCCATCCGAGAATGTAATTAACCCTTCTATGAGTTTTTCATCGAGGTTGGTCAACCATTTGAAAGGTCTTCCAAACACAACTTGGGTCAATTTATCATCAATAAATTCTCCTAGATTCTCCATAACCATGAATTCAACAAGATAAACTAAACTTCCTACAAACACATGCAATGGTATTGCCCTAGCCACAATATTTTCCCCTTTGTATTCTAACTCATCTACCATGATTTTATTGTATTCATTACGTGAGATTATGTTCATTGGAAGAGATGAGTTGAGATAGGCGTTAAAGCTCTTAAATCCAATCTTACAGGGGAATTGCATGTTAAATGAACTATCACACTCAATCCTAGTTCTAGGGTCAACATACCTAAGAGGGTTTATTACCTCTTCCATTCTATCCTCATTAATCACGTCACCATCATCAAGATCCTCATCGGAGTCTGAATAGTAAAAAGGACTAGCCCTATGGTCATCATCATGATCAGACTCTTCTAACTCAGAATTATTGTCAAAGTGGTGGTTGGGTGAAAGGTTAGGTGGGTTCTCATTTTCTGCTAAAGGAAGTGGGGCGGGCATTTGGAAAATCCTACGACGAAAAACACGAATAACAGGAATCGAGCGATCAATGTTATTGTTATCCATCGAAATTGTTTACGAACAAAGAACACAAAGAAATAAGATAGACTAAAGAAGACCTAAAAATAAAAATAAAAATCTTACTAGAAAGGAATCTAGCAAGTAGACCTAATAAAAAGAAATCCTAACCTAGACAATAACTATTCCCCGGGCTGCGGCGCCAAAAACTTGATGGCGCCGCACTCTTTTGCGAAAGTTAAGGAATAAATGTAAAGATAGACAATCCCCGGCAACGGCGCCAAAAACTTGATGCGTGGGAATCGCACATTGCTTTACCTCTCGAGGGATCTCGAGAAGCTTACAACCCCCACCAGGCAGTGTACCTGATCGTTGTAGTATAGTATAGTGACAAGTACCGGGGGATTGATCGTTCAGCTTAGGAATAGTGTCGCTAGGATTAGAAAACCTAATTAATAGTTCTAAAGGTGGGAGATGATTATTTTTGTATTTTTATATTTTTATAAAAGCAAGTAAAATCTCGGGTTTTGGAAGAGTGGGCGGAATTAGTTGCTAATCAACTAACCCAAAACTAAGATGCAATCAAAATAAAATAATAAAAATGAAAATAAACTAAATTATACTAAGGTTGTGAGCAGTGGTTGGAGAAATTGTGTTTACTTAGACTTCACTACTCCCTAGATATCTTTTACATGTTAATTACTTGTTACACTTGTATGAATGACGGATTGTATTCCTTAATACCATTCGTGGGGTGGCATACATAACTCCCCAACTCTATGAGCTCTTATCTCCTCCTACACCATGACCCAGCACAACTATAGGGATTGTAAACAGTGGCTCATGCATTAAATACAACCAATAAAGACCTAGTACGCCTCGGTTCATGTTTCTTAAGACGTTCAAGCATGTTCATTTGGAGATCTGCCAGTTTTCTTAAGCCTAACATATAAATCATTCATTCAAAGTAAGAATAGACAAGTAATCAACACATAATCAATATCTAGGTTTCATTAGATCTAAGCAAACACAAAAGAGATCTAGCCTAGCATAGTAGAATTGAGACAAGAACAAGAGATAAACAACCAACACATAGACATATTGATTGAATTGAAAGTACACTTATCTCAATTACAATGCAAGGTCTCAAGGGTTTGGAACCCTTGAAAAACCTGTAAAAGAGGCACAAAAATTGTCTTTAGGGTTTCACCAAAACTTCCCTTTTTTTAATGAAAAAACTAGAAAACTATATATAGGAAAAGTAGGCTGACGGCGTCAAGAGTTACTTGTGACGTCGTCACCTCGCCGCCATATACTTCCTCGGACGGCCTTGATCCACTTATGACGGCCTATGTGACGCCGTCACCACCCACGGTATTTTATTCTTGCCACTTTGACGCCGTCATGAAGCCTTCTGACGCCGTCACCACCTACGGTGTTTAATTCTTCATGTCTGACGCCGTCAAGATGGTGGTCTTGACGCCGTCACCTTGTATCTTCAGCATGGAATTTTGGTATTTTGCCATTTTCTTCACTTTTATGCTCCAAAAACGTCCAAAATGGCTTCTTTTCCAGAATTCACTCTCCAAACACCTAAAATCACAAAAGGAACGATTTAGGGCAATATTTGATCAAATAAAGTCGGATTCGGGCTTAAATGACCACCTAAAAACGGATCATTTTTCGCCTCATCACATACTCACCCTAGAACCACCGTTAACACCATCAAATTTGTAACAATCCGTTCGAATTTTTAGTACCTTTACTAGATCCGTGCGTTTGGAGGTCCAAGAAGGTGAGAAGGAGCTATTTTTGGGTTTTGGGTGCCACAAATTGGCATTAATCCGTGGCTACACGGATTATTTTGTTGAGAATCGAATCGGTTGATATGGGAAATGATGTTTTAAAGATAAAAACTAAGTTTGGTATCCGGGTTTTCATGGTTTTGGTTGTGGTTGACTCGGAACCGAGAGCTAGGCTCTCGGCTTATTTTTGGTCCGAGCCTTGTGTGGCTTTGGTTCCTTGGTGATGATTGTTGTTTGGTTGTTGTCGAGGGTGGTGTACCCTTTGAACCGAGCTAACCGAGACCGTGTGGTCTCGGGGTTTCCTTCGATGCTCGAAATAGTTGTGGTTCGACCCTTGTGGGTCGCGGCTTTTAGCCGTGTATTATTTTGTTGCCGATTTGACTATTGGGTCGAATGGGTTATTTGGTTATCTCATTTTGCTCTTGTGAGCTATATGATGCTTATGTGTTGGCTCGAGTCCTAGTGACTCGCGGTTTGGAGCCGAGACTCAAGTGAGTCGAGGGCTCGGGTTGGCTTGGTAAACCGACCCAAACATTAACCATGTTAATGTTATTTCTGGAATATTTGTGAACTTAATTGTTACATTGTTGTGGTATTTCATTATCGGCCGAATACTTTTGGTTGGGTCGAGACCATTGTGGTCTCGACATTGGATATTGTAATGGTAATTGTGGAGTTGTTGTCGATTGGTAAGTGTTATTGGGGACCGATTGTGAGACGGTCGTTAGATTGACGGAGATAGGTTAGTCGGGTGCCGTAGTCGGACCCTCATGTTGTAGCCCGTGGTTTGAGTTGTGATTGGATGGAGATTGGTTATTTTATGACTTTTGCTTATTATTGGACTTGGACAATGAGCCGAGAGTCATGACTCGGACATATGACCATTTCGTATAACTCAATAACTATTAAAATTGAAACGAGAATAATAAAACTCGTAATAATAATTATTGATAATATGAACGTTTATATGAGAGTATATACGTGAATAACGTATATATAACTATATAAACGCGTATATTAATAATAATAATAATCACGAGTCGTATTATAAATAATACGATTAGATATATATATTAGGCTACGAAAGTGGCGTAATATTATTAAACGTATTACTATTATAAAAATTGTGTTATAAAACGGGAAACTCCCGACAATTATGAAACGTTTAATAAAATGTCATTTCAGGATATATAACGGATAAACTTATTGAGTTAGGCGAAATTGTTGTCACTCGGGTCCAGGTAAGTTATCATTTGTGACGTTCGTGTTGTCACGGATATATGACGACTAATATAGACGTTTTCTATAATTAAATAACCACTTAACCGTAAGGTTGAGCCGGGTTATTTGGCTATATGAAATGAATATATTAGTGGGCATCGTATCCTACGACGCCCATAGGTCGTAGTATATGTAAAGTGTAATAGATTGCGAGTGTATATATCGGGAAATCTGGCCAATTTGACGATATATATGAGGAATTTATTAAACTATGATATATACTATATAGAATTTATGTGCTATGTGCTTTAGGTTGGGTGTAATCTTGGAACGGTATGTTACGTAAATAAATATGAGGATTATCAAATCGACGGATTTGGTAAACTTTGGCGATTTATTTAAATGATATATTGGGCTAATATTAGATCTATAGTTTATTTATCTTTCTATATGTGATCTCTTTTTGGTTTGTTTGGAGTCGACCCACCACCCGTATGGATACCAAACGCAAATACACCAAACTAATACGAAATGGATTTTCGGAAATAAAACGGATTCTCGTCCGGGTTTGGGAATATTATATATTTGAGGAAATGATTTCTGAAAGAGTTAATATTGTTAGGTCGTGCCAAGTCCGTAGTTGCTGTTTTGTGAGTTATCATACATCTTATTTCTACCGACTTCTACTTGATATTTTCTGGACTTGAGGTGAGTCATAGGCCCACTTTTACTCTTGAACTTTGTTTTCAATACTTGGGGTGAGAAACGTGCAAATGCTTTATGTGGACTATTATCGCTTTTGATTTCAAAACTTGCTATGCTTATAGAACTAGGTAGAGCGAGGCCTAGACTTGAACTAGGTAAGCTATTTGATTTGGTTATAGAGCGAGGCCTAGACTAGATCTAGGTAAGCTATTGATTTGGTTGTTGAGCGAGGCCTAGTCCCCGAACTAGGTAAGCTATTGGATTGATTATAGAGCGAGGCCTAGACTTGAGCTAGGTAAGCTATTGATTGGATTGATTTGAGCTATAGCGTGCACCTATAGGGATGATTTGATTTGGTTGGATGATTGAGCCCTAGTCTAGCTAGCAAGCGTTTTACGTATATGTCCACTATATTGAATTAAGAATCTAAACCTATGATCTCACCAGCGAAAGCTGACTTTTAGCACGTTTTCTCAGGAAATTAAGTGATGCTCTGCGGATGCTTGGGATTGGAGGCTTGGCATTTGGCACCGGTTATGGATCTATATTTCTAAAACTCTGATAACTATTGTGGACCTATATTTATTTCTTTTGGGCCTGACTTTGGATGTTTTTGGGATAATGTAAACTTTAAAACCCCGCGTGGTTGTATTTTATCTTGTTTACTTTATCTCGTTCTTTTATGTCTTGTGTTTGGATACCAATCTCCGTAGCACCCCGAAAGCTTGTTGAGTCTTCCGCTGTACCAAATTTTGGGGGTGTTACAGATTGGTATCAGAGCCAAGGTTATAGAGAACTAGGTAAATAAACGCCTAAACTATAACCGTATTTTTATAGAAAATGATCCTTGACCATCGCCCGCCAGCCCGCCAAGCCGAAGCATCATTGTTTGTTATTGAGGTATTATGAGATATTTGAGATGATTAGAGATTTGGGATTTCTTGAGATGATTTGAGGATTTGAGGTTTATTGATTTGGTGATATGATGCGTTCTTCAGGAATTATATGCGTTTTGAGGAATTATATGGCTTAATTGTTTTGAGAATGGTTTTAGTAATGCTGTATTTAAATCTTTCTCGGTTTTATACGATTTGGAATTATATGATGATTTTGGATATGGTATTTTAAGTTCGCGGTTTAGTTGTTTTTGAAACACTTACACCTACCCTACGCCGTTGTCACAGACTATGGCCTCCCATATGCCTGATGTCGTTGAGGATATTCTTACTACACCGGTATTGCCAGCACGGTTCACCATGGCCCCTGATGATCCTTACCAGGTTGCCATGCATTCAGCTACTATGACACTGACAGGTTCTACTTCAGCACCATCTGCTGCATCTACGCAGGGACCCTCATCTTCTTTAGGGCTCCCTGGTACATCGAGGCAGCTTACTCTTCATCAGGCTTTGGCTCGTGTGGCTCCACGTTTTGCCCACCGAGCTACGGCACGCATGTCGGTACGCCCTACTTCACCACCTTTACAGATTGATGCTCATTCTCTTCTGTCTGAGGCGCCACCCACATCATTGCGTCGTCGTCCTAGATCACCTACCCCTTCACCACATGGTTCACCTAGTAGGAGACGACGATTGATGATGTACTCTTCCGATGAGGAGGAGGAGGAGTACGAGGGTGAGGATGAGGCCGATGACCCTGAGCGGGAGGATGACCCTCAGGAGGTTGAGCAGGGTGATGATGATGACCCTGAGGAGGAGGATGACCCTCAGGAGGATGAGATGCCTGATGATGATGATGTGTTAGTACCACCAGCTCAGGCTGAGGAGCCTGATTCACCTGTACATCTGATTGAGCATGACTCACCTGATCATCCGTTTTTGTTTGAGTTGCCACCTGGTAGTCCCGCTGAGTCGGATGCACCTTCTGAGATTTCTGCTGAGCATGCAGAGTTGGGTGAGATTGGCAGGTTGTGGGCTCGGATTACTGAGCTTAGTGAGAGAGTTGCACGTGTATCTGATCGACTTGAGAGGGTTATTGGAGAGTTCATAGCGGATCTGAGAGTGGATATGACTGTGGTTGTGGGCAGGACTACTGAGATGAGGAGAGTTTTGATGGAGGTTCATGAGCACATCGATAGTTTACAGCGAGGTTTTGTTACAGCTCGAGAGGCCGACCGCAAGCTATGGCAAAGGAATGCCGAGCTGGAGAAGGAGGTGGCTGACCTCAAGAGAGACCGAGACACCCATAGCGTTGAGCTAGGATCGTTATGGAGGGATCTTGATGGCTTGAGGCAGGAGTTGAGTAGGCTTCGCCAGCAGCGTGGCTAGTTGATTGGTTTATGTTGTCTTGTTGCTTTCTTAACCGAGGAGTGTTCGGTTAGAAAAGCTAGTTATCCTATTTTTGATGTATTGTCCGTTGATTACTCGTCTTGTTGGAACGATTATTATCGTTGTGTTTTCGGTAGTTGGAATGATGTTGGATCTTTATTGTATGGTCGATGGTCATTATGATATGGTATTATGTGGTTTTTGGATATTATGGAAATTGAGTTCCTATTCGCCTTATTGATGCTTTACGGTGTATTGTTGATTTTCTTTCCATGATTTGGCTTCGTTGATAAATTCTTGTTGAGCATATGATAAGTCTTATCGGAGACTCACGAACTTGTATGATGTTTCAGATCAATGGCCCCACGAAGAAACCCTGTTAGAGCTACCAGAACTGGACCCGCAACGGCTACCCCTAGTCGTCGAGGACGCCGTCCAGCTCGAAATGTTGAGACCCCTACTCCTGATAACCTGGACACCACTAACCGCAACAACTGGAATCAGAATGTTGATGTTCAGGGAGACAATGATCATGTTCCACTTAATGCACCTACTGTGGATCAAGCATTGATCAATCAACTTGTGGAGCAACGAGTTGCTGAGTTACTAGCTGAGTCAAATCATTCCAACAATTCTGCTGGAACTTTTCCACCTGTTCGTGCTAATGGATGTCACTACAAGGAGTTTAAGATTTGTGGACCGATTGAGTTTGGTGGAACTGAAGGAGTGGTTTACTTGGTTAGGTGGATTGAGAAGACTGAGTCAGTGTTCAATGTCAGTGGTTGTGCGGAGAATGCGAAGGTAAAGTTTGCTTCTTTTACCTTCAAAGATGAAACCTTAACTTGGTGGAACAATTACCGTAACTCGGTTGGGAGTGATGCGGCTTATGCTATGACTTGGGAGCAATTTAAGTCTCTGCTGATTCAGACTTACTGCCCAAGGAATGAGATTAAGAAATTGGAGATTGAGTTCTGGAACCACAAGGTGAAAGGTACCGATATGGCAACTTACAATCGCCGATATCGAGAGTTGGCCTTACTCTGTCCCGATATGCTTAGGACTGAGACCCAAAAGATTGAGAGGTATACCGATGGATTGCCGGTAGCTACCAGGAACGATGTGATATCTGCTAAGCCTACAAACATACATGAGGCTATTACTATTGCTCAACAATTGATGGACTCTTTGGCATTGGAAGAAGCTGAGAAAGATAAGAGTGGAAAGAGAAAGAGGGACGATCACTCTAAGGGTAATGATCGTCGAAACAAGCGACAACTAACTACTAGAGCTTATGCCATGGGAGATGGAGACAAGAAGAACTACAATGGAGATGCACCCAAATGTAACCGATGTTACAAGCATCATTCTGGTCGATGTACTGTAATGTGCAAGAATTGCTCTAAGATGGGACACATAGCTAAGGATTGTAGAGCTCAACCACTTGCTATGGTTCAAGCTACTCCTGAAACTATGAGCAAAGCGAATGTTACTTGCTATGGATGTGGAAAGAAAGGACATTATCGGAATGAATGTAGGGAATCATGGAACCGAGGAAATCAAGGATCGGGTGGTAATGGGTACAACAATGGAAACCGTGGAGCTGGAGGAAATCGTGGACGACAAGATAATGGGGACCAACGTGTGGAAGCTGGAGTTGCTCATGGGAGAGTGTATGCACTCGGAAACGAGAGAGGAGAAGATCCGAACGTCGTTACTGGTACGTTCCTTCTCAATAATCGTTATGCTTCCATACTATTTGATACTGGTGCCGATAAGAGTTTTGTGTCCACTAAGTTTGCACCCTTACTTGAGAAACCCCCAATGGCCTTAGGAATTGGGTATGATGTAGAGTTAGCTAATGGAAACATAGAAAGGATTAAGACTATCATTCGTGGATGCACGTTAAACTTTCTGAACCATCCTTTCAACATAGATCTTCTACCCGTCACATTAGGAAGTTTTGATGTCATTATCGGCATGGATTGGTTGTCAAGGTATCGTGCCCATATAATCTGCGATGAGAAGATCGTGCGTGTGCCTTATGGCAAGGAGATTCTGAATATATTAGGAGACCGAAAGGATTCTAGGAGCCCATCCCGATTAGCAGTTATATCTTGCACAAAGTTACCGAAGCTAATGGAGAAAGGGAATTACCTTTTCTTGGCCCAAATTTCTGAGAAGGAGAAGAAGGAAAGGTGCATTGGAGATGTACCTATAGTTCGTGATTTTTCGGATGTGTTTCCCAATGATTTGCCAGGAATTCCGCCTACTAGACAAGTGGAATTTCAGATTGAGTTGATACCTGGTGCTGCACCTGTAGCACGAGCGCCTTATCGTCTTGCACCTACTGAACTAGAAGAG
Organism: Artemisia argyi; assembly: GCA_030686995.1. NCBI lineage: Eukaryota > Viridiplantae > Streptophyta > Magnoliopsida > Asterales > Asteraceae > Artemisia > Artemisia argyi. Next base: position 1,413,774 of record CM060680.1, read on the forward strand.
TTGTCGAAACAATTAGCGGAGTTAGCCGAGAAGGGATTCATAAGACCAAGTTCTTCACCTTGGGGATCCCCGCCTACTAGACAAGGGATTCATAAGAAGAAGGATGGATCGTTCCGAATGTGTATTGATTATCGAGAGTTGAACAAGTTAACGGTGAAGAATAGATACCCGTTACCGAGGATCGATGATTTGTTCGATCAACTTCAAGGATCGAGTGTGTATTCGAAGATCGATTTGAGATCGGGATATCATCAGCTTCGAGTACGCGAGGAAGATATTCCGAAAACGGCTTTCAGAACCCGTTACGGGCATTACGAGTTTCAGGTGATGCCGTTTGGGTTGACTAACGCACCGGCGATATTCATGGACCTCATGAATCGGGTGTGTAAGCCGTACTTAGATAAGTTCGTGATTGTGTTTATCGATGACATTCTGATATATTCGAAGAGTGAGAAGGAACATGAGGAGCATCTAAGACTTATCTTAGAATTGCTCAGGAAGGAGAAACTGTATGCCAAGTTTTTGAAATGTGAATTTTGGATTCCGACGGTACAATTTCTAGGTCACGTAATTGATAGACAAGGAGTTCATGTGGATCCTGCTAAGATTGAAGCGATTAAAGATTGGGCTGCACCTACGACCCCAACAGAAGTTCGTCAGTTTTTGGGATTAGCCGGTTATTACCGAAGATTCATTGAGGGGTTTTCGAAGATAGCAAAACCGTTGACCAAATTGACTCAAAAGAGTGTTAAGTATGAATGGGGAGATAAGGAAGAGGAAGCCTTTCAATTACTTAGAAAGATGTTGTGTAGTGCTCCTATTTTGGCGTTACCCAAAGGTAACGAGGATTTCGTCGTCTATTGTGACGCTTCACATAAAGGTTTAGGAGCTGTGTTAATGCAACGAGAAAAAGTGCTCGCTTATGCTTCCCGACAGCTCAAGAAGCATGAGAAGAACTACACCACCCATGATTTGGAGTTAGGTGCTGTGGTTTTTGCTTTGAGGATATGGAGACATTACTTGTATGGAACCAAGTGTGTAGTGTTTACTGATCACAAAAGTCTGCAACACATTCTGAACCAAAAAGAGCTTAACATGAGGCAGCGACGTTGGATTGAGTTGCTAAGCGATTACGATTGTGAAATTCGCTACCATCCGGGTAAAGCAAACGTTGTTGCTGATGCCCTTAGTCGAAAAGAGAGAATTCCACCATTACGGGTTAGGTCATTAGGAATGACTATCGTATCGCCATTACCGTCTCAAATATTAGAAGCTCAAACGGAAGCATTGAAAGCAGAAAATAGACCTGCTGAGAATATATTTGGGATGGCAGAAAATGAGAAAGGATTTGTTAAGCGTTCTGATGGAGTGTTATGTTTTGGAGAACAAAGTTGGGTACCATTGTATGGAGGAATTCGAGAATTGATTATGCATGAGTCGCATAAGTCGAGATACTCCATTCATCCTGGGTCGGACAAAATATACCAGGATTTGAAGAAATTATATTGGTAGCCAAATATGAAGGCAGATATAGCATTGTATGTTAGTAAGTGCTTGACCTGCTCTAAGGTTAAAGCCGAGCATCAAAGACCGTCAGGATTGTTGACGCAGCCAGAACTCCCGGTTTGGAAGTGGGAGCGGATTACGATGGACTTTATTACCAAATTACCGAGGACAGCTAGCGGATGTGACGCTATCTGGGTAATTATGGATCGTCTGACAAAGTCTGCTCATTTCTTAGCTATTAGTGAAGATGATAGTGTGGATAAGCTTGCGAGGTTATATGTGAAGGAAATTATTTCGCGTCATGGAGTCCCGATATCTATTATTTCGAATCGTTATAGTCGTTTTACGTCAGCCTTATGGCGATCACTTCAAACGGCTTTGGGGACGAGGCTTGATATGAGTACTGCATATCATCCCCAAACCGATGGTCAAAGTGAAAGGACCATTCAGACATTAGAGGATATGCTTCGTGCATGCATCATAGACTTTGGTAAAGGCTGGGAGAAGTATTTACCCCTTGCGGAATTCTCCTATAATAATAGCTACCACACAAGTCTTAAGGCTGCACCATTCGAAGCTTTGTATGGCAGAAAGTGTCGTTCGCCTATTGGTTGGGCAGAAGTTGGAGATAGTCAACTTACAGGCCCTGAGCTTATTTTGGAAACTACAGAGAAAGTGGCTCAGATTCGTGATCGGTTGCAAGCGGCCAAAGATAGGCAGAAGAGCTACGCCGATCAGAGACGTAAACCTTTAGAGTTCCAGGTTGGAGACAAAGTAATGCTGAAAGTCTCGCCTTGGAAAGGTGTGATACGTTTCGGGAGACGTGGTAAACTCAACCCACGCTACATTGGACCATTCTTGATCTTAGAAAGGATTGGGCCCGTGGCTTATAGGTTGGAATTACCACATGAACTGAGTAAAGTTCACGACGTGTTCCACGTGAGTAATCTGAAGAAATGTCTTTCCGATGAGATGCCCGTCATTCCAATGAGGGACATTCGTGTTGATGAGAAACTGAATTTCGTGGAAGAACCGATTGAGATTTTAGATCGTGAAGTTAAACGACTCAAGAGAAGTCGCATTCCGCTCGTCAAGGTTCGTTGGAATTCCCGACATGGACCAGAATTTACGTGGGAACGTGAGGACGAGTTCAGGAAGAGATATCCGAAGCTTTTCACTTCGTAGATGAGTTTTTCCGAGTGAAACCCGGGATGGGTTTCCTTCTGAGACGGGGAGGATGTGACAACCGGCAGTTTAGGGAGCTATTTTAAAAACCCGCATTACGATTTAAGTTCGTTTATAATTTTTAATTGAAATTTTCATTTCACAACGAACTTGTAAGACCTATTTTGTGGATATTTTTAATTAATGACGTTATGGAATTCGTGAATTATGTTCATAATTCATTGTTGATTTAATGTTCGGTGATGTATATTGGAATTCTCGCTTGGTACTACGTTGACTTTGGCACTAGGATTACCTAACAAAAGTTTATGATTCGTCTTAACGAGTCCGACTATATTTTAATTATTTACGAGATGTTCTCGAGTGATATTGAAGTTTAAAAATGAGTTCGGGTCCGGGTCACATGTTTTTACAATTACCCGCGTTACCCGCTCCACCGTAATAATATTATCATTATTACTATTATTATTATTATAACAAAAAAAAAAAAAAAAAAAAAAAGAGATAAAGGGTCCTTTGGTCCGGTTCTTCACCCACAACACACAAACCCACCCTCACTTTTTATTCATTCTCTCTCTCAAACTCATCTTCATCCCTCATCCTAAACCCTAGCCGCCGACCACACAAATCCGGCCACCACCGCCGCATTTCCAACCACCCAACAAAACTAATACCACCATCTTCTTCCTCTATTCACCCTCTTTCATTTGGTGTATCATACTCACCCTAGAACCACCGTTAACACCATCAAATTTGTAACAATCCGTTCGAATTTTTAGTACCATTACTAGATCCGTGCGTTTGGAGGTCCAAGAAGGTGAGAAGGAGCTATTTTTGGGTTTTTGGTGCCACAAATTGGCATTAATCCGTGGCTACACGGATTATTTTGTTGAGAATCGAATCGATTGATATGGGAAATGATGTTTTAAAGATAAAAACTAAGTTTGGTATCCGGGTTTTCATGGTTTTGGTTGTGGTTGACTCGGAACCGAGAGCTAGGCTCTCGGCTTATTTTTGGTCCGAGCCTTGTGTGGCTTTGGTTCCTTGGTGATGATTGTTGTTTGGTTGTTGTCGAGGGTGGTGTACCCTTTGAACCGAGCTAACCGAGACCGTGTGGTCTCAGGGTTTCCTTCGATGCTCGAAATAGTTGTGGTTCGACCCTTGTGGGTCGCGGCTTTTAGCCGTGTATTATTTTGTTGCCGATTTGACTATTGGGTCGAATGGGTTATTTGGTTATCTCATTTTGCTCTTGTGAGCTATATGATGCTTATGTGTTGGCTCGAGTCCTAGTGACTCGCGGTTTGGAGCCGAGACTCAAGTGAGTCGAGGGCTCGGGTTGGCTTGGTAAACCGACCCAAACATTAACCATGTTAATGCTATTTCTGGAATATTTGTGAACTTAATTGTTACATTGTTGTGGTATTTCATTATCGGCCGAATACTTTTGGTTGGGTCGAGACCATTGTGGTCTCGACATTGGATATTGTAATGGTAATTGTGGAGTTGTTGTCGATTGGTAAGTGTTATTGGGGACCGATTGTGAGACGGTCGTTAGATTGACGGAGATAGGTTAGTCGGGTGCCGTAGTCGGACCCTCATGTTGTAGCCCGTGGTTTGAGTTGTGATTGGATGGAGATTGGTTATTTTATGACTTTTACTTATTATTGGACTTGGACAATGAGCCGAGAGTCATGACTCGGACATATGACCATTTCGTAGAACTCAATAACTATTAAAATTGAAACGAGAATAATAAAACTCGTAATAATAATTATTGATAATATGAACGTTTATATGAGAGTATATACGTGAATAACGTATATATAACTATATAAACGCGTATATTAATAATAATAACAATCACGAGTCGTATTATAAATAATACGATTAGATATATATTAGGCTACGAAAGTCGCGTAATATTATTAAACGTATTACTATTATAAAAATTGTGTTATAAAACGGGAAACTCCCGACAATTATGAAACGTTTAATAAAATGTCATTTCAGGATATATAACGGATAAACTTATTGAGTTAGGCGAAATTGTTGTCACTCGGGTCCAGGTAAGTTATCATTTGTGACGTTCGTGTTGTCACGGATATATGACGACTAATATAGACGTTTTCTATAATTAAATAACCACTTAACCGTAAGGTTGAGCCGGGTTATTTGGCTATATGAAATGAATATATTAGTGGGCATCGTATCCTACGACGCCCATAGGTCGTAGTATATGTAAAGTGTAATAGATTGCGAGTGTATATATCGGGAAATCTGGCCAATTTGACGATATATATGAGGAATTTATTAAACTATGATATATACTATATAGAATTTATGTGCTATGTGCTTTAGGTTGGGTGTAATCTTGGAACGGTATGTTACGTAAATAAATATGAGGATTATCAAATCGACGGATTTGGTAAACTTTGGCGATTTATTTAAATGATATATTGGGCTAATATTAGATCTATAGTTTATTTATCTTTCTATATGTGATCTCTTTTTGGTTTGTTTGGAGTCGACCCACCACCCGTATGGATACCAAACGCAAATACACCAAACTAATACGAAATGGATTTTCGGAAATAAAACGGATTCTCGTCCGGGTTTGGGAATATTATATATTTGAGGAAATGATTTCCGAAAGAGTTAATATTGTTAGGTCGTGCCAAGTCCGTAGTTGCTGTTTTGTGAGTTATCATACATCTTATTTCTACCGACTTCTACTTGATATTTTCTGGACTTGAGGTGAGTCATAGGCCCACTTTTACTCTTGAACTTTGTTTTCAATACTTGGGGTGAGAAACGTGCAAATGCTTTATGTGGACTATTATCGCTTTTGATTTCAAAACTTGCTATGCTTATAGAACTAGGTAGAGCAAGGCCTAGACTTGAACTAGGTAAGCTATTTGATTTGGTTATAGAGCGAGGCCTAGACTAGATCTAGGTAAGCTATTGATTTGGTTGTTGAGCGAGGCCTAGTCCCCGAACTAGGTAAGCTATTGGATTGATTATAGAGCGAGGCCTAGACTTGAGCTAGGTAAGCTATTGATTGGATTGATTTGAGCTATAGCGTGCACCTATAGGGATGATTTGATTTGGTTGGATTATTTTGGTTGGATGATTGAGCCCTAGTCTAGCTAGCAAGCGTTTTGCGTATATGTCCACTATATTGAATTAAGAATCTAAACCTATGATCTCACCAGCGAAAGCTGACTTTTAGCACGTTTTCTCAGGAAATTAAGTGATGCTCTGCGGATGCTTGGGATTGGAGGCTTGGCATTTGGCACCGGTTATGGATCTATATTTCTAAAACTCTGATAACTATTGTGGACCTATATTTATTTCTTTTGGGCCTGACTTTGGATGTTTTTGGGATAATGTAAACTTTAAAACCCCGCGTGGTTGTATTTTATCTTGTTTACTTTATCTCGTTCTTTTATGTCTTGTGTTTGGATACCAATCCCCGTAGCACCCCGAAAGCTTGTTGACTCTTCCGCTATACCAAATTTTGGGGGTGTTACAACCCCCAACTATTTAAAATAATTACATGCTTCTAGGAAAAAAAATCCCTTATCGAAATGCATCTTCAATGTTGACTTGTAAGGGGACTTTCAAAAGTCTTTTTACACTGAATGCCGATAACTAAGTGGTTGTTCACTTAAAAATTTTGTAATTTAGTTTATACGATTCTATATTTGTTTTTCTATCTTCTAGATAACATTTACTTTAAAAAGATAAACTTAGTATTTAAAAGTTGGGTTGGTAATCTGGAGCCCATGAGAAGAAGCAGGTTGGGTAATGGGCTGTTCTCGGTATGCGCCCAAATAAAAGCTGGCTGAGGCCTGTTGTTGTTTCCCTCTCAGTCTCAGATTAGCTAAGTTTTATTCCATGCATTCCAATTTGTGCATACACAGTTAAAAAACTATTTTGCTAGAAATATGTTGTTGCTTTCACAATGGTCGTTAAATACCTATGCAGCGAATAACGCATAAGTCATAAGAAGTGTTTTAGAAAGATTTTGTAGTGATGACACAAAATAAACCAAGTTATAACTAAAACGGCACACACAAGTTCCAAACGTCAAATGTAGTAACATATGTTTGTGTAGTCCCTAATCTTCAAATGTAGCAGTGTTTTAAAAGAGCATATATGTATATGTTACATAAGTATTAACAGTACCACTCAAGTTCAAACGTTACAATATGTACACATAAGAAACGTGTGGTTTGTTGACAATAATATGCTCAAATAATCACACATCAATTAAAAGTTTGTAAGATAGTAACGTTCGTAATTCGTTCATGCGTAATAAAATTGGGTGTAACAAAAAATTTTAAGTTTTGAGTTGTGAGCACATGTTGGAAAATTTAGTGCACTTGTGGGATTTGTTCACACCTGGTAATGGGCTTGGAGGTACGGAGTGTACTCCCATCAGGTCCCTGAACACCCTGACTCAAATAGTGGTTGTGTAGGATTCTGCTGCTAGTATTGGTTTCCACTGATAGTGGATCCTGCTGCTATCGTCAGGATCCTGCTGATAGCAATTCTGCTGCTAGTAGTATGACTCTGCTGCTGAGCAGACAATCTGCTGCTAGTGATAAGTGGATTCTGCTGATGGTTATGTAACTGATTTGACCTATTCAAATGGCAGTTACATCTACACTTATGACCTCGTTTAACTGGTCAAGTAACCACTATTTTAGGCTATAATGGGGATAATTATGTGGAGATTAATGGGCCGATTAATTCTCATAATTCCATTTGACTAGCCATGAGTATCTTCCTATAAATAGGAAATCATATTATGCATGAGAAGCGACACAGAAAAGATATAACACTTATACACGAAGGGTTATTGATTTATGCCTAAATCACTAACAACATTTGGTCTTATCCCAAGTAGATATTCGTGATACCCAGGCATTAGGGTCGAATAGTTTACTTTGGAAAGTGATAACACGATTCCAAGTGATATCCGGTAACCTTAATTGGTACGTAGCTAGGTCTTTGATTATCTCTACCCTGATCTGGGCGAATAACCACCAACAATCAAAGTAAACTATTTTGTGATAAGCAATGGTTGCTGCTATGAGGCATATGGCTGCTAACTTTTCCAAATTGGATAAGTTTGAAGGTGTTGATTTCAGAAGATGGCAAAAGAAGATGCACTTCTTGCTTTCAAGCATGAATGTGGTGTATGTTCTTAGTACTGCCATTCCTGAGGATCATGGGGATGATGCTACTGTGGAACAGATAAGGAAAAGAAGCAAATGGGAGAATGATGACTATGTATGCAGAGGTTTGATTCTCAATGGTATGTCTGATTCTCTCTTTGACATTTATCAGAACGTTGAATCTTCCAAAGAACTTTGGGATTCCTTGGATGCCAAATATATGGGTGAGGATGCTTCAAGTAAGAAGTTTCTTGTAAGTAATTTCACAAATTACAAAATGACTGATTCAAGACCAGTCATGGAACAATACAATGAACTTCTTGGAATACTTGGAAGGTTTACACAACATAAAATGAACATGGATGAGGCTATTTCAGTCTCTTGTATCATTGACAAACTCCCCCCTTCTTGGAAAGATTTCAAGCATGCCTTGAAACATAAGAAGGAAGAACTGACACTTGTTCAGTTGGGTAGTCATTTGCGTATTGAGGATTCCCTCAGGGCGCAGGATAATGACAAGCCAAAGAGTAGCAATGCTACTGGTGCACATGTTGTCAATATGGTGGAACATAACAATTCCACCAGGTACAATGACAACAAAGGCAAACGTAAACATCAGGACAACACAAGGGCTGATCCTAACAAGAAGGCTACACCTACTTGTTGGAAATGTGGCAAATCTGGTCACATTAAAAGGGATTGCAAAGGTGTTAAGGTTGGTGGTAAAACCAATGGTTCAGGCACTAGTGGTTCAGGGAGTGGTGGTTCTGCCAACTCACTGAAAGGTCAGAATATGTTTAATGAATCTCTTCAGGTTTATTATGTTACATATGTATCTGAATCTAACTATGTGCAGGATGATGATGTTGCGTGGTGGGTTGACTCTGGAGCAACTGTTCATGTGTGCAAAGATATAAGATGGTTCAAGACTTACGAGTCACTGAATGATGGTTCTATTCTTCACATGGGAAATGAGTCAACAGCTTTGGTGCATGGTCGTGGTTGTGTAGATCTTAGTTTTAGTTCTGGAAAGATTGTAACTTTGTTTAATGTTATTCATGTTCCTGATATAAGGAAGAACTTGGTTTCAAGTAGTGTTTTGAATAATCATGGATATAAACAAGTTATTGAATCTGATAAATTTATTTTGTCTAAACATGGTGTGTTTATTGGTTTTGGATATTTGTGTAATCAAATGTTCAGGCTTAATGTTGTCACTGACATTGTTAATTCAGCCTTTTTATCAACCTTTAAACTGAATGACTCTACCCTGTGGCATGCTAGACTTGGCCATGTACATTATAAAAGGATGCAAGATATGTCTAAGGATGGGTTAATCCCAGCATTTGACATGGACACTGAAAAGTGTAAAACTTGCATGTTGACCAAAATTACTAAGAAACCCTTTCAGGGTGTAAAACGTGAGACTGAGCTCTTGGAGCTTATACACAGTGACCTGTGTGATTTGCATGCCACTCCCTCTTTGGGAAACAAGAAGTACTTTGTGACATTTATTGATGATGCTTCTAGGTTTTGTTATGTCTATCTATTACATACCAAGGATGAAGCATTAGATAAATTCAAGGTATTTAAAACAGAAGTTGAGTTGCAACTTGGGTCCCTGATCAAAAGATTCAGGACTGATAGGGGAGGTGAGTACATGGATACTCAGTATTTTCAGTCTGTTGGTATAATCCATGAAACGACTGCTCCCTATACTCCTCAACAAAATGGTATCTTTGAAAGGAAGAACAAGGTACTGAAGGAGATGGTTAATTCCATGTTGTCCTACTCAGGACTGAGTCAAGGGTTCTGGGGTGAAGCTATGTTAACAGCTTGCTATTTACTTAATAGGGTTCCCAACAAAAGGAACAAGGTTACCCCTTATGAACTCTGGACTAAAAAGAAACCCAACCTGAATTATCTCAGGGTTTGGGGTTATAGGGCAGTTGTAAGACTCCCTGATCCAAAGTTAAAAACTTTGGGTGAAAGAGGCATTGAATGCATCTTTGTTGGATATGCTGAGCATTCCAAGGCTTATAGGTTCTATGTTATTGAACCTAATGAATATGTTGCAATTAACTCAATAATTGAATCAAGGGATGCACTATTTGATGAGAATAGATTCTCATCAGTCCCTAGACCAAGTCAGAGGATTCCAAATGGAACTGATGACATTGGTGTATCAGAGGTCCCTAATGATTTATCATCTCAGGCCCCTGATGAGGTTGTGGTTCAACAACCTGAACTTGAGCTCAGGAAGAGCAAAAGGGTCAGGACTCCAAAGTCATTTGGACCTGAGTTTCAATTATACTTGATTGAAGGCACAAGGAGTGAGGTCTCTGACCAATACTCCTATTGCTTCATTGTTGAGGATGATCCCAAAACATTTGAAGAAGCAATGAAGTCTCAGGATGTTGCTTTCTGGAAAGAGGCAATAAATGATGAGATTGACTCCATCATGGGCAACAACACTTGGGTGTTGGTTGATCTACCACCAGGTTGTAAACCTCTTGGTTGCAAATGGATTTTCAAAAGGAAAATGAAGGTAGATGGAACTATTGAAAAGTTCAAGGCTAGACTAGTCATTCAGGGCTTTAAACAAAAGTCAGGGATAGACTACTTTGATACTTATGCCCCTGTGGCACGTATCAGTACCATCAGGCTGCTGATTGCTTTGGCATCAATTCACAATCTGATTATTCATCAGATGGATGTGAAGACAGCTTTCTTGAATGGTGAATTGGATGAGGAGGTTTATATGAACCAACCTCAGGGCTTCATCTTGCCTGGCAATGAAAACAAGGTGTGTAAACTGATTAAGTGTTTATATGGACTGAAACAGGCACCTAAGCAATGGCATCAAAAATTTGATGAAGTGGTTTTGTCTAATGGTTATGTTCTTAACCAGGCTGACAAATGTGTATATAGCAAATTTGATGAATCTGGTAAAGGAGTCATCATTTGTCTATATGTTGATGACATGTTGATATTTGGTACTTACCAAAATCAGGTTGACCTGACAAAGGAATTTTTGTCATCAAGGTTCTCCATGAAGGACATGGGGGAGGCAGATGTTATCCTTGGTATAAGGATTAAACATGAAAGCAATGGTATATCAATTTCTCAGTCTCATTACATTGAGAAGGTACTGAAGAAATTTAATTGCTTTGATTGTACTCCAGTGAGTACTCCCATGGATACCACTGCGAAGCTTATGCTGAACAATGGCAAAGCTGTATCTCAACTTGAGTATTCCAGGGTGATTGGCTGCCTGACGTATGCCATGACTTGTACAAGGCCTGACATTGCTTTTGCTGTGGGTAAACTGAGCAGGTATACTAGTAATCCTAGTGCTCAGCACTGGCAAGCAATTCAGAGGGTACTGAAGTATTTGAAGAGAACTATGGATTATAGTCTCTCATATACTGGTTATCCTTCAGTGTTGGAAGGTTACACTGATGTAAGTTGGATCAGTAACACTGAAGACAATTCGTCTACCAGTGGCTGGGTATTCCTACTTGGTGGAGGTGCAATTTCTTGGGCATCCAAGAAGCAAACTTGTATCACCAGTTCAACAATGGAATCTGAATTTGTGGCTCTAGCAGCTGCTGGTAAAGAAGCTGAATGGTTGAGAAACTTGCTTCTTGAGATTCCATTGTGGCCTAAACCTATAGCACCTATTTCTATCCGGTGTGATAGTGCTGCTACATTGGCAAAGGCTTATAGCCAGATGTACAATGGGAAGTCTAGACACTTAGGTGTCAGGCATAGCATGATTCGTGAGCTTATCATGAATGGGGTGATTTCTATAGAGTTTATTAGATCTCAACAGAATTTAGCTGATCACTTGACGAAGGGTTTGGCTAGAGACTTGGTTATAAAGTCTGCTAAAGGGATGGGTTTAAAGTCCAACTTGGTTACTGAATGCTAGGACACCCAACTCCCTCCTGAGGAAACTTGGGAGCTGAGTTCAATGTGGAAAGCCGAACATTCAGTGTACTGAAGCACATGTTTTACATACATCCCAAGGTTTGTGCTTGGAACCTGCTGATAAGGAGGATGAAGTCACTACTTCTTAATGGTTAATTTTCTTTGAAAAAGTGCTTGGCAGGAGCATGAATAAAGAGGAACCACCTATGTAAATGTTGAAGTTTTACCGCTTCAGGAAGCTATGGACTTTTAGCTTTTACAACATTTATGAATTGGATATGGACACATGGCTTGTATAGTGTCAGGAGTGTTTAAGTGTTGGAAAACTTGTGTGTATTTTATCTTCAGGTATTCAAATGGGCTGAAGGGTTCAATTCTTAGAACACCCTGATTCTTGAATATTTGAACGTGTAATTTACTAATATGGAAATTCAATCCTCAGGATATTTTCGTTTATGCACTTGTTTTGTATAATGGTTATTTTTCATGCAAGGAAAGTGAACTAAATTTGGGGAGGATTGTTGGAAAATTTAGTGCACTTGTGGGTTTTGTTCACACCTGGTAATGGGCTTGGAGGTACGGAGTGTACTCCCATCAGGTCCCTGAACACCCTGACTCAAATAGTGGTTGTGTAGGATTCTGCTGCTAGTATTGGTTTCCACTGATAGTGGATCCTGCTGCTATCATCAGGATCCTGCTGATAGCAATTCTGCTGCTAGTAGTATGACTCTGATGCTGAGCAGACAATCTGCTGCTAGTGATAAGTGGATTCTGCTGATGGTTATGTAACTGATTTGACCTATTCAAATGGCAGTTACATCTACACTTATGACCTCGTTTAACTGGTCAAGTAACCACTATTTTAGGCTATAATGGGGATAATTATGTGGAGATTAATGGGCCGATTAATTCTCATAATTCCATTTGACTAGCCATGAGTATCTTCCTATAAATAGGAAATCATATTATGCATGAGAAGCGACACAGAAAAGATATAACACTTATACACGAAGGGTTATTGATTTATGCCTAAATCACTAACAATATTTGGTCTTATCCCAAGTAGATATTCGTGATACCCAGGCATTAGGGTCGAATAGTTTACTTTGGAAAGTGATAACACGATTCCAAGTGATATCCGGTAACCTTAATTGGTACGTAGCCAGGTCTTTGATTATCTCTACCCTGATCTGGGCGAATAACCACCAACAGCACATACCTTAAGAGTGAAGACTATGGTGTATATGCCACAACTTTCGAACACGTGTTTCCATATACATATATCCTAGTCTTTAGGCACTGATTTAAACCGATTTGGTACGTAAATTCTCAAAAAAAGTTATGTAAATGTAACGAACTTTCCTAAATTGTTTTAATATGTATATTTTAATGATGTTTCATACCAAAATGTATAATACGTGGTACCATTTACAATGTGACATGTCATAAAAAATGTGCATATTAAAACACTTTATGAAAGTTCGTTAGTTTTACACAACTTTTTCAGAGTTTATTTACTAAAACGAGACAATTAAGAAATTCGTTGCAAATTCTATTGCCAAAAACCTATCGGGTAATAGTAGTTCCTTAACTACATATAATATTAACAAGTCAAAATGAGTTTGGGTTGAATAGTTTATTAAAATTTCACTATATACGATTTTATTATACAATCATAGTGACTTTTGTCTTTAAAAAATTTAAAATTTATGTCGAACTATTACACATTGATAAGAGTTGCCCCAAACCCCAACTAACTGCCTAAGATGATTTCATGTCGAACTAATACAAACTGGCATCTTTTATAACAATCTTTAATGTTATAAAGGAGATGTTTAAAAAGTCTTCTTTTACCTATTGTTTCTTACATTGGAAGATAAGGCTTTTAATACCAATAACTTGTGTTAACCAAAGTGGTTGTTCACTCATGTTAAAGGTTAAAACTTAAAAGTTTATAAGATGTGAACTTGTAATCTGGAGGTGAACTCGAGCACATGAGAAATAAGACTTGATTCATATCAAATAATCACATATTTTCACATTTAAAAGTGTATAAGATATATAGTTTGCACTTGATTCACGTGTAACCAAATTGCACGTAACAAAAAATTTCACGCTTTTACGTGTGAATACATACTTAAGAGTGTATGCATCTCTCACAGGTTACAAACTTAACATTTTTTTTCCATACGCATATATACTAGTCTTTATGCACTCTTATGTCTTAACAATTGGCTTATTGTTCCTCAAAAGGTGTCAAAACGACAAGTCGGATAACAAATCAAAACGTGTTTTGATTGAAATATCTCAATGAAAGTTCACGCCATATCATTATGTCGAACTAGTATAAATTGAAAAGAGTTACCCCACCCCCAACCAACAACGTAAAACAATCACATGCTTCTAAAAAAAAATAACCACCTGGCATCTTCAATGCTGACTTGTAAGGGGACTTTCAAAAGTCTTTTTATTAGGTTTTTTACATTTGAATGCCAATAACTTTGTGGTAACCACTTTAAGTGGTTGTTCACTAAAAAGTTTTGTCATTTAGTTTGTTAGTTTGTGATTCTGCATTTGTTTTTCTATCTTCTAAGATAACATTTGCTTTTAAAAGATGAGCTCAAATATAAGCTGGTTGAGGCCTGTTGTTGTTCCCCTCTCGGTCTCAGATTAGCTAAGTTTTAATCCGTGCATTCCAATTTGTGCATACACAGTTAAAAAACTATTTTGCTAGAAATATGTTGTTGTTTTCACTATGGTCGTTGAATACATATACAGCGAATTTAACACATAAGTCATAAGAAGTGTTTTAGAAAGATTGTGTAGTGATGACACAAAATGAACCAAGTTATTGCCTATGCATGTCTGATGATTCAAATGCTCATCAGAGTGAAAGACTTACTTCCATCGGCACCTTAAAGGGGGCACAAGCTGGGGAAACCATGACACCGTGTACCCATTTTTGGTCAATCTATTTAGTTGTTCATATACATTATCTATCTATCCTCATCTCGCAACAATATCCCCATGTCTAATCCTTTTTCTCAATGAATACAAAATGCTGAATAATAACTTAATGAACATCGCCCGCATGTACATTTTTCACCTAAAATGTAACATGTGATATGCAGGTTGTGTGCATCTTGTTCCGATAAGACTAAAAACATAATAAATGATCAAATCTGTTGTGACATATCCCAATACATACCTTAACAATTTTATCCCTATACTATTACAAAACATCATCACTTAAACTAAAATACCATAAACAACATAGCAAGTTACTTAACCTTAAAACCCTACTTAAACTAAACCATAAACAACATAACCAAAACCAAAAACCCAACTTGTAAAATAAACCTGCGGAGACAATAACCCTTATGTCATCCACAACGGGCCCATATAAAGAGCTCATATCATCACTTCGAGTGTTCTAATACACACTATAAAACGCCACACGTGTCTTCTCAGCCTTAGCCGTGAAATTGACACTCTCAGCTTGGTCTCCTGCAAATTCATGTTTTGTTGATTATTTTAATTTTCTTCCATGCTAGTTTTGTCTAATACCGTTTGCTTTTGAGAACTTAAAGTGTTTGTTGTAACAAAATAAAAGTTGATTCTCTCTAATTTATTCGAAAGCAAAGAATGATGGTAACACAAAAATATAGAAGTTGTAGGCAACAACCAAATCATAAATATTCATCCAGTTAGAAGTTTTTAGAGATCGGATTACAATGGGAAGAAATCAACGAGTGCACGACATACAAAGGTACCTGCTTATTCCTACGTAGATCTATGAGTGGGATATGATCCTAATCTCATAAGCGAAAGTATCTTTGCGAGGGGACTCAAGATCAAAGCAAATCCTATTCCGGTGTCTTCATATGATCATGATCTGTGTGGCTGATTGATCATTGTGATAAAATGAATAGAACTAATTTTTTCTTGGTTCCTGGTGACACCCAAAAAGGTTCCAATCTGAGTAGTTTTAGTTGCAAGTGACGTTGTTTTAAAGCACTTCGAGTTGGCCGGAATTGATGTTTAGTTAGGCTAGATGATATTCAAGTATACTACTTATGAAATCCTCCAATGATGAGTTGAGCCAGACCATTTGAAAGCTCAATGCATCAGGTAAACTGAATTGTTGTAGCAAAATTATAGTGTGAGCTGAGCCTATGAGGTGTGGTGCACACCAAAGTGATACTTGATAAATTTTTGTAAAAGTCTTGTAGCTTATATGTTGGTTTTCTTGATCATTTTTATTATATTCCAAGCCGTTTTTAACGTTTCAAGTTTCTGTTGTATGTAACATACATTGTATATGATTCATCCATACTTGGTCAATAAGTCAAATTTCAAATAGATATTAACTGAAAATTTAAAGAAAAACGACCTTTATTTATTAACAAAACAAGTACGTATGAAACAACTCTTTAACCTTCTTGCAGAAGAAATGATAGGTCAAAAGCAAATTAGATCGAACAATGGAAAGAATATGCTAACATCTAATTAAGATCCATAAACTAAAATAAAACGGTGTGAAATACAAGTTGTAGGTAACAAGCAAAACACAAATATTCATATCATTAATTAGAAGCTTTTCAGTGAGACGAGTGCACGACATACAAAGGTACGTGCTTATTCCAAACTTGACTCGACTTAGTACACGACTCAATACATTGTTGCGATCCCACAACAATAAGAAAATAACATGGAAAATTAAATAACAGTGGATATAAGTAAAAGAGTTGCATTTCTAGCTAGCTGGCTAATAGAAGACAGACTCTTATACTTATGTTTCTCGATCTCAAGCTTCTTATACTTAAAAAAACACACGTACACCAACTCCAACCACATGCTTCCATGCATGTTGTTGTATACAAGATTGGCAAGCATTGCTAGTTACTGGGAGAAAGTATGACTCCCAAACTGTCAAGGTAAGCTCCATACTTTCCAAAGAATCCAGAAACGTTACCCGAAGTCACAGGCAGTGTGAAAGGAGTTCCACTCAGTATCCCATATGGACCGTTGATCACTGTACCTACTTTAAAGCTCAACGACCTAATAAGCGTGATACCTTGATATGATCCCACAGTTCCACATATCTCAGTTATCTTTTCCCCGTCATTAATGGTAAACTAGTTAAAATTAAAAATAAATAAATAAATAAATATATGTGAAGATAGTATTCATTTGTAAGTATGTAGAAAAATATACTCCGTAATAGATAAATGTTATGAATGGTTACGTACTGACTCCTTTGTAGCTTCATCGGGGTAGCCACCATATTGTATAGAATCGTGTTCGAAATTGTCTTTATCAAGGTAAGTGAACTGGATGGCACATACACAGTATTGGATATAAATGACTGTGATCTTAGTTAACTTCCAACCATCCTCAAGTAGAAATGACCATGGATTAGCTCCACCATCACCCCCCCATGGTCCAACTTCTACAACCTGCGACTATCATTTGGATAAAATATACATATATAGTTACTAACATGTCAAATTAACTAACAATGAATTGAGAGTAAACATAAGATAATGAAAGAAATGGAATGAATACCATTATAATCTTGATTGATATCTTTAGGTGTTTTCAAATATATTGATTTGGTACATATTACTCCAAATCATACATCAGTATATATAGGCATGCACCAAGGGCTCTAAAGTAAAATAATACATACACTCATATCTGTTTCATTTAATACTATTTATGACACGTACAATCTTTTAATGTAACAAATTTATAAAAGAGCATATATATTTATATTTATGCACATTTTACATCCCATTTAACGTTAAGCGATTGAACATTATTATTAATCACACATCTAAAGGCATATTTACATAGGATTAAATTCCAAATATTGTCTCAAATCTCCGGCGCAATCTTTATCTTTGTGAAAGTGCAGCCATCATTCAATTCCTCTGTAATAATTCTTTAGTGCAAACACCAAAGTGAAATGACTAAAATGCTTTATAGGAATCACAAAATTTCACTTAGGAAAAAGGCATTTTAGTCATTTTAAATTTGGGTTATAAAATATGTCCACACCAAGATTTCCCACAGGAACAGTGCATGCGCTTTCAAAAAAGTAAGAAAATTTTCTCTTTACACAATATAATTAATTAAAAGTTTGTAACATAATAACATTCACACTTAGTTCATGTGTCAAATTGGATATAAAGTTTTTCTCTTTACACAATATATTTCAGATAATGCCACATACTTTAGGCACAAAAATTAAGTATAAGTTTATGCATCTCAATCATTTCTATTAATATGAATAACCCACACTTCCATATATATCAGTCTTTGTATACTCTTAAATATTATAACAATCGACCAGATGTGGTGGAGGCGTTTAGAGCGAAAGTTTCAGAGGGTCTTTCGGCTTGGGCAGAGGACTTAACTACTAGGGATGCGGACCAGATGTGGAACAACCTTGCTGGCACCATCAGAGACGTAGCTAAGCTTTCCCTAGGCGTGACTAGTGGGTCAAAGAGAACCCAGTCAACCCGCAGGGAATCTTGGTGGTTCAGTGAGGAGGTGCAGATCAAAGTAGCAGAGAAACAGGCTCGGTTCAAAGAGTTTCTTTTGAGTAGAGAGAGCCACCAAGCGGATAGGGCAGCTGCGGAAGAAAGGTATAAAGTGGCTAAAAGGGAAGCAAAAAAGGCGGGTAGCAGAGGCGAAGGACACGGCGTACGAAGATTTGTATAAGAAATTGGACTCCAAAGAGGGAGCAAACGATATCTTCAGAATTGCTAAAGCCCGTGAGAGAAGAAGAAGGGATTTAGGAAACATTAAATACATCAAAGATGAAGGAGGACGTACCATAGTAAGTGAAGAAGGTATTAGAAAGAGATGGGGAGAGTACTTTTCCTCTCTCTTCAACGAGGAGAACACCGAAGGAAGGGGGTAGGAGAGAACCCTAGCCAGAATTTGTTACCAGAATGATAATACTCAAGGATCAGCAAAGAAGAAGTAAAGGTTGCATTACAGAAGATGGGTAGAAACAAAGCTGTAGGCCCGGACCAAATACCCATAGAAGCTTGGAGGAGCCTAGGAGATGAAGGGGTGAATTGGTTGACATGCCTTTTCAACAAGATCTTCACTAGCGCTAAGATGCCAGAAGAATGGAGACTCAGCGAAGTCATCCCCATCTTCAAGAACAAGGGAGACGCGCAAGTGTGTAGCAACTATAGGGGTATTAAGCTACTCAGTCACACCATGAAGCTCTGGGAGAGAGTTATTGAGAGGAGGTTAAGAAGGGAGACAAGGGTGTCAGAGAACCAATTCGGATTTATGCCAGGGAGGTCCTCGGTCGAGGCTATCCACCTCCTCAGAAGTCTTATGGAGAAGTATAGGGAAAGACAGAGAGATTTGCATATGGCCTTCCTGGACCTAGAGAAGGCATACGATAGTGTCCCACGAGAGTTGATTTGGAGGACTCTAATAGAAAAAGGAACCCCAAGGAGATACTTAAGGGTCATTAGGGATATGTACGAGGGGGCGAAGACCCGCGTACGGTGCATGGAGGGGTGCACTGAGTTTTTCCCGGTGGAAGTTGGACTCCACCAAGGATCAGCCATTAGTCCGTACCTCTTCGCCCTGATCCTCGATGAGATAACAAGAGGGATACGAGAGGGCATTCCTTGGAGCATGATATTCGCTGACGACATTGTGTTGGTAGCTGAATCGGCCGAAAGACTAAACTACAGACTGGAGCACTGGCGAGAGGCATCGGAAGACAATGGCCTTCGGGTAAGCAGAGAGAAGACTGAATACATGAGATGTGATTTCGGTAGCAACGAGATCGGCCACAACGAGGAGGAAGTTCGTATCGACAACCAGACCCTCCATCCTAAGGAGTTTTTTAGATATCTCGGTTTGGTGATACACAAATCAGGAAGGATTGACGATGACATTACCCACCGTATTAGAGCTGGATGGGCAAAATGGAGGGCGTCGTCAGGTGTGCTCTGTGATAAGAAAGTTCCCTTTAAGCTTAAGGGAAAATTTTATAGGGTGGCGATCAGACCCGCTATCTTGTACGGGTCAGAGTGTTGGCCTATCACGAAAGCCCAAGCTAACAGAGTGGAAGTGGCAGAACTGAGGATGCTAAGGTGGACTTGTGGTAAGACCATGCTTGACATAATACCGAACGGAGTTTTCAGAGCAGAACTTGAAGTTGAAACTATTATCTCGAAGATGCGAGAAGGAAGGTTGAGGTGGTTCGGTCATGTCAGGAGAAGGCCACAGACGGCGCCAGTAAGGAGAGTCGAAGAGTTGAAGGTCGATGGTTTGAGAAGGAGGGGAAGACCTAAGCTCAGGTGGGAGGATAGACTTAGGCTAGACATGAAGGAGCTTCTCTTGTCCGAGGACATGATCTCAGATAGGAACGAGTGGAGAGCTAGGATTAGAACTTGCGGGTAGTTTAGGTCGTGTGGTAGGTTGTCTTTGCCTTGCCCCTTGCGTTTTAGGTTTGGTAGGCCCATTTTTGTTTTGTAGGCTTGTGGTGTTTCTTTTCCCTTTGCCTTTGCTTTTTCCCTTCTGCCTTAGCTTTAGCCCCCTTGCCTTAGCTTTTGTCCTTTGCTTTGCCTTTTCTTTTGCCCCCTTGCGTTGCTTTGCTTGTTTTTGTGTTGCCTTCTTGCCTGGTGCCTAATTGCCTTTGCGTTCTTGCTGGTGTTTGTTTTGCCTTTCCGTTCCTTGTTTCTCTTGCGTTCCTCTTTGCTTTGTTTTCTTGCTTTACTTGCTTTGCTCCTTGTTCTTTGTTTGGTACTATGTGCTTTGTTTGTCTTGTTGCTCTTTTGCTCCTTGCACCTTGGGTTTCTTTTTCACTCACACTTGTGCACTTGCCGGAGGTCTCCCTGGAAGCAGTCTCTCTACTCCTAGGCCTTGCCTGGGGTAGGGGTAGGATCTGTCTACACTTCTACCTCCCCCATACCCCGCTCTTGCGGGATTGGGTATGTTGTTGTTGTTGTTGTTGTTGTTGTTGTTGTTGTTGTTGTTGTTGTTGTTGTATTAGTTATAAGGCAAAGATGACCAAAAAACGAGCTTTATAATAGAAATGATTGAGATGCATAAACTTATACTTAATTTTTGTGCCTAAAGTATGTGGCATTATCTCACTGGTTTATGATGAAGTGGGTCCTTCAGTTACAACTAATGAAAGAGTGACATCTAAGTTTAGGCATAAAATTAGGCATGAGTTTAAGCATCTCAATCATTTCTCGCTTTATAATGCGTAAAAATAAGCATTTTTTTTTCTTTTTTAATATAAAGATAAATATATTGATAAGGGAAAACTATTTTAAAAGGTAATATACTTGCCACGGGTTTATCTTCTGAGTATCAAACTAAAAATTTTCAGATTTAACACCTTTTACTAGTTTTTTTTTCATCTTACGGGTAATATTTGACTTGCTCAACCGGTACCAAGTTCCACCACCACCCAGAAGATGAATATGTGGCAAGTATAATACTTTTTTTTTTAATATTTGCCCTACCTATCACCACCCACTCCGACGACCACCGCCGCTCCGGCCACCTCAACCCACCACCCACCTTCTCCTTCCTCTCTCTTCCTCCTTCCTCATCACACAAACCCTAAAAAAAAAAAAAAAAAAAAACAAAAAAAAAAAAAAAAAAAAAAAAACAAAAAACTCCACCATTATTCTCCGCTGTTATTTCTACTGGAAACCACCACCACCATCACAACAGCCGCCGTTATTTCTACATAAAACCACCACCACTAAACTAAGGATTTACCAATAGGGCAAATTATATATAAAAAAAAAGTTTTTTTTACTATAATAGCAATTCAATAATTTTTACCTTAATAGCAATTCAATAATTTTTGTTAGTAAAGCAGCACATCAGATGTTCGGGTAGTGAACTAGAAACATCTCTACATTATTTCCATTACTCTGATACCCTTAACGGGGCGAGAAACATCTCTATCACCACTCGTAACTCAACCACAGCCACACACCCACCACTGAAAACATCTCTCTCTTTCTCTCTCTGTCTCTCTCTCTCTCACTCTCTCTCTCTCTCTCTCTCTCTCTCTCTCTCTCTCTCTCTCTCTCTCTCTCTGTTTTGTTGATACCGAAGTTCCAAGGTAGATAATTTGTGTACTTTCAAGGGTATTGGAGTTTAATAATGAATAAAAACTAATAAAAATGTAATAAATAATGGTTTGGTATTATGTTGGTGTCGAGAGGAATGATTCGGTATGTATGCGAAATGTGGGATGTTTTGGGTTGCAATTAAGGTGTTTGATGAAATGCCTGAGAGAGATGTGGGGTGTTGGAATACGGTTATTTCATGTTATTTACATGATGGGAAGTAAATAACGGCGGTTGTTGTGGCAGTGGTGGTGGTTTCATGTAGAAATAACGACAGCTGTTGTGATGGTGGTGGTGGTTTCAAGTAGAAATAACAACGGCGAATAATGGTAGAGGTTTTTTTTATTTTTTTTTTATTTTTTTTTTTTTTTTAGGGTTTGTGTGATGAGGAAGGAGGAAGAGAGAGGAAGGATAAGGTGGGTGGTGGGTTGAGGTGTTGGTACCGGTTGAGCAGGTCACATATTACCCATAAGATGAAAAAAAGACAAGTAAAAGGTGTTAAATTTGAAAATTTTTAGTTTGATACCCAGAAGATAAACCCGTGGCAAGTATATTACCTTTTAAAATAGTTTTCCCTATTGATAAAGCATCATAGTACAGCTTGCCCACATGGGCTCCAAAGACGGAGCACCAATCAAATACAAGAAAATTAAAGGGTAAAAGTCATAAATGCTTAATGTACTTACAAAAACGACTCATTCTACATACTATACTTTTTTTTATTGTCATTCTTCTTAACATTGTTCACGTTAGTTGTCATAATGCTTAAAAAATTGCTCTTCTCTTATGCGAAAAGACTTAAATACCTTTGGATTATCATCACTTAAATACCATTCGGGTAATCGCTCAATAGGGAAATCATATTTAACTAAAGACAACCTATCAATAGCTATAACAGAATTCAACAAGACACCAGAAGGTGAAAGAAAGTTAAAGAGTTTACCAGAGAGTTCCGTTTTATGAATCCATCCGTGGTTAGGGTTAGGGTTAGGGCTTTGAGGTTCGAAACCAAATAATTTGCAAATTAGGGTTGGAAAAGTGAGGGAAAAGAACCAGTGTGACTGGTTTGGAGAGTGTTTTTTAAGAAATGACTCCGCGTATGCGAGGGCGGCGGATATTTGTTCCGGTGATGACTGATGATGCGGCGGAGATTGTGGCGGCGAGGCCGCCAGATTTTGTTTGGGCGTCTGTTACGTATGTGTGTGACATTATTGATTGATTGATTGATTGTTTGTTGATGGATTGATTGATAGTGTTTTTTTTTAAAGAAACCGAGGTATGAAATTGTTAAAGAAAGTGCGGTTAGGTTGCTTTTAAACAAGGTGTTGTCTCTTTTAGATGAATATTTTTACAAGCTTCTTATGCGAAAAGTGAAGAAAAAGAATGCCTGTGCTTGATTTGTAGGATCCCAGAAGCGATAGTAACATAATGACCCAGTTATGCGTGTAATCAGTATATTTTGTTATGACATAATACATTGAAGCTGATGAATGTTGTAGATACTGGGCAATTGCATTATATTGTGATTTCGAAACTTTATTTACAGGTGTTAGGGCAAGTACACTTGAGTTCTTGGATCAATTGTAATTGAAACATTTTAGTAATGCAGGTGGTCTTTAACATGGGTTGTGGTTAGTTTTTTTTTTTTTTTTTTTTTTTTCCTGGAAATCATGGTGTTGCAAGGTAGGAGATGAAGATTTGCTAAATGACTAAAATACCATTAATAAATCATACTAGTTAAGCATTAGGGGACTGGCAACCTTTCGGCAAATGGACCTCGGCAAAGCTTGCCGATCTGCAAGACTGGCTGCCACCCATTCGGCAAGTCCAAATTGGTGCCCCAATTGGTATGTATCACCGATTCGGTGTGATCTTTTCCAAGACAAAAAAGAGACGTTGGCATTGAATTTAAAAGGGAGACGTTGGGTTTGATTTCCAAAAAAATATTCCCTTTAAAATCTCACATTTCTTTTTAAATTACACACACAATTTTAAATTGCTATTCCACAAACAATCAAATCCATCTCATTAAAGAAAAAACAAAAAAACAATGGAGCCTAAATTCAAAGGTGGTTCAAGCTCACACAAAGGTCGAGGACGTGGGTCTCGACCACAATCCGGTCCATCACAAGCCACACTTCCGCAACTTCATTCACAACCAATTCATCCCCAAATTCCACCTCAACCTTACCATCCCCAACCTCCAACTCAAAACTATTATCCTCAACATCAACCTCAATCACAATGGCAATATTATCATCAACCTCCTCCAATGAATCCGGCCAATTATAATGTTAATGACTAGTGAATTTGATCCATTCAACGACTACCGTGACGGTCCATCAAGACGTGAACCAAGTGTAGAACGTCAACTACCGCTTTACAATAATGAAGATGACGAAATTGAATATGTCCCTGAAACTCAATTTCCAATCACAATGGGTAAGTTTTAAATTTTCTAAATTCGTTATACATTTTTTTAAGTCATATATATATATATACATATATATATTTTTTAAACTCGTAATATATTTTTTTTTTATTTTAAAATAGTAATTTGTAATTTTTTTTAAATCGTTATATATATAAAATTTGTATAATCGAAATTTTTTCTTTTTTTTTGTTATACCTAATTGTTTTGTTATAACTTTAATTTCGTTTATTTGGTATACATAATTGTTTTGTTATTAATTAGGTGGAGAAGAAAATGATGATGGTGTTGATGATGTTGAAGAAATTGAAGAAATACCAAAACCGACTAAAGCGAGAAGCATACCTTGGACGACGGAAGATGAGGTCGCTTTGGCAAAAGCTTGGGTGCATATCTCGACTTGTCCAAGAGTCGGGAATCAACAAAAGTCTCCAAGCTTTTGGGGAAGAATCCTTGAACATTTCACGCAAAATGTGCCAAATCATGAACGAACACCATGGGTTGAACACAAAATGGAAAAATATGAATGATGAAATGAATATTTTTAACAGCCTCTACATCCAATCGGTATATTTTTGAAGTCTATTTTATTTTATATAGTTTGTTAGCCTCGCTATTTTATTAAGATAACGTCACACAACTGAAATGGACTACATATGTAGCTAGTAGTAACTTCAGGGACTATTAGTGGTCATTAGGCAAACTTATTATGTAATGAGCCTATAAATACCCCTCATGACTCTCCATGAGGGGTGTGGGAAATTGTGTGTATCATTTACTTTGTCATTAATAAACCATTTTTCTCCACCCTCTCTCTACTTTCTCTCTCTAGAAAATATGAATACCTTCATCTTTAATCATCAACCAAGACCTCCCGAACCACATGAATCATCTATATTTTCGGTCCTACAATTGGCATCAGAGCCACGGTGTTTGTTTTGATGATTTTTGTGGTTCGTTTAATGTGTTTGAAGCTGTGTTTATCCATATTTTTTGGATCTGGAAATTTTTTTTCCTTATCTTTTATGATAACAGTTTCTTCTCATGTTTTATGTATCTAATATGGTCAAAATTGTCTCACTGATTTACCCAGATGTACAAATCTGTTTTGTGTCAATATTTTTGTCCAAACAGACTTGTTGTCATATGTTTTTGAGACTTTTTGTACCATCCGTGAATAAAGTATTCAAATAGGTCGGAAAACTCATCGGAAAATTCATCGGAATCTGCAAAAAGTCACCGGAATCTGGTCGGAATTTCTTGTATAAGAAATTTTCAATAAGTACTTGTTTTCGAGATCATGTTTTCGAAATGTACTATTTTTCGAGAATTCTCATTTTTGAAATTTTTTACGTTTTCGAAAACTCACTTTCTCGATAAATAAGTATTCCGGATAAATGCAATGTTTCGAAATCAGAAAGTTTCGAGAATATAAACTTTCGAAAATACAAAAGTGAAAATTATCGAAATCTTTTTGCAAGAATATTTTCGAAAACAAATGCAAAAGTAATGAAGATGAAGAGAAGAAGACCACTTGACCAAAACCATATACCAAAGACTCATTGAACCTCAGTCTACAACCATCACTGGTCCAAATCATCATATCCAATCCTACATCTAAACATGACTCGAAGATCAAAAAGAAAATATACAAGATCTCAGCAACGTTTCAACTCTCTATCTAATCATTTTCAGATTTTATTAGTTGAAATCGTATCATCACAGATCATTTTCTTCGAAGATAAACTTCATCTATATCCGAAACAATAGGAAATGATTCATAACAAATTTGTTATAATCCTTTCTTAGATTCGTTCACAGCCAACGAAAACAACACAAAAACATCACATATAACCTACCCGAGATCATATGAATGACCTTGAAGTCATTTCTCTTGATGCAACAATGTGACAGATCGAGCAAGAATGTATAGGTGGGTTTCTTGAATATGTTTGTGTTTCGTTTTCATGAAAAACGATGAAGGATGAAGGGGTTTTTCTTCGATTTAGATGGTGATACGAAGATGAGATTATCTACAGATAAGGCATATTTGATGGTGAGAGGATAAGAGAGAAAAGGGGGCGGAATGTTAAGATAAGTGTTTTAGGGTTCAAGTGAAATGTGTAATTTATTATAACTCTCACCAAGTACTGATATTAGCTTCTGTGTTGGACTGGAGTTGGATTTTACACATTCGATTGGGCTATATAGCTTAAAGGCTGGATCCGAGAATGCTATATGTTGGGCTCAAACAAAATGTTATGTGAGCTGGAATACGCATACATGGGATGAAATGGATTCATAAAAAGCTGAAATGGATTCATAAAAATTTTGTTATCCAAATTTTTATTTACAAAATTTTGGATACAAATTTTTTATATTGATATTGAGTGGTATTTTGGTGTCATAATTTTCACGGGGATACATTATTCACGGCTAAAATTGCTATGTTTAACAATAATGATTACGGGGTTTTTGTACAGTATAATTGATTTGATTTTGAAGTGGCATCTCAACAAGTGTACTTATCTATCTCAAAGTCTAGGGGTGGTCGGATGCACGACTGTTGAAGATAACTTGTCTGCGCAAATTAAAAATTCAGTCTTGACCATCTAGTTATTACTGATGTAAGGAGTTACGTTGTAGTGCTCACAGTATAGCTATCACTTAAAGGAGTTACGTTGTAGTACTCAGTGTCACACGAAGTAGTGGATTGTTCAAGTGGCGAATATTTCGTGCAACCTCATACTTAAAGGAGTTACATTGTAGTGCTTAGTATAGGTATTAAGTCACATCTATCGTACAAGCATTAAGTCACAAGATGGGATGATTACTTCTTTTTCAAGTTGGTCATATCGGGCAGTCTCCATATGTGGTCATTACTAGTAGCCGGAGAATTACAAGGAGGTTCGTTTAAAGGTTGATTTGAGAGAAAAGTATTGAGAGTATTTATGCGACATATACTCACAAATTATGCTTTCATGGTCTATCTATATTGCATCAGAAGTGTAAAGTACGGGTAATTATGGCATGTACACAAAATAGTTTGATGATTTCGATAAATCGCAACCATCAGGAGGGAGAAGAATATGCCAAAAGAAGTAGTGTTTCATCTCTAGTACGTTGGTTGTTCGAGGGAATTGTGCTTACACTGGAACCGAAGAAGTACTAATGATGTGTACATCGAAGCGTATTACCAACCTTCTGTGCAATGTTATGTGAGTTATATTGTCAAGATGCTCCCTGAACGACAACCATATGCCTACACTTTTGAATCTACTTTATCCGCTGCGTGATGAAAAGAGAGTTGTCGGTTCAGGAGGGAGCAGGAAAAAGAATAAAGGCTCACTAGTTAGGAGGGAGTAATAACCTAACTAGACCATTACAGTTGAAGTTCAGAGCTACAAAGACCTTTGACGTCTAAGTCAAAGATCAAACGCCGAGATCGTCGGAAGAGAGAACTTCAAGTCTGCCTCAGTATCTAGACTACAGAGACTCTGCGCTTCAACAACGTCAACATAGTTTACTATTGTTGTAATTTTACATTGTTAATGTATTTATATGTCTCATTGTAATCATTCACGTGTGACGATATCTTGGAGGGAGATTGTTAGCCTCGCTATTTTATTAAGATAACGTCACACAAGTGAAATGGACTATATATGTAGCTAGTAGTAACTTCAGGGACTATTAGTGGCCATTAGGCAACCTTATTATGTAATGAGCCTATAAATACCCCTCATGACTCTCCATGAGGGGTGTGGGAAATTGTGTGTATCATTTACTTTGTCATTAATAAACCATTTTTCTCCACCCTCTCTCTACTTTCTCTCTCTAGAAAAGATGAATACCTTCATCTTTAATCATCAATCAAGACCTCCCGAACCACATGAATCATTTATATTTTCGGTCCTACATAGTTTGTATTTGATATAATTGTATTAATTTATATTTATTACTTTTATAATTGTAGAACCGTCTTCGAGATAGTGGTTGTGACGATCTTGACGTGATGAAAAATGCCATTGCCGAATATAAAAGAAAAACAAAAGGCAAGACTTTTGGACACATTGAAGCATGAGAAATTGTAAGGAAAAATGACAAATGGTTCGAACAACCAATTGTGGGTCAAACATCATCGTCTAATTTTGAGAAGCGAAAAAAGTCGTCTGAATCAAGCATCGATAATGTTGAGACAATTATTCCGGATTTGAATGAAGACACTACTCCTACCCGAAAAAAACGGGGCAAAAAGAGCGTTACTGAGTCGTCCACAAGTAATAGTGTTGCTGCGACTTTCGAAATTTAGGCTGCAAAGAAATCACAACTATTGGAGGAGTCGCTAGAGAAAAAACCTGCAAAGGATGAGTTGGCCGAAAAATTGATGGCGGCAAACCTACAAGGTGTGCAAGAAAAGGCCTTTTTACGAGCTTTGAAGTTTTTCAATGAACCGCACGATCACATAGCTGATCCGGATATGCGGGAAATTGCTCTCACCAAAAAACGTGATTTCGCAGCAAAATATGGATGACCTTGCAATTTTTTATTTTTATTATTATTTTTTATTTTTTTAAGTATTATGTAATAATCCTTAAATTATTATTAATAAAATTAGTTTTTTTTATTAATTGGTTAATTATGTTTTTTTATTAAATTATATAATTAATTAAAATTTAATGCTTGAGAGGACCAAGATTGTCACTTTTTTTTTTTTTTTTTGGGTAAAATGTCAACGACCCGGTAAATATATTACTCCAAAAAACTTTTAAGTACAACGGATATGGGTGAATCCATATCTCAGCCCGTTACATAGGCGAAAAGCTTACATAACAAGATACTTCCTATTTTCAAAACAAGAAAACAAACCATTACTCACATGATAGTATTGACTCTGACAAAAGATAAACTACTTCCTACGACTATGGAGATTAAAACCATAAATGGCATTAAGAGCATCCAATTCCCCTGGAAGATCATAAATTTGCTTCGAATAATCATCATAGTCATACTCATCTTCACGCTCATGACCACCACCAAAAAGATTTGCTGATTCGTCAAACGTGTTAAGAACTTCTTCCTCATCACTATCAGAAACCACAACCTCACCCACCTTAGAAAATGGGTTAGACCTCTTAGTGGTAGAGGTAGACGGAATAGGATGACCAGCATCATCCACAAGAGTAGCTTTCCCATCGATTATTAGCTATTCAAGCTTACTAATTTTCTCAACAATAGGAGTAGAACCAGCTTCCCTTGTTCTCATAGAATCACTCACAAATGGTTGTTGCATATCACTCACAAGAGGGACTTGTGATGTAGTACCAGTCTTAACTGACTCATCCTTATTAACTTCCATTATACTGCCAGTATCCACATCCATGTTAGTAACAACCTGAGGAATACCAAAACCATCTGTATCATCCATATCAAGAGCGTCAAACTGATTAGAAGTAGTGATCTTGGTTCCACTCGTACTAGCCACATCAGAAGCCTTATTCTTAGTTCCATCCACCTTCCTTGGTTCAGGGGGGTTCTTTTTGGGTTGGTAATGAAATTGCTTACCCACAACTGGTTTAGTAAAGCCTCCTTTACCCTGCTTTGTAGAGCCACCTTGTTTACCTTTCTTTTTGTTATTGACAGCCGTGAAACCATCATTAACCGGCTTACTAGGTTGAACTGGAGGAACAACAACTTTCGGACAATCAAGAATAGTATGACCAAAAACCTTACACTTATCACAGCGCGGAGGTTTCCACTCATATTCAACCCGAATCTTCTCAATAGTCGAACCCGTACCATCAAGTAAAGGTATCTCAACAGTAATGCAATCCCTAAGCATCTCATCCGACTTTACTTCAATCATGCATCTAGCAAAGCTACTACGGCCCCACGAATCCTTGCACATTTGGCTGGTAAAAGCATCTAACCTTTTGGGCGTCTCAATCAAAGTAGCAAGAAGACTAAGCCCGTTATCTGAGAACATAGCTAAAGGAACATCATGGGATTTAACCCACACTGGAATGTTAGTTAAATCCTCTTTAAGCAAGTTTGTGTTCAATGTCCATGGTTTAAGAATAATAGGAACATTACGAATCAACCAAGGACCATTATCAAGAACATCATCGACACCTTTCTTCGAGTTAAACTTGAAGAAAAAGAACCCCTTAGCATTCATCATAACCTTTTGTAAACCATACTTAGACCACGCATTGCGAACATAATAATCAACAACAGGAAAAACAAGACGTTGACCAAGGAAGTAACCGTATAGAGTATTCTCAAACCTCATATTCACCTCTTCCACTACTTTCAACGGGATTGAAAGGTCAACATCATCCTTCTTTTTGCTACATTCTAACCTCCGAAAATTAGACATGTGTTTTTGGGATTCATTAGAAGCAACACCCACGTAAGAAATCGACTTAACACCATTACCACTAGTAGTATCAACCTTGGGTGCATTAGGATCAGAAGTAACACTCTGATTCATAATCTCATATGTCCCATACGAATTAGACTGAAGCCCAAGACCACTCGAATTGTTCAACTCAGAAGATGAAGCCATATTAGCAATATCACTGTTAATTTCATTCATTGCTTCATCAAACTTGTTATGCGCATTAGCAATTAATTGCTCCACATTAGGCTATTTTGAACCATGAGAGGACGAGTCTTGCTCCAAATCATCCAAAACAATCTTAACGTTACCCTCGTTATCAGCCAAATCATCAACATCAACCATTGGAACACTAACATCCTTCTTACCAAGCTTAGGACTCAAAAAACCCCTTTCCATCTCTCACCACCACTTTACCAAATCAAACAGAAAACAAACCAATATTCCAGCAGCATTCGATACAAAAAATAAGAGAAAGAAACCCTAATCTTAGCGATTAGGGTTTATAACAATATGATTCAATAAACTAACCTCCCATCATAATTACAATCGAACAGTTAAAGATAAGAGTGAATGAATATTATCGATTGCAATAACACAAGATCGATTCAAGAACCCTATAAAGGGATTCGTCAAATCGTATGATATCCACAAACACACGATCCAAGAAAAAACCCTACGATAACAATCAATCAGAGATCATGAAACAAATGGCGAGATCAAGAATCAGGGACTAGATCGATTGAGAAAGTCGATAGGAAGTTAGGGTTTTTTTAGTCGGTTTTTCTTTTTTGTCGCCAGAGAGAAGAGGGTTAGGTTCACTAAGATTGTCACTTAAAATCCATGTTGAGGCATGGTTAGGCATGAAATGTGTTGTGACTATCTTATTGGTTGATTTTAGTTAATGTTGAGGAAACGTGTGTCAAGGTTACCACCCCCCTTATGACAACTAACGTGAACAACGTTAAGAAGAATGACAATAAAAAAAGTATAATATGTAGAATGAGTTGTTTTTGTAAGTACATTAAGCATTTATGACTTTTACCCAAAATTAAAAATAAAGCCAAACTAATGATCCAAAAACTATATTACCATAATAGATCAACTCCAAAACAAGCAAACACACCTGATGCAAATTTGCCAAACATGTGCAGCTCAACAAGTATTCGAAACCCATCCCCACTTAAGGTTGGTACGTCAGATGAGTTTTTGATGAAATCTTTAATAAGCAAATGACCTAAAAAAGTTTTCAAGTTAGGGGTCAATTTTAATAAAATTATCAAACCTTTTTTTGGCCATAAAAAGGTAAAATTATTTTAGTTTTACTAATTTGGGTAATTTCATTAAATATTTAGCGATAATCCATTAAATTTTCCATTTTGAAGTGCACCATGACCGACATTATCACCAAGCACCATCGCAACTGCAAATCCGACCCACAACTACCACCTTCAACCAACTCCCAATGGTATTCAGCCATCGGAAACCACCCACAAGAATCTCGTGATTCAACTTAACCACTAAGACCACAAAGAACTTCCTCGGGTAGTATCAAACGCAAACTTAACTTACCATTAAGACCACAAAGAACTTCCCCGGGAAGTATCAAACCCAAACAAGACATTCACCCAATCTTGGCTTGACTATAAAGGTACAAAACTCCACAAAGATACAAGACATTCACCCTCGGAAACCACCCACAAGAATCTCGTTATTCAACTTAACCACTAAGACCACAAAAAACTTCTCCGGGAAGTATCAAACCCAAACAAGACCTTCACCCGATCTTAGCTTGACTATAAATGTACAAGACTCCACAAAGATACAAGACTTGTTACACCCGTAAACAAACAAAACTATTAGTTTGAACCAAGTCTAACCTAACTTAGAGACTCAATTCTAGAAGAAATGGTATAGACAAGAAGACCCTCGACACAACACAAAAATATCGATTAGGTACTTGTGTGTCTCTTTCGCGGAGATGTGTTTTTTTTCAAAAATGATAAGAGAATAGATTTGAACACAAGAAGATTAATGGACTTGGAGGGATAGAGAGAAGAAATAAGAGAGAAAGAATGAATGGCAATAGGTGAGGAATACACTAGCCAAGAGTGCTTGATAGATAAACCTAGGTCTTTCACGGCTAAAAGTATTAGATTCGTTCATTGTCAATTCTTCTCATAGCTTGGCCTCTGAAAAGACAAGATGGAATAAACTCGTGCCAATAAAAGTTAACATCTCATATTGGAGAATAGCAAACAAATATTACCTACAAGAATCAACCTTAATAAGAGAGGGATTGATCTTAATTTGTTAGATGCTCAATGTGTGATGACGATTTGGAGAAGGAAATTCATATCTTGGTCCTTTGTTCCGTTGCGAAGACGAAATTCCGCAAGGTTCTAAAATTGAGAAATATAATTTGATGGTATACTCTTGATAACCTCATCGACGTTTTTAATCTTGCAAGCCAATTAAACCTACGGCCTTTCATCTCCAACCTTTTTAATGCCGTGGTGCACTCTACACTTTGGATCCTATGGCATTTTAGAAATGATTCTACTGTTGCCTCCACAAGAGCGAATAGGAGTTTCATCCTCAATGACGTCAAACTGTTATCTTTTAATTGGATATCTAATAGTTCTCGAAAAAGTGTCTTTTAAGTGGTTGGAGTGGCTATATTACCCTCGTAAATCCATATCCAACCCCTTGCAATTTTTTCTTACCTCCTCGTTAGGCCTCTAATGCAATATTCGGTTCGAAAAAAATGTTGATAGAAAAAGTAGGTTGACAAATACCACCTCTCAAAATGACCGGAACTGCCAACGTTTCAAATTTATTAATACAAATCTAATGGCTGCCATACATATTTACTAGTTTATCCCAAGAGATCCGCTCCCAAGTTTAAGAGTGTTTCTGAAAAATAGTTCTAGCTCAGAACATGGCCCATTGAGTGCGCAGAGAAATCACTCTAAGATCAGGACTTGCTACCAAATTTATCCAAAATTAATTTTATCAATCTTTTTGCACTCTAAGATCAGGACTTGCTACCAAATTTATCCAAATTTGTATATGTGTCTTAAGCTAGTGCATGAGATTTGTGATATTTAAACTTTTTGCTTTCTGTTGAAAACATTTATGTTGGAAGTTCTTATTTCAAATTGCGTAAATTACACCGTTTGTTCCTGTGGTTTGCTCCAAATCACTACCGTAGTCACTGCTTTATTTTTTTTTTCTTTTTTGCTCCTTATGGTTTACATATTGCACGATGTCAGTCCTTATTGCTAACTGTCATTATCTTCTCCGTTAGCTCCCAATCGTCAAGTGGCAACGTTAGTCCATTAACCAAACGATCATTTGCAACGTTAGTCCTTTATACTAATGACTGTTACTTATAAACTCAAATTTTGGTTTTCTTAAAAAAATTCTTTTCTATACGGTTTATATCGTTCTCGCCTGTTTTCATGCGTTTTCTTACTTTTCGTCCGTTTTTATATGTTTTCATCCGTCTTTATACGTTTTCATCTATTTTGCTCATGTTTTCATTAATTTTAATCCGTTTTTATACGTTTTCTTAAGTTGTCATAAGGTTTAATCCGTTGTGTGTTTAAGATTGCTTAATTAAGTCCTTCAGTACATAGTTTCTAATATTTGTATCATTAAATAAAAAAAAAAAAAATATTACCTACTTATATATTGCTGGAAGTTAGAAAAGCAATCTCAACACTCAACATGTTATTAGAATCTAAGTTCAATACTCTGCTATCACACGACAAACAACAACATAACCAACAAGTAACCATACCAAAAACATCAAAGAACCATTCATCAATACACGGGTTTAAATCACATATAGCAGACTTTGTTATGGGATACATAGGAGGCTTTATATTTTGGATTTGTATAAAAATAAACATATGACAAATTGTCATGCAAAATGTTGCACAAAAATTATGCATCAAAATGACTTGTAAATACAAACCTTTGAATAGAATCCAAATGTTAAAAGATTGATCTGGAACAAGCCTTAAATGGACAGAAAACCTAAGTGTTCAACATATAAAGAACTTTTTAATCATCAAAATATAGGCAATATTACAACATGTTATTTTTAAGGATAGTTGAAAGTAAATGATATATATAGGTTTTGATAGAGTTAAACCATCTGTTATGGAGATTATTTAAAATAGTTATAGTTGTTGCAACTTAATTATGACTACTAACCTGTAAATAGTATTCAAATTCTGGGATGAATTGCAATCAAGGGATCAAATCTGAGTATTTCAAACAATTGAAGAAGAATTAAAAGAAAACTTTTAAAATCAGGCGTCACATAGTTAGGATAATGAAATGAATAGCACAACTTTTGATAACATTACAACAAAATGGTCATGGATTAGCTACAATATATACCTGGAAGTTTAATTCTTGCAAAAGAACTTTAGTTGGCTGGATATGCTAAATGTGTAGACGGCATGAGAATTTTAAGTTGGCAAAGCAATAGAAAGAGAAGATGATGAATATGGAACTATACACCTAGAAGAAAGTGCATATATGAAAATTCAGGCTATGGTAATGATTTAATAATTCATAATTCATAAAAACCTAAAAACAAACAAAAATATAGTTAAATTAGCTATGTTTTTAGTGCAAACTAAGAATCTATTATGCATGTATACCAACCTGTTTAGAGTTGGACTATCAAACAACCGGAATGATATGGGATAAAGAGGAGGTTCATTTTGAAGAGATAAAGAATGGGGTGATAAGTAATCTGAAAACATAAATAGGTTTAAATTGTGTAGAGAGAATCGTGTATGATTTATTGTGGAGAAACATGACATCTGATAGTGTGGAGAGTGGCGAGGAGGAGTTGAGAGAGGCCCATCATTCTTATCTTACCTATAAATACCTCCAAATGCTCCCATTTGGAGGTGGTGCTTCTAGTAGTTGCTTCTAGGATTTCTATCTTGTATTCTTCTCTCTTAATCTAATATATCTTCCTTTCTCTCTCTCTCTCTCTCTCTCTCTCTCTCTCTCTCTCTCTCTCTCTCTCTCTCTCTCTCTCTCTCTCTCTCTACTTATCTCTTCTATAATCTTTATATATACATGTGTTAGATATAGTATATTATGGTCCTACAAGTGGTGTCAATCGCCAAAGGATAATATAGGTTGTTTTAGGTTTGATTTGGGTGAAAAATTGGATTCGGAGTTGGTTATTCTCGGTATTCAGCGAGTTAGGTATGAGTTTTAGCGAGTTAAGTTGAGTTTTAGGGAGTTAGGTTTAGCAAGTTAGGATCTTTCTAGCGAGTTAGGTTTAGCGAGTTTGAGCTGCGAGTTAGTTTTAGTGAGTAAGCATAGCGAGTTAGGTCTTCTTTTTGGCGAGTTAGCCTTCAAATTCCTTATAGTTTAACTAGTAAGGATTGTTCTTGATTACTTTTAAGGGGAACAATACTTCGTTGAAATTAAGTCTAGCGAGTTATACCTGCTTCTGCGAGTTAAAACTCTTCTGCGAGTTAAGTGTTTCTAGCGAGTAAGGATTCCTGCGAGTTAAAACTCTTCTGCGAGTTAAGTGACTGCCCAACTCAACAAGAGTTAATTCCTCCTTCTTATGTTTCAGCATATGCTTAAAATCTTTCCAAGAAGGAGGCAATTTATCAATGATACAAGAGACTGAAATAGCCTCATCCATGTTCATCTTGTGTTGTGTGAATCGACCAAGTAGAAGTTCATTGTACTGTTCCATGACAGGTCTAGAATCAACCATTTTGTAATTGTTAAAATTACTTACAAGGAACTTCTTACTTGATGCATCCTCAGCCATATACTTGGCTTCCAAGGAATCCAATAGTTCTTGAGAAGTTTCAACATTCTAATAAATATCAAATAGAGAATCAAACATACCATTGAGAATTAAACCTCTGTAAACATAATCATCATTCTCCCATTTGCTTCTTGCCCTCATCTGATCCATAGTAGCATCATCTCCAAAATCTTCAGGAATCTCAGTTGTCAGAACATAAACCACATTCATACTTGACAACAAAAAGTGCATCTTCTTTTTCCATCTTCTAAAATCAACACCTTCAAATTTTTCCAACTTGGAAAAGTTAGCAGCCATTTGTCTCATAGCAGCAGCCATTGATTATCACTAATAGTTTCTATTGATTGTTGGTTATTATGTGTTAACAAGTTCCTATATTAGGGTTAAGATAATCAATAAGGTACCGTATATTCACTTAAAATCGTGGTATCACTTTCCAATAGAAACTAATCGACCCTATGCCTGGGTTACACGAATATCTCTATGGGATAAGACCAAGTGATGTTCTTGTTTTAGGCACAAATCAAGAACAAAATTGTATTCAAGTGTTTAGGATTTGTGTTGATCATCCTCATGCAGAATGCTATGACCTCTATTTATAATAGAGAATACTCAAACCCTAGCCAATGAAATTATGTATAATTAACGGCCCATTAATTATATCATAATACTTTCCATATTAGTAGAAATCAGTGGTTATCAGTGGAAACAATAACACTAGCAGTGGTAATGTTAACACATCAGTGGAAACAATAACACTAGCAGTGGAAACTAGCAGCAGAATCCACTGTCAGTAGAATCACACTATCAGCAGAAACAGATTCATGCTATCAGCAGAATCAATACATAACCACTATTGAGTCAGGGGATTCAGTGACCAAATGGGTGTACACTCCGTACCTCCAAACCCATTACTAGGTATGAATTAATCCCTCAAGTTCACTAAATTTTCCAACAAAGGTGACCAAAAAACGAGCTTTATAATAGAAATTATTGAGATGCATAAACTTATATTTACTTTTTGTGCCTAAAGTATGTGGCATTATCTCACTGCTTTATGATGAAGTGGGTCCTTCAGTTACAACCAATGAAAGAGTGACATATAAGTTTAGGCATAAAATTAGGCATGAGTTTAAGCATCTCAATCATTTCTCGCTTTATAATGCGTAAAAATAAGCCTTTTTTTTCTTTTTTAATATAAAGATAAATATATTGATAAAGCATGAAAGTACAGCTTGCCTACATGGGCTCCAAAGACGGAGCACCAATCAAATACAAGAAAATTAAAGGGTAAAAGTCATAAATGCTTAATGTACTTACAAAAATGACTCATTCTACATACTATACTTTTTTTTATTGTCATTCTTCTTAACATTGTTCACGTTAGTTGTCATAATGCTTAAAAAATGCTCTTCTCTTATGCGAAAAGATTAAATACCTTTGGATTATCATCACTTAAATACCATTCGGGTAATCGCTCAATAGGGAAAACATATTTAACTAAAGAAAACCTATCAACAGCTATAACAGAATTCAACAAGACACCAGAAGGTGAAAGAAAGTTAAAGAGTTTACCAGAGAGTTCCGTTTATGAATCCATCCGTGGTTAGGGTTAGGGTTAGGGCTTTGAGGTTCGAAACCGAATAATTTGCAAATTAGGGTTGGAAAAGTGAGGGAAAAGAACCAGCGTGACTGGTCTAGAGAGTGTTTTTGGAGAAATGACTCCGCGTATGCGAGGGCGGCGGATATTTGTTCTGGTGATGACTGATGATGCGGCGGAGATTGTGGCGACGAGGCTGCCAGATTTTGTTTGGGCGTCTGTTACGTATGTGTGTGACATCATTGATTGATTGATTGTTTGTTGATGGATTGATTGATAGTGTTTTTTTTAAAGAAGCAGAGGTATGAAATTGTTAAAGAAAGTGCGGTTAGGTTGCTTTTAAACCAGGTGTTGTCTCTTTTAGATGAATATTTTTACAAGCTTCTTAAGCGAAAAGTGAAGAAAAAGAATGCTTGTGCTTGATTTGTAGGATCCTAGATGCGATAGTAACATAATGACCCAGTTATGCGTGTAATCGGTATGTTTTGTTATGACATAATACATTGAAGCTGATGAATGTTGTAGATACTGGGCAATTGCATTATATTGTGATTTCGAATCTTTATTTATAGGTGTTAGGGCAAGTACACTTGAGTTCTTGGATCAATTGTAATTGAAACATTTTAGTAATGCATGTGGTCTTTATCATTTGTGTTGCTTACGTATTTAACTTAATCACGCTTAGGTGTAAGACTGATACATTTTAGTAATGCAGAAATCATGGTGTTGCAAGGTAGGAGATCAAGATTTGCTAAATGACTAAAATACCATTAATAAATCATTAGGGGACTGGCAACCTTTCGGCAAATGGACCTCGGCAAAGCTTGCCGATCGGCAAGACTGGCTTCCACCCATTCGACAAGTCCAAATCGGTGCCCCAATCGGTATGTATCACCGATTCGGTGTGATCTTTTCCAAGACAAAAAAGAGACGTTGGCATTGAATTTAAAAGGGAGACGTTCGGCTAGATTTGCAAAAAAAAAAAAAAAAAAAAAAAAAAAAAAAAAAAAAAAATCCCCTTTAAAATCTCACATTTCTTTTTAAATTACACACACAATTTTAAATTAATATTCCACAAACAATCAAATCCATCTCTTTCAAGAAAAAACAAAAAAACAATGGAGCCTAAATCCAAACGTGGTTCAAGCTCACACAAAGGTTGAGGACGTGGGTCTCGATCACAATCTGGTCCATCACAATCCACACGTCCGCAACTTCATTCACAACCAATTCGTCCCCAAATTCCACCTCAACCTTACCATCCCCAACCTCCAACTCAAAACTATTATCCTCAACATCAACCTCAATCACAACGGTAATATTATCATCAACCTCCTCCAATGAATCCGGCCAATTATAATATTTTAATGACTAGTGAATTTGATCCATTCAACAACTACCGTGACGGTCCATCAAGATGTGAACCAAGTGTAGAACGTCAACTACCGCTTTACGATAATGAAGATGACGAAATTGAATATGTCCCCGAAACTCAATTTCCAAATACAATGGGTAAGTTTTAAATTTTCTAAATTCGTTATACATTTTTTTTAAGTCGTATATATATATTTTTTTAAACTTGTAATATTTTTTTTATTTTAAAATAGTAATTTGTAATTTTTTTTAAATCGTTATATATATTAAATTTGTATAATCGATTTTTTTTTTTTTTTTTTTTTTTGTTATACCTAATTGTTTTGTTATAACTTTAATTTTGTTTATTTGGTATACATAATTGTTTTGTTATTAATTAGGTGGAGAAGAAAATGATGATGGTGTTGATGATGTTGAAGAAATTGAAGAAATACCAAAACCGACTAAAGCGAGAAGCATACCTTGGACGACGGAAGATGAGGTCGCTTTGGCAAAAGCTTGGGTGCATATCTCGACTTGTCCAAGAGTCGGGAATCAACAAAAGTCTCTAAGCTTTTGGGGAAGAATCCTTGAACATTTCACGCAAAATGTGCCAAATCATGCACGAACACCATGGGTTGAGCACAAAATGGAAAATTATGAATGCCGAAATGAATATTTTTAACGGCCTCTACATCCAATCGGTATATTTTTGAAGTCTATTTTATTTTATATAGTTTGTATTTGATATGATTGTATTAATTTATATTTATTACTTTTCTAATTGTAGAACAGTCTTCGAGATAGTGGTTGTGACGATCTTGACGTGATGAAAAATGCCATGGCCGATTATAAAAGAAAAAAAAGGCAAGACTTTTGGACATATTGAAGCATGGGAAATTGTAAGGAAAAATGACAAATGGTTCGAACAACTAATTGTGGGTCAAACATCATCGTCTAATTCTGAGAAGCGAAAAAAGTCGTCTGAATCAAGCAACGACAATGTTGAGACAATTATTCCGGATTTGAATGAAGACACTACTCCTACCCGAAAAAAATGGGGCAAAAAGAGCGTTACTGAGTCGTCCACAAGTAATAGTGTTGCTGCGACTTTCGAAATTTATGCTGCAAAGAAATCACTACTATTGGAGGAGTTGCTAGAGAAAAAATGTGCAAAGGATGAGTTGGCCAAAAAATTGATGGCGGCACAACTACTAGGTGTGCAAGAAAAGGCCTTTTTACGAGCTTTGAAGTTTTTCAACGAATCGCATGATCACCTAGCTGATCCGGATATGCGGGAAATTGCTCTCACCAAAAAACGTGATTTCGCAGCAAAATATGGATGGCCTTGCAATTTTTAGTTTTTTTTAAAGTATTATGTAATAATCCTTGAATTATTATTAATAAAATTAGTTGTTTTTTATTAATTGTTTAATTATGTTTTTTTATTAAATTATATAATTAATTAAAATTTAATGCTTGAGAGGACCAAGATTGTCACTTAAAATCTATGTTGAGGCATGGTTAGGCATGAAATGTGTTGTGACCATCTTATTGGTTGATTTTAGTTAATGTTGAGGCAAGGTGTGGCAAGGTTGCCACCCCTTTATGACAACTAACGTGAACAACGTTAAGAATAATGACAATAAAAAAAGTATAATATGTAGAATGAGTCATTTTTGTAAGTACATTAAGCATTTATGACTTTTACCCAAAATTAAAAAGAAAACCAAACTAATGATCCAAAAACTATATTACCATAATATATCAACTCCAAAACAAGCAAACACACCTGATGCAAATTTGCCAAACATGTGCAGCTAGTATTCGAAACCCATCCCCACTTAAGGTTGGTACGTCAGATGAGTTTTTGATGAAATCTTTAATAAGCAAATGACCTAAAAAAGTTTTCAAGTTAGGGTCAATTTTAATAAAAGTATCAAACCTTTTTTTGCCCATAAAAAGGTAAAATTATTTTAGTTTTACTAATTTGCGTAATTTCATTAAATATTTAGCGGTAATCCATTAAATTTTACATTTTGAAGTGCACCATGACCGACATTATCACCAAGCACCGTCGCAACTGCAAATCCGACCCACAACTACCACCTCCAACCAACTCCCAATGGTATTCCGCCATCGGAAACCACCTACAAGAATCTCGTGATTCAACTTAACCACTAAGACCACAAAGAACTTCCCCGGGAAGTATCAAACGCAAACAAAACTTAACCATTAAGACCACAAAGGACTTCCCCGGGAAGTATCAAACCCAAACAAGACATTCACCCAATCTTGGCTTGACTATAAAGGTACAAAACTCAACAAAGATACAAGACATTCACCCTCGGAAACCACCCACAAGAATCTCGTTATTCAACTTAACCACTAAGACCACAAAAAACTTCTCCGGGAAGTATCAAACCCAAACAAGACCTTCACCCGATCTTGGCTTGACTATAAATGTACAAGACTCCACAAAGATACAAGACTTGTTACACCCGTAAACAAATAAAACTATTAGTTTGAACCAAGTCTAACCTAACTTAGAGACTAAATTCTAGAAGAAATGGTATAGATAAGAAGACCCTCGACACAACTAAAAAATATCGATTAGGTACTTGTGTGTCTCTCTTGCGGAGATGTGTTTTTTTCAAAAATGATAAAAGAAGATATTTGAACACAAGAAGATTAATGGACTTGGAGGGATAGAGAGAAGAAATAAGAGAGAAAGAATGAATGGCAATAGGTGAGGAATACACTAGCCAGGACTGCTTGATAGATAAACCTAGGTCTTTCACGGCTAAAAGTATTAGATTCGTTCATTGTCAATTCTTCTCATAGCTTGTCCTCTGAAAAGAAAAGATGGAATAAACTCGTGCCAATAAAAGTTAACATCTCGTATTGGAGAATAGCAAACAAATATTACCTACAAGAATCAACCTTAATAACAGAGGGATTGATCTTAATTTGTTAGATGCTCAATGTGTGATGACGATTTGGAGAAGGAAAATTCATATCTTGGTCCTTTGTTCCGTTGCGAAGACGAAATGCCGCAAGGTTCTAAAATTGAGAAATATAATTTGATGGTATACTCTTGATAATCTCATCGTCGTTTTTAATCTTGCAAGCCGATTAAACCTACGGCCTTTCATCTCCAACCTTTTTAATGTTGTGGTGCACTCTACACTTTGGATCCTATGGTGTTTTAGAAATGATTCTACCATTGCCTCCACAAGAGCGAATAGGAGTTTCATCCTCAATGACGTTAAACTGTTATCTTTTAATTGGATATCTAATAGTTCTCGAAAAAGTTGTTGGGAATTACAAGATTTGAAGATTACAAAACCACGAGAAGAATGAAGAAAGAAGAAACAATGAGGACCTAAGATGCAATATTTAGTTAGCTTTCATAGTAAGCTAAGTTTTTATGTAAACCCTAGCCTCTCTATTATATAAAGGGAGGCAGGACGTTGGTTATTAGTATCCTTTTATAGCTAGTCTCTCCAATGAGAGTCTAGAAACGCAGAGAGCGTGTAGTAGTAGTTTAATACTAGTAGTAGTTTATTTTTAATTCAATAAAGAAAACCTTGGAGTAATGTTGATGTTATTCTTGTTCTTATTCCGCTGTGCACGTTAACATTACTATATCCTAGATGGGCTTAAACGATTCTTAACAATTGGTATCAGAGCGGGTGGCTCTCGATATCTAGGGATCTACAAGGTTTTCGTTATCAATAAAGAGCAGTTTTGATAAAGGAGCAGATCTTGTGAAAGTTGTCGAACAGAAGCAGCCGTGAAAAGAGGGTTGAGGTTTTGTGTTCTTATCATATCTTAAAAGGATTGGAGCTTTTTAAGATAACTTGCTTGGTTTGTATGGTGACGAAGACTTGGCGACTTTGGTGAAGGGTGCTCAGTGGCTCATTCGTTAAGTCAATGAGGAGTTTGTCAAGAGACCATCACGTGGATAGTGCAAGACATAAGATGCAAGGTTGGGAGATTCCATTTCTTCATCAAATCAGTTATAGTTGATTTTCTTCATCAGTGATCACTCCATGGAACCTATAGGATTCAAGAGATGGCAAGTATACTTTTAAGGGGAATCTTATTGTTAATATACTTGGCCATCTTTTTACACTTTGTGCTGGTGTGCTTACTTGTTTATGCTGTTCGATACTGCTGCTCGTTACTACTGCTTGTGTTAAAAAAAAAGGTTATTATTATTATTAATTATTAGTTGGTTCCTGAGATGGTTAGTCTATTCTTAAGGGGAAGCTTGTTAACCATCTACATGCATCACTTGAAGGGAAGCGTTTACGAGATGCACAAGACCCCTATTAGAAGATTACAAAAAGGGGAAGAATAGCTATGATGTGCAGTTTATTATTGGTGATGACATTGTTTCTTCATGCAGATTGTTTTGTAATATCAAATAGGGGAAGATTGTTGGGAATTACAAGATTTGAAGATTACAAAACCACTAGAAGAATGAAGAAAGAAGAAACAATGAGGACCTAAGATGCAATATTTAGTTAGCTTTCATAGTAAGCTAAGTTTTTATGTAAACCCTAGCCTCTCTATTATAAAAAGGGAGGCAGGACGTTGGTTATTAGTATCCTTTTATAGCTAGTCTCTCCAATGAGACTCTAGAAACGCATAGAGCGTGTAGTAGTAGTTTAATAGTAGTAGTAGTTTATTTTTATTTCAATAAAGAAAACCTTGGAGTAATGTTGATGTTATTCTTGTTCTTATTCCGCTGTGCACGTTAACATTACTATATCCTAGATGGGCTTAAACGATTCTTAACAAAAGT
Organism: Artemisia argyi; assembly: GCA_030686995.1. NCBI lineage: Eukaryota > Viridiplantae > Streptophyta > Magnoliopsida > Asterales > Asteraceae > Artemisia > Artemisia argyi. The sequence continues at coordinate 1,458,138 of CM060680.1, forward strand.
GTCTTTTAAGTGGTTGGAGTGGCTATATTACCCTTGTAAATCCATATCTAACTCCTTGCAATTTTTTCTTACCTCCTCGTTAGGCTTCTAATGCAATTTTCGGTTCGAAAAAAATGTTGAAAGAAAAAGTAGGTTGACGAATACCACCTCTCAAAATGATCGGAACTGCCAACGTTTCAAATTTATTAATACAAATCTAATGGGTATTCACAAGGAGGAAAAACCCATATACTGTTATTGCAAGAAGATTGATTAATTTGATCTGAAACTATTTAGAGTTGATATCAAATTAATCATAGTTGAAGGTTGATATCGTTTTGATCCGATACTAGTAAAGTTGATATCAAAATCGATCCGAAACCGGTGGAATACGAAGTCAGATTGTTAAATTGGGAAAAAGAAGACAGAAGACATCAAGGTTTAAAGAAAGAAGACAACTGATGATTGAAATATCTGAAAGTAACACTAAAGATGCGGATTTGAAGATTGAAGACTTTGGCATATCAACATTAGGGAGGAACTGTTGGACTATAATGTTTATTATGCCAAAAAGACCAAAGAATAAAGCCCGTATGTTCTTCTAGTTTGGGCCGCAGGAACAAACCCACAAGATGGCATGGCAGTTAAATAGAAACGGTTTAGTCTAGGGTTACAACGTTTAGATTGGTTGTATCGTTTAGATATATAGAATCGGTATTCCTCCTTGTGAATATACCGTTTCTTCTTGTATAAATAGGGATCAATTTCTGTAAACAAATGCAACTCTTTCAGATTCACTTTATATCAATATAACGGGTTCTACCCATCTTCTTTTGTCCTATTTTTATTCGATTCTCTTTGCATGATTATACACGATTGTTGTTTCATATTTTCGATCCTGGAAACACCCCTAAAGGGCCTGTGAACAGTCGAGATTACAACCACGGGCAAATATGCACGTCTCTGATCATTCTCTTCGTAATCCCTCAAAACAACTCATAACAAACTCAAAATTTAAACCACAAATCCCTCAAAGCAACTCACGTTGGTGTACTGGTACCGTTCGTGTTCGGGTTTATTCGGTTTGTGGTCCGTGTGAAACTCAGTTTCGGTTCATGTGAAAGTTGGAGAGTAGCAGGAAATAGTTTGGGTTCACGTGAGACAACATTCGAATTCTGGTTGTGATCATTGGTTCATGTTCAAATAGTTCGTCTTGGTCTCATTCGCCGGAGTTGTATTGTTTGTGATTCGGTAGAAGTTTGGGTTACGGTTAGCTTTTGGGTTACGTCGGGGTCTTGAGTTTCGATCGTGCCTCATTGTATCATAGTGTTGGTGTTCGCGTTTCTGTTCGGATCTATTCTTGTTTTAGCTAGTCTTCAGGTAACCCTCGAACCATCTGTCTAATATATAAACATGTGCTACATGCAAAATATTATGATTACGAAATCTTGTTATAGCAACATACTACAATTTTAAACTAAATCATCAACTAATGTTTCATGAGTCTCACATCAGGTCTAAGTTTGTATAATGAACTTACATTATTTTGTAAGTATCATAATCTCAAATCCTTATAAATATATATGATAAGTTGTTAAGGTACATATATGTAACTGATATGTAGCACAATAAAGAATAATTGTGATATGATTTAACAAAGTAACTGGGAAATGTGTTAAACTCATTGGTACGTATTATGGGTTATGGCTTAGTATATATACTGAATTAGTTCAAGGTTTAATCAATAATTGGAGGTTTACATCTCATCCATGCCTTCACCGGTGTACCAATGCAAGAAAGCCTTTCTCCTGAACATAGCAGTAAACTGCTCACTGACACGCCTGAACATCTCTTGAATGGATGTTGAGTTACCAATGAAAGTAGAAGCCATTTTGAGACCAGTTGGTGGAATGTCACAAACAGTTGATTTCACGTTGTTGGGAATCCATTCAACAAAATATGAAGATCAGAAGATACTGAAGAGATTAAATGAGTACCAAAGATTTAACTATGATTTGTATATCCATGTTTAATAGTATATCATATATCACAACATAGATATATACAACAAATTACAATTGGTAAAAGGAACCATACCCACATATAGAATTTGATTCGCATATGTACAAGATCATTTCATGAGGACAACAGATACTCCATTATTTGCATTGTTATTTAACACATTTAAATGTGTTTGTAAATTAAGATAAAAAGAAAAGGCATTTTAGTAACTTCACAAGGTGTGTAAGTAGCAAATTGACCATGAGCAAATAAAACGGGGTGCCAGGGACCATACACGCCGTCGTTTGACAACTTCAGGGACGAAAATGCCAAAAAAAAAGTTTAAAGACGATATGCGTGAAATGCGACAAGTTTAGAGACGAACGGTGAAATTTAGTCTTTTTTTCATAGTGGGGGACTGAGAAGAACAAATGTTTTAAGTTACTCATTATTTTATTCATTTCGTAGTGACGAAGCAAGAAATAATGCCACACAAAAACAAACGAAATAGGAATCTTCTAGGAACAAAGCAAAACAAATAAACAGTGAAAGCATGCAAAAACCAAAGCAAAATAAATAAACAGTGAAAGCATTGACTTCACTTTATAAAAGAGTCTTTGTGAAGCAACAAACCCACTTAATTTTCGACGATCATCATTATCCCTCATCCCTCTGGTGAATATCTCTTTTATAAACATTTTCATTCCAATTATATTTATATGATTCCTTATTATTAATTTCGTAACTGATCATAATTTTTAGTATCACTGAAATTTGGGTAAATTATACTGCGGATTTTATGGTATCTCTTTACAAATGAAAAGCTATACTATAATGCGTGTTTGTAATTTGTTTCTTATCTAAATTTACTTGTCTCGCTTCTATAAAAAAATAAATTATTGCTTCATAGTTTTACGCATAATTAAAGTGAAAATAATACTAGTCTGATCAGGAGTTATTTACTATCTATTTCTGTATGTTGTATGTTGTTGTTGTGATGTATATATATCTTAAAGTATGTGTTTTTATGTTTAGTGTTTGTTATGGTAATTTTGTTACTAAAGTGTATATCAAATGTTTGTTATGGGAGAGTAGCTTTTTGATGGAATCTTTTGATAATGTTGATTGTTAGTGATCTCTCTCTCTTATTATTATTATTATTATTATTATTATTATTATTATTATTACTATTTAAATTTATTTATTTATTTATTTTTATTATAAACATTACTTTATTAGAAATTTATATGATTTACAAGAAGTTAGTGGAAGCCGAGATATTAACTTGGCTCCCACTACTTTAGAAACTTATTATTGTTATTGTTATTGGTATTGAAAGAAAGTATTATTTAAGTTATGGTTTCAATGTGAGTTAACTGGTTGTTTAGCTAATTTGGTGATTTTTATAGGTAGATTAAGGCTGTGTTTAATGGGTAGCAGTTTAGAGCATTTTCGAGCATTATACAATTTTTTTTATTCTGAACAATGACTTATAAATGCTACTTACAGAAGCTTTTATTTTATTATTATTATTATTTTTATTTTTAATAATAACAGATACATCTTTCTTTGGGTAATAACAGATACATCTACGTTACCAAACATATTTATAAGCAGTTTTGCCAAACATACCGCAAGTGATTAACGGTATTTAGTGTTTGGATGAAGTCATGAAACTGCTTATGTAGTTGTTAATAGTAAAAACAGTTTAGAATAAGTTAGTATGTTTTAATCGTATAAAGCAGCTTAAAATAAGAATCCCAAACACTGTCAATGTACTAGTCAAGTTATATTGATATGAATGTGCATTCCGTGATCATTGAGTTGATATTGCTTATTACTGAATAAGTGACTATGGATAGAATGTTAAGAGATTTAATCTGCCATAAAAAAACATATCAATGGGGGTAAATTTGTCATAAAAGACTTTTGTTTCCCACCGAACAAAGTAATCACTGTTCTTTTGGATCACTGAACAATTTGCTTAGTGTCATATAACTGTTAACTGGACTTATTTGTATTGGATTGGTATTAGTATTTGTATTTGTATTGGTATAGGCTCAAGCCCAAGTGTTCGGTTTGTCATTAGTATAAATATCGGGTCTTATGTAGACACTATTATAAATCAATATTATAAATCACTTGGGCTTGAGCGGAGCCTAAATGAATACAAAAGATATATGGTAATTTAGGATGGTTATTCGCTTTTTTTAACTTACATAATCATAGTTTGTGTTTTTCCTTTGATTGATATGTATTCATTTTTCTTTTCATGAAAAATGTGATTTAAATGTAATTGTAGTCACTGATTATTGTTTTATAATGTTAAATTACAGCTGAAAACAACGCTATTCGATGGTTAAGACAGTTGACGTGTCTGGATTCCCCGGATTAGAACCCGCAGACAAAATCAAGACAGTTCTAGAAGGGTATACGGGTAATGGTAGTATCGAGGCTCTAGAGGTCAAACAAACAAATGGAGGGACAAGAGCCTATGCAAGAGTCCAGTTCACAACCAGAGAAAAAGTAGATTACATTATAGACTTGGCTAGTCGTAGGCGTTTATGGTATGATAGATCTTATTTGAAAGTTTGGGAAAAGGATATGGACCTTGTACAGAAGCCTAGACACTATGCACTCGAAATGGATAGTGTAACTCTTCACTTTGGTTGCCAGGTGTCAAAGCAGGTTTTCTCGGTGTTATATACAACGAGAAATGCATCAGTGAAATTTGGTTTTGGAGCAAGGAAGTTGTACTTTAGTGTTACAGAATATGGTGCTAGTTACAAGCTGCAACTCTCGTATGATAATATATGGCAAGTTCAGTTTCATCGTCCACGTGGCCTTACTTCAAGGTTTCTTGTTATTCAGGTCAGTTGTTACTGTTAGGGCTGTTCAAACCTGCAATTTGATATTTCGGATTCGGATACTCTATTTTGATATCAGATATTCGTATCCGAAATTTCGACTAAGCCGAAAATTCGAATTTCATAATTCTATACTCTTATATAAGTTTTTTTATGAAAACTCGATCTATTTATTACAAACTTAAAGAAAAACAATATGAAAGAAATGTAGTTTTCTGGATTTTTGGATACTTAGTACAAACTAGTCTTGTGATTTTAAACCTATATGTGATTCTTAATTTCATGTTTCATATAATTTAAAAAAAAAAAAAAATGATTCTATGCACTAATAAGATAAAGCAGTAGACCTTTACTATATTGTTTTAGAGCTGAATGAAATCTGTCTTTTTATCTGTAGCTATTGGGTGCTCCTCGAATTTATAAGAAAGTTGAAAACAACGTGTACAACTTCTATCGTGAAGAGCCCGATGATCAGTGGGTTAGGGCTACTGACTTTACTTCATCTGAGTCAATTGGTCAATCATCTCATTTGTGTCTAGGACTTTCACGCGACGTTGATGTTAATCTTGGTGACTACTTCCCATACTATGAAGAAAGTAACCGTCCATTCAATCTAACGACTGGTCATAGTTTTTCTCAAAGGTCAGACGCAAAGCTAGTCCCAATAGTAGGTCCTGCCCGAGGTGTTTGTCTCCCTTACAATATTGTTTTCAAGATTTGTGCATTGGTTCAGCATGGTTGTATTCCGGGACCCGTACTTGATTCCAAATTCTATGAGTTGTTGGACCCACAAAGGCGAGACTTGGCTTCAATTGACTACGTTCTTGAAAAACTTTATTATTTGAAAGAGTGTTGTTATGAACCTGTAAAGTGGATCACTGAAGAATACCGGAAAAATAGCAGGCTAAGAGCCCCTGCTATCTCATTAGATCCTGATGCTGGTCTTGTATATGTGAGACGGGTTCAAATTACACCATCAAAGGTGTACTTCTGTGGGCCCGAGATTAATGTGTCCAATCGGGTGTTACGCCGCTTTTCAGATTATATTGATAATTTTCTCCGTGTATCGTTTGTTGATGAAGAATTGGAGAAACTTTATTCAACAGATTTATCCCCACGTGCAATTAGTCAAAATGCTGAAAGTAAAACTGGTATTTATACAAGGATTTTGTTGATTCTTAAGGATGGGATTGTAATAGGTGGGAAGAAATTTGAATTTCTTGCCTTTTCATCGAGTCAGTTACGGGATAATTCTGCTTGGATGTTTGCTGCAACTGGTAGAGTCAACGCTGCTAGTATAAGAGAATGGATGGGTGATTTTAGCCGCATTAAGAATGTTGCAAAATATGCTGCTAGACTCGGTCAATCGTTCGGTTCATCAAAGGAGAGTTTAACTGTTGAACAATATGAAGTCGAAAAGATTTCTGATGTTGAAATAGTTAGAAATAATACTAAGTATGTTTTTTCTGATGGCATCGGGAAAATATCTGCTGCGTTTGCTAAACGTGTGTCGAAAAAATGTGGGTATGGATTTATTCCCTCTGCTTTTCAAATTCGATACGCGGGGTATAAAGGTGTCGTGGCTGTGGACCCCAACTCAGACGTGAAATTATCGCTAAGAAAAAGCATGTCCAAATTTGAATCTGATAACAAAGTGTTAGATATTCTTGCAATAAGTAAATATCAGCCGTGTTATATGAATCGCCAGCTCATCACACTTCTTTCTACTCTCGGGGTTCGGGATTATGTCTTTGAAAGGAAACAAAAAGAAGCAGTTGACTTACTAGACGCGATCTTAAAAGAGCCACTGAAGGCACAAGAGGCGTTAGAGCTGATGTCACCAGGAGAAAACACCAACATTATGAAGGAAATGCTTTCGTGTGGGTATAAGCCAAACGCTGAACCATTTCTTTCAATGATGCTGCAAGTATTTCGTGCAGCAAAGTTGCTTGAAATCCGTACTAAAACGAGAATTTTTGTTCCTAAAGGAAGGGCAATGATGGGATGTTTGGATGAAACCCGTACACTTGAATATGGTGAAGTTTTTGTGCAATTTTCGGGTGCAGGAAAAAGGCCATTGAGTGATGATCATAGTGGAATCATGTCAAACAAGTGCAAAATTTTTGTTGGGAAAGTGGTGGTTGCTAAAAACCCGTGTTTACATCCTGGTGATGTACGAGTCTTGAAGGCGGTTGATGTTCCAGCATTGCATCATATGGTGGATTGTGTTGTTTTTCCTCAGAAAGGACAAAGGTATTATGTTTGGATTGTCTTTTGCTACTGTTCATACCTAATTACATGTGAATATAATTGCAGGCCTCATCCAAATGAGTGTTCAGGAAGTGATTTAGATGGAGATATATACTTTGTGTGCTGGGATCAAGATCTAATTCCACCTAGGCAAGTCGAGCCAATGGATTATACCCCAGCTCCAACTATTGAACTAGATCGCAATGTTACTATTGAGGTACATATGTTTTGGCCTCTTTTCGCTTCCTATTGCACAAAGTTTTGAAGCTATTATACTGCAGGATCTTGGGCACTTTTGGCTCAAATGCATAAAAATGAGGTCAATTTTGGCTTTTTTTAGTTAATGCCTTGGGTTTGTTTGGGAGAAGTACATATCCAAACAAGCTAAAACCAAAAACTGCCAAAGAAATAGCGAATCAAACGGGTTGGATTGGGTTGTGTTGACCCACTAAACTTAGTGCCATCTTTTATTTGAATCTCATAACATAATTAAAGTTTCAAGACTTGATTGTGACACCTTTACTACTCGGATATGTTTGGTGCCACGTTTTCTTATTTTTATTAATACATTTAAATTCTGATAGTTTCATTTTATATATTGCTTAATAAAAATCGCAAGAAAATAAAAAATCTGTGGGAACCTGTTTGACTTTTTTTATAAAATTTTCCCATTTTGACCCATTACCCTATCTGCCCGTTTTGCCACATCTACCGGTTGTTTGATATAAATTATAAGATTATGAATAGAGGCTTGTTTTTTTCTTTTACTTTAATCGTATTAGAATCTTGTTTCTGTGATATCCACTTCAGGAAGTCCAGGAGTACTTCACAAACTACATTGTCAACGACAGTTTAGGAATAATTGCAAATGCCCACACAGTCTTCGCAGACCGGGAACCCCGAAAAGCAATGTCCGGACCTTGTGTAGAGCTTGCAAAGCTCTTCTCAATTGCTGTTGACTTTCCTAAAACCGGTGTCCCAGCAGAAATACCCGCAAATCTTCGTGTGAAAGAATATCCAGATTTCATGGAAAAACCTGACAAAACCACATACCAATCAGGAAATGTAATTGGGAAACTCTTTCGGGAAGTCAAAGACATCGCACCACAAAACAGCCCGGTCAACCCCTTTACACGTGAGGTGGCGAAACAGACTTATGATACTGACATGGAAGTAGATGGCTTTACGTACTATCTTGATGAAGCCTTCGACTTTAAAACAGAATATGATTACAAACTCGGAAATCTGATGGATTATTATGGAATAAAGACGGAGGCCGAACTATTAAGTGGTAGTATTATGAAAATGTCAAGATCTTTTGACAGAAGAAACGATGCTGAAGCAGTTGGTTTAGCTGTTAAGTCGCTAAGGAAAGAAGCCAGAAACTGGTTTAAAAAGGATAGGGGGGATTTAGATGATGGGGATGATAATGTCTACGCAAAAGCATCTGCTTGGTATCATGTCACGTATCATCCGGATTATTGGGGTAAGTACAACCAGGATATGACACGTGTTCATTTTTTGAGTTTCCCATGGTGCATTCATGATAAGCTCATTGAGATCAAGAGACGTAAAGTGGTTCTCAAAAGGTATGTTGACTCTGATTGGCTTCAAAGGCAGTTTAATACCGCACTGAATGTGGTATGACTATGTTCTTCAAGTTACCACGAGGTAAAGTTGGACTTGGTTTAACCTATGTACGTACCTGCGCAACTGTCAAGGTGTCATAATGTCAGTTATTAGATTGTGCTTGTTTAAGTTTGAGTTTGATGTGAATATTGTTATTGCTTTTACTGTTTGAGGTCTCTCGCTAGTAACTTTTGGGCCAACTGATAATAATCCAGTCTTTGGCTATCAGTGCAATTTGGAACTTGGTTTGTAAAATACTATGTAAGTTTAGTGCCTGCTTTTTTTTCTTTCCTTCCTTCCCTTTTTATTTTATTTATTTATTTTATTGATTTTTGATTGCTTAAATTAAGGTTTAGTTAGAGCCAACGATCTGATCGAAGAACTTCCGTTTCAAGCGAACGTGATAAATGTCACTACGTAACTCTGATCTGTTTACTAGAAAACAATTTGAGTCTAAAAACCTTAAGCACCTGTTGACATAGGAACAGAATCTGGATTACTAGACGATTATCTGTTGATGCATGACAAAATCTATCGTAATCAAGTACATTCGTGTTGTCGATGAAGAAAAGAAGAGCAAATTCTCTGTCTAGACCAGTCGCTCAACTTTTTTACCTTTTTCTAAACAAAAAAATAGTGCTCTTCCCAAATTAATCTATCGTAAGAAGTCGTCAAGTGGCATGTACTTTTTCTGCATGTATAAGCTATAAAGGTACGTACTTTTTGAGAGACCTAAGTTAAGTGACTTTTTTGTATTTTGAGCGACCTTCCATTTTGTCATTTTTGAGTAAGAAAGTCAAACATCAAATACTAATTTTTTATTTTTTATTCTTTTTGTCCCCCAACAACAGTCAAGCAACCTAAACGACTTACGGCTATTTTTACTTTAAGCGACCTTTTTTTTTTTTTTTGCCTTTCTAATGTTACCTTTTGTACTTCTTTTTGAAAAATGTATAAGTTTTTTAATTTATTTTTAACACATTTTTTATAAGAAATAACTTGATTTTTTTTTTGAAAACACACGCAAAACACTTTCACCTATAATAGTTCTCATCTTTAAGATCTATTTTTTTTTCGTTTGAAGATCAAGATTGGGTGTGTGACTATCGAACGACATATAAACGTGTTTTCGAAACGACACACACAAACACTACACCCATCTTCTCTGATTGTTGTATACTCGAGCTCCTAACTTTTTTAATGTTTTATATTAGGTATGTTTACTGTTATTTTAACTCTTATACTTTTATTTTTATTCCAATAATCATGCCTTTTGCAATCGAGTTACTTGATGTATGTGTTTTTCTTGTTCTTTATTAGTGTATTTTACAGCAACTAGATTTGGTTATTTTTGCAAATATGATGTCTCTTTGTTTGCCCCAAAAATATGCGCATTTATGTCTATTGGTGTACTTTGCAATATAGCACTGTTTAGTGCTATCAATGTAACATTAAACTGTCAAACAAAGCTAAAAATATGAGCATTTATGTCTATTTGAGTGCTTTGATTTTGAAGTAATGTTTGGCACAACCTGTTTCAATGGATCGTTGTTATTCACTTTATAATTAATTCATTATAACAACTTTTAGACTAGCTTTTGTTTTCGTTCTTGTAGGAATGTGAAGCGAAAGTGATCATTAGAAGTAAACCGAATTACTTTTCTTTAATAAAAAATAGGATAAAAAATGAAGGAAGTTGTTTCGGAGTACTTGTTTTGGTAAATGGTTGGACTTTTCTTATTTTGACCATGAACCACATATGATAGATTATATGTTACAAAAACAATGTTCTCCGAATGATGCTCATTATGATATGCCCATTGTATATTACGTAGAAGAACGTCCTCTACATTTCGGTCGTCCAGAATTTTCTCTTATCACTGGTTTTTGTTTTGGAAATGTAAGTTTTAGCTCATATAAATCAGGACACCTCAATTTTAGGTCAAGGATTTTCCCACGCCGTCTAGGTTCAAAAGTTACGAACTTAGATATTCTTGTCTAGTTGAGGATGGAGAGGCATTTGGTATTATATGCGACGAAGATGCAGTACGTCTTTGTCTATTGGTAGCATTGGAGGTTATCTTTATGGACAGATAATTGGTTCAAGAGTTGATGATACGCTCTTCCGATTGATTGAAAACCTTGATGAATGGGATGCATTTCCATGGGGGGAGCACATTTGGAGATATCTATATGATCAAATTTTGGATGTGGTGTCAAAACGCAAGTGGGATTTCCTTCAATGTATTAACAAAGACCGCAAGTTTGTTCCAACATATACGCTTTCGGGCTTTGTTTGGGCTTTCAAGGTTAGTATTTTTTGTATCAATATAGACGGTGTATGTTACCTATGTTATGTTTCTTTCACTGAACTTGAAGCATTCGTTAACATTTTATAGATATGGATATTGGAGTCACTTGAAAGAGGCATTCTTTGGTGGATTAAAGTGCCAGAAATGATACCAGGAGGAGTAGCGTGGTCAAAGAATGCAACATTTAAAAGATCAGATTACAAGTTTCTTTTTGGAAAGGTAAAACTCTTCATCAAACTTATCTTATTAACGCAATCTGTTATTATAAATTAGGCTTTATATATATATATATATATATATATATATATATATATATATATATATATATATATATATATATATATATATATATATATATATATGCTAGATGTCAAAGCCCGCCCATCGACTTATAATTATTTTTGGCATATTTTTCTATAGCGAAAGAAAGATGGTCAAGAATGGTTGGTAAAGTGGACTTGTTAAAAGAAAGGGTTATATTTTCAGAAGAAAAATAAAATGAATGAATATATGTAAAAGAAACTTACACCGTCAATGATTCCAGTTCTAATAAGAGGCTCAACTCCTTGAATATTGACAACAATGTCATATTTTTCTTGAACTTTTGAAGTGCTACACCTTATAGTTTAGTAACAAATACATTCCGCCCGGTGGGCTGGCATGACTTATGAATATCGTTGAAAAAAATTAGTTAATGAAACAAAAGATATAAACATAATGTTATTTGTTGAATACATTAACAACGGGGAAAAATAAATTTTTATCGAATATGAGAGAAACAAAATTATGAAGTAGTGTACGAAAAAAGTATACAATAAAATAAACTCAAATGCGAAACAAAGCTTCTTGTATACAATGTTTGTTGTAGATTTTGTGTAATTACCATCCTTATCACACCAAAAAAATCTTCAAGTCCTTTATGCTCTTCACTCTTGAGACATCCACATATACTTCTCCGTGTGAGAAAACTGGTCTCTATAAAAACAACCCAACTTTTGTCAAAATTTGGCCTTGAGTTCTATTAATTGGCATTGCAAAACATATCGAAACAAATAATTATCTAAAGTTGAGTTTAAATGGTAGCTAGCTTTATGAAATAGGCGAGAAAATCTATTGGATAATATGGAAACTTACGTGGAGAATCTGTTTTTGGGATGTGTAACGAAATATGGGAAGAGGAAAAATTCCAAATTGGAGCATATTATACTTGGGAAAATAAATAAAACAAATGAGGTGTTTTATTTTGGAGACTTAAAATCTCATACATACCGAGGGACGATCCACGACCGTTGGATCTAAAAGACAAGATTTAAGAATAAAAAACACGGAGGGACCACTTCTGTCAATTCACCAAACTTACCCCAATAACTCCACCCCTACACCTCTCACTTTCAACAAAATCAGTATACAAAAATCTCACTTTCTCTATCTAACAACCATTAAAAAACTGCAACAAAACTCAAAATCAACTGATTTTAACCGTTTAAATCATCAATAAAACACAAAAATTGAAGAATCATCGAGTGCACAAGCAGATCCACAAAAAAAAAACTGGTTCAAAATGAACCTATTGAATCTCGAGATGAAGGTACGATGCTTCCAACTAATTATTTAGTTGTTTTATTAGTTGTGTTTTTTAGTGTTTACATTTGGTTGAGTTTCTGAGTAAAAAGATTTGTATACATGGATGCACACCAAGTGTTTGCTGAAATATGTGAGTGAAAAGTATCATATGTGTGTACAATGTTGCAAAAATCGTGAATCGGTCCTGAGGCGGTCGAGGGCCGTGTAGCGATTTTTGGCCGATTAATCGCCGATTCCAAGGTCCAAGGCCGATCAATCGGCCAATTACCTTGTAATTCGATCCAAGGTCCAAGGCCGTTCAGCTTGTAATCGCCGATTAATCGGCCTTGTAGGCCGATTTTTGCAACAATGTATGTGTATCACCAGTGATATTTGAAATTGAAATGTAAATGTGTATTATCACTAGTGATATTTGTATCACTTGTGATATTCTGTTTCATATGTATAGTATCACTTGTGATATTAAAGTTTTTTCTAAATCTGTTATGCATCATATGTGTAGTACAATATGTGCAGTATCAATTGTGATATTCTGTTTCATATGTATAGTATCACTTGTGATATTAATTTTTTTTAATCAACCAGAAGTGGTTGAAACAATCGACATCTAAAAAAATGAATACTTTAGTTTTTACTGTTATAGAATCATTATTAGTGTGTTTTACTAATTAATTTTCGACAATTTTTTATGTTGTGATGATTTATGTGATAATATGAGAGATTAAAAGTTAGGTTTAACAGAACAAAAGATATGTTGTGATGCTCCTGTTTGATTTGTTGTGGATTTGTTTGTTTAATGGATAGATTGTGCATGTTTCAAAAGGTTTTACTGCGGTATTTGAAAACAATATTGACTGGTAGTGTATCACCTGTGATATAACAGTTAAATTATTGTTGATTGGTAATATATCTATTTTGATAACAAATAGTTATTTGTTTGACATATGATATTGAAAACAAATGAACTATTCGTACACTAACAAAAATTATGAAAATATTTTGATGCAGATTTAAATGAGACATGTGCAAAAAACAGCCTCATCAAACGAAAAGAATCAACAACAAGTGCAATTGTCGTTGAAGAAAGCACAACATCTCCACAACCAAATTGAAGAAGCTCAAACACTTGTGATTTCACAAGTTCCTCCATCACCACAATTGATTCAACAAATAGAAGAAAGCTGACACACATGTGATATCACTAGTGATATCACATGTGATATGTGATCACATGTGATATCAAAGGTTCCCCCGAAAGCATCTGGGAATAAAATGAAGGTGTTGGTTGATGAGCCAATGAAGAGGACGGTTGTTGAAGAACAAAGTAAATAAAACAAGTTGATGAAAACAATTGCGTTGTTATGTTTTAATCTATACGGTTATAAATAAATGTGTATAGTTGACAAGTTGGAAGTCAATAGTAGGTATTTAGTTTGACTGAATCATGTTATTTGTCACAAGAGATTCAAACTCATACAAATGGCCATAGCGAGCAATTATTTAATCCATCTTGATTTGTGAATATTTGTTTGATAAAGTTTTGGGTGGTATTTAGTTTAATATGGTAATGTGAAAAGTGAAAAGTGTCATACCCGTAGTATCATCAGTGATATTTGAAGTTGAACTGTATATGTGTATTATCACTAGTGATATTTGTATTGTCACTTGCGAAAATTTGTATACTTTATAGGTTTTTTTGTTTACTTGTTAAGCTTTATTTTACTAGTGCTATTGAGTAAACCTAACAATTCAAAAGAAGAAGAAGAAAAAAAAAAAAAAAAAAAAAAAAAAAAAAAAAAAAAACATAATAGTATCACAAATGATATACAAGTTCAGGATAAAATTAGCAACGATATTAAATAAACCTAACAATTCAGTAAAAAAAATCAATCAATCAACAAACTAATACTTCAATTGCAGCGACTGAGAAACCGCTTCCACTTTCAACTACGCCGCCGCCCCATTGACATTTGAAACTTTTCCCTTGTTTGGACAAGTATGTCTATTATGATCAATTAAACTACAAATATTACAACCCTTTTTTTGGTTCTTACTTTTCTCAATAGCTTTCTCACGTCCACCCTTAATACGGTCATTCTTTTGTCCTTTAGGAGGATTCTTTATACCCATAAAATCTTGAACAATATCACAAACTTTTCGGGGTGGAAGACTTAGTAAATCAATCTCAACTTTTGACTTTAGCTCTCTCAGGTTGTCAACAAAAGAAGTCCAGTATCATAGACAGCTTATCAGTAATTACAAAAATAAGAAACATATTATCAAACATATCACTAGTGATACTACACATATATCAAACATATCATTGGTGATACTACATAGATATCAAGCATATCACTGGTGATACTACACATATATCAAACATATCACTGGTGATACTACACATATATCAAACATCTCACTAGTGATACTACACATATATCAAAACATATCACTAGTGATACTACACATATACCATCAGCAAAAACATTTATTGTGTTTATCTATTACAGTGAAAGGCACAAAAACCATCTTGTACATAAAAAGTACATAATTAATACCTTGGTGTAAAATCCAATAATGATCTTCATTACATACTCAGCATTAAACTCAGAAACAAAATGAAAAATGCCAAGAACTCCATAAGCTTTTTTGGTAGCCGTCAAGCATTTGCATACACAGTTAAAAAACTATTTTGCTAGAAATATGTTGTTGCTTTCACAATGGTCGTTAAATACCTATGCAGCGAATAACGCGTAAGTCATAAGAAGTGTTTTAGAAAGATTTTGTAGTGATGACACAAAATGAACCAAGTTATAACTAAAACGGCACACACAAGTTCCAAACGTCAAATGTAGTAACATATGTTTGTGTAGTCCCTAATCTTCAAATGTAGCAGTGTTTTAAAAGAGCATATATGTATATGTTACATAAGTATTAACAGTACCACTCAAGTTCAAACGTTACAATATGTACACATAAGAAACGTGTGGTTTGTTGACAATAATATGCTCAAATAATCACACATCAATTAAAAGTGTGTAAGATAGTAACGTTCGTAATTCGTTCATGCGTAATAAAATTGGGTGTAACAAAAAAATTTAAGTTTTGAGTTGTGAGCACATACCTTAAGAGTGAAGACTATGGTGTATATGCCACAACTTTCGAACACGTGTTTCCATATACATATATGCTAGTCTTTAGGCACTGATTTAAACCGATTTGGTACGTAAATTCTCAAAAAGTTATGTAAATGTAACGAACTTTCCTAAATTGTTTTAATATGTACATTTTAATGATGTTTCATACCAAAAAGTATAATACGTGGTACCATTTACAATGTGACACGTCATAAAAAATGTGCATATTAAAACACTTTATGAAAGTTCGTTAGTTTTACACAACTTTTTCAGAGTTTATTTACTAAAACAAGACAATGAAGAAAGTTCGTTGCAAATTCTATTGCCAAAAACCTAGCGGTTAATAGTAGTTCCTTAACTACATATAATATTAACAAGTCAAAATGAGTTTGGGTTGAATAGTTTATTAAAATTTCACTATATACGATTTTATTATACAATCATAGTGACTTTTGTCTTTAAAAAATTTAAAATTTATGTCGAACTATTACACATTGATAAGAGTTGCCCCAAACCCCAACTAACTGCCTAAGATGATTTCATGTCGAACTAATACAAACTGGCATCTTTTATAACAATCTTTAATGTTATAAAGGAGATGTTTAAAAAGTCTTCTTTTACCTATTGTTTCTTACATTGGAAGATAAGGCTTTTAATACCAATAACTTGTGTTAACCAAAGTGGTTGTTCACTCATGTTAAAGGTTAAAACTTAAAAGTTTATAAGATGTGAACTTGTAATCTGGAGGTGAACTCGAGCACATGAGAAATAAGACTTGATTCATATCAAATAATCACGTATTTTCACATTTAAAAGTGTATAAGATATATAGTTTGCACTTGATTCACGCGTAACCAAATTGCACGTAACAAAAAATTTCACGCTTTTACGTGTGAATACATACTTAAGAGTGTATGTATCTCTCACAGGTTACAAACTTAACATTTTTTTTTCCATACGCATATATACTAGTCTTTATGCACTCTTATGTCTTAACAATTGGCTTATTGTTCCTCAAAAGGTGTCAAAACGACAAGTCGGATAACAAATCAAAACGTGTTTTGATTGAAATATCTCAATGAAAGTTCACGCCAGATCATTATGTCGAACTAGTATAAATTGAAAAGAGTTACCCCACCCCCAACCAACAACGTAAAACAATCACATGCTTCTAAAAAAAAAATAACCACCTGGCATCTTCAATGCTGACTTGTAAGGGGACTTTCAAAAGTCTTTTTATTAGGTTTTTTACATTTGAATGCCAATAACTTTGTGGTAACCACTTTAAGTGGTTGTTCACTAAAAAGTTTTGTCATTTAGTTTGTTAGTTTGTGATTCTGCATTTGTTTTTCTATCTTCTAAGATAACATTTGCTTTTAAAAGATGAGCTCAAATATAAGCTGGTTGAGGCCTGTTGTTGTTCCCCTCTCGGTCTCAGATTAGCTAAGTTTTAATCCGTGCATTCCAATTTGTGCATACACAGTTAAAAAACTATTTTGCTAGAAATATGTTGTTGTTTTCACTATGGTCGTTGAATACATATACAGCGAATTTAACACATAAGTCATAAGAAGTGTTTTAGAAAGATTGTGTAGTGATGACACAAAATGAACCAAGTTATTGCCTATGCATGTCTGATGATTCAAATGCTCATCAGAGTGAAAGACTTACTTCCATCGGCACCTTAAAGGGGGCACAAGCTGGGGAAACCATGACACCGTGTACCCATTTTGGGTCAATCTATTTAGTTGTTCATATACATTACCTTTTTCTCAATGAATACAAAATGCTGAATAATAACTTAATGAACATCGGCCGCATGTACATTTTTCACCTAAAATGTAACATGTGATATGCAGGTTGTGTGCATCTTGTTCCGATAAGACTAAAAACATAATAAATGATCAAATCTGTTGTGACATTTCGCAATACATACCTTAACAATTTTATCCCTATACTATTACAAAACATCATCACTTAAACTAAAAAACCATAAACAACATAGCAAGTTACTTAACCTTAAAACCCTACTTAAACTAAACCATAAACAACATAACCAAAACCAAAAACCCAACTTGTAAAATAAACCTGCGGAGACAATAACCCTTATGTCGTCGACAACGGGCCCACATAAAGAGCTCATATAATCACTTCGAGTGTTCTAATACACACTATAAAACGCCACACGTGTCTTCTCAGCCTTAGCCGTGAAATTGACGTACATTAGCTGTTTGAAACGTGTTGAATTACCATTTTGTGTATAATGTACGCTCTCAGCTTGGTCTCCTGCAAATTCAGGTTTTGTTGATTATTTTAATTTTCTTCCATGCTAGTTTTGTCTAATACCGTTTGCTTTTGAGAACCTAAAGTGTTTGTTGTAACAAAATAAAAGTTTGATTCTCTCTAATTTATTCGAACGCAAAGAATGATGGTAACACAAAAATATAGAAGTTGTAGGCAACAACCAAATCATAAATATTCATCCAGTTAGAAGTTTTTAGAGATCGGATTACAATGGGAAGAAATCAACGAGTGCACGACATACAAAGGTACCTGCTTATTCCTACGTAGATCTATGAGTGGGATACGATCCTAATCTCATAAGCGAAAGTATCTTTGCGAGGGGACTCAAGATCAAAGCAAATCCTATTCCGGTGTCTTCATATGATGATCTGTGTGGCTGATTGATCATTGTGATAAAATGAATAGAACTAATTTTTTCTTGGTTCCCGGTGACACCCAAAAAGGTTCCAATCTGAGTAGTTTTAGTTGCAAGTGACGTTGTTTTAAAGCACTTCGAGTTGGCCGGAATTGATGTTTAGTTAGGCTAGATGATATTCAAGTATACTACTTATGAAATCCTCCAATGATGAGTTGAGCCAGACCATTTGAAAGCTCAATGCATCAGGTAAACTGAATTGTTGTAGCAAAATTATAGTGTGCGCTGAGCCTTTGAGGTGTGGTGCACACGAAAGTGATACTTGATAATTTTTTGTAAAAGTCTTGTAGCTTATATGTTGGTTTTCTTGATCATTTTTATTATATTCCAAGCCGTTTTTAACGTTTCAAGTTTCTGTTGTATGTAACATACATTGTATATGATTCATCCATACTTGGTCAATATGTCAAATTTCAAATAGATATTAACTGAAAATTTAAAGAAAAACCACCTTTATTTATTAACAAAACAAGTACGTATGAAACAACTCTTTAACCTTCTTGCAGAAGAAATGATAGGTCAAAAGCAAATTAGATCGAACAATGGAAAGAATATGCTAACATCTAATTAAGATCCGTAAACTAAAATAAAACGGTGTGAAATACAAGTTGTAGGTAACAAGCAAAACACAAATATTCATATTATTAATTAGAAGCTTTTCAGTGAGACGAGTGCACGACATACAAAGGTACGTGCTTATTCCAAACTTGACTCGACTTAGTACACGACTCAATACATTGTTGCGATCCCACAACAATAAGAAAATAACATGGAAAATTAAATAACAGTGGATATAAGTAAAAGAGTTGCATTTCTAGCTAGCTGGCTAATAGAAGACAGACTCTTATACTTATGTTTCTCGATCTCAAGCTTCTTATACTTAAAACAACACACGTACACCAACTCCAACCACATGCTTCCATGCATGTTGTTGTATACAAGATTGGCAAGCATTGCTAGTTACTGGGAGAAAGTATGACTCCCAAACTGTCAAGGTAAGCTCCATACTTTCCAAAGAATCCAGAAACGTTACCCGAAGTCACAGGCAGTGTGAAAGGAGTTCCACTCAGTATCCCATATGGGCCGTTGATCACTGTACCTACTTTAAAGCTCAACGACCTAATAAGCGTGATACCTTGATATGATCCCACAGTTCCACATATCTCAGTTATCTTTTCCCCGTCATTAATGGTAAACTAGTTAAAATTAAAAATAAATAAATAAATAAATATATGTGAAGATAGTATTCATTTGTAAGTATGTAGAAAAATATACTCCGTAATAGATAAATGTTATGAATGGTTACGTACTGACTCCTTTGTAGCTTCATCGGGGTAGCCACCATATTGTATAGAATCGTGTTCGAAATTGTCTTTATCAAGGTAAGTGAACTGGATGGCACATACACAGTATTGGATATAAATGACTGTGATCTTAGTTAACTTCCAACCATCCTCAAGTAGAAATGACCATGGATTAGCTCCACCATCACCACCCCATGGTCCAACTTCTACAACCTGCGACTATCATTTGGATAAAATATACATATATAGTTACTAACATGTCAAATTAACTAACAATGAATTGAGAGTAAACATAAGATAATGAAAGAAATGGAATGAATACCATTATAATCTTGATTGATATCTTTAGGTGTTTTCAAATATATTGATTTGGTACATATTACTCCAAATCATACATCAGTATATATAGGCATGCACCAAGGGCTCTAAAGTAAAATAATACATACACTCATATCTGTTTCATTTAATACTATTTATGACACGTATAATCTTTTAATGTAACAAATTTATAAAAGAGCATATATATTTATATTTATGCACATTACGAATTACATCCCATTTAAGGTTAAGCGATTGAACATTATTATTAATCACACATCTAAAGGCATATTTACATAGGATTAAATTCCAAATATTGTCTCAAATCGCCGGCGCAATCTTTATCTTTCTGAAAGTGCAGCCATCATTCAATTCCTCTGTAATAATTCTTTAATGCAAACACCAAAGTGAAACGACTAAAATGCTTTATAGGAATCACAAAATTTCACTTAGGAAAAAGGCATTTTAGTCATTTTAAATTTGGGTTATGAAATATGTCCACATGCACCAAGATTTCCCACAGGAACGGTGCATGCGCTTTCAAAAAAGTAAGAAAATTTTCTCTTTACACAATATAATTAAATAAAAGTTTGTAACATAATAACATTCACAGTTAGTTCATGTGTCAAATTGGATATAAAAAATTTCTCTTTACACAATATATTTCAGATAATGCCACATACTTTAGGCACAAAAATTAAGTATAAGTTTATGCATCTCAATCATTTCTATTAATATGAATAAGCCACACTTCCATATATATGAGTCTTTGTATACTCTTAAATATTAACAATCGACCAATTTGTTCATTAACTTATTGTATTAGTTATAAGGCAAAGGTTGTTGGTTATTATGTGTTAACAAGTTCCCAGATTTGGGTTAAGATAATCAATAAGGTACCGGATATTCACCTAAAATCGTGGTATCACTTTCGAATAGAAACTATTCGACCCTATGCCTGGGTTACATGAATATATCTCTATGGGATAAGACCAAGTGATGTTCTTGTTTTAGGCACAAATCAAGAACATAATTGTATTCAAGTGTTTAGGATTTGTGTTGATCATCCTCATGCAGAATGTTATGACCTCTATTTATGATAGAGAATACTCAAACCCTAGCCCATGGAATTATGTATAATTAACGGCCCATTAATTATATCATAATACTTTCCATATTAGTAGGAATCAGTGGTTATCAGTGGAAACAATAACACTAGCAGTGGTAATGTTAACACATCAGTGGAAACAATAACACTAGCAGTGGTAATGTTAACACATCAGTGGAAACAATAACACTAGCAGTGGAAACTAGCAGCAGAATCCACTGTCAGTAGAATCACACTATCAGCAGAAACAGATTCATGCTATCAGCAGAATCAATACATAACCACTATTGAGTCAGGGGATTCAGTGACCAAATGGGTGTACACTCCGTACCTCCAAACCCATTACCAGGTGTGAATTAATCCCTCAAGTTCACTAAATTTTTCTACAATCCTCCCTAAATTTAGTTCACTTCCTTTGCATGAAAAATTAAAAACAAAACAAAATATATGCATAAATGAAAATATCTTGAAGATTGAATTCTCATCTTAGTACATTACACGTTCAAATATTCGAGAATCAGGGTGTTCTAAGAATTGAACCCTTCAACCCATTTGAATACTTGAAGATAAAATACACATACATTTTCAAACACTTAAATAAACCTGACACTATACAAGCCATGTGTCCATATCGAATTCATAAATGTTGTAAAAGCTAAAATCCAAAGCTTCCTGAAGCGGAAAAACTTCAACATTTACATAGGTGGTTCCTCTTTATTCATGCTCCTGCTTAGCACTTTTTCAAAGAAAATTAACCATTGAGAAGTTAAGACTTCATCCTCCTTTTCCAGCAGGTTCTGAGCACAACCTTGGGATGTAATATAAAACATGTGCTCCAGTCCACTAAATGATCAGCTTTCCACATTGAACTCAGCTCCCAAGTTTCCTCAGGAGGGAGTTGGGTGTCTTTGCCTTCAGTAACTAAGTTGGACTTAAAACCATCCCTTTAGCAGACTTCAAAACCAAGTCTCAAGCCAAACCCTTCGTCAAGTGATCAGCTAAGTTATGTTGAGATCTAACAAACTCTATAGATATCACCCCATTCATGATAAGCTCATGAATCATGCTATGTCTGACACCTAAGTGTCTAGACTTCCCATTGTACATCTGGCTATAAGCCTTTGCCAATGTAGCAGCACTATCACAACGGATAGAAATAGGTGCTATAGGTTTAGGCCATAATGGAATCTCAAGAAGCAAGTTTTTCAACCATTCTGCTTCTTTGCCAGCAGCTGCTAAACCACAAATTCAGATTCCATGGTTGAACTGGTGATGCAAGTTTGTTTCTTGGATGCCCAAGAAATTGCACCTCCACCAAGTAGGAATACCCAGCCACTAGTAGACGAATTGTCTTCAATGTTACTGATCCAACTTGAATAAGTGTATCCTTCTAATACTGAAGCATAACCAGTATATGAGAGACTATAATCCATAGTTCTCTTCAAATACTAAAAAACCCTCTGAATTACTTGCCAGTGATGAGCACTAGGATTACTAGTATACCTGCTCATTTTACCCATAGCAAAAGCAATGTCAGGTCTTGTACAAGTCATGGCATACATCAAGCAGCCAATCACCCTAGAATACTTAAGTTGAGATACAGCTTTACCAGTATTAGGCATTAGCTTCTCACTTGTATCCATAAGAGTACTCACTGGAGTACACTCAAAGTAATTAAATTTCTTCAACACCTTCTCTATGTAATGAGACTGAGAGATAGAAATTTTGTTACTTTCATGTTTAATCCTAATGCCAAGGATAACAACAGCCTCCCCCATATCCTTCATGCAGAACTTTGATGACAAAAATTCCTTTATAAGGTCAACTTGATTTTGGTCAGTGCCAAAAATCAACATGTCATCAACATATAGACAAATGATGACTCATTTACCAGATTCATCAAATTTGCTATATACACATTTGTCAGCCTGATTAAGTAAATAACCACTAGACAAAACCACTTCATCAAACTTTTGATGCCATTGCTTAGGTGCCTATTTTAGTCCATAAAGAGACTTAATCAGTTTACACACCTTGTTTTCATTGCCAGGCATGATGAAGCTCTGAGGTTGGTTCATATAAACGTCCACATCTAAGTCACCATTCAAGAAAGTTGTCTTCACATCCATCTGATGAATAATCAGATTGTGAATTGATGCCAAAGCAATCAGCAATCTTATGGTACTGATACGAGCCACATGAGCATAAGTATCAAAATAGTCTATCCCTGACTTTTGTCTAATGCCCTGAATAACTAGTCTTGCCTTGAACTTTTCTATAGTTCCATCTACCTTCATTTTCTTTTTGAAAATCCATGTGCTACCTAAAGGTTTGCAACCAGGTGGTAGATCAGTCAACACATAAGTGTTATTGCCCATGATGGAGTCCATCTCATCATTAATTGCTTCTTTTCAAAAAGCAACATCCTGGGACTTCATTGCCTCTTCAAATGTTTTGGGATCATCCTCAACAATAAAGCAATAAGAGTATTGGTCAGAGACCTCACTCCTTGTACCTTCAATTAAGTATAATTGAAACTCAGGTCCAAATGACTTTGGAGTCCTGACCCTATTGCTCCTTCTGAGCTCAGGTTCAGGTTGTTGTTCCACAACCTCATCAGGGACCTTAGATGATAATTCATCAGGTGTCTAAAGCCCTGAATAATTAGTCTTGCCTTGAAATTTTCTATTGGGAACCCTATTTAATAAATAGCAAGCTGTTAACATAGCTTCACCCCAGAACCCTTGACTCAGCCCTGAATAGGACAACATGGAATTAACCATCTCCTTCAGCACCCTGTTTTTCCTTTCAGAAATACCATTTTGCTGAGGAGTATAAGGGGCAGTCGTTTCATGGATTATACCAACAGACTGAAAATACAGAGTATCCATGTACTCACCTCCCCTATCAGTCCTAAATCTTTTGATTAGAGACCCTTGTTGCAATTCAACTTCAGTTTTAAATACTTTAAATTTATCTAATGCTTCATCCTTAGTATGTAACAAATAAACATAACAAAACCTATAGGCATCATCAATAAAAGTCACAAAGTATTTCTTGTTCCCCAAAGAGGGAGTAGCATGAAGATCACATAGATAACTATGAATCAACTCCAAAACTTTAGTTTCACGTTTTACACTTTGAAATGGTTTCTTAGTTATTTTGGTCATCATGCAAGTTTTATACTTTTCAGTGTCCATATCAAAGGCTAGAATTAACCCATCCTTAGACATATCTGGCATTCTTTTAAAGTGTACATGGCCAAGTCTTGCATGCCATAAGGTTGAATCATTAAGTTTAGAGGTTGACATAAAAGCAGAATTAACATTAACATGAACAATATTAAGTCTAAACATATGATTACGCAAATAGCCAAAACCAATAAACACACCATGTTTAGATAAAACAAACTTATTAGATTCAATAACTTGTTTATAACCACAATTATTCAAAACACTACTAGAAACCAAATTCTTTCTAATATCAGGAACATGTAAAACATTAAACAAAGAAACAATCTTTCTAGAACTAAACTTCAAATCAACACATCCTTTTCCATGCGCCAGGGCAGTTGACTCGTTTCCCATATGAAGAATAGAACCATCATTCATTGACTCATAAGTCTTGAACCAGCTTCTATCTTTACACACATGAATTGTTGCACCAGAGTCAACCCACCAAGCAACATCATCATCCTGCACAAAATAAATTTCAGATATATATGTAACATAATAAATCTCAAAAGACTTATTAAATATATTATGATCTTTCAAAGAAATGGTGTTACCATTCCCTCCACTTGTGCTTGATCCATTGGTTTTATTGCCAATCTTAACACCTTTACAATCCTTCCTGAAGTGTCCAATTTTACCACACTTCCAACAAGTCACTTTTGGTTTCTTGTTAATATCAGATTTGGTGTTATCTTGATGCTTACGCTTGCCCTTGTTATCATTGTTCCTGGAGGAGTTGTTATGCTCCACCATATTGACAACTGATAGACCAGTAGCATTGCTAATCTTTGGCTTGTCAATGTCTTGTGCTTTGAGTGAATCCTCAATGCGCAAGTGACTGCCCAACTCAACCAGAGTTAATTCCTCCTTCTTATGTTTCAGCATATGCTTAAAATCTTTCCAAGAAGGAGGCAATTTATCATTGATACAAGAGACTGAAATAGCCTCATCCATGTTCATCTTGTGTTGTGTGAATCGACCAAGTATACTAAGAAGTTCATTGTACTGTTCCATGGCAGGTCTAGAATCAACCATTTTGTAATTGTTAAAATTACTTACAAGGAACTTCTTACTTGATGCATCCTCAGCCATATACTTGACTTCCAAGGAATCCAATAGTTCTTGAGAAGTTTCAACATTCTAATAAATATCAAATAGAGAATCAAACATACCATTGAGAATTAAACCTCTGTAAACATAATCATCATTCTCCCATTTGCTTCTTGCCCTCATCTGATCCATAGTAGCATCATCTCCAAAATCTTCAGGAATCTCAGTTGTTAGAACATAAACCACATTCATACTTGACAACAAAAAGTGCATCTTCTTTTTCCATCTTCTGAAATCAACACCTTCAAATTTTTCCAACTTGGAAAAGTTAGCAGCCATTTGCCTCATAGCAGCAGCCATTGATTATCACTAATAGTTTCTATTGATTGCTGGTTATTATGTGTTAACAAGTTCCCAGATTAGGGTTAAGATAATCAATAAGGTACCGTATATTCACTTAAAATTGTGGTATCACTTTTCAATAGAAACTAATCGACCCTATGCCTGGGTTACACGAATATCTCTATGGGATAAGACCAAGTGATGTTCTTGTTTTAGGCACAAATCAAGAACAAAATTGTATTCAAGTGTTTAGGATTTGTGTTGATCATCCTCATGCAGAATGCTATGACCTCTATTTATAATAGAGAATACTCAAACCCAAGCCAATGAAATTATGTATAATTAACGGCCCATTAATTATATCATAATACTTTCCATATTAGTAGGAATCAGTGGTTATCAGTGGAAACAATAACACTAGCAGTGGTAATGTTAACACATCAGTGGAAACAATAACACTAGCAGTGGAAACTAGCAGCAGAATCCACTGTCAGTAGAATCACACTATCAGCAGAAACAGATTCATGCTATCAGCAGAATCAATACATAACCACTATTGAGTCAGGGGATTCAGTGACCAAATGGGTGTATACTCCGTACCTCCAAACCCATTACTAGGTATGAATTAATCCCTCAAGTTCACTAAATTTTCCAACAAAGGTGACCAAAAAACGAGTTTTATAATAGAAATTATTGAGATGCATAAACTTATATTTACTTTTTGTGCCTAAAGTATGTGGCATTATCTCACTGCTTTATGATGAAGTAGGTCCTTCAGTTACAACCAATGAAAGAGTGACATCTAAGTTTAGGCATAAAATTAGGCATGAGTTTAAGCATCTCAATCATTTCTCGCTTTATAATGCGTAAAAATAAGCCTTTTTTTTTTCTTTTTTAATATAAAGATAAATATATTGATAAAGCATGAAAGTACAGCTTGCCTACATGGGCTCCAAAGACGGAGCACCAATCAAATACAAGAAAATTAAAGGGTAAAAGTCATAAATGCTTAATGTACTTATAAAAATGACTCATTCTACATACTATACTTTTTTTATTGTCATTCTTCTTAACATTGTTCACGTTAGTTGTCATAATGCTTAAAAAATGCTCTTCTCTTATGCGAAAAGACTTAAATACCTTTGGATTATCATCACTTAAATACCATTCGGGTAATCGCTCAATAGGGAAAACATATTTAACTAAAGACAACCTATCAACAGCTACAATAGAATTCAACAAGACACCAAAAGGTGAAAGAAAGTTAAAGAGTTTACCAGAGAGTTCCGTTTTATGAATCCATCCGTGGTTAGGGTTAGGGTTAGGACTTTGAGGCTCGAAACCGAATAATTTGCAAATTAGGGTTGGAAAAGTGAGGGAAAAGAACCAGCGTGACTGGTCTGGAGAGTGTTTTTGTAGAAATGACTCCGCGTATGCGAGGGCGGCGGATATTTGTTCCGGTGATGACTGATGATGCAGCGGAGATTGTGGCGGCGAGGCCGCTGGATTTTGTTTGGGCGTTTGTTACGTATGTGTGTGACATCATTGATTGATTGATTGTTTGTTGATGGATTGATTGATAGTGTTTTTTTTAAAGAAGCGGAGGTATGAAATTGTTAAAGAAAGTGATGTTAGGTTGCTTTTAAACCAGGTGTTGTCTCTTTTAGATGAATATTTTTACAAGCTTCTTAAGCGAAAAGTGAAGAAAAAGAATGCTTGTGCTTGATTTGTAGGATCCCAGATGCGATAGTAACATAATGACCCAGTTATGCGTGTAATCGGTATGTTTTGTTATGACATAATACATTGAAGCTGATGAATGTTGTAGATACTGGGCAAATTGCATTATATTGTGATTTCGAATCTTTATTTACAGGTGTTAGGGCAAGTACACTTGAGTTCTTGGATCAATTGTAATTGAAACATTTTAGTAATGCATGTGGTCTTTATCATTTGTGTTGCTTACGTATTTAACTTAATCACGCTTAGGTGTAAGACTGATACATTTTAGTAATGCAGAACATGGGTTGTGGTTAGTGTTTTTTTTTTCCCTCCTGGAAATCATAGTGTTGCAAGGTAGGAGATGAAGATTTGCTAAATGACTAAAATACCATTAATAAATCATACTAATTAAGCATTAGGGGACTGGCAACCTTTCGGCAAATGGACCTCGGCAAAGCTTGCCGATCGGCAAGACTGGCTTCCACCCATTCGGCAAGTCCAAATCGGTGCCCCAATCGGTATGTATCACCGATTCGGTGTGATCTTTTCCAAGACAAAAAAGAGGCGTTGGCATTGAATTTAAAAGGGAGACGTTCGGCTTGATTTCCAAAAAAAAAAAAAAAAAAATCCCCTTTAAAATCTCACATATCTTTTTAAATTACACACAATTTTAAATTACTATTCCACAAACAATCAAATCCATCTCTTTCAAGAAAAAATAAAAAAAACAATGGAGCCTAAATCCAAACGTGGTTCAAGCTCACACAAAGGTCGAGGACGTGGGTCTCGATCACAATATGGTCCATCACAATCCACACGTCCGCAACTTCATTCACAACCAATTCGTCCCCAAATTCCACCTCAACCTTACCATCCCCAACCTCCAACTCAAAACTATTATCCTCAACATCAACCTCAATCACAACGGCAATATTATCATCAACCTCCTCCAATGAATCCGGCCAATTATAATATTTTAAAGACTAGTGAATTTGATCCATTCAACAACTACCATGACGGTCCATCAAGACGTGAACCAAGTGTAGAACGTCAACTACCGCTTTACAATAATGAAGATGACGAAATTGAATATGTCCCCGAAACTCAATTTCCAAATACAATGGGTAAGTTTTAAATTTTCTAAATTCGTTATACATTTTTTTTAAGTCGTATATATATATTTTTTTAAACTCGTAATATTTTTTTTATTTTAAAATAGTAATTTGTAATTTTTTTTTAAATCGTTATATATATAAAATTTGTATAATCGAAATTTTTTCTTTTTTTTTTTTGTTATACCTAATTGTTTTGTTATAACTTTAATTTTGTTTATTTGGTATACATAATTGTTTTGTTATTAATTAGGTGGAGAAGAAAATGATGATGGTGTTGATGATGTTGAAGAAATTGAAGAAATACCAAAACCGACTAAAGCGAGAAGCATACCTTGGACGACGGAAGATGAGGTCACTTTGGCAAAAGCTTGGGTGCATATCTCGACTTGTCCAAGAGTCGGGAATCAACAAAAGTCTCTAAGCTTTTGGGGAAGAATCCTTGAACATTTCACGCAAAATGTGCCAAATCATGCACGAACACCATGGGTTGAGCACAAAATGGAAAATTATGAATGCCGAAATGAATATTTTAAACGGCCTCTACATCCAATCGGTATATTTTTGAAGTCTATTTTATTTTATATAGTTTGTATTTGATATGATTGTATTAATTTATATTTATTACTTTTCTAATTGTAGAACAGTCTTCGAGATAGTGGTTGTGACGATCTTGACGTGATGAAAAATGCCATGGCCGATTATAAAAGAAAAAAAAGGCAAGACTTTTGGACATATTGAAGCATGGGAAATTGTAAGGAAAAATGACAAATGGTTCGAACAACCAATTGTGGGTCAAACATCATCGTCTAATTCTGAGAAGCGAAAAAATGTTCTGAATCAAGCAACGACAATGTTGAGACAATTATTCCGGATTTGAATGAAGACACTACTCCTACCCGAAAAAAATGGGGCAAAAAGAGCGTTACGGAGTCGTCCACAAGTAATAGTGTTGCTGCGACTTTCGAAATTTATGCTGCAAAGAAATCACTACTATTGGAGGAGTCGCTAGAGAAAAAACGTGCAAAGGATGAGTTGGCCAAAAAATTGATGGCGGCACAACTACAAGGTGTGCAAGAAAAGGCCTTTTTACGAGCTTTGAAGTTTTTCAACGAATCGCACGATCACCTAGCTGATCCGGATATGCGGGAAATTGCTCTCACCAAAAAACGTGATTTCGCAGCAAAATATGGATGGCCTTGCAATTTTTAGTTTTTTTTAAAGTATTATGTAATAATCCTTGAATTATTATTAATAAAATTAGTTGTTTTTTATTAATTGTTTAATTATGTTTTTTTATTAAATTATATAATTAATTAAAATTTAATGCTTGAGAGGACCAAGATTGTCACTTAAAATCCATGTTGAGGCATGGTTAGGCATGAAATGTGTTGTGACCATCTTATTGGTTGATTTTAGTTAATGTTGAGGCAAGGTGTGGCAAGGTTGTCACCCCCTTATGACAACTAACGTGAACAACGTTAAGAAGAATGACAATAAAAAAAGTATAATATGTAGAATGAGTCATTTTTGTAAGTACATTAAGCATTTATGACTTTTACCCAAAATTAAAAAGAAAACCAAACTAATGATCCAAAAACTATATTACCATAATATATCAACTCCAAAACAAGCAAACACACCTGATGCAAATTTGCCAAACATGTGCAGCTCAACAAGTATTCGAAACCCATCCCCACTTAAGGTTGGTACGTCAGATGAGTTTTTGATGAAATCTTTAATAAGCAAATGACCTAAAAAAGTTTTCAAGTTAGGGGTCAATTTTAATAAAAGTATCAAACCTTTTTTTGCCCATAAAAAGGTAAAATTATTTTAGTTTTACTAATTTGCGTAATTTCATTAAATATTTAGCGGTAATCCATTAAATTTTACATTTTGAAGTGCACCATGACCGACATTATCACCAAGCACCGTCGCAACTGCAAATCCGACCCACAACTACCACCTCCAACCAACTCCCAATGGTATTCCGCCATCGGAAACCACCCACAAGAATCTCGTGATTCAACTTAACCACTAAGACCACAAAGAACTTCCCCGGGAAGTATCAAACGCAAACAAAACTTAACCATTAAGACCACAAAGAACTTCCCCGGGAAGTATCAAACCCAAACAAGACATTCACCCAATCTTGGCTTGACTATAAAGGTACACAACTCCACAAAGATACAAGACATTCACCCTCGGAAACCACCCACAAGAATCTCGTTATTCAACTTAACCAGTAAGACCACAAAAAACTTCTCCGGGAAGTATCAAACCCAAACAAGACCTTCACCCGATCTTGGCTTGACTATAAATGTACAAGACTCCACAAAGATACAAGACTTGTTACATACGTAAACAAATAAAACTATTAGTTTGAAGCAAGTCTAACCTAACTTAGAGACTCAATTCTAGAAGAAATGGTATAGATAATAAGACCCTCGACACAACTCAAAAATATCGATTAGGTACTTGTGTGTCTCTCTTGCGGAGATGTGTTTTTTTCAAAAATGATAAAAGAAGATATTTGAACACAAGAAGATTAATGGACTTGGAGGGATAGAGAGAAGAAATAAGAGAGAAAGAATGAATGGCAATAGGTGAGGAATACACTAGCCAGGACTGCTTGATAGATAAACCTAGGTCTTTCACGGCTAAAAGTATTAGATTCGTTCATTGTCAATTCTTCTCATAGCTTGTCCTCTGAAAAGAAAAGATGGAATAAACTCATGCCAATAAAAGTTAACATCTCGTATTGGAGAATAGCAAACAAATATTACCTACAAGAATCAACCTTAATAACAGAGGGATTGATCTTAATTTGTTAGATGCTCAATGTGTGATGACGATTTGGAGAAGGAAAATTCATATCTTGGTCCTTTGTTCCGTTGCGAAGACGAAATGCCGCAAGGTTCTAAAATTGAGAAATATAATTTGATGGTATACTCATGATAATCTCATCGTCGTTTTTAATCTTGCAAGCCGATTAAACCTACGGCCTTTCATCTCCAACCTTTTTAATGCTGTGGTGCACTCTACACTTTCGATCCTATGGCGTTTTAGAAATGATTCTACCATTGCCTCCACAAGAGCGAATAGGAGTTTCATCCTCAATGACGTCAAACTGTTATCTTTTAATTGGATATCTAATAGTTCTCGAAAAAGTGTCTTTTAAGTGGTTGGAGTGGCTATATTACCCTTGTAAATCCATATCTAACTCCTTGCAATTTTTTCTTACCTCCTCGTTAGGCTTCTAATGCAATTTTTGGTTCGAAAAAAATGTTGAAAGAAAAAGTAGGTTGACGAATACCACCTCTCAAAATGATCGGAACTGCCAACGTTTCAAATTTATTAATACAAATCTAATGGCTGCCATACATATTTACTAGTTTATCCCAAGAGATCCGCTCCCAAGTTTAAGAGTGTTTCTGAAAAATAGTTCTAGCTCAGAACATGGCCCATTGAGTGCGCAGAGAAATCACTCTAAGATCAGGACTTGCTACCAAATTTATCCAAAATTAATTTTATCAATGTTTGTATATGTGTTTTAAGCTAGTGCATGAGATTTGTGATATTTAAACTTTTTGCTTTCTGTTGAAAACATTTATGTTGGAAGTTCTTATTTCAGATTGCGTAAATTACACCGTTTGTTCCTATGGTTTACTCCAAATCACTACCGTAGTCACTGCTCAATTTTTTTTTTTCTTTTTTGCTCCTTATGGTTTACATATTGCACGATGTCAGTCCTTATCGCTAATTGTCATTATCTTCTCCGTTAGCTCCCAATCGTCAAGTGGCAACGTTAGTCCATTAACAAAACGATCATTTGCAACGTTAGTCCTTTATACTAATGACTGTTACTAATAAACTCAAATTTTGGTTTTCTTAAAAAAATTCTTTTCTATGCGGTTTATATCGTTCTCGCCTGTTTTCATCCGTTTTCTTACTTTTCGTCCGTTTTTATATGTTTTCGTCCGTCTTTATACGTTTTCATCTATTTTGCTCATGTTTTCATTAATTTTAATCCGTTTTTATACATTTCTTAAGTTGTCATAAGGTTTAATCCGTTTTTATATTTTTTTTGTCTGTTTTTTGCCCATTTTTATGCGTTTTCGTCCGTTTTTATACGTTTTCTTCCATTTTTATACGTTTTCTTCCATTTGAATACGTTTTCGTCTGTTTTTCTTGTTTTTTCATATATTTTTATCCGTTTTTATATGTTTTCTTACATTGTCATACGGTTTTATCCGTTGTTACACGCTTTTGTTTGTTTTTTTACGTTTTTCTCCGTTTTTTATGCTTTTGTCCGTTTTTCTTACGTTTTCATCCATTTTTATACCTTTTCATCTGTTTTTATATGCTTCCGCTCATTTTCTTATGTCTTCACCCATTTTCTTATGTTACGTTTTTGTTTGTTTTTAAAAAAATTTGTCTGTTTATATATGTTTTCGTCTGTTTTATACATTTTTCTTGTGTTTTCATGAGTTTTTATCCATTTTTTATCTGTTTTCATATGTTTTTATACACTTTCTTCGGTAAGAAAATGTAACAAAACAAGCGAAAATGTATAAAAATGTATAAAGCAGATGAAAATAGATAGGAACTTATAAAAATGAATAAAAATGCAAGAAACACGTATAAAATAGACGAAAACGTATATAAACGAACGAAATCGAATAAAAACAGCTGAAAACGTATAAAAACAGGTGAAGACATAAGAAAATGAGCGAAAATATATAAAAACAGATGAAAATATATAAAAATTGATGAAAGCATATAAAAATGAATGAAAACATATAAAAACATATGAAAACAAGTAAAAACGAATAAAAACGTATATAAACGGATGAAAACGCAAGAAAAACGTATAAAAACAAATAAAAGCGCATATAAACGGATGAAAACGTATAAAAACAGATATAGATAAAAACATATAAAATGATTGAAAATGTAAGAAAAATAGATAAAAGTGTAAAAATAGGAGGAAAACGTATTAAAACAGATAAAACCTATAAAAACGGATAAAATTGTATGAAAACGTAAGAAAACGTATAAAAATGGATAAAGCATATGAAAACGTAAGAAAAACAGACGAAAACATATAAAGACAAACGTAAACGTATAAAGACGGACAAAAACATATAAAAATAGACGAAAACGTGAGAAAACACATGAAAACTGGCGAAAATTATAAAAACCAGAATTTGAGTTAATTAGAAATGACCGTTAGTATAAAGGACTAACGTTGCAAATGATCATTTGGTGAATGGACTAGCTTTGCCATTTGATGATTGGGAACTCACGGAGAAGATAACGACAGTTAGCGATAAGGACTGATAGCGTGCAATATATAAACCATAAGGAGCAAAAAAGCAAAAAAAAAAAAAATAGACCATGGATTACGGTAGTGATTTGGAGCAATCCACATGGACGAACATTGTAATTTACTCTTTCAGATTTTAATATCATAATCTAGAGTTGCGATCCGTTGCAAAGGGGGTACAAATTAAAAAGTCTAGAAAGTGTTACTAACCGCCGATTAGTCCAATCTACAACCAAAATCAATCCCACGGTTGAAAAAAAAAGATGTGCGTCTAATACAAAAAAGGGTTAAAATAGTAATTACACAAAACAAAACCGTCTAATCAACCTTCCCTCCCACTCTCCCTTTCCATCATTTCTCTGCCAAAAATCTCACACAATCTCTCTGTACAATTAGGGATCTAATTAGGGTTTTACTAAACTACTTATCTTTCAATTCTTATCGACTAAATCCATATAGAACAAGCAAATAAGCAAATTTACATTTGAAGTTATAGTGAATAAGCAATCCCAAATGTTCTAACTTGATTCAGTTACACTGTGTGTTTAAGATTGCTTAATTAAGTCCTTCAGTACATAGTTTCTAATATTTGTATCATTAAATAAAAAAAATATTACCTACTTATATATTGCTGGAAGTTAGAACAACATAACCAACAAGTAACCATACCACAAACATCAAAGAACCATTCATCAATACACGGGTTTAAATCACATATAGCAGACTTTGTTATGGGATACATAGGATGCTTTATATTTTGGATTTGTATAAAAATAAACATATGACAAATTGTCATGCAAAATGTTGCACAAAAATTATGCATCAAAATGACTTGTAAATACAAACCTTTGAATAGAATCCAAATGTTAAAAGATATATTGATCTGGAACAAGCCTTAAATGGACAGAAAACCTAAGTGTTCAACATATAAAGAACTTTTTAATCATCAAAATATAGGCAATATTACAACATGTTATTTTTAAGGATAGTTGAAAGTAAATGATATATATAGGTTTGATAGAGTTATACCATCTATTATGGAGATTATTTAAAATAGTTATAGTTGTTGCAACTTAATTATGACTACTAACCTGTAAATAGTATTCAAATTCTGGGATGAATTGCAATCAAGAGATCAAATCTAATTATTTCAAACAATTGAAGAAGAATTAGTAGAAAACTTTCAAAATCAGGCGTCACATAGTTAGGATAATGAAATGAATAGCACAACTTTTGATAACATTACAACAAAATGATTATGGATTAGCTACAATATATATCTGGAAGTTTAATTCTTGCAAAAGAACTTTAGTTGGCTGGATAGACCAAGGATCAAATGAGAAGAAAACTTAAAATGAGAAGGATGAGAAATAATTATAACTACACATTTAAGATACATTGACTTGAATTAGATGCATCTCTAGTCTTTTAGATGCACAATAATATATTTTCTAGCAAAAAATTAGATGCATATGCATATATTAGATGCATTTCATCAAGTTAGACAAATCCTATACATTTTTCGTCTTCTGCGGGTCAAATTTGTTTTTAGTACTACTTTGCATCGTTTTGAATTCAAAATCACTTTCAAAACTAATTGGGATGCATCTAAATGAATAGAGATGCATCTAAATCAAGTCGATGAATCTCAAATGTGTGGTTATAATTATTTCTCATCCTTCTCATTTTAAGTTTTCTTCTCACTGCTTCCTTACTCTGGCTGGATATGCTAAATGTGTAGACGGAATGAGAATTTTAAGTTGGCAAAGCAATCAAAAGAGAAGATGATGAATATGGAACTATACACCTAGAAGAAAGTGCATATATGAATATTCAGGCTATGGTAATGATTTAATAATTCATAAAAACCAAAAAACAAACAAAAATATAGTTAAATTAGCTATGTTTTTAGTGCAAACTAAGAATCTATTATGCATGTATACCAACCTGTTTAGAGTTGGAATATCAAACAACCGGAATGATATAGGATAAAGAGGAGGTTCATTTTGAAGAGATAAAGAATGGGGTGATAAGAAATCTGAAAACATAAATAGGTTTAAATTGTGTAGAGAGAATCATAGTATGATTTATTGTGGAGAAACATGACATCTGATAGTGTGGAGAGTGGCGAGGAGGAGTTGAGAGCGGCCCATCATTCTTATCTTACCTATAAATACCTCCAAATGCTCCCATTTGGAGGTGGTGCTTCTAGTAGTTGCTTCTAGGATTTCTATCTTGTATTCTTCTCTCTTAATCTAATATATCTTCCTATCTCTCTCTAGAAGTTACCTCTCTCTCTCTCTCTCTCTCTCTCTCTCTCTCTCTCTCTCTCTCTCTACTTATCTCTTCTATAATCTTTATATATACATGTGTTAGATATAGTATATTAGGGTCCTACAAGTGGTATCAATCGCCAAGGGATAATATAGGTTGTTTTAGGTTTGATTTGGGTGAAAAATTGGATTCGGAGTTGGTTATTCTCGGTATTCAGCGAGTTAGGTATGAGTTTTAGCGAGTTAAGTTGAGTTTCAAGGAGTTAGGTTTAGCGAGTTAGGATCTTTCTAGCGAGTTAGATTTAGCGAGTTAGAGCTGCGAGTTAGTTTTAGCGAGTAAGCATAGCGAGTTAGGTCTTCTTTTTGGCGAGTTAGCCTTCAAATTCCTTATAGTTTAACTAGTAAGGATTGTTCTTGATTACTTTTAAGGGGAACTATACTTCGTTGAAATTAAGTCTAGCGAGTTATACCTGCTTCTGCGAGTTAAAACTCTTCTGTGAGTTAAGTGTTTCTAGCGAGTAAGGATTCCTGTGAGTTAAACCTAATATCAAGTTAAGTTTTTTTAGCGAGTAAGCATTTCAAGTTCCTGTGAGTTAGACAGCTTTCTGCTAGTTACATGTTTCTGCGAGTAACATTGTTCTGCGAGTAAGCTTGGTTTCAGCGATTAAGGAAATTTCTTTGTTTCAGTGAGTAAGAGTTCTCTGCGAGTTAGGACTTTCTGCGAGTTACAATTTTCTACTTTCACCTTTCGCCAAAACTTCTAATCTACATC
Source organism: Artemisia argyi (assembly GCA_030686995.1). Classification (NCBI taxonomy): domain Eukaryota; kingdom Viridiplantae; phylum Streptophyta; class Magnoliopsida; order Asterales; family Asteraceae; genus Artemisia; species Artemisia argyi. The sequence continues at coordinate 1,495,179 of CM060680.1, forward strand.
AACAACCTTATTTATCATTCAAAGATCCATCATCTACACAAGTTTTACCTATCATTCATTATCTTGTTTTTCAAATTTTTGGCGGGAAAATTTGAGTATAATTTATTTTTTTTACAGGAGACTAGACGTTCAATTTTTACGCGAAATTCAAATTTTGGTATAATTATGAAAATTTTTGCCCAAAATTCAAATTTTTAGGTCAAAATTCAAATTTTTTCGGTAAAATCTAGCGTCAAAATTCAAAATTCTGGGAGAGAAAATTTTTCAAATTAAATTTTAGAGGTAAAGTAGATCTCACAATATCGACTTTACTTTCAATCAATGGCAACTCAGCATGACAGTTTCACAAGTGCTTTGTCAAATGTTTTTGCCTCATTCTTCAAGGCATTAAACATCCAACTACATAACAACAACCAATGGATTTCATCATACACTATGCAGTTTGCTGGGCAGTATGTAGGAAATCAAATGGATTAGATTGTGAATCAGAATGTGGTTAATCAAAATGGGATTGATTGTTTTATGACTTCGATTCAGAAACCTACATCTGAAATTCACCGCTGTGATATTGGTAATAATTACAATGTCAATGCAATGACAAAGGTAGAAAAGATCCAGTACTTGTTGATGCTAGCCAATAAAGAAGAATTGGGAATACCGTTTACTGCTGAGGAAAACAACTTCATAGCTACAACAAGAGTTAATGAGAATTTAGCAGATCTCAATGAAACCTATAACTTTATGGCAAATCAGTAGGCAACAGCATCAAGCAGTGATTCGGATCTTCCTCCTACTAATGATTCAAATCCACTCCATGAGGTACCAAATAATGGTAATGATGCTAATCTTTGCTCATGAGAATCCACATTATGTGCCTCCTGAACCTAATTATGATACATATGTAGGGGAACAAGTTAATAGCAATGCTAACTATGAAACTCCAAATATAGATCCTAATGGAGTTCAAGTTGCACAAAATGGTGCTAATGATTAGGAAACCCGTGCTCTCTTTGAATCTTTATTGAATAATTACAGCATTGAAATTGAGAAAGTAAAAAAGGTCAATCGCGAAGTTAAGGCCGCGAATGAGAAATTGACCACTAAGCTTGAGAGATACAAGGAAAATGCAAAAAGTTTTCAAATTGACACAAAACGCGAGTCAGAATTTGAAATTGGTTACAAGAAGTTACTTGTTAAAGATAGGGAATTTCAAAACAAATTCGACACTCTTGAAATTAGTTCAACTAAAACCATCAATTCTTTAAAACAAGAAATTTCTGACATAACAAACCAACTTTCAAAACAAAAATCAGCTTATACCAATCTTGAAAAAGAATGGGATGAGTTGAAAAAGGACTTTGCAAAGAAAGAAGATAAACTTTTGGATGAAATCATAGAGTTAGAAAATATGATCAAAAAACTAGAAAACTTGTTGGTTAAGTCGGGTCAGTCGAGTCAAACAATGCATATGATTACTAATCAAACTGATCTGATTTACCATACGAAACAAAAAATGGCTCTCGATAACAAAACACCTTGTAATCTCAAGAAAGCTCATGAAGAACAGAATTCTTTGTATAATGGAAATGTTATATATGCTAAACATGATCCTCCCGTCGTTCGGGATTTTGTGCAAACGATGGAACTTGTTGAAGAGAGCATAACAAAAATGAAACAAAAGATTCCGGATTTGAAACCAATTGATTACAACAAACTGAACAAACTTTCTTGAATTACTTTTGTTTTACAAAAACAACCATCACTGTTTTCCAAAAACCGAGTTTTTCCAAAACTAGTTTCTAAATCAGTTGTTGCTGCCAAATCGCTTTCAAAATGGAACAGATGTCTGCAAACAACACTTTTAACACAAGTGCTGCCAGAGGATATCTTGATGATCTTAAAACCAGAACTGGGCAACTTCAAACGCTTTTAGAATCTAAAATGAGACTTAATGAGATCAATTGGAATTCCACAGTTCATTTACAACTGAAAAAGATTCTTGAACGTGACTTTGCTCCTCCAATTAATATGATTAATGCTCGGGTAATTCATTTTGAGCGAGCATTTTTGAAAGAAACAGTTGACTTTGTCAAGGACCACAAATCCCTGATAAAGAAGGCTAATAAATCCTTTGAGCAAATCAATGTTTTGAAAAACTTAAATGATTCTTTTTTCGAAACCGTTATGACTACTGATATAATGTCCATCATTTTACAATCATATTCTGTTGAGGATGATGGAAGACTGCGAGCTGAGACGTCTGAAATTGTTTCAAAATATGAAAATGCTCTTGTAAAACTTGAAAAAGAAAACATGTCATTTTTTAAACAACTTGATCGAAAATCAGAGGAATGCAAATATGACAAATTTATTTTTTGAACACCATCCTTGATTTCTTCGATAGTGTAGGAGAGATTACAAGCCATAAGATTTGGTAGAGAGTAGTTTTGTTTTTAGTAGAGAATATGTGAGTATAAAAATGAAGAAACGGTAGGGTTTTTAACAAGAAAAAGTGGGCTTAATTTATTTTTTATTTTTTTTTATTTATACATAAACTGTTAGGAATACAAATATTCCTGTAAAAGTCTCGGTCACCTGATTATTGTAATAGCATTAAGATAGCTCGTAGTTTGTTTATTAGTTAGTTAGATATTAGTTTAGTTTAAGTAACACCGTGGAAGAAGGACGGGTCTTTACCCACTGTATGCCTGATCCACAGTCCGGGTGTGGGCGTTTTTGTAGATAACTATAAATACCCCTCTCCACATGTGGAGAGGGTTGGAACTTCTAATCATTCAATTTCATTTTCTTTCACTTTCTCTCTCTAGAGTTCCCACTCTCTCAACTCTCTCTCTCTAAAACTCTTACCATGGATACCTTAATCTTCCACAATCCAAGACCACCCGAAACCACAAGAATCAACACATGTTTAGATCCTACAATTGGTATCAAGATCCATGGTTTCTTCTTAGGACTCGACTTTCTCGGATTGGTTCTTGTTTTTGTGGTTTTATTTATTTTTGGTTCGAAGCATGTATAATGATAACCTTTCTTTTTATTTTTTTCCTGGTCTGATTTGTTATATGTTGGTACTTTGGTGATTTGGGTTGGTGTAGTTGCTTAGTTTGATGCTTGGTTTGCACTTTATTCATGTTTTGGTGTTACTCGAAGCTTATTTTGAAGTGCAGATTCTTGGTTGAGTTTAGTACATTTATTTTGGACTGTAGGGATAAAGACAATATCATGATTGAGGCTGCCACCAGCTTGTGGAATATGCTAATCTCTACCTTGTGATTAGTTCATGTCACTTGCGGTTAACTCACCTGCGACTAATTTTTTTTGCGTTTATCTCTAATATAAATTGCGATTAGTCGAAATGTTTATTGCGATTAACTAATGTTGCGGGTCGCTCATTTTCAGTTTGCGGTTAATTGTGTATTGCGATTAGTACAATATAATCCAACAGCTACCAGTCCAAACCTATTCTCAAACTCATATGCTTTAATTCATAGACTTAACAAGAAACAAATTCAAAGCTGAGAATCAATATTAATCCACATCTAAACCAGGACTCAAACACCAAACAAGAAAAAATAAAAAGGATCTCTGTTTCGATTCAAATGTTTCACCAATCGTTCTATGACTTTTGTTGAACCCTCATCATCATAGATCTTGACAACATAACTGTAATTCGACTACTAAGAATATCAAGATCTCAGTCCTTTCTTTCATGGTACTCAAGAGTACATCGAGTCTCTTACAAGAGACATATCGAGACTTTTGAAGGTCTACAAATGAAAGAAAACGTGCCATCATCGATCCATTTCTTTTAAACTAAACTTCAATGTCTATCCGAAATTAAAGAAAAACAATTACTATCAGGTTATCATCTATTCCTTGATTCGTTCAATGGTGATTAAAAACAAACATTCAAACCGTGCAACTATAAACCTACCCGAGACCTTGGTTGCTACAAGATCTTGAAGCCGTGAGGAAATAGAACAACAGGTCAACAACCGTATTGGTCTCTGAGGTCGTGGTCCCAATGAAAGAAAGTAGTCGTGTTTGTGTTTGTGCCTCACTGAAATTTATAAGGAAGTAGTAATGTGAGGCCAGTGATTGTTCTTCGTTTGATGAAGATCGATTATGTAGGTGAAGATGGGGGCGCAGGAGTGTTTTGTGTATATGATTAGGGTTTACTAATGAGTGTAATATTATGGTATAGATACACTGTATAACCAAGTTTATATGGGTGATTGGATTGATCAGGTTATTAATTCACTTTGGGCCCGTGTTTACCTCTTGATGGATTGGATCAAGCTAGTGACTTATTGGGTTTATTTCTGTCATATCTGAAGGTAGACGGGATCAGTGGGCTCGTACATTGGACTGAAATGGTGAGCATAATCTTATAACATTCGATTATTGATTATGCTAAATCACATGATGGTAGGCGAATTTAATCTGTGTGTGAGGCTTGGTTTATACAAATGTAATGAGTAAATCAGGGAGTGGTTCGTGGGTCTATAATCGATCATGTGAGCTTAAATGATATAACATACGGAGTTGATAATTGAAGGGGACTTGACTTACTATCATGGATTGGTTTTGAGTCATTTAGCCGAATTTTGTTAACACAAACTTTGGCTTCACCGGGTTTTAATGTATTGATGGGCCTCAATAAAATTTTGCTATCTGAATTTTATTAACACAAATTTTGGATACAATTTTTTGTTGATTGATTGGTTGGTATTTTGGTATTACAAACTTCACGGGGATACACACGTCACAGCTAGTATTTGGGGTATATATATGACGACGTGATTACAGAGTTTTTAAGCTTGTCAGCATTGTGGATGCCTATGATTTGTGTGAGCCTGCAATTTAATTTTTGCGACTTGAGTTACAGTTGACAACTTGCGATTTGATTAATTGCGGTTCGTCAAATTGCGTTTTGATTTGTTACGACTTGACTGATTGCAATTTGACCAATTGCGATTTGACGTTGCAAGTTAATACTTGCGATTTGACGTATTGCAATTTGGTTGTCTGCAATTTGACTTGTTGCGATTTTTCAAACTGCAACTTGACTTGCTGCAATTTGATCAAGTTGATACTTGACTTCGTTGACTTAAGTTTTGAAGATTAGTATTGCAACTCACCCTTAGATGTTCTTGTTAATTTCGCGGTTACTCTTGATGTTTTTAGAAAATCCCGCGAAAGATTCGATAGGCTGGACTTGGTTTTTGACATATTAAAACTTACGGGATCTGACTATTATCTTCGGGATAAGTTTGTGCTTCGAGAACAGCAGGAATTGGGAAATTACGGTGACTTGGTTGGTGTGTTAATTCACGGGTTGGTATACTTAGTGTCACAAACATCGGATGGACGCACGATGTTTGGTGACCCTTGCTCGAGTGTATTTAAGGTGATTAGACTTGGATGTTCAAGAAGTGGATATATACAATTAAGGATGGAAGGTTGGGTATATATCACTACCTATATTTAAAGGAGTTATGTTGTTGTGCTCAATATAGGTTCTAAATCACGATTTTAATGCAAGTATAAGTCTCTAACTTGTCCTTTATCATGCTTCATCAAGAGATGGTTGTTTCTCAAGCTTCTAATGGGATTGTAGTACAAGAACTTCTCAAGAGATGGTCAGACTTAAAGATAGGAGGTGATTTGTTTAGAGACGTTCTTTAACTCTTTACTCACTCTATAGTTAAGCACATTTCATCCAGTGGTCTAGCATATTCCGAACTTCAATGAATCATTAATCTGCTAAATCATTGATGAGGAGTCCAGCAAGGTGTTACTACAAGCATGTCTTTATCACCATCTTCTCTGCAGTAGGTTTATGTGTCTCCTTCCATGTATCTGCTTTGCGCATGTCAAATTCACGATTATCACAGACCTTCAGTTTTTTTTTGGCAAAAAGGTCATTGCATGTCCTTTTTGAGGGGGAGAATTTGCGCAAGTTTCCTAGCGATTCCGTCTCCAGTAGTGTGAATCTTTGATGTTCCGGTTTCAACAATTCAGGATTCAGTGGGTCAGTCTCTAGAGGTTTGCTCACTCTTTAGCGACTATCTCTAACTTATTGGCAAGTTACTAAGTGATGAGGTTCGTGTGATTGGTTAATCATTTTGCAATTAGTGAATTGTTGTAACTTAAGTCGTTTCGATTAATCAAATTGTTATCTGACGTTGTGAGTTAATCCTTACGACTTGACTAATCTCAATTTGATATATGGTAACTTGACTTGACACGACTTGACACTTAGTGCGAATTGTGACTCATCTGGTATCTCTCTAAGTTTAACTTGCTGAATATATCTTCCGGTTTCTTTTGTTGACTTTAGTAAAATCCCTAGAAAGAAACATTTCTCGGTTTAAGTCACATAAGTTGTAAAATCCCGTTTGAAGATATTGCGATGTCAACTGTTTCGGATGACATTCAAGCAGCCGGGTCAGAGAGCTATGTTTGATTGGACTGACTATGAGTCATGGGCACTCCTAAGAATTTGCGCATGTTTCTTCTCACTTTGATTGCTCAACTGCACAAAATGATCACGAAGCTAATTTTGGTATCCCTTGCTTGAGGGTGAAGTTGGATTTCACGAAAGAGTATACCTATTTTATCTTGAAATCGGGGATGGTTGGATGCAGGATTTCAATGATAACTTGCTCGCGCATATGATGTAAGTTGAAGACTTGGGTTATCTAGTTTCCAGAAGTCGGGGTGGATGGTTGAAGACCTGGTTAACTATCACTTAAAGGAGTTACGTTATTGTACTCAGTGTCACACGTAGATGACGTTGTGGATAATCGCAAGAGGTGTTGATTGTCTCATACTTTGTCAAGATAGTATTGAGTACTTAGAGATTTGCATGGTTCACAAAGTCTCTACACCGTTCTTCCAGCAACAATGCAAGCTTAGGTAACAAATTTGAGTAATTCTACTTCATTTTCAAGATTGGTATATCGGGTTCCTTCATCATGTGGTCAAAATTGTTTGTGTTCGAGGTTGGATAATTGGACAAAGACATAAAAACTGTGATGTGATCTGTAATTCTCACATGACATTCTTAACCCAAACTGATGTTTGCCATAACCAAATCAGTCATGCCACATTCATCCTGTTACTGTCTTACGGTTTCTTCTTGGTTTTGTAAAATCCCGCGAAAGAACTTATTTCTCGGTTTAAACTATAGATTTGTAAAATCCCATGATGATGGGCTATGTGCTCTTGACCATGGTCGGGTTAAAACCATTATCAAAGTTCAGCCATAACATCACAAATGGCTGGATTGAGGCATTGAATTGACAAGATGTGACTACGGGGTTAGTTCATTATTATTTATTTGAGGCTGAAGTGAAATTTCATGGGTGCGTGTACTTAGTATCTGAAGATATCGGGGAGGTTGGATGAAGATTCTTCGAGATCCTTGTTCGAGCTTTCAATACAACGACAAGGACTTGGATATCTAGTTATTTTTTCTTTCTCTCTATTGCAAAATAACTATCACTTTAAGGAGTCACGTTGTAGTGCTCAGTGTCACACGAAGTTGTGGATTTCCAAGAGGTGATGTACTTCTTATACTTGATGGTTGGTTGGTTGAAGAGTATAGAGTACTTAGGGATTCGATGTTGCACGAAGTCTCTACACCGCTCTTTGTCTCGCATTAGTACAAGTTTAAGTCACAAGTTCGGGTCATATTACTTCAGTATCAAGTTCATCATATTGGGTTTTTCTCCATCAGTGGTCACGATATCAAGCCGACAGAATGATAATGGGGTTGGTAACGAGTTAGAGAAGAGAAGATGTAAAAAGAGAGAGATAATGATGTCTGTTCACATCAGTTCAGGCCTCGTTCTTCATCATAATGACGTTTGAACACATCAGTTCAAGCCTCGGTCCTCAACTTCATCATAATGGTGTCTGCTGATAACACTTCAGGCCCCGTTCATCAAAGAAAAGAAAGGTGTACGATTCAGTACGCCTTATCTTCAAAAGAAGAGGAATCTTCTTATTTATGGCCATTCTCATCAACAAGTTCATGCTCTTTCCGTACTTATTCTGTTTTCAAGTGGATCGGCGCATATTGGAGTATTCTATTATTCACTTATTCAACCAAAACTTGCATTCGACAGGCATATGCAATTTTTGAGGGGGGGAAAGGGTGAATAAACAACTTGTCAGTCCTCAAGAACCGTCAAGTGGAGCTTCCTACCGTTGATGGTATTCATATTCACTAGTTCAATCATCAAAAATTGCAGTTGGCTGGCATATGCAATTTTTGAGGGGGGGGGAAGGGTGAATATTAATCTACATGTTGGATGATGATTGAGAAATGGTCATACGACTCCTGAATACGTCAGTTCAGGAGTCGTGCAAACCATGGTTCTCCAACACTACTTCTTCCTCTCTATCAAGGTGTTGAAGAACATGGTCATGGAATGCTAATCGACATCGTCTCACGGGCTGATTCAATCAGTAACAAAGGGTTTCTAGTCAATGCTTCATGTATACGTCATCAGGCTACATGTACACATAATGATGATGATTCTGATTAATCGTAACCATCATGGGGGAGAGAAATGTGTACACCAAGGACGCACAAAAGGTTCACGTGATCGGGCTTAATCGTGTATTCCGGTGTTGAAAAGCCACAGAGATGATCAGTGGTTCAGCCTGTCACCTTGGTATTAACGTTTCACTGTTACGTCATGGTATGATTAATCGTAACCATCAGGGGAGAGAGAATGTGTACATCAAGGACGCACAACAGGTCTACGTGATCAGGGCTTAATGTCCAAGGATGGATACATTCTATAGATGATCAGTAGTTCAACTTGTTACTTTGGTGTTATACTAAAGACTGAAGAAGGTCGAGTCGTCAGTCTATTCTTTATTCTCGGTTGGGTGTTATCGTCTCATGTGTGCGCTTCGGGCTGATGGGTTATATGTAAGGTTACTGGAAGGCATCTGGTGAGATGAATATGGTTGGTATTCTGTTCCTCCATATTGGGCAATCTTGAAGTAGGTCGTGTCTACTGTCTTCTCTACATTCTCCGCTATGTGATTAGAAGACTAAAGACGGCATGTATTTGGTTATCAAAAGACCTCTTCATATTATGGGTGTTCGTCACAAGTCTTCCTTCTATTGTGGGTGTTCATCGGAAAGGTTGTCAGGATTGGGGGAGAGCACTAATTAGGGGAGAGTGTAATGCCTGAATTAATCCCTGGTCAAATGTGCTCACGTTACTCTTCAGCATGTCAAATGATGGAAGCGGAGAAAAGTCTGGAAGCTGAGGAGTAATGATTTTGGTTAATATCCTTTGTACATACTTAAAAAAAAAAAAAAAAAAAAAAAAAAAAAAAAAAAAAAAAGACCAAAAAGTAAATAGAAAAATATAAAACCTATAAAAACCATAAAAATCTGAAAAATCATATAAAATACAAAAATATTCTTCTCACGACATGTCGCTTGTGTAATCAATATTATGTACGTTTCTAGAAATGTCATTCAATAATGACACGGAATCATACATATGCTTGAGCAAGAGTTTTTTGGTTTCAAATAAAGTTTTTTTTTCTAAAACATGTCGTCTCTCAAAACATTCTTCAAAATTATGGCTTACAGTCATTTCAGGCTGTAACCCGGCCTCAAAATTATGGCTTGCAGTCATTTCAGGCTGCAACTCGGACTTAAAATTATGGCTTGTAGTCATTTCAGGCTACAACCCGGTCTTCAAAAATATGGTTTGCTATTACTTCAGATAGCAACCCGTTTTTCAAAATAGGGAAAACACGTCGCCAAAAAGACGGTTGTTCCTTTTACCGGGTGAAGTTCACCTGGGCATGGATTACTTTATATCCATGTTTCCTCGATCTAATGTACGCTTCAGTACATTATTTCCTTATAAAGAATAGAAATCTTCTTTTCTATCTCCAAATACTTTCCCTTCTATGATTTTTCCGGAAAGTGTTTGTGCAAAACTTGGTGGTACCATGAAATTTTGAATGAAAATCAAATTGAACTCAAAAGTTTGATAAAATTTTCACTCAATCAATGACGTTAACAGTTTATGAAAATATTTATGCTTTAACATCCGTCATTGATTGAGGGGGAGAGTGATTTCTCAAAATTTTATGTATCATCAAAACTCCCCACACTTCGTACATAAAACCTTGCAACAAAATGTTTTATGTCAGAATAAGTAAATTTTCAAAGAGTTTTCACTAAAACTTCGAATCTTTTACAAACTCTTCAAATCTGACACATAACAACCTCCCTCACAGTTTGAGGGGGAGCTAGAAAAAGTTCCTTTTTATCAGAAAATATTAAAATTGACCGCATTTCTCTCCCAAAACGCTTTCTAAATTATTTAAATCAATTGAGATCAAAAATCTCGAAAGATTTGAAATTTTTGATCGGGGGAGAGAATGTGATTTAAATATGCAATCTGATATCAAATGTGATCTTTTCGACTCAATAATATGCTCCCACATATGTGCTAAACACTTTCGAACATCGATGCACATATTGAGGGGGAGCGAAAGGTGTTTGTGGAAATAATACCTAAGACCGACCATTTACTTTAATGCACGGAGTTATAAGGTTGGTTAAGGTTAGGTATAAGTTCCCATGATCCACCAGAACCGGAAGGATCTTCCCAGGGACAATCCATAGATAGATTAGAAGTCCTTAGGAATGATTGAAAGAAGGAGTAAAGTGAGAAAGGGAAGAGTGCGGACTGAGATAGAGCTAGGACTGGAACAAACCCAACAAGGTTCTAGTGATGAAGTCTCGGTAAGCACTGAGGGGGTTGAAGAATGAAAAAGAAATGAAATGAGAAAGGGTGAAAAGAAATAGCCCTCCATATATTCAACCTTAGGGCAGAAACCGGGTTCAATTCATAATCTACTGGCGGTTACTAAGGTAACACCGGTATTGAAGACAAGACGTCATGGACCCAGTGACACACTGCACTAAAACTTCCCAACCACTCAAGTTCTCTTAAAAGAGCTTGTTTCAATCTCACGGGGAACCCTGTGCAATGTATCGACCGCTCATTGCGAGCTATGTTGATACCTAAAACAGGAGACGCCTCCCCAGTCTCCAGGAGCGGATCAAAACGCACTATTGAGTCTAGAGCCAAGAGATCATCCATAAATCTCGATAGGACACATTCTAAATATGCTTATTGTTTCACACAATGTGGAAAATAAGATAAAATAGTTAGAGTCCTACGCATTATCCTTGTGGTATTGCCAGAACATCGGAGTGATATGTGAATATTCACAATGAAGATGGAAATCCTTCTAGAGCGAACATCTTTCAAGCTCTTGGTAGGTGACATGTGAGATCCATCTTGGATCAATGATCAAGTGACAACTGGAAAGCAACAATGGTGCGATTCAACACTAAGTCAAACTTGTTCCAGGATATGGATTGACGGATACTTTTTCCAAAACCTCTCAATGTGCTCACAAACCAATTTTTCGAGCACATTGATTGTGTAAAATATTTCAAACAAAAGTATTTTTGATAGAAATGTGATTCAAAGCTTAAAACTCTCGTCGTGTCTCAAAATGTTTATCATATGACACGCGAGGGATTTCTATAAATCAATTTCTCATCAATCCGTGAATATTTATTCACCGATTCACTCTACCGTGCTGTCTGCTTTGAGACGTTCCGGTATGAGAACATGCTAAGTATGAAGATTCCGAAGTGGATTCTTTGGAAAATTCATTACCACAAGCTGGAAATTCCTGTCAAGGAGAGTCTTCTTTTAAAGAGACTCTACCTGATCACAGGTCGGTTTTCACAAAACCGGAGGGTAGTCTGTCCTCGCAGAACGAATGACAAAGCCATATTCGTTCTCTATCTTTATTGCTAACAGTTTTATTTCAGGGACACATATAAAGATGGCGTTGATGGCTCCAATTTCCAGCTGAATCGGGTCAATCCATACCTCATGCTCACACATCCTCCACACTATTAATGAAGATGAGAGACTTGCTACAACAAATGTTGAGAGACTACCAACAACGTTTCCGAAACTCTGATGAAAAAGTCTCCTGATCTACAACTCTAATGCAACGTCTCCAGATACAGAAGGGTGTGAGCATGATGGTCCTTATGTCACTACATCACATGAAGGCGATACTACTAAGGATGAGCTTGGAGATTTACTGTGGCTGATGATCTCAAAGGAAGCTCAAAGATCACACATCACAAAGGAACTCAAATCACAAGTTCACTTGCTTTAAGTACAAAGTGTGAAGTAAAGTGAAGAATCAGATCCTACGAGCTATAATGACGAAAGAATGCTTAAAGACCAAAGAGCTTAATTTCAAAGGTGACCTCGCTTAGGGGGAGATTGTTAGGAATACAAATATTCCTGTAAAAGTCTCGGTCACCTGATTATTGTAATAGCATTAAGATAGCTCGTAGTTTGTTTATTAGTTAGTTAGATATTAGTTTAGTTTAAGTAACACCATGGAAGAAGGACGGGTCTTTACCCACTGTATGCCTGATCCACAGCCCGGGTGTGGGCGTTTTTGTAGATAACTATAAATACCCCTCTCCACATGTGGAGAGGGTTGGAACTTCTAATCATTCAATTTCATTTTCTTTCACTTTCTCTCTCTAGAGTTCCCACTCTCTCAACTCTCTCTCTCTAAAACTCTTACCATGGATACCTTAATCTTCCACAATCCAAGACCACCCGAAACCACAAGAATCAACACATGTTTAGATCCTACATAAACAAACACTCCAACGTTCAAAAAGTGGTTTTAATTTCTTTGATTTCATTCGGTTCATAGCCGGAGTAGCAAGGGGGACCGAACTAGATCGAATCAAATGCATAGACCAACCGATTGGGTTTCGTCTTATTATGTTGAGCCTTATGGTTTCGATTTGTTGATGTTGTGATTTGGGAATGTATTTGATGGTAAATTTTATTTGTTACGATTATAGTATCTACTTCGGTAATAACCTGTTTTGTTATATAATGCACATATTCATTCTCGATAGGCGTCATATATCAAACTGGGTGATTGAAAAGCGATCTCCTAACTCTAAGATTGGTATGATTTCATACCCGATAAATGACATTCATTTATACGCTTTCTCGCTAATAAGCCAAGCAGTCCCTAGCGGGCTATCCGTATACACTCATTAGAGGCTGTTAAGCTCCTCAAAAGAGCTCGAGACAGTTATTTGTAGGCGCAGACATTGTGATTGCAGCAAGTTCCACACTTTTCCATATATTGTCACGAAAACAGTATGCCACAAAAAAGATAACAGAATCTGGGAATAATTCCAATTAGAACATTTGGAAACATAATCAAAAAACCGATAGCTACAAAATTTAATACCGTCCATACACGTAGCAGCAACCTGATAGAAAAAAATCAACTTCAGTCCGATGACGTTCCCTTCTTTTTCTTGAGATTTTTCTTCCTCTTTTCGAGAGTATCGACTATGCCTTCTTCCTTTCTTTGCTAATCTGTAAACCTAAATAAATCAATAGCTTAGTCGAAAATGGAACTTGGTAATAGTCGAATGTTTTTTTTTTTTTTTTTTTTTTTTTTTTTTTTTTTTTTCTATACAAAGAACGGATATTTAGCTAGTGATAAAACGAAAACTAACCTGCATAGCTTCATACAGTCTCCTCTTTTTACGTGACATAGTTATCATGGCCGTGTCTTCATCATCCTTGATAAGTTGTTTTGGAGATATATCATCCGCGTCTTCTTCTTCACCAGTCTTCTTAATCTCAGTAGTATCAGACATCTGCATCCCTTTCATTTCCACTTTCAGTCCATGATGGAACTGTTTTTCATCGATCGCCATCTGCATTCAACGAAAATCTCATCAATGTAAGCCAACCTGCTGACAAATGAGTAGAAGAATATGACGCTGAAGAATACATAAAGGTTTGTAAAACAAATAACGAACCTTCCGTTTTCTTTCAGCAGCTTCTTTAGCTTCAGCCCTATCAATCAATCCTTCACAAGTAAAATGAGCATTATCAAGATCATCCATTTCCGCACCTGGAATTGGAAGGATTTCTTTTCATGCAGCTACTTGAAGCCTTTTAATCGTTTCTGCATACTCGGGTACATACCCTTCTGCTTCATTGTCAACAAATGGAGAAAGATGCGGTGGAAGAACCCTGATCATTAACAAAATAATACGTCAACATTTAGAAAACGAGATTTAAGTATAGGATAATACTCATGAGATCTACAAAAACTTACTTTCCAACCATATAATCCTCAGTTGGTAGTATGACTCTTGCGTTTATGCAGTCAAAGACCCATTGTGGCTGTATATAGTCTGTGGAAATAAACTTGTGACTTTGAGTCGGCCTATCAATGATATGCACAAAATAAAAGTATAAGAATCTTATATATGAGAACAATTGTTCTGATAAGATATAGAAACAACGGTGTCAAAATGCTGCTACTAAATAGTTTTCTATTACGTAGCCAAGGGATATCAACAACAAAAGTAGGGTTGCTCATAGGATGTTTGCCAACATGTTTGGAATTCAAGATGTGTTTGTAGTTAACCATGTTATCTGTGGGAATTTGTGTATGATTCGTTTATGCAGTAAAGAAAACAATATGAACAACAATCTAACTATAATATGGACTTTATTGTAATTGAAAGAGTAACATATGTTTTCTGAAAGAAAACATATTTATACAATGTGTAAAGTCATGACTCTTCCTAAAATGACACAACTATCTATTTGACAGTTATTTCCATACATTGCAATCTTTGGGAATAACTATCATTAACTAACTTAACTGTCATATACATACATTAACTAAACAACATTAAATATTCGACACATACTTTAACTAAGTAAATACATATACTAAAGTCTTATTAAACGTGACACTTGACTGCAAATGGTTTGCTTCCAAACTCTTGATATTGAAGCATTAATAGGTCTAGATCTCCCTCCTAATGCTTTAGTATCAAGGTTTTTTCTTGTGAGTGCTTCCTTTTCCTTCACACAATGACATCAAAGTCACTGCTGCTTGCATTGCTTGACCCTTATCCATCTTGATCTTTGTTGCTTGCATCTCTAACACCAAGCCGGTTCTCATTTTCTTCTATGCACCCATCCCTGACTGATCTACCTATTGAACCTTCAAAGCTTTGTGGCTTGATCTCTTGTGCATTCAAACTGCTATCACCCTTCTCTTCTTGTGCTTTCTCTGTCCATGGTACTTGAGCAGTGTCTTGGTATACCAGAACCATGTCTATGAACTTGGTAAAGCAATCCTTTGTTGCCTCTCCATCCTCAGTTGTCAGACCATGCATTTGTGCAATCAATCCCCATTTGCCACTTAATGTGACTGCCACATAGCCTCCAAGGCTATGCACTTGTTTATGTAAGGCCAGCAAATCAACTTTAATCACCCCAATCTTTGGTGGTATCTCATCCAACGAATTATAATTAAGATACACCAAGTAAAACCATTTTAACATTTCCACAAATTTCTTACTGAGCACTTCCCAATTCTTATACACTATACTATCCTTTTTAAGCAAATTCATGAAAGATAGAAACCTATTGAATGAATTAACCTTTAAGGCATAGAGTGTACCATTCCAACTGATGTAATCATCATCTATATAATCATGCTCATCACATGCTTTGGTCCCCATATTTGATCCAAATCTTCTGTTTTCGTTCCCTCTTCCTCTTTAGTCCAACCCTCATCAAACAAATATTTGATACTGCACTTGTTGTCTTCTGTTTTCACCATGTACCCTTGATCTTTCAACAATTCATAACTGAGAATATTCAAAGATACCTCTGGTGTATATTGCACGTTTGGTATTATCACTATTCCATCTTCTGTATCAATCGACACATGTCCAATTCCATACGAGAATATAAACTTCTTCTCTGTCTCCTCTTTACCAATCATTTTGAATTTGTACTTAATCTTCTTGAAAAGCTTTCTTCTTGGACATAAATGGAATTTATACTTGTTACTCACGTACCAAATCTCATTCCAAGTTTTCAAATTCGTTCCTTCTACCATGTAATCTCCAATAACGTGCACTGTCTCTGGGTATTTTGTTTCTTCATCAAGAACATTTGATGTAGATGATGCTTCTTGATTCAATTCTGCAACTGCAATACGCTTCCTACTTTCACACGCCCAGAAGGCATGTTCCTTCTCCTTGCATATGTAACATCTTGACTTCTTTTCTTTCTTTGTTTTCATCTTCTCCACCCTCTGATTCTTTTCCACTTTGCCATCGTTGTATGCTTTGTTCTCCAAGACTTCTTTCAGAAGTATTTCTTTTCCTTTGGGAGAAATACTTGCCTTTCTTGTATTCCATTGATAAACACGCTTGGGTGTTTCTCTTAACAAGTATCTTCCGGTGTGAAAACCACTATTGATGGATGATGTTGGCAAATCCCATGGTCGAGAGCCATAGCTCTGATACCATTTGTTCACAGGATGTTTGCCAACATGTTTGGAATTCAAGATGTGTTTGTAGTTAACCATGTTATCTGTGGGAATTTGTGTATGATTCGTTTATGCAGTAAAGAAAACAATATGAACAACAATCTAACTATAATATGGACCTTATTATAATTGAAAGACTAACATATGTTTTCTGAAAGAAAACATATTTATACAATGTGTAAAGTCATGACTCTTCCTAAAACGACACAACTATCTATTTGACAGTTATTTCCATACGTTGCAACCTTTGGGAATAACTATCATTAACTAACTTAACTGTCATATACATACATTAACTAAACAACATTAAATATTCGACACATACTTTAACTAAGTAAATACATGTACGAAAGTCTTATTAAACGTGACACTTGACTGCAAATGGTTTTCTTCCAAACTCTTGATATTGAAGCATTAACAGGTCTACAAGGGCGTTTATTTATTTTGTTTGTTTTATCAACAAAAGTCAATTTGATAATTGGGCCAGTTCAACTGGTTGAACCGGGACCGGTTAGGAGACCGGGCCGGATGTGGCCGGTTTTTCATAGTTAATGGCTGTTTTGTGTAAAATGACATATATGAAACTAATCCGATAGTGTGAAAACGAATCCAATAACATTGAGAACACAATTAAAATGGCTTTTCTACGAGCACGTTATGTGGTAATAGACTTCATTTCACACTTTGCTGCAACGAGGCTATTGATTCCATTTCCTTTTAAGTCTGAATCGGTCATTGAGCTTTCCACTGCTGGTGAGGACTTGAAGTATACATGTGGCTGCAAATCAATGTCACTACGTCACATAATTAGCATTGTGTTATTGTGTTAACTGAAGCAAGTGAAACTTACCTGTGAAATGAGTGATATAATGTAAACAAAATGAGCAATGACTACCACTAGACGGAATCTAATGTGTTCTACTGGCACAACAGGCCAGTCGAGGAAGGTGTGTCACTCTAAAGTCTAAATACATACCTGTGAGCATTCAATGAATATTCTAAAACACAAAATGGGATTGGTAGCCAAAGAGAATTTCAGGTCAAAACAGCTCATTTGTAGTCGGGTTTAGTCGACCCACGGTAACTTTTTGCCAAAAAAGTGATCAAGCAATTAGTGTAATAGATATGATTTTAAAACTCATATCATCTCTACAACAACATTAACTTCTGGTATAAAACGAACAGGTCGGGCAACAAGTCAAAAAGGGTTCATGTCAAAACGGGTCATTTTTTGTACATATCAGATCAAGTCGACCCGAAGCACTTTTAGCCATAAATAGTCGACTTTTTATAAACAATTTGCATCGAATATTAATTTAAAGACCATATTATTTTAATAAGAGTAACTTTTAGAAAAATGATTTAGGGGGCGTTGAAAAATGTTTTGTTGCAATGAATAATGCATTATTAACTATAATTGTAATAATAAGGTTTATCAAGTGTTTGGTGGTTGATAATATCCAACCGCCTCGTGTTGAACATACTACTAAAAGCATTGATTTCAACCCGAACCAGCTATGACTCATTAACCAACCTGCCCATATTACCAACTCTAATATCAACTAAATGGTCAAAATAATATAGCAAGCAAAGAGCAGCTCCAAGTTCAAGCATTTTAATTCTCCCATTACTATTCTCGACAGAGATTGAGAATGCCAAACCTGATTGTGGGATTCACCAGTCAACAGATATATCCATACGAGAAACAAAAAAGTGTTGATGAACAATAGTCCCATATTTTCCAACTTCGCCAGGTTGAAATTCCATTAACTTCACCTCACATTCATAATAAGACATAACAATCTTCAGTTATGATTAGCTAGTTGGTTATGTTTCCCGAATCCTATTAGTCTTCTTGAACGTTGAACTTCCGCTAAACCAGTTCTCTACTTCTGATGCTTTCATAAAATTCCATGATCCTCTTCATGTAAGGAAATACAATCTTCAATTGTTTCAACACCCCCAGTGAACCCTGAACATAAATACGTACAAAAATGGTTATATTTGTTTGACTTACGTGGTTACATTAAATAGAAAGTATGCAATTAGAAGGCTTACCTTTTAAGAGAATGAGCATTTTTACCAATGTGCAACAAATGCATTCTTCCTGTAATGAGGGTCACCATAATTATCCATCATTTCTACGAAGCCTAATCTGAGGGCTACAGGCCTCCGACCTCGGTTGCCGTCAACAGAATATATGACCAACCCCTCCGTAGATGTGAAACCAATATGGAAGTTCCACCAAAAGAAGTTAACAAAAAAAGATGTTAGCACTACCTTTTTGTAAGCACAATTGGACATTTGGAATTGTAGAAAGAAAAGAGGACAAGAAAAATAGCACATAGCTTCTGCCACTGAACAAATGGCCATCAATGTAAAAACTAGGACCATCGGGTTGAGTAATGTTACCAAACATTTTTATTAAAAAACTGTCATTGCTCATGATTATGGAGATTTACATACATGCAATTCACCAAATTGCATAAATAATCTCATAATGTTTTATTAGATACAAAATGGCTAGAATCAGTCCTTACAACCACACTTGTTCCTACTAGGCTACTACCCCCAACTTGTTTGATTATGGAAAAGATAGAGAGTGTATATGAAAATTTTGAACCACTATCTTTCAAAGCTAGACATAAGAGAGAAGAAGAGTTCAGTAAGTGAGGAGGCAGTTGTAGAATATCGTTAGTTGATAACAATGTAGGAGCATTTAACCAAGCATCTGAAGACTACTCGGTTGACTTTTGAACATGTTAACCAATTTGACTTGTTTTCATTTAAGCTAGTTGGAGATTCCATGCAACTGCAATGCATCAATATTTATGGGAATTTATTGAAATTGCCAAATGTTAACAAGACGGTAAAACTTATGTGCCAAAAGAATGGTCACAATCTGTATTAGTGCTTATCAAAGTAGCAAGCTTTCAAGATCACACTTTAAACTACTAAGTGCTAACTACTTCTACTCTTTTCATCAAGACATTGAATACAATCATTTTCAAGGCTCGAGCGATGCTCCTCACCGGCAGAAGGTATGGATAATGATTGTATGATCAGTGGAGTTATGAGTAGGTACGTGATACGAACCAATTTGATATAGAGATAAAAGAACAATAAAGATAGAGTAATCGACGTTCGAGAGGTTGAATAAGCTATCCCAATTGCACGAAATCAATAAACCATAATATTATTCTCCATAATCCCAATTACAATCCTAATACCCTATTTATAATAAAAGATGCCCCTAATCTTCACTTGTTCACTAAGAAAATATAATAAAGGAAATTATCTAAATATTAATAAGGAAACTATTAAGAAGGTTCTTATCAATACTCCCGCCCCCAAAAATATCTTGTCCTCAAGGTGTTGCTTTAAAATGTCGCCTTGACTAATCCCGGGATCCCATGTTTTCACTTGTGAACCTGTGTCTTGTCGATCAACATGAACCTGCAACTGTGCCTCCAAATTAAGTCTACAAAGCGACTGTTTACTTAATCTGAAGTCATCAAATAAATACCAACCATCTTCAAGTTTCCTTGCAAGCAACAGGTATGATTCATGTTTCAGCCCTTTCAGCCCCACAATAGCCCACGTGCCTTCACCCCTGCCATATACAATTCCGCCACCATCGTTCAACTCACCATCAGAGTTGTTTTCTTCATCAGACCAACTTCAAAAAATTTAACAACTCCTTTTCCTTGCTCATCGTTGTCTTCCATAGAATCTGATCTTGTATTTTTAAATACTTCCTCATATTCTTTGAAATCAGTCCTGTTTTTTAGGCGGCGACAAACATCCAAAATCATCATAAAGTGGTGCACATTGAGTTGGTTGTGTAGGTACAGTAGTTGTTACTGGTAGACAAGCTTTCATCATAAATTCAGCCAGCATGTTCATCAGGTCTTCCTGCATGTTCATCAGGTCATCGTGCCTTTTGGTTGATTCCTCATGATGCTGTTTAGCCTCCATTCACATCGCTGCCAGTTCTGTCTCTAAAGCTTTTAAATGTGTACCAGTTTCATCATGAAACTGTTTTAATTTGATCTCCAAGTCAGCAACTTTTACCATTGTTAATTAAGAACAAAAGGTAACAAAATTAAACAATAACCCGATGTGAACAGTACCCTTGAACAGTAGACTCCAATGAACAGTATTTTTTTTTAAACCCTAGAATCGAACGTCTCTGATACCAATTGATACGAACCAATTCGATATAGAGATAAAAGAACAATAAATATAGAGTAATCGACGTTTGAGAGGTCGAATAAGCTATCCCAATTGACACGAAATCAATAAACCATAATATTATTCTCCATAATCGCAATTACAATCCTAATACCCTATTTATAATAAAAGATGCCCCTAATCTTAACTTGTTCACTAAGAAAATATAATAAAGGAAATTATCTAAATATTAATAAGGAAACTATTAAGAAGGTTCTTATCAGTACCCAATCAGGATGTCAATATCAGCTGGATAAACCCATAAGACAAATTTAATAAGTCCTAAAAATGTGGTGGCAACATGGGCGGGTTGGTATCAGGTCAAAATATAGTTAGTAAATACAGTAATATGGTGCCAGTAGACAGGGTTTGGTAAATGAAAGATGAAAATTTTCTTTTTTAAACATCAAAGGTGTTTAGGAAAGCTAAGTTAGCCTTCATCCTTTCGGCTTGTGGAGTTCTTTAGCCATCACCTTAAATTAGTTTGATGATCAGTGCTCAATATTGATTTTTATTGACTTTGTATCATTGTTGGTAGTATAAAAGAACTGAATATGATCTTACTTACTGTACATGGTCTAAACTCTGAAAATTACTACATATAAACTTCAATCTTATTGTGATATTCAAAAGCAAAAGCAATACAAATGCATATACAAATATGATGGTAGTCTAGTCCACGGACAACATGTCAAGGCAAAAAGAGTGACACGTCAAAATAACTCGATTTTAGACAAACCAGTTACATAGATTCCACCATAGCTGCAACCTTGACCCCGGGCACAATCCACTATAAGATTGAAATGGCAATTTTCGCCCTTCATAAGCCACTTGTTGTCACCTTTGGGTTTCGCACGGTTTCTGCGTGTGTCATATAATTTCCTCAGAATCAACATTTTCAAGGAATGCTTCGATCACGAGGATGCGATTGGTGGGTACCGCCAACACAGATTTCTAAAAGATTCTCCGGCATAATAAGTAAGTGTGTTCACATACAAGCTTGTCGGGGAAGACCACGAAAACTGCCATTATGGAGATTTCATCCTCTGTCTTATCGAGGTTAGCATTATGAAAGTAGTCTAGTCCACTTACAATACTCTTGTCAAAACAAAAAGAGCGACATGTCAAGAGAACTGATGGAAAATTTTTGGTTGTATGGTACATAAGCTGCTGAGTGTTTGGTGTGTTTTAAGCTGGTGAGTGAAAACATTGTAAGTTGGAAAAAGTGTGTGTTTGGTGTGTTTTAATGTGTGTGATAAATAGGGGTAAAAAGGAGAGGCTTTCTTTTACACAATGGGTATTTGTGTTTGTTGAAGATGTGATCTTAGCCATACATTGATGATCCTAGTGAACATGATCAAGGGTCAAGATTTCATGTTCATATGTTGGGTTGGATCGATGAAGTGGAATCTGAAATTGGCAGGTAAATAATTTAAGAGCAGTCAAGGTAAATAATTTGGTCAACAGGAGCTTGTGTTTCTTTCCACTTGATAATCCTTTACTATATTAATAGTGTATGTAAAAAATGTTCATAATTAATTGTCTAAGAAGTTCCAACTAAGTGGGTCAAAAGCTTTTCTAAGGTTCACTTTCAAGATGGAAAAACATTCTTTATCTTTTCATGGCTCAAGAAATTATTTCATTCACTATACATGAGCTACATATAAACCTTCAATAAAAGCCTTTGAACCTCACTTATAATCAAGTGAATTACTTGTTGACGCGTATTTGTAAAGATTTTCTTTAATCAGTTTACATGAACAACCGATTAAACTATTGGGTTTGTAGAGTTTGATAGGAAGATCTTACATCCTAGGGATCAAAGCAATAATATCTCGACTACAGCCGGTATTGTAACATAGTACGTATGTTTAATTTTGCAAGTTTGTGATAATATTTGCTAAGCCATGTTAAACTAGTGGTCATGGTTGTTGGTTGATAAGTGTAAACAAGTTTCCAGATTAGGGTTAAGATAATCAATAACGTACCGGATATTCACTTGAAATCGTGGTATCACTTTCCAATAGAAACTATTCGACCCTATGCCTGCGTTACACGAATATCTCTATGGGATAAGACCAAGTGATGTTCTTGTTTTAGGCACAAACTAAGAACCAGATGCGTATTCAAGTGTTTAGGGTTTTGTGATTACGTCTATACATGCAGATATGTTATGATCTCTATTTATAATAGAGAATACTCAAAACCCTAGCCCATGGAATTATATATAATTAACGGCCCATTAATTATATCATAATACTTTCCATAATAGTAGGAATCAGTGGTTAAAACCGATCAACAGAATTGCTGATGCCATCAGCAGATTCACACTAGCAGCAGAATGCTATCAGTAGCAGAATTAGCTAGCAGCAGGATCAGCTGGCAGCAGAATCCTATCAGCAGGATCAGCTAGCAGCAGAATCCTAGTAGCAGATTCACAACACTAGTAGCAGAATCAGATTCATGCATCAGCAGAATCAGATTCACACTAGCACAACCACTATTGAGTCAGGGTATTCAGTGACCAAATGGGTGTACACTCCGTACCTGCAAACCCATTACCAGGTGTGAATTAATCCCTCAAGTGTACTAAATTTACTAACAATCCTCCCCAAATTTAGTTCACTTCCTTTGCATGAAAAATTAAACACAAAACAAAACAAATGCATAAATGAAAATATCCTGAGGATTGAATTTCCACATTAGTACATATACTTCAAATATTCGAGAATCAGGGTGTTCTAAAAATTGAACCCTTCAACCCATTTGAATACCTGATGATAAATACACACAAGTTTTCAAACACTAAAATACTCCTGACACTATACAAGCCATGTGTCCATATCCAATTCATAAATGTTGTAAAAGCTAAAATTCCAAAGCTTCCTGAAGCGGCAAAACTTCAACATTCACATAGGTGGTTCATCTTTAATTCATGCTCCTGCTTAGCACTTTTTCAAAGAAAATTAACCATTAAGAAGTGAAGACTTCATCCTCTTTTCAGCAGGTAACAAGCACAACCTTGGGATGTTTGTAATACATGTGCTTCAGTCCACTAAATGATCAGCTTTCCACATTGAACTCAGCTTCCAAGTTTCCTTAGAAGGGAGTTGGGTATCCTTGCATTCAGTGACTAAGTTGGACTTAAACCCATCCCTTTAGCAGACTTCAAAACCAAGTCTCTAGCCAAACCCTTCGTCAAGTGATCAGCTAAGTTTTGTTGAGATTTAACAAACACTATAGATACCACCCCATTCATGATAAGCTCACAAATCATGCTATGCCTAACACCTAAGTGTCTGGACTTCCCATTGTACATCTGGCTATAAGCCTTTGCCAGTGTAGCAGCACTATCACAATGGATAGAAATAGGTGCTATAGGTTTAGACCACAATGGAATCTCAAGAAGCAAGTTTTTCAACCATTCAGCTTCTTTGCCAGCAGCAGCTAAAGCCACAAATTCAGATTCCATGGTTGAACTGGTAATGCAAGTTTGTTTCTTGGATGCCCAAGAAATTGCACCTCCACCAAGTAGGAATACCCAGCCACTAGTAGATGAATTGTCTTCAGTGTTACCGATCCAACTTGCATCAGTGTATCCTTCTAATACTGAAGGATAACCAGTATATGAGAGACTATAATCCATAGTTCTCTTCAAATACTTAAAGACCCTCTGAATTGCTTGCCAATGATGAGCACTAGGATTACTAGTATACCTGCTCAGTTTACCTACAGCAAAACCAATATCAGGTCTTGTACAAGTCATGGCATACATCAAGCAGCTAATCACCCTATAATACTCAAGTTGAGATACAGCTTTGCAAGTATTAGGCATTAGCTTCTCACTTGTATCCATAGGAGTACTCACTGGAGTACAATCAAAGTAATTAAATTTCTTTAACACCTTCTCAATGTAATGAGACTGAGATATAGAAATTTTGTTACTTTCATGTTTAATCCTTATGCCAAGGATAACATCTGCCTCCCCCATATCCTTCATGGAGAACTTTGATGACAAAAATTCTTTTGTAAGATCAACTTGATTTTGGTCAGTGCCAAAGATCAACATGTCATCAACATATAGACAAATGATGACTCCTTTACCAGATTCATCAAATTTGCTATATACACATTTGTCAGCTTGATTAAATAAATAACCACTAGACAAAACCACTTCATTAAACTTTTGATGCCATTGCTTAGGTGCCTGTTTTAGTCCATAAAGAGACTTAATCAGTTTACACACCTTGTTTTCATTGCCAGGCATGATGAAGCCCTGAGGTTGGTTTATGTAAACCTCCTCATCTAAATCACCAATCAAGAAAGCTGTCTTCACATCCATCTGATGAATAATCAGATTGTGAATTGATGCCAAAGCAATTAGCAATCTTATGGTACTGATACGTGCCACTAGAGCATAAGTATCAAAATAGTCTATTCCTGACTTTTGTTTAAAGCCTTGAATAACTAATCTTGCCTTGAACTTTTCAACAGTTCCATCTACCTTCATTTTCTTTTTGAAAATCCATTTGCTACCTAAAGGTTTGCAACCAGGTGGTAGATTAGTCAACACATAAGTGTTATTGCCCATGATAGAGTCCATCTCATCATTAACTGCTTCTTTCCAGAAAGCAACATCCTGGGACTTCATTGCTTCTTCAAATGTTTTGGGATCATCCTCAACAATGAAGCAATAGGAGTATTGGTCAGAGACCTCACTCCTTGTTCCTTCAATTAAGTATAATTGAAACTCTGGTCCAAATGATTTTGGAGTCCCCACCCTATTGCTCCTTCTGAGCTCAGGTTCAGGTTGTTGTTCCACAACCTCAGCAGGAACCTCATCAGCAGGAACCTCATCAGCAGGAACCTCATCAGCAGGAACCTCTGAAACACCATTGTCATTGGTTCCATTAGGAATCCTTTGACTTGGTCTAGGGATAGATGAGAATCTGTTCTCATCAAAGAGTGCATCCCTTGATTCAATTATTGAGTTAATTGAAACAGATTCATTAGGTTCTATAACATAAAACCTATATGCCTTGGAATGCTCAGCATATCCAACAAAGATGCATTCAATGCCTCTTTCACCCAAAGTTTTCTGCTTTGGATCAGGGAGTCTTACAACAGCCCTACAACCCCATATCCTAAGATAATTAAGGTTAGGTTTCTTCTTAGTCCAAAGTTCATAAGGGGTAACTTTGTTCCTTTTGTTGGGAACCCTATTTAATAAATAGCAAGCTGTTAACATAGCTTCACCCCAGAACCCTTGACTCAGCCCTGAATAGGACAACATGGAATTAACCATCTCCTTCAGCACCCTGTTTTTCCTTTCAGAAATACCATTTTGCTGAGGAGTATAAGGGGCAGTCGTTTCATGGATTATACCAACAGACTGAAAATACAGAGTATCCATGTACTCACCTCCCCTATCAGTCCTAAATCTTTTGATTAGAGACCCTTTATGCAATTCAACTTCAGTTTTAAATACTTTAAATTTATCTAATGCTTCATCTTTAGAATGTAATAAATAAACATGACAAAACCTAGAAGCATCATCAATAAAAGTCACAAAGTATTTCTTATTCCCCAAAGAGGGAGTAGAATGTAAATCACAAAGGTCATTGTGAATTAACTCCAAAACTTTAGTTTCACGTTTTACTCCTTGAAAAGGTTTCTTAGTTATCTTGTTCAACATACAAGTTTTACACTTTTCAGTGTTCACATCAAAGGCTGGAATTAACCCATCCTTAGACATATCTTGCATCCTTTTAAAATGTACATGGCCAAGTCTTGCATGCCATAGGTTTGAATCATTAAGTTTAGATGTAGAAATAAAAGCAGAATCAATATTATCATGAACAATATTAAGTCTGAACATTTGATTACATAAATAACCAAAACCAATAAACACACCATTTTTAGACAAAACAAACTTATCAGATTCAATAACCTGTTTATAACCACAATTATTTAAAACACTACTAGAAACCAAATTCTTTCTAATATCAGGAACATGTAAAACATTAAATAAAGAAACAATCTTTCCATAACTAAACTTCAAATCAACACATCCTTTTCCATGCACCAGGGCAGTTGACTCGTTTCCCATGTGAAGAATAGAACCATCATTCATTGACTTATAGGTCTTGAACCAGCTTCTATCTTTACACACATGAATTGTTGCTCCAGAGTCAACCCACCACGCAACATCATCATCCTGCACAAAGTAAATATCAGATATATATGTAACATAATAAATCTTAAAAGACTTATTAAACACATTCTGACCTTTCAGAGAATTGGTGTTACCATTCCCTCCACTTGTGCCTGATCCATTGGATTTGTTTCCAACTTTACCACCCTTGCAATCTTTCCTGAAGTGTCCAGGTTTCCCACACTTCCAACAAGTTACCTTAGGTTTCTTGTTAAGATCAGATTTGGTGTTATCTTGATGCTTACGCTTGCTCTTGTTGTTATTGTACTTGGTGGAGTTGTTATGCTCCACCATATTGACAACTGATGGACCAGTAGCGGTGCTACTCTTTGGCTTGTCAATGTCTTGAGCTTTGAGTGAATTCTCAATGCGCAAGTGACTGCCCAACTCAACAAGAGTTAAGTCCTCCTTCTTATGCTTAAGCATATGCTTGAACTCTTTCCAAGAAGGAGGTAGTTTATCGATGATACAAGAGACTGAAATAGTCTCATCCATGTTCATCTTGTGTTGTGTGAATCGACCAAGTATACTAAGAAGTTCATTGTATTGTTCCATGACAGGTCAAGAATCAACCATTTTGTAATTGTTAAAATTACTTACAAGGAACTTCTTACTTGATGCATCCTCAGCCACATATTTGGCTTCCAAGGAATCCCATAGTTCTTGAGAAGTTTCAACATTCTGGTAAATATCAAATAGAGAATCAGACATACCATTGAGAATTAAACCTCTGCATATGTAGTCATCATTCTCCCATTTGCTCCTTGCCCTCATCTGATCCATAGTAGCATCATCTCCATGATCTTCTGGAATCTTAGTAGTGAGAACATACACCACGTTCATACTTGACAATAAGAAGTGCATCTTCTTTTGCCATCTTCTGAAATCAACACCTTCAAACTTTTCCAACTTGGAAAAGTTAGCAGCCATTTGTCTCATAGCAGCAGCCATTGATTATCACTAATAGTTTCTATTGATTGTTGGTTGATAAGTGTAAACAAGTTTCCAGATTAGGGTTAAGATAATCAATAAGGTACCGGATATTCACTTGAAATCGTGGTATCACTTTCCAATAGAAACTATTCGACCCTATGCCTGGGTTACACGAATATCTCTATGGGATAAGACCAAGTGATGTTCTTGTTTTAGGCACAAACCAAGAACCAGATGCGTATTCAAGTGTTTAGGGTTTTGTGATTACGTCTATACATGCAGATGTGTTATGATCTCTATTTATAATAGAGAATACTCAAAACCCTAGCCCATGGAATTATATATAATTAACAGCCCATTAATTATATCATAATACTTTCCATAATAGTAGGAATCAGTGGTTAAAACCGAGCAGCAGAATTGCTGATGCCATCAGCAGATTCACACTAGCAGCAGATTAGCTAGCAGCAGGATCAGCTGGCAGCAGAATCCTATCAGCAGGATCAGCTAGCAGCAGAATCCTAGCAGCAGATTCACAACACTAGTAGCAGAATCAGATTCATGCATCAGCAGAATCAGATTCACACTAGCAAAACCACTATTGAGTCAGGGTATTCAGTGACCAAATGGGTGTACACTCCGTACCTCCAAACCCATTACCAGGTGTGAATTAATCCCTCAAGTGTACTAAATTTACTAACAATGGTAAGATAAAGAGGGGTGGTTGGATGATTTATAGCTTAAAATTTGAGAGAAGTAGAAACAGTATTTGGGACGTTGTTACGATCGTGACCCTTCCCGTGAATCTCTGCCCAACTTGTTGTTAGAATGATAGATATCTGAACGCTCACTTCTATTCAGAAAATAAACACACAATACCGAAGAAAGAATAAACCGGCCTTAAGTGATTTCATAAGGAGAAAACAAGATTGTTGGATCGTTAAGAGTTTTGCTAGATTTACGAGTTCGATAGTTTTGGCGTCATCTTAGGAGCCACTTTAGCTGTACACCTTTTAATGCTTCATATCAAAAGTTTGGATGGAATCATTTGCAGTCAAGTGTTAAGTTTAATAAAACTTTAGTATATGTATTATTTAGTTAAGTATGGGTCGAATATTAATGTTGTTTGGATATTATATGTGTATGACAATTAAGTTAGTTGTATGACAGTTATTGCCAAAGGTTGCGACGCATGGAAGTAACTGTCAAATAGATAGTCGTGTCGTTTAGGAAGAGTTGTGACTCTACACAATGTATATATATGTTTTCTTTCAGAAAACATAAAGTTACTCTTTCGTTATAATAAAAGTCCATATTGTTTAGTAAGATTGTTGTTCTTATTGTTTCTTTACCGCACAAACACAAAATTCTCACAGAAACCATGGTTAACTATAAACATATCTTGCATTCTAAACATGTTGGCAAACGTCCTGTGAACAAATGGTATCAGAGCTATGGCTCTCGACCATGGGATTTGCCAACATCATCCATCAATGGTGGTTTTCACACTGGAAGATACTTGCTTAGGGAAACACCCAAGCGGGAACACAAGGAAGGCAAGTATTTCTCCCAAAGGAAAAGAAATACTTCTGAAAGAAGTCTTAGAGAACAAAGCATACAACAATGGCAAAGTGAAAGAGAATCAGAAAGTGGAGAAGATGAAAACAAAGAAAGAAAAGAAGTCAAGATGTTATATATGTAAGGAGAAGGGACATGCCTTCTGGGCGTGTGGAAGCAGGAAGCGTATTGCAGTTGCAAAATTGAATCAAGAATTATCATCTACATCAAATATTCTTGATGAAGAAGCAAAATACCCAGAAACAGTACACGTTATTGGAGATTACATGGTAGAAGGAACAAATTTGAAAACTTGGAATGAAGTTTGGTACGTTAGCAATCAGTACAAGTTCCATTTATGTCCAAGAAGAAAGCTTTTCAAGAAGATTAAGTACAAATTCAAGATGATTGGTAAAGAGGAGACAGAGAAGAAGTTTATATTCTCATATGGAATTGGACATGTGTCGATTGATACAGAAGATGGAATAGTGATAATACCAAACATTCAATATACACCAGAGGTATCTCTAAATATTCTCAGTCATGAATTATTGAAAGAGCAAGGGTATATGGTGAATACAGAAAACAACAAGTGCAATATCAAATACTTGTTTGATGAGGGATGGACTGAAGATAAAGAGGGTATGAAAACAGAAGATTTGGATCAAATATGGGACCAAAGCATGTGATAGCAGAACACAATAAATACTTGGATGGTTACTTTGACACTTTGGATCCTAAAGAGGAGTGTTCCCTGGTTAAAGGTTTGAATGATCTGAATGTTGACAGAGATGATGAGCATGATTATATAGATGATGACTATATAAGTTGGAATGGTACACTCTATGCCTTAAAGGTTAATTCATTCAATAGGTTTTTATCTTTCATGAATTTGCTTAAAAAGGATAGTATTGTATAAGAATTGGGAAGTGCTCAGTAAGAAATTTGTGGACATGTTAAAATGGTTTTACTTGGTGTATCTTAATTATAATTCGTTGGATGAGATACCACCAAAAATTGGAGTGATTAAAGTGGATTTGCTGGCCTTACACAAACAAGTGGATAGCCTTGGAGGCTATGAGGCAGTCACATTAAGTGGCAAATGGGGTTTGATTGCACAAATGCATGGTCTGACAACCGAGGATGGAGAGGCAACAAAGGATTGCTTTACCAAGTTCATAGACATGGTTCTGGTATACCAAGACACTGCTCAAGTACCATGGACAGAGAAAGCACAAGAAGAGAAGGGTGATAGCAGTTGGACTGCAGAAGAGATCAACCCACAAGGCTTTGAAGGTTCAATAGGTAGATCAGTCAGGGATGGGTACACAGAAGAAAAAGAGAACCGGCTTGGTGTTAAAGATGCAAGCAACAAAGATCAAGATGAAGAAGGTTCAAGCAATGCAAGTAGCAGTGACTTTGATGTCATTGTGTGAAGGAAAAGGAAGCACTCACAAGAAAACTTTGATACTAAAGCATTAGGAGGGAGATGTAGACCTTTTAATGCTTCATATCAAAAGTTTGGATGGAATCATTTGCAGTCAAGTGTTAAGTTTAATAAAACTTTAGTATATGTATTATTTAGTTAAGTATGGGTCGAATATTAATGTTGTTTGGATATTATATGTGTATGACAGTTAAGTTAGTTGTATGACAGTTATTGCCAAAGGTTACAACGCATGGAAGTAACTGTCAAATAGATAGTCGTGTCGTTTAGGAAGAGTTGTGACTCTACACAATGTATATATATGTTTTCTTTCAGAAAACATAAAGTTACTCTTTGGTTATAATAAAAGTCCATATTGTTTAGTAAGATTGTTATTCTTATTGTTTCTTTACTGCACAACAACATAAACACAAAATTCTCACAGAAACCATGGTTAACTATAAACATATCTTGCATTCTAAACATGTTGGCAAACGTCCTCTGAACATTAGCAAGTGAAGAAAGCCTGTCAGAAATCAGTACGTACGTTTCATTAGATTTTTCTCAAATTAAGGTACACGCATAGTATCATGTAAAAATGCGTTTTTACAAGTATAGTTATCGTGCTTAATGCTTAGAAAGTTCAACTTTGCTTTATTGATATGAGAATTGTTCACGAAATGGAGTCTTTTGGAGCTCCATTTCATCGTTTACTTTCTTGAATTTAGCTGAGTCTGCTAGTTCTTCGACTGTTTTTACAATGCCTCCTTCTATCCTAGAAGCAAGTTCGATCAGCAATGTAATGAAAGTCACTAGTGGGATTACTTCTAGCAGCTCAAGTTTATTGTGGGGCTCCTCGTGTGATTGAATCAGTAAACCAGAAAGGGATTTTAAGTTATTTTCTAACTCTTGAACCGCCTTCTTCATTTCATTAATCATTATATCAATTTGAGTTGCACGTGTCAGAGAAGATACAGTTGTTGATAGTTCTCTTATAATATTGGATGAGCATGAGCTTAGCCTCAAGCATGATGAACTGAAATGATTTCTTATTGTCTCAGGAACCTGTTTGTAACCATAATTTGAATTTTTTACCGCAACCTCATGTAGAAAAACTCATGCAACTGAATTACCTACACTTTGGTTTTACCTGATTTCTTGTATTCATACAACTAACGAGCATTTCAATGCAATAAGCACAACTGCGTGATGATGAGCCTATTTTAACATAATTATTCCATGGATGCCTGAAAATGAAATGACCATGAGCAGGCTCCCATCTAGCAAAATCTGCCTGTAACAATTAAACCATCATTAACTCATAACAAGCTGAAAATAATAAAAAGTAGCTACACATTTTTTTTTTGGCCACACCAATGACTATTTATGTATGAAAACATACCATAGATTCTTCAGAGGCTTTTGAGTTTAAAACACATTTATAATCATGCAGTTTCTTCTTGGATTCTTCATCACCCTCACTAAAATATTCAGCTATACAGGCTGTGTACAATTATTCATGCAACAAAAAATATTATAAGTTTAGAAATTTCCATTCAATGGAGTGAAGATGCATAACGATATTTTAAAATAAAGTACTTACAGTCGAGTGAATTTGCGAGATTATTCATGTTACATAGGATGAGAAGGTGAAGCTCCATACCAGCCCAAACGGGACACACAAGCATGCTAATGATAATACACAATGCAGTCCCTATGATGATTGTCGATAGTCTTTGCATGGCCAAATCCACGAGTTTCTCCTCGCGATACCCCGAAATTAATACCAGACCATAAGTGAGAATGAAGATGGTGCATCCATAGTCATACCGACTTTTCACTAAGGGAATGAATCTTGAGAAAGTTGTAACCGAAGCTGTAAAGGAAAATAATAATTAATTAGGCCATGCATATATTCAGCTGTTAAAAAATAAGGCCATGCGTATTCAACTTCAACTCTGATTCAATTTCAAATTTGATGAAAGTTAGTTGTACCTATTATAAAAAGAGATATTCCCATGATGACGGGCTCAAATCTGTGTTCTGATTGGCTAGCAACCCAATGTACCCCTAGCGCAAGAAATCCCGCAAGTGAAGTTGCACAGATTCTGTTTATGGACTTATAAAGAGTTCCACCTACAAAAATATTAACATGTTTTTCACTTAAAATCGTACTATGCCTTAAAAAGAAAAAAGAAACAAACTATAGGCAATTTTCTCCCGTTTATGATATTCATTTTGTGGGTTTCGGTTTGATGGTTTTGTGTACGTACCAACAGTGTAGTCAAACACGACAACAACAGTCATAAGGGCCCAAAGACCGTTGCCACCAAAACCTTCATATAAAGGTCTAATGTAGTAAAACAATGAGACAACAGTCAAAGATACCCCAACTTTTACACAGTGAAACACTTTTCTATGGTCATCTATCCCTATACCCCATGACATTTTCATGAACATCCAGACCCTCATCACAAATCTTATAAACAATCCCTTCAATCTAGCACATACTCTCACAAGTCTAGACTTGCTCTCTTGCTCCAAGAATTCTGGTGACCCATAACCAATCTTTATGATACAATCAACGCTGTTTTCGTTAGCCATTTTTGCATGCAGGAAATGAAACAAACTATATGTGATTCTATCTTTTTCGTTGTTTATAAGTGATATTTCCCGCCTATATATAGAATATCTATTAAGATTTCATGTCAAAGAATAATTAATCACAATAACTAGAAACTTTTTATATTGCTAACATGTATCTTCTGAGGCAGGCTGGGATAAGGTATGACATATGCCATCAACCCTATCTATCTTTTCCTTTCTACTTTGAATATTGTTAAACAAATTAAACACTAGAATCATGCAAAAAGCAAGTTTTCAAAGAAATAGTTAAAGCGACTAAGCATTATTGCCCGGTCTTACAAATGTTAAAGGAGCATGAATAAAGATCAGGTGATATTTGAAAATCCTTTTGCATCTTATGATTGATAAAGACAGCATCATAAAGTTCACTTTGTAGGTGATCTCATAAAATATAAAATTGCAACCCCGTCCCATATTCTTTGAATGGTACCTTTCCAAAGTTTTTGTTTAAGTGGGTTCAAGATTTCGAATTTCTTTTTCATTGGTATTGGAGCACCACCTATCCAACCTTTATGCACTACTTTGAAAGGAATTAAAAATCTGTTATGTGATAATCCTAGTTGCTCAAAATTTTAAGCAATATCTCTAGCAAATGCACTTTAGCATTACAACACATGAAAAAAGCTTATTAAGGCCTTTGATAATTCATGGTAAACCTGATCTCATCCATATTGTTGGACAGATACTGCCTTCCTCCCAAATAGATAATGCTTGCAAAGTTGAAGTGTAGATCAGTATCTACAAATAAAAGTATGAGTGAAGAGTTTTAGCCAAATGACTAAAACTTATACTTCAATAACCGGCCCAATAAACACAAATAGCTCAAGCTATCTCGCCTGGAAATTAGCTTTCCAGGCAAGTGTTCGTCAAAGGCATAGCAATCTCCGTGGGTCTCCTGGCAATAACTGACATACCGGTTATCCCTCCAGACCGAACTGTACTACCGCCACGTGTACTCATCTCAATGGCCCAAAGGTGGTGCCGCGAGTATTTCGTTAATGACATACAGACCGTGTCTCATACGAATATTCTCATGATATCAAAAGCCAAGAATATTATGCCACGTGTCATTCTTGTCTCCTACGTAAGATGATCCCACGTAGATCATCCATAACTGTTGGATCACATCCACGGCTTACACACAAACCTAAATACATCACTATAAATACACATGCATTTAATGAGAATAACCAATTTTCATCTTGTTAGCATTAAAAATATGTATTAAAAAGTGACGGTCATTCTCATACGTGTAACTTTGTAATGTGTCGTAGATTACAAAAGAATAGTCAATGGGCTTATGGTTTGGACTAATCTAATAGGTTATAAGTTATGTATTACAACTAGTCCATACTTAATGTAAAAGTCCAATCCATGACCAAGCCCATCCAAGCCCATTAGGGTGTCACATGTCTTACTATATAAACACCTCAAATGAGTCATTTGAGGTGTGTGCTTGTGTGTGTATTGTGTGTATTTTCTTTTAATAAAAGTTCTCATTTCCATCTCTCTCTCTATATACATACACGACATACATATACATATATCAAGTCACCATCTTTCTATCTCTACTTCATCTTTGCTTCTATATTGTTGTGATAAAGTTGTGTTATTTAAGGTCCTACAAGTGGTATCAATCGCCTAACAATGATTTAGGAGGGTTAAGAGTTTGTTTGTTTTGTGTTTTTAAGCTTCTTCTCACGTTAAGTTTCATAAAAAATTCTTACTTTTCTTGTTTTTCTTGGTTTTTAACACTTTTTTAATTACAAACTAGTGTTATAAACCTTTTCAAACAAGAAAGTTTAAATTTTTTTTTTTTGAAGTTTCATAGCTTAGAAATTCGATTTGGGGTTTTGTACTTGTTTTCTAGAACACGAAAAAGTTTCTTAAAAATCATCAAGTTTGCAACTTTCTATAAGTTTTGGTGTTTTTTAGCCTAAAAGTACAAGAATCTTGGATTACAAACTTCATTTGGGTGTGCTTTAAGCTTATTCAAAAAACTGCCATAGTTTCGCAATCATCAAGCACTAAGTTTTGCAATCTCCATTTGTCATACTTTTGAATTTACAAGCCGCGACTCCTTTCGTGTTCACAGTTGGATACTCGGTATTGTCTCTCTTGTATAAGAAAGAAAATACTTCGACTTTTGGCTAAATTTCGAAATTGGATAATTTTGAAATTTCTTGGTGAATTTGGTTTTTCGAAAACTTGCAACTTTTCGAGAACATCTTTTCGAAAAAGTTCCAGGATCTCAAAAAAGTTCCAGCAATCACTAAAGTTTCGAGAACACTATCTTGACAATTTTCGAGAATACAAGTTTCGCAATCACCATCATTTCGAAATCACCAAAGTTTCGAAATCTCCTAAGTTTCGAAATCACAAGAACTTCGAAATCACCAAAGTCTCGCAATCTGACAAAGTTTCGCAATCACAAGAATTTCGAGAACACCTAAGAGTTTCGAGAACACAGCAAAGTTTCGAGATTTTTGATAAAAGTGAGGTTTTTGACGATCGAACTTCAAAAGGCCATAACTTTTGAACCGTAACTCCGTTTTCGATGAATCAGTTGTCAAAACGACCGTGAGACCGAGGAGAACGACGTGTTGACCAGATTAATCGATTCAGGCGAAGTTTCGAGGCCTAAAAACGCTTTGAGAAGAAGTTATTGAGGTTTTAAGGTTTTAAGTCAAAATTTTCACCATAAAAACTTGCAACAACTTACTCTAAACACAACTCCTATTTCGTTGGAACGATCCAAGAATCAACTTTATCCATCTACACTTCATCAATGGCATCTCAGCAAGACATTCATGCAGCCGGTGCGGAAAACCGACCTCCAATGCTTGAAAAAGGTGGATATCTCCCATGGACAAGCCGCATGCTTCGTTACATCAAAACAAAGACTGACGGTCACCTTATGATCAAATCCATAGAAAAAGGTCCATATCAACCAAGACAAGTTCAAATTCAAGGTAATCCAAATACAACACCTCCTACTCAACCATTCGTGCGTATACAAACAGAAGCAGAATACACTGATGAAGATAAGACGCAGATCAAAGCTGATGATATGGCAATGCATTTAATCTAACTTGGATTACCACACGAGATCTTTGCTGCAGTCGACAGCTATGAAACTGCTCATGATATGTGGGAACGCGTTAGAAGGATATGTCATGGCACAGAGATTGGGCAACAAGATGTTGAGAACAAACTTCTAACTGAATGGGAGAACTTTACATCCACTATAGGTGAACAAATTGAATCTTACTACACAAGGTTTTGCACTTTGATGAATGAGTTAATCAGAAACAAGTTGACACCACGACCAATTGCAACAAACATCAAATTCCTCAATAACCTTCCAGAAGAATGGGGTCGTTATGTTACAATTGTCAACCAAACAAAGGACTTACATAAGGTGAATTATGATCAACTCTATGATTTTCTGAAGCAAAACCAAGCTGAGGCTAATGAAGTAAGGAAAGAAAGATTGGCAAAGAATCATGATCCTCTCGCATTAATTGCCACTACACCAACACCGTTACCAGTGAACACACAACAACCATCATCATCTTCCACTCACAACTACATGTAACCATCATGTATTCAACAACCCACACCGGTCTACCAACAACAGTTCTACCCACAGCAACAACAACAGGTTATTCCACAACAGCAATACCCACAATTCCAAGAACCAGAATTCACTGACAATGATGAAGCTGCTGCAGCATTGACCTAAGCGTTTGCTTTTCTGTCAAAGGCATTTCAAAGACGCTATTCTACACCAACAAACAACAACCAAATGATTTCATCAAACACTCGCAACAGGCAGATCGCTCAGCCGAGTTTCAATATGGGCAACGGAGGCCAAATGGTTGGAGTTTATGGGAATCAGCAGGGATATGCTACTGGATTGAATATGGGTAATCAGAATATGCAGAATGCAGGTCAGTATGCAGGGAATCAGTATGGTCAAAATGCAAGGAATCAGATGGGACAGTTTGTTGGAAATCAGAGGGGTCAGAATGTTGGTAATCAGGCAATGGGTAATCAGAATAGGAATTTTGCAGCTCCAGTTGTTGGGATCAATGGTAATTCGGTAAAGTGTTTCAACTACCAAGGTGTAGGTCATATGGCAAGAAACTGTATTACAAAGCCGAACAAAAGAGACACAACATATTTGCAGAAAGCATTGCTGTTGGCACAAAAGAACGATGCAGGGTTTCAGTTAAATGCAGAGGAGAATGACTTTATGGCTCTTATGGATGACATGGAAGATAGAGAGGATATCGATGCGAACTGCATATTCATGGCGAATCTTCAGGAAGCTAAGTATGACACGGATTCTGACACACTTCCTGTTTATGACACCAATGCACCATCTGAGGTATCAAATTTCAACACATGTCAGAATAATGATATATTTGATATGTCTCCTCATGAGGAACAACATTTTGAGAAGCAAACATCCACTTATGATACATACCTGGACACGCCAAGTAGTAGCAATACTCCTTCAGCGACTCCAGATGTGAATCATAATGGAGGCTTCATTTCACAGCATGCTGAGAATGATGAGGAAACACGTGCTTTGTTTGAATCATTATTGAATAATTGTCGTATTGAAATTGAGAATGTGAAAAAGTTCAATCGTGATGTTAAGTCCGCGAATGTTAAATTGACCGCTGAGCTTGAGAGTTACAAAGAAAACGTGAAAGCTTTTGAATTTTATAACAAAAGATTGTCTGAATTAGAAAATGGTTATCAAAATTCCGTTTCAAGGGAAAAACAATTGCAACTCAATTTTGATACACTTGATGTTAATTCTTTCAAAAAGATAAAATCTTTAAACGCAGAAATTTCTGATTTACAAAACCAACTTTCTAAACAAAAAACAGCTTATACCAATCTTGAAAAAGAAAAGGATGAGTTGAAAAAGGACTTTGCAAAGAAAGAAGACAAACTTTTGGAAGAAATCGTAGAGCCAGAACACATGATTGCACATTTAGAAGAATTAGTGGTTAAGTCGGGTCAGTCAAGTCAAACAATGAAAATGATTTCAAATCAAACTAATCCGATTACCATACAAAACATAAAATGGCTCTTGGTAACCATACCCCTTGTAATCTCAAGAAAGCTCAGGAAGAATAGAATGTTTTGTATAATGGCAATGTGATTTACATCAAACGTGATCCTCCCGTCGTTCGGGATTCTGTGCAAACAATAGAACATGTCAAAGAGAGCATTAATAAAATGAAACAAAAGGATTTGAAGCCCATTGATTACAACAAATTGAACAAACTTTCGGGAATTACTTTTGTTCCACAAAAGGAACCATCTATGTTTTTCATAAAACGACTATTCTCAAAAATGTTTTCTAATAAAGTAATTGCTTCCAAATCTCTTTCAAAAATGGAACAAATGTCTTCTAACAGCACTTTTAATACAAGTGAGGCTAGAGACATTCTGGATGACGTTAAAAAGAGAATTCAAGAACTTCAAAATATTGTTGATTCTAAAACTACAATCAGTATTAACAACTGGCATTCTAGTTTTCATATTGATCAGAAAAAAGTTTTTGAAAACGAAATTACTATCCCACTGAATAACATCAGTGCGAGGGTAATCCATTTTGAACAAGCTTTCTTAAAAGAAACGGCCGACTTTGTCAAGGATCACAAATCCCTGGTAAACGAAGCTAATGATACTCGTGAAAACATGAATGTTTTGGTACACCTAAATGATTCTCTCTTCGAAGCTGTTATGACTACTGATATTATGTCCATCATTTTACAAACATATTCTGTTCAAGACGATGAAAAACTGAGAGCTGAGACCTCCGACATTGTTTCCAAATATGAAAATGCTCTTATAAAGCTTGAAAAATAAAATGTCTCATATTTTAAACAACTTGATCGAAAAAAGGAAGAATGCAAGTATGACAAATTGTCATATGAGCGTGACTTAAAGAACATGAAAGAGCAAAATGATCTTTTGAGGGCTTAGCTTGAAAGTTAAAAAGGAAAGGGTGAGGAAGCTAAGTCTGCAAAACCATTGACTTCGGAGAAACCAAATGTTTCAAACACGGTTCAAAAACAAAAAATGTCAATTTCATGGTTTGCTCCAAAAGTAGATGAGAAAAAGGATTTGACAAAACTAGTCACTCCAACACCCTTGCCTAAGAAAAGTGAAAATGTAAAGATTTTTGATAAAGGAAAAGCGGTTGTCGAAACACCAAAAGTGATAGCACCTGGCCTTTTTAGGATTAGTCCCACTAGTGCGTCTGCCTCAACATCTAAGACAAATGACAAGTGCATAAAGGCTAATTCTAAAGAATCTAGGGATGCTAAAAAGGAAAACAATATAAATCGTAATGTGTGTGCCTTACCTTCTACAGGATTAGAAAGCACCTTTAGGAGCAGCAGACTAAAGCCTAGGAGCAATACAAGGAACAATAGAGTCTCGCCTGTCTCTACGAGTAGTAGCAAGAATAAAGTTGAAGAAGTAGAAGAACACCCTAGGAATTTATCATTTTTTAATAAGAAACATGATTCATCTGAATGTAATGTCGAAAGTACTGTTTCTATTGCATGTAATGACTCTGTTTGTTTAATATGCAAAAACGTTTAATTAATGATGTTCATGATGAATGTGTTTCTAAGAATGTGAATGTTACGCCTGAACAGAAGAATGTTCCAAAAAGACCTAGTGCTAGATCCAGATCTATAGAAAGATTAGTTGCACGATTTAGGACTACCACTATTAGTCGAATGCCTAGGAACTATCTTAAGTTTTGTATGTGGATTCCGACGGGTAGACAGTTCAATCTTAAGAACAGAAAATTAGAAATAACTCAAGCTAAACAAGTAGCAACTATCTATGAGTGTGATTCTGCTTTTACTCCTAACCCCATGGAACCAAATTCAAAACAGTTTCCAAATACAAACTCTTCTGTTCTTGGCAGGTTATCGAAATATATCTTTGGATCGTCGACTCGGGTTGCTCCAAGCACATGACCGGGAATTTAAAGCTGCTGATCAATTTCGTCTGGAAATTCATGGGAACTGTACGATTTGGAAATGATCATGTAGCAGCTATTCAGGGTTATGGAGATCTTCAGTTTGGGAATTTTTTAATCACTCGGGTTTACTACGTCGAAGGATTGGGACACAACTTGTTTTCAGTTGGGCAGTTTTGTGATGCAGATTTAGAAGTGGCATTCAGGAGAAACACGGTTTTTGTTAGAAATTTGGTTGGTGATGATCTCTTAACTGGTAATTTTGGTACAAACTTGTATGCTATCAACATCAACCAAATGGCTTCTACATCACCAATTTGTCTAATGAAAAGGGCAACCGAAACTAAGTCCTGGCTGTGGCATAGACGTTTATCCCATCTTAATTTCGACACCATCAACAAGTTAGCCAAAGACAACATCGTCACCGGTCTTCCTAAATTCAAATACACCAAGGAACACCTATGTCCATCATGCGAACAAGGAAAAAGTAAAAGAGCATCATATAAACCAAAAACCGTACCTAGTTCGGAAGCAAGGTTACATATGTTGCACATGGACTTATGTGGCCCAATGAGAGTTGAAAGCATTAATGGGAAGAAGTATATTCTCGTTATTGTTGATGATTATTCAAGATATACTTGGGTAAAGTTTTTGAGATCAAAAGACGAAGCACCAGGCATCATCATCACCTTTCTGAAGCGTATTCAAGTTCTACTTCAAGCTCCAGTAAGGATTATAAGAACAGACAATGGTACAGAATTCACAAATCAGGACTTAAGAACTTACCTCGAAGATGTTGGAATTACACATCAAACATCAGTTGTTAGAACTCCACAACAGAATGGGGTAGTTGAAAGAAGAAACCGAACTCTTGTGGAAGCTGCTCGCACAATGCTGATTTTTTCTAGTGCACCTCTATTCTTATGGGCTGATGCTGTAGCCACTGCTTGTTTTACTCAAAATCGATCCCTAGTCCATCCGAGATTCAATAAAACCCCATATGAGCTAGTGAACAACCGTAAACCTGACATCTCTTACCTTCACGTATTTGGCGCTTTGTGCTATCCGACGAATGACAGAGAAGATCTAGGGAAGTTAAAAGCTAAGGGTGATATTGGAATCTTCATTGGATATTCAGAAAACTCGAGGGCATTCAGGGTGTACAATAGACGAACAAAAAGGATAATGGAGATGATGAATGTGAAGTTTGACGAGATTTCACAGATGGCTTCTGAGAGACTCGCTCTAGAACCGCGCTTAATCTGATGGCTTCTAATCAAAACAGATTAGGACCCGTACCAAACATGTAGACTTCTGGACACATCAGTTTAGGGCTCGTGCCTCAAGGAGCTCGTTCAACAAACATGGATAAACCTTCAGAACAAGAACTGGAAAATTTCTTTGAGTTAATGTTTGATGAATACTATGGTGGAACTTCGACAAATGCATCTCAACAACATTCCGCTGCACCCGCTCAAAACCATCAACCACCACCACCACAAGATGCATCTACAACAATCGAAGCTGAAGCACCAACTACATCAACATCATCTACATCTACTCCAGCAACTCCAGTACTTGAAACTGTTCTACCATGAGTTGATGAGCAAAACCAAAACATAAATTTTCAAGAAGAACCAACAAATAATTCAAATGATGTTGCGTTAGAAAAAGAAGAAGTATTTGAAAACCCATTTGCAATAGACTCTGCTGAATCTTCTTCAAGGTTACAAGAACCACCTAACACACATTCGTTAAACCCAAGGTACCCTTCTACGTTTCAATGGACAAAAGACCATCCAATAGAACATGTTATTGGTGAACCTTCAAATCCAGTTCAGACAAGGAGACAACTTGCCACCGATCTCGAATTGTGCATTTACATTTGCTCAATCAGCCTCAAAGAACCAAAGAACATTCGGGAAGCAATGGCAGAATACCCTTGGATAGAAGCGATGCAGGATGAAATTCTTC
Source organism: Artemisia argyi (assembly GCA_030686995.1). Lineage (NCBI taxonomy): Eukaryota > Viridiplantae > Streptophyta > Magnoliopsida > Asterales > Asteraceae > Artemisia > Artemisia argyi. The sequence continues at coordinate 1,537,713 of CM060680.1, forward strand.
AATACGAGTTACATGATAGTTGGGAACTTGTTGAACGACCACTTGATATACGTGTTCTTGATCTCAAGTAGCTATGGAAGAATAAACTGGATGAGGAAATGACTGTTATTCACAACAAAGCTCGTCCCGTGGCTAAAGGTTATCCACAAGAAGAAGGGATAGATTTCGAAGAATCATTCGCGCGTGTAGCTAGACTTGAAGCAGTCCGGATTTTCTTAGCCTATGCAGCTCACAAAAACATCACAGTCTATCAGATGGATATTAAGACGGCTTTCTTGAATGGAACTCTAAAAGAAGATGTGTATGTGAGTCAGCCAGAGGGATTCACCGACAGAGATCATCCAGACTACGTCTACAAGCTTAAGAAAGCAATTTATGGTTTAAAACAAGCTCCAAGAGCGTGGTATGACGAACTATCATCTTTCTTGCTCAAAAACAATTTTACAAAAGGAACAGTTGATGACACCTTGTTTATCAAAAAATTCAAAGATGACATTTTGATCGTTCAAATTTATGTGGACGACATTATTTTTGGATCAACCAATCCTAACCATTCAAAACATTTTGAAAATCTCATGAAAAGCAAATTTGAAATGTCCATGATGGGGGAACTAAAATTCTTTCTTGGTTGACAAATACATCAATCCCCTCGTGGTATTTTTATCAATCAAGCTAAATATACAATAGAGATTTTGAGAAAACATGGAATGGAAAATTGTGATTCTGTTGGTACAACAATGGTCACTTCACCAAAAATAGGTGCTGATTTGTTTGGAAAACCCATCGATCCGAAAAAATATCGGAGCATGATCGGTTCTCTCATGTACCTAACTGCTAGTCGACCCGATATTCAATTTGCTGTTTGTTTGTTAGCACGGTTTCAGGCAAAGCCTACCGAACTTCACCTCAAAGAGGTTAAACGGATCTTTCGGTACCTACGTGTAACACCCCCAAAATTTGATACAGCGGAAGACTCAACAAGCTTTCGGGGTGCTATGGGGATTGGTATCCAACACAAGACAATATAGAACGAGATAAAGTAAACATGATAAAAACACAACCAAAACGGGGTTTTAAGGTTTACATTTATCCCAACATCATTCAGAGTCAGGCCCAAAATTAAATAACAGTAGGTCCAAATTTAGTTATCAGAGTTTAGAAAAATAGATCCATAAACCGTGTGCCTTGGCCGAGCCTTCCATTCCAAGCATGCATCTCAACACTTAATTACCTGAGAAAACGTGCTAAAAGTCAGCTTTCGCTGGTGAGATCATAGGTTTAAATTCATCTAACAATATAGTGGACATATACGCAAAACGCTTGCTAGCTAGACTAAGGATTCGCTAAAAGCCTGCGGATACCCTCCGCTCCAACATAACACACGGATACCCTCCGTACTAACATAGATATTCGGGTAACCCCCGCAATACCAAAAATACTCGGATAACCTCCGAAGTATTAATAACCTATAGGTGCACACTATAGTATCTAAATAAGTCAACCTTGAATAGTACACACAACATATATGTGACTAAAGCTGAAAATCCCAAATAACCAAATAAGCCAACCTTGAATAGTACACACAACCTATATGTGACTAAAGCTGACAATCCACCAATAACCAAATAAGTCAACCTTGAATAGTACACACGACATGTGTGACTAAAGCTGACAATAGATCCTAGTCCATACGCATAGCAAGTTTAGAAAGAATATAAAAGCGATAATAGTCCACGTAAATAATTTGCACGTTTCTCACCCCAAGTACTGAAAACATAGTTCAAGATTAAAAAGTGGGGCTATGACTCACCTCAAGTCCATAAAATAGCAAGAAGAAGTCGGTAGAAATAAGATGTATAGTAACTCACGAAACAGCAACTACGGACTTGGCACGACCTAACAATATTAACTTGTTCAGAAATCATTTCCTCAAATTTATAATATTCCCAAACCCGGACGAGAATCCGTTTTATTTCCGAAAATCCATTTTCGTATTAGTTTGGTGTATTTGCGTTTGGTATCCATACGGGTGGTGGGTCGACTCAAAACAAACCAAAAAGATCACATAAAGAATAATAAAATAAACTATGGGTCTAATATTAGCCCAATATATCATTTAAATAAATCGCCGAAGTTTATCAAGTCCGTCGATTTGATAATCCTCATATTTATTTACATAACATACCGTTCCAAGATTACACCCAACCTAAAGCACATAGCACATAATTACTATATAGTATATATCATAGTTTAATAAATTCCTCATATATATCGTCAAATTGGCCAGGTTTCCCGAAATATACACTCGCAATTTATCACACTTTACATATACTACACCTATGGGCGTCGTAGGATATGATGCCCATTAATATATTCATTTCATATAACCAAATAACCCGGTTCCACCTTACGGTTAAGTGGTTATTTAGTTATAGAAAACGTTTATATTAATCGTCATATATCCGTGACAACACGAACGTCACAAATAATAACTTACCTGGACCCGAGTGACAACGATTTCACATAACTCAATAAGTTTATCCGTCATATATCCGAAATGACATTTTATTAAACGTTTAATAATTGTCGGGAGTTTCCCGTTTTATAACACACTTTTATAGTAATAATACGTTCAATAATATTACGCCACTTTCGTAGCCTAATATATATCTAATTGTATTATTTATAATACGACTCGTGATTATTATTATTATTAATATACGCGCCTATATAATTATATATACGTTATTCACGTCTATATATTCATATAAACGTTCATATTATCAATAATTGTTATTACGAGTTTTATTATTTACATTTCAATTTTAATAGTTATCGAGTCATACGAAATGGTCACATGTCCGAGTCATGACTCTCGGCTCATTGTCCAAGTCCAATATAATATGTAAAAGTCATAAAATAATACATCTCCGTCCAATCAATCCCAATCCACGTGCTACAACATGAGGGTCCGACTACGGCACCCGACTAACCTATCTCCGTCAATCTAACGACCGTCTCACAATCGGTCCCCAATCACACTTTTCGTCAACAACTCCTCAAAACCAATAACCATTGTCGAGACCAAATGTGGTCTCGACCCACAAGTATTCGGCCAACAATAACCAACCAAAACCAAAACCAAAACAAGTAAATAATTATAAGCAAGTCACATTTGGGATGGTTTACCAAGCCAATCCCGGGTCTATACGACTCGAATGAGTCTCGGATCTAAACCACGAGTCACACGGACTCGAGCCAAACATACAAATAATCAAATAAACTCCCACGAGTACAACCATTTTAGCCATTCGACCCATATGGTCTTCGGCAACAACAATAATAACGCGGCTATGAGCCGCTGTAACACCCCCAAAATACCGCAGCGGAAGACTGTGTCATAGGGGTGCTACTTCATAATACAAAGTACAAGGTATAGAAAACGAACTCTAAATGAGACGTTTTGAAAAGTTACCATTCGATTAATAAATTCCGAGTACAAACATGAGTTCCATAATACAATACATAAGAGTTTTAAGACATATCGAATGGTAAAGATAAAAGCATAAGTCTTCAAAACATGCCAAGCGACTCTATGCTCCATGCAACAGCTTATCATCTTATAGACCTGAGACAAACATGCTAAAGTGTCAACACAATGGTTGGTGAGTTCATAGAGTTTGTCTTAAAATAGTTGAAAAGCCTTAAAAGAATGTTCACACAGCAAAGGCATCGTGAATCCACTCAGTTACAAGTCCCGCCATAAGAGACTTGTAACCTGTGTGTTCACAACCCACTGCTAATATATATGGTATAAGACATGTATAAGTTCATCAAGACAATTTAAGCACTTAGAAGTGAGTCTCTACTTCATCTCCGAAGACCTCACTTTTGGGAGCCAATTCCCAAAGACAACTGGGAGTCAATTCCCAAAGACAACTGGGAGCCACTTCCCAAAGATAACTACTAGCCAATAAATAGAATAACGCAATTAAGTATAACGCAGTCATGTATGTATGCAATCAAGTATAACACAGTCACGTATAAACGTTTTGAGTATATGTACAAGTAAACAAATAGTCGAGCATGTGTCTCCCCCAAAGAGTTAAGACAAGTATGAAAAGAGTAGGGGCTATGACTCACCTTAAGTTTAAGTGATGTGAAATCAAAGTGGTAGTCGAATCGTGAAAGTCTCTAAGAGCAGCCTATAATAGAATGTTGCGACTTAGGTTTTGAGTAACGTCTAAGCATACGAAGAATTGCCTATATATGTCTTGCATAATGTTCATGATGTAGTATGATGTATAGTATAAGTCTTTGAAAGAAAGATTCATGAAACATGTATGTTTTGGTATATCGTTTACTACCGTTCGGGCCGACATAATTCAGAAGTCATGTTAGTAAGCGTTCGAGGAGCCAGGACACTTTAACTCGTAAATCCACAACTCAACTCGACGGCTTACATAATGAACTCCTCACATGAGGCTCCCTACTATTGTAGTAGTTGATGAAATATATAGATATAAGTTTTGATCCGAAAAGTTACATGTCCGATATTTGAATAAACTTAGGAAAGTTTATTAGTACATGAAGATTGTTATTAGGGGTAGTTTCATAAGTCTTGAATGACCATTTTCTCTTGGTAAAATCTCATGGTTCCCTTTTAAGTGAAGCAGATCCAAATTGTTTGTTCAAGTTATCGTCAACTCCTTGTTTCATGTTTTCGCCTAAGTATGTTTATATGGTCATTTAGTCATGGCTTCGCCGTGACCTTGGTTATTTTTCCATGGTCTTGAGACTCAACCTTGGCTTTAGCCATGGTTGTGGTCTCGGCTTTAGGTCATTAGACCTCTTGGTCTTAGTAAATCATAACTATAATATAGTGACTTTGGTCTAAAATGGGCTGTTAAGATTTTGAAGAATTTTATCACTCGGAAAGCATTTTTAGGTCTCGAGCTTCTTTGTTCCTGAACGAAAACGTCGTTCCGGACAACTTTCGTGTTTTAACTTTTTGATGAATCGGACCAGAAGTGGGACTTTCAAAATCACAGAATGCAAAACAGTAGGGTATTTGGCAGTTTCGGCGTTTTGGTTTCGCTAACTTCCTATGGTCGTATCTTTTGACTCGGGTACTCGTTTTGGGTGATTCAAATTGCTATGTTTTCCTTGTTAAGTCCTCTTTAACAGTAAGTAAGTGTCAAATATCATAGTTATACTATTTTGGTCGTGGTTCTCCATAAAAATCACTAGTTTGCTTGTTTACTTGTCATAAGTTACCATATGTATACCATAGCTTGTTTTATCCATTTTTAAACATCATGAACACAATACAAAGACCATATATAGCATGAAAGAAACATAATAAGCATGAAAATGATAATTAAGCAAGGAGTGTATAAGGGTTTGCTTACAACTTGTGAGGAAACTAACTAGAACCAAGATCAAAACCAAGAATTACTACTTAATCTTCCTAACCCTTTCCAACCATAGCCATGCTTCCAATATTTAACCACCCTTGCTAATCTTGTATTCTTGAATGATTTGTGATGAAGGTCTAGGTGAATTGAGTGGATCTAAACTCAAGAGAATCACCAAGAGTTTCTAAGGTTTGTAAGTTGTTTGATGAATCAAGACTAAACTAGGGTTTCTATGTTGTTATAGCTCTTGAATCTTGTATATAACTTGGAGTAAATTAGCTAGGAGATGGTGTTTGTGTGTGTTATGATGGTGAACGAAATAGGAGAGGAGGAGGGGGCTTAAATAGGGTCTTGAGGAGGTTACATGTTTAGGATATTTTCTTGGTAAACTTGGAGACCAAGTTGTGAATATGTAGTGATCTAAGGGCACTTTTGTAATTTTAAGACACATGTGTGGTGACTCCCCCCCCCCCTAAGTCGGTTTGGAAGGCTTAGGGAGCAAGGGTTGGACCTTGGTTGATATTATCCTAGGTATAGAGCTAGTTTTGACTCCGTAGGTTGCTAACCGTAAGCTGTTAAGCCTCAAAACGTAAAACCGGGTATCCTAAAAATATGAAACTTATAGGAATGACTAAACTTGTTAAAATGGTCCATAATAAAATATAAAATGAGTGGTAGGTTCTATCGGGTGCTAAAACCCTGCTAAAAACTGGAAACACGGGTCTAAAACACGTAATTCGCGTAAAACGCTGAACTGAAAAACGTAAAATTCCGAAACTTTTGGAATTGTCCTAAAATGAGAGAAAATCATATTTCTATTGTTTATAATGTTTTATGGACATATCGGGATGCTAGAAGGACGTTTAAACCTAAAAGTAAATCTCGGACACGGCTTTGTGATTTTTGCAGAAATGATCCGACGAGCGTCAAATTCTCAGATTATCATTAAAATAGTTTAACTTACGAGAATATGAAATAAAAATTTCTGAGATGAATAGTGAAAAGTGAATAGTAAAAGTGAATAGTAAAAGTGAATAGTAAAATTCCCGAGAATAAAAGTTAACCTGAAAATGCGAATTGTTACAGTCTCTACCCCTTAAGGAAACTTCGTCCCGAAGTTTAGTGTGTCTAGGTCTCTTTATCTTAATAACGGCATAACAAAGCTAGATTTTTAACTAGAATAGAATAATATGGTAGGGTAAGATACGTACCCGTTACGCATTGCGGGCCTCCTTAACACCCAAATAGTATGCTCGACCCCGTGGTGGACTAACATTGTATTCACGCTTTGGGTTATTTTCTTCAAGCATTACTGCTAAAGTTGGGTTATCCAGCACTTGTCTCGGTGCCCTATTCAACTTAGGACAAGTATTTCGGAAGTGGTTTGGGCTGTTGCACTCATGGCATGTCTTTTGGTTGTTTCCTATATTGTCCGCATTCGCCTGCCTTGTAATTGATTTACACTGACTTGCAAAGTGGCCAGCCTTCTTGCAATTATAACACACAGGGCATGGCTCAGACCCCTGATGATGATAAGCACATTTAGTACACTTAGGATGTGGACCCTCATACTTTTTCTGATTAGAAAGAGTTGCCGCAAATCCTCTTGCTTTCTTATTGTCAACCATTGTACCCACTTGTTCGCTCGATTCACCCGTTCCCTTCCTTTTGTCACTATTCTTCAAAGTTCCATTCCTAACCATCTCATCTGTTAGGGTCCCTGCTCTTAATATTGCACTTTGAATCGTGGAAGGTTCGGTTGTTTTCACCATCCCACGAATCTCGGGAACAAGGCCATAAATGTACCTCTCAATCCTCTTGGATTCAGGGGTAACCAGATGAGGAACTAGTTTAGCTAGTTCATGAAACCGGTCTGTGTAGGTTGCATGACCAGCCCCTACCATAGAGTGATGCCAAAACTCGTCTTCTAGTTTTTGCATTTCATTAACCGGGCAGTATTCTTCCTTCAGTAGTCCCTTAAAGTCGTCCCATGACATGCCTACAGCTGCTTCTCTAGTCCTTGCTTGAATCTGCATGTTCCACCATGTCAATGCCTTTTCTGATAGCAAGCATGCAGAATATTTCACTCTCTGGTGGATTGCACAGTTACTGATGTCAATCACTGACTCCATCTTCTCGACCCATCGTGTATATGCCAATGCACCTCCTTTACCATTAAACTCAATTGGTTTGCATGACGTAAATTCCTTATACGTACATCCAGTCCTAGGGTTGTTGTTGTTGTTGTTGTTGTTGTTGTTGTTGTTGTTGTTGTTGTTGTTATTACCATTCCTTCCTCCATCATTTGTAGCGTCATTTATGCTTCCGTGGTTTCCCGAATTGTTCATGTGATTGCCAACTTGTGTGACTATAGTGGGAAGTAGGTTTTGTAGTTGTTGGGCAATAATGGCGGAGACATCTGGATTTCCACCATCGTTACTAGGGTTACTAGTGTCGTGAGCATTTCCTCTACCTCCACGTCCACCAGTTCTTCCACTATCATTACTAGGGTTACTAGTGTCGTGAGCAGCTCCTCTACCTCCACGACCACCAGTTCTTCCACCTCTTGGTGTTGCTCCACCTCGGCTAGTGCTACGAGTTACTCTCTTTGGTGCCATGATATCTACAAGGAGGGATATTTTGTCGACGTCAGATATGAGGTGATATTCCTAGATTACTTAGTCTTAAATCTTGTCAATTTGAGTCAGTCGTTGATTAATGTAAGCATGGTCACATATGTCTACGTGAGTCGTGACACATTTATAATTATGTTGGCCACCATAATTATAATTGCTTCCTTTCGCACGTATACATATTTACCAGGCACTCATAACTCAACAATTGGTACTACATAATTGGGTAGACTTTCTATCATCCATTCTTAAGTTGTGAAAGGGTAACGTAGTGTGGGTATCTAGAGAAGGTGATATGACAAAATGGACTAGTCGCGCTTGTAGAAAGGTTTGAGTGTCGTACTAGGACATATGAACCACTTCTAGGTATTAGAATCATATAAAGTAAGTATAAGGCAAATCATCAAATCTCTACAGGAAACTAATAACCTTTATTTAACTTAATCTTATGTCTTATCAAACAAGAACTGTCACAAGATTAAGTTAATTAAACAATTATTACTTAGCTCTAAATTTTTGATGACTTGACCATTGTCTGGGGTTTCTTCTAAACAAACAATTAGCAATAAGCATATGCGCATGAAGTGTGCGTAAGGCAAAATAAAGAGAAGAGTCTTTAATGTTTATATCAGTTATAGTCTAGGCACTAAATGCAACCTAGTTCTCTATAACCAAGGCTCTGGTACCAATCTGTTACACCCCCAAAATACCGCAGCGGAAGACTGTGTCATAGGGGTGCTACTTCATAATACAAAGTACAAGGTATAGAAAACGAACTCTAAATGAGACGTTTTGAAAAGTTACCATTCGATTAATAAATTCCGAGTACAAACATGAGTTCCATAATACAATACATAAGAGTTTTAAGACATATCGAATGGTAAAGATAAAAGCTTAAGTCTTCAAAACATGCCAAGCGACTCTATGCTCCATGCAACAGCTTATCATCTTATAGACCTGAGACAAACATGCTAAAGTGTCAACACAATGGTTGGTGAGTTCATAGAGTTTATCTTAAAATAGTTGAAAAGCCTTAAAAGAATGTTCACACAGCAAAGGCATCGTGAATCCACTCAGTTACAAGTCCCGCCATAAGAGACTTGTAACCTGTGTGTTCACAACCCACTGCTAATATATATGGTATAAGACATGTATAAGTTCATCAAGACAATTTAAGCACTTAGAAGTGAGTCTCTACTTCATCTCCGAAGACCTCACTTTTGGGAGCCAATTCCCAAAGACAACTGGGAGTCAATTCCCAAAGACAACTGGGAGCCACTTCCCAAAGATAACTACTAGCCAATAAATAGAATAACGCAATTAAGTATAACGCAGTCATGTATGTATGCAATCAAGTATAACACAGTCACGTATAAACGTTTTGAGTATATGTACAAGTAAACAAATAGTCGAGCATGTGTCTCCCCCAAAGAGTTAAGACAAGTATGAAAAGAGTAGGGGCTATGACTCACCTTAAGTTTAAGTGATGTGAAATCAAAGTGGTAGTCGAATCGTGAAAGTCTCTAAGAGCAGCCTATAATAGAATGTTGCGACTTAGGTTTTGAGTAACGTCTAAGCATACGAAGAATTGCCTATATATGTCTTGCATAATGTTCATGATGTAGTATGATGTATAGTATAAGTCTTTGAAAGAAAGATTCATGAAACATGTATGTTTTGGTATATCGTTTACTACCGTTCGGGCCGACATAATTCAGAAGTCATGTTAGTAAGCGTTCGAGGAGCCAGGACACTTTAACTCGTAAATCCACAACTCAACTCGACGGCTTACATAATGAACTCCTCACATGAGGCTCCCTACTATTGTAGTAGTTGATGAAATATATAGATATAAGTTTTGATCCGAAAAGTTACATGTCCGATATTTGAATAAACTTAGGAAAGTTTATTAGTACATGAAGATTGTTATTAGGGGTAGTTTCATAAGTCTTGAATGACCATTTTCTCTTGGTAAAATCTCATGGTTCCCTTTTAAGTGAAGTAGATCCAAATTGTTTGTTCAAGTTATCGTCAACTCCTTGTTTCATGTTTTCGCCTAAGTATGTTTATATGGTCATTTAGTCATGGCTTCGCCGTGACCTTGGTTATTTTTCCATGGTCTTGAGACTCAACCTTGGCTTTAGCCATGGTTGTGGTCTCGGCTTTAGGTCATTAGACCTCTTGGTCTTAGTAAATCATAACTATAATATAGTGACTTTGGTCTAAAATGGGCTGTTAAGATTTTGAAGAATTTTATCACTCGGAAAGCATTTTTAGGTCTCGAGCTTCTTTGTTCCTGAACGAAAACGTCGTTCCGGACAACTTTCGTGTTTTAACTTTTTGATGAATCGGACCAGAAGTGGGACTTTCAAAATCACAAAATGCAAAACAGTAGGGTATTTGGCAGTTTCGGCGTTTTGGTTTCGCTAACTTCCTATGGTCGTATCTTTTGACTCGGGTACTCGTTTTGGGTGATTCAAATTGCTATGTTTTCCTTGTTAAGTCCTCTTTAACAGTAAGTAAGTGTCAAATATCATAGTTATACTATTTTGGTCGTGGTTCTCCATAAAAATCACTAGTTTGCTTGTTTACTTGTCATAAGTTACCATATGTATACCATAGCTTGTTTTATCCATTTTTAAACATCATGAACACAATACAAAGACCATATATAGCATGAAAGAAACATAATAAGCATGAAAATGATAATTAAGCAAGGAGTGTATAAGGGTTTGCTTACAACTTGTGAGGAAACTAACTAGAACCAAGATCAAAACCAAGAATTACTACTTAATCTTCCTAACCCTTTCCAACCATAGCCATGCTTCCAATATTTAACCACCCTTGCTAATCTTGTATTCTTGAATGATTTGTGATGAAGGTCTAGGTTAATTGAGTGGATCTAAACTCAAGAGAATCACCAAGAGTTTCTAAGGTTCGTAAGTTGTTTGATGAATCAAGACTAAACTAGGGTTTCTATGTTGTTATAGCTCTTGAATCTTGTATATAACTTGGAGTAAATTAGCTAGGAGATGGTGTTTGTGTGTGTTATGATGGTGAACGAAATAGGAGAGGAGGAGGGGGCTTAAATAGGGTCTTGAGGAGGTTACATGTTTAGGATATTTTCTTGGTAAACTTGGAGACCAAGTTGTGAATATGTACTGATCTAAGGGCACTTTTGTAATTTTAAGACACATGTGTGGTGACTCCCCCCCCCCTAAGTCGGTTTGGAAGGCTTAGGGAGCAAGGGTTGGACCTTGGTTGATATTATCCTAGGTATAGAGCTAGTTTTGACTCCGTAGGTTGCTAACCGTAAGCTGTTAAGCCTCAAAACGTAAAACCGGGTATCCTAAAAATATGAAACTTATAGGAATGACTAAACTTGTTAAAATGGTCCATAATAAAATATAAAATGAGTGGTAGGTTCTATCGGGTGCTAAAACCCTGCTAAAAACTGGAAACACGGGTCTAAAACACGTAATTCGCGTAAAACGCTGAACTGAAAAACGTAAAATTCCGAAACTTTTAGAATTGTCCTAAAATGAGAGAAAATCATATTTCTATTGTTTATAATGTTTTATGGACATATCGGGATGCTAGAAGGACGTTTAAACCTAAAAGTAAATCTCGGACACGGCTTTGTGATTTTTGCAGAAATGATCCGACGAGCGTCAAATTCTCGGATTATCATTAAAATAGTTTAACTTACGAGAATATGAAATAAAAATTTCTGAGATGAATAGTGAAAAGTGAATAGTAAAAAGTGAATAGTAAAATTCCCGAGAATAAAAGTTAACCTGAAAATGCGAATTGTTACAGCCGCGACCCACAAGGGTTGAACCACAGAAACTACGAGCCCATGGCTCGAGCCACGACCAAACGAGAACCCCATATGGGTCTCGACTTGGTTATACGAGCAACCATCGGTAACCCCGAGACCTCATGGGTCTCGGTTAGGCTCGGATCGAAGATCAAGCCCTCGACATCAACCAAACTACCAAAACCAATGAACCAAAGCTCCTCCAAGGCTCGAATCAAAAATAAGCCGAGAGCATAGGCTCTCGGTTTCGAGTCAACCACTTCAAAATCCAAAAACCCGGATACCAAACGAGATTTTTATCATCAAAACTTAGATTTCCAATCGAAATATCTTGATTCCCATCAAAATAATCCGTGTAGCCACGGATTGGTCCCCATATCGAGGTACCCAAGGTACCTACACGAGTTAACTCACCTTCTTGGACCTCCAAATGAATGGATCTTGTAAAAGTAACAAAAACTTCGAACGGATCTTTAAAGGTTTGGTGATGTTAATGGTGGTTTTAGGGTGTGTATGATATACCAAATGAAAGAGGGTGAAATAAGGAGTAATATGGTGGTGTTTATTTTGTAGGGTGGTCGGTGTAGCGGCGGTGGTGGCCGGTTAAGGCGTTCGGCGGCTAGGGTTTGAAAAAGGGGAGGTGATGAGTGAGATGAGAGAGATGTAAGTGGTGAGGGTGTTTGTGTGTGTGTGGGTGAACCGAACCAAACACAACCTTTTTATTAACTCTTTTAATTAATTTTTTTTTTAAAGTTAATAATAATAATAATAATAATAATAATAATAATAATAATAATAATAATAATAATAATAATAATAATAATAATAATAATAATAATAATAACAGTAATAATAGGATTATTACGGTGTGGAGCGGGTAACGTGGGTAAATGTAAAGACATGTGGCCCGAACCCGAACTCGTTTCAAACTTCAATATCTCTCGCAAAACATCTCGTAAATAATTAAAATATAGTCGGACTCGTAAGACGAATCATAAAACTTTCGTTAGGTAATCCTAGTGCCAGAGTCAACGTAGTATCAAGTGAGAATTCAAGTATACATCACCGAGCATTAAATCAAAAATGAATTATGAACATAATTCACGAATTCCATAACGTCTTTAATTAAAAAAATATCCATAAAATAGGTCTTACAAGTTCGTTGTGAAATAAAATTTCAAATAAAAATTATAAACGAACTATAATCGTAATGCGGGTTTTTAAAATAACTCCCTAAACTGCCGGTTGTCACACTACGAAGCACCATTAACATGGGACTTTGGTATTCGAAGGATTCAGGGTTTAATCTAACAGCATTTTCAGATGCAGATCATGCTGGTGTTCAAGTTACAGCAAAGAGTACATCAGGTGGAGCACAATTTTTGGGTGAAAAACTTGTAAGCTGGTCGTCAAAGAAACAGGATTGTACTGCGCTATCAACCGCCGAAGCCGAGTATGTGTCTTTATCTGCATGTTGTGCCCAATTTCTTTGGATGCGGACACAGCTCACAGATTATGGCTTTACTTTTGACAGAATACCTATCTATTGTGACTCAAAAAGTGCCATAGCCATCTCGTGCAATCCCGTACATCACTCTAAGACGAAGCATATCAAAGTCCGCTACCATTTCATTAAAGAACACGTGGAAGAGGGTACTGTTGAATTATTTTTCGTTAAGACTGATTACCAACTCGCCAATCTATTTACTAAAGCCCTTCCAAAAGAACGGTTTGACTACTTAGTTCGACGAATTGGCATGCGAAGCCTAACTCCTGAGGAGCTAGAACGTCTTCTCGAATCTTCTTGAAAAATGTTTTCAAAATCGCTTCGCTGTAAATATTTTTGAAAAACAAAATACAAAATTTGAAAAACCAACAGAAACAAAATACAAAAATATATAATTTTCAAAAAATACAAAAACAATATAAAATCAAAAAATACAAAAATATTCCTCTTACGACATGTCTCTCGTATAAATCAATATTCTGTACGTTTCTAGAAATGTCATTCAACAATGATACGGACATGTACAGATGCTTGAACGGGAGTTCTTTTAAATGTTTTTCTAAAACATGTCGTTTCTCAAATGTTTCTTCACTATGGCTTTCGTATACTTCAGTACGAAACCCGTACTTAAACAATGACTTCTGATAATTTTCAAATCAAGGACTCGTACGTTCAATGACGAACTCTTTTTCAAAAAGTTCGAGTCTAAACAAACGAAAAAGATTTCAAGCATAAACTCGTTTTCCAACTAAATTCTTGAGCACTTTTTCAAGATTGTTCAAAAGATTTCTCAAAATCACTCAAAACGAGTGCTCAAGATAACTCCCTCAAAACCTTTAATTGATTTTAAATGTGCTATCATTAAGGGGGAGTACAAAAACAAAAATATTCCGAATTAATGCAAAATGAAATCTGTCTATCTCTCCAAAAAGCCTTTTCTTAATCAGTTGATATCAAAAATATCACGATATGCTATTTTTGAGGGGGAGAAGACATGATTAAAATGTGATCAAAATGTGTAAAGATTGTGGCTGAATCTCAAAAGAGCTCGACTCAGTAAGTACCAATGAATTGACGAAGCTTAAAATGTCAGTAATCGAAAAGACTTGTCCTGGACGGGTAATAACTTCAAGCTAGTCTAACTAGTGATGTAAGCGTGTCTCGAATAGGACTTGTCTGAGTAGAGTGTACCGTATCGAGAGACTTTCTTTGGACTTGACCAGGACGGGTAATAATTTCAAGCTAGTCTAACTAGTGATGTAAGCGTGTCTCGAATCGGTCATGTTCACTGAAAGTGGATCAATCCAAAAAGTGCAAACTCCTTCCACATGTGCAAATTTCTTAAATATCCATGAGCACATGTAAAGGGGGAGTCCTTCAAAATTGCAAAACTCTCAAAGTGGTAACAACAATGTGTTTTATTATCATAAACACTTTGAGAGATTTTTCACAAAAAGGTTTTTTGGCATGTGATCAATTATAGGATAGTCATGGAGTTATAAGGTGACTAAGGTTAGGAAAAACCGTCCTATGATCCGCCAGAGCCGGAGGGATTTACCCAAGGACAAATCCAATAGATTAGAATTAGAAGTCCTTAGGTATGATTGAAAAAAGGAGAAAATGAGAAAGGAGAAAGAAGGGGTTGAAGAATTAAAAAGAAATGTTATGAAAAAGGGTGAAAAGAAATAGCCCTCCATATGTTCAACCTTAGGGCAGACACCGGGTTCAACTCATATGCTACTGGTTGTTACTAAGGTGACACCGGTATTGAAGACAAAGACGTCATGGACCCAGTGACGCACTGCACTAAACCTTCTTAACCACTCAAGTTCTCTTAAAAGAGCTTGTTTCATTCTCACGGGGAACCGGTGTAATCTATCAACCTGTCTCTTAGAGATGGTTGATATTGAAGCAGGAGACCTCTCCCTAATCTCCGCATAGGAAACCAAATGTGCACTTATCGAGTCTAGAGCCCAGAGATTCAGCAAAAAGATCTCATAGGATCACATATTATTTCTACACTGGTTGTTCATCATTAAGGTTGCCAGATGTAAACTTTAGAGTCCTACGCAGATCTTAGCAATATGCCAGAACATTTATGAGAGGATTCACACTTGTGATTCTCAATGATTGAATGGAAACTCCTGCCAGGGTCAACATCAAACAGCCCTGACAGCAGGTCACTTCGGTAATTCTTTATGGGTTACGCTTAGTGTTCGCGGTGGTTTCAAACGGTCTACAGTCGTGGAGTGATACCCAGCGACTCACCCAGTCATTGAGCTACTTAGTGGGTCTTGTAAGCTCCTTCGGGGGTATCTGACATGGGAACGGCCTTGATAAGGGTTAGAAGGAGTCTTCACACTATGCTGTTGACGATCTCTAATTCTTATCTGTAAGTACCGGTTGATTTATTGCTAACTGTTTACTTGCAGCTATACATCATCTCCATGGCGAAGGATTCCACATGCTCATACATGCATCTCGAAGTCAAAGAAAAGTTCTCACAAAGATCAAAACAAAGAAAGATTCTACGCAATGTGAAAGAATCTACAATAGTAAAGAAACAAAGATCTGTGTGAAAGAACGGGAATAACAAATGTATGTATCACAAAGAATAAAGACGTATGAGCATGTTGGAATGGCGAACAACCACCACAGACGTAGAAGTGACGAAAGGCAGATTGCTCCATATCACAGAGGAACAAAGAACGATGAATAGTCAGTTATCAAAGATCACAATGCATGAAGGAACAAAGGCTAAACACTATTCTACAACGACACACAAAGTTAAAGACAAAGAACACGGAAGACCTAATCACGTGGAGCATCATTCGAATGACCACCCCTTAGGGGGAGATTGTTAGCATTAAAAATATGTATTAAAAAGTGATGGTCATTCTCGTACGTGTAACTTTGTAATGTGTCGTAGATTACAATAGAATAGTCAATGGGCTTATGGTTTGGACTAATCTAATAGGTTATAAGTTATGTATTACATCTAGTCCATACTTAATATAAAAGTCCAATCCATGACCAAGCCCATCCAAGCCCATTAGGGTGTCACTTGTCTTACTATATAAACACCTCAAATGAGTCATTTGAGGTGTGTGCTTGTGTGTGTATTGTGTGTGTTTTCTTTTAATAAAAGTTCTCATTTCCATCTCTCTATATATATATACACGACATACATATACATATATCAAGTCACCATCTTTCCATCTCTACTTCATCTTTGCTTCTATATTGTTGTGATAAAGTTGTGTTATTTAAGGTCCTACACATCTTCTCCAACATTTTATACACGCTAAACCCTAATTGTATGTGAGCATTATCCCGACTTTAGATAAACACTCTTATCTTGGGCTTCTTACCACTCATAACCTGACACCACGATAATATCAACCTAAACTATAGAGAAATATATGATCCGACACAACTATTTTAAACAATCATGATAAAATGTATTTTAGGTCTTAAAAAATATGTTTTGATTGGTTATTCAACTGTTAAAAAGGCCTACGAACTTTTAAGCTTGGATACTAGAAATGTGTTTTTTGGAAAGGTTATTAAGTTTTGTGAAAATGTTTTTCCTTTAAAAATGAAAACCTGTGACTCTACCGTTGCTCAAAGGGCAAGAGAAGCATATCCCTTGAACTTTTTTGATAGTCTGTGGTCTCAAAGGTGCAATGATGAAAGGAGAGATTCACCGGTTGAGGATGGCAGCGAGTCACCATCCAGAGATGCATTAGACACTACACATATGCATCAGGAAGGGTGGCAATCTACAACCCATTATGGTAACCAAACTGGTCTAAGGGCAATGTGTTCCAAAATGAAAATGTTTCAACTCGGTCTGTAGATGTTAATGATGATGTACATACACTTGTATTAAAAAGAAATAGTAGAGAGTCAAGGTTGCCTATTAGATTCAATGATTATGTGTTAAATGCTAAAGCCAGATATGGTATTGAGAAACATGTGAGTTATGGTATATTGAGCATGTCTAATAAATGTTTTGCTTCTACATTGAATAAGTCCATTGAACCTACTAGCTATGAAGAAGTTGTTAAAGATCCTAACTGGGCTAAGGCTATGAACAATGAAATTGAACTTTTAAATAGAAACAATATTTGGACTGAATGTGTTTTGCCTGTTGGTAGACATGCTATAGGGTATAAATGGATCTGGAAAATTAAGTATAAGTCTACTATTGAGATTGATAGATATAAGGCTAGGCTGGTTGCTAAAGGCTTTAATCAAAGAGACGACTTTGATTGTGATGAAACCTTTAGTCCAGTGGTTAAAATGGTTGCTGTCAGATGCTTAATTAGCATTGTTGTTAATATGGATCGGCCTTTATATCAATTAGATGTTAATAATGCTTTTCTTTATGGAGAATTGGAAGAAGATGTGTATATGGTTTTACCGAAAGGTTTCAATGGTGGTGATAATACCAAAGTGTGCAAGCTTAATAAGTCTCTTTATGGACTTAAGCAAGCCCCAAGACACTGGAATGTCAAACTTACCAGTGCCTTGCTTAAGCATGGCTTTGTCCAAAGTAAGTTTGACTATTCATTATATATTAAACAACGGGGCTCTGTGTTTGTTTATGTTGATGATATTGTTATCACCGGAAATAATGAAACTGAGATTAATAGTTTTAAGCACTTTTTAGTTCCATATTTATGATAAAGGACTTGGGTGAATTAAATTATTTTCTTGGTATTGAAGTTTTAAGAAACAGTAAAGTTATTTGTATGTCACAAAGAAAGTATTGTTTAGAATTGTTGTGTGAATATGGTTTGCTTGCTACTAAACCTGTTGATACTCCTTTACCTGAAAATACTATATTAAGCTATTTTAAAACTGATAAAGATAAGTTCTTGAAAAATATAACTAATTATCAGAACTGGTGGGAAAATTGATTTACTTAACTAATACTAGACCTCATATTGGTTATGTTGTGCATTGTTTAAGTCAACATATGCACAATCCTTTACAATTACATCTTAAAGATGCATTAAGGGTTTTGAAATATTTGAAAGGGTCACCCCCATACAGCAATCCTTGCATGTATAATATTAAATGGATTTTCAATTTTTCCCTTTTCATATATTTTTTTTTAAATGGGAAACTTTTCACCAACTAAACGGCCCTAAGATTGCTTATAAATGTTTTTCGTGTCTCGTCTACTCACGATCAGAAGACCAGATCCCTCATCAGCATGCTATCAAAAACAAAACATTAGAAGAAAAAAACAATCCTTTTATAATTCTAGTTTAGACATATAAGGCTAGAGACATGTCAATACAACTTCTTCACACTTAAAGAATCAAACTAGTAAAGAAGTGATAAGATAAAAAACCATTGCTTTCAGCTTGAACTTGGCATACATGTTAAAATTCTTATTGGCCATTTGGTGGTACTAAATCAAAACCCTAGCCACTTTTTTACCACTAGATTTAACAAAAACATTTGTGAGATCTTATAAGATTGATATGCATACAACTTGTGAAGAGGTTGGTTAGTGTAAAATGACTTATATGAAACTAATCGGATATAGTGAAAATGAATCCAGTAACATTGAAAACAAAAATGAAATGGCTTTTCTACGAGCACGTTATGTCAGGGCCGGTTCTGAGTTTTCTGCTGCCCTGGGCGAGAAGATTAAATGATGCCCCTGCTTGATGTCGTAAACGCGTTATTTTTCTATAGATTTGACTTGCGAATAATACCCAGATATCAACATGCTGAAACTTAAACAAAAATATTCAATTTAAGTAATTTTATACACTGAGTTATTGACATCTAAAATTGCATGGCATTTATCAACAATTTAATATATATATATATATATATATATATATATATATATATATATATATATATATATATAGGGTGGGGTTAAAATAAAAAGATGCTTAAAATAAAAAGAATAGGAAGACATCTCAACCGTTGGATTAACTTTTAGTATTAAAAAACGCGGAGTGTCAGTTTTGTAAATAATCAAAACATAAGGGGCGGATGTTAAGCTATTCAAACTACACGTACCATATTCAAACAAATACAATTCACAAAAAAATAAAACCCTAGATCTGGTTTCACGCTCCATATTCAAACAACATTTCATGCACTAGTCACACTATAATTCACACACTAATGCATCAAATCAATGGTGAAGATTCATAAAAATCAGATTAAAGCTGCTCGTAAGATCATCCACAAACCCTAATATTTTTTATTGCATCATTTATTTAGTTTTATTCTACTTAAATCATTTTTTATTTTCTTATTTTAGCAACTAGAACAAGTAATCGGCTTATTGCGGCTGGTTTCAGTGGTACTGAAAGAAAAAAACAATCATCGCCGAAAAAAATTATTTCTGTATCCGAAAGTAAGTACAGTAAATTAGGTTTTATCTAAAAGAGTTTTATCTAAAAGTGATGCAGTAAATTTAATGAAGTGATGTATTAAGTGTGTTTGTGTGATTTTTGTTGATAGATGCAGAAGTTGTATGTGAACTGATGCAGTAGATTAGGTTAAGCGTGTAGTGGTATCATGATCCGAAAGTGTATTTCTGTGATTTTGATTGATAGATGCAGTAGGTGTATGTAAATTGATGCAGTAGTTTGTTTATAATGGCATAAAAATGTAGATTATTTTAGGCGCGTAGTGATCTCATGTTCCGAAAGTGTATTTGTGTGATTTTGATTGATAGATGCAGTAGGTGTATGTAAACTGATGCAGTAGTTTGTTTATAATGGCATAAAAATGTAGATTAGGTTAGGCGCGTAGTGATCTCATGTTCCGAAAGTGTGTTTGTGTGATTATGATTGATAGATGCAGTAGGTGTATGTAAACTGATGCAGTAGTTTGTTTATAATGGCATAAAAATGTAGATTAGGTTAGGCGCGTAGTGATCTCATGTTCCGAAAGTGTGTTTGTGTGATTATGATTGATAGATGCAGTAGGTGTGTGTAAACTGATGCAGTAGTTTGTTTATAGTGGCATATAAATGTAGATTAGGTTAGGCGTGTAGTGATCTCATGTTCCGAAAGTGTATTTGTGTGATTTTGATTGATAGATGCAGTAGGTGTATGTAAACTGATGCAGTAGTTTGTTTATAATGGCATTAAAATGTAGATTAGGTTAGGCGCGTAGTGATCTCATGTTCCGAAAGTGTGTTTGTGTGATTATGATTGATAGATGCAGTAGGTGTGTGTAAACTGATGCAGTAATTTGTTTATAATGGCATATAAATGTAGATTAGGTTAGGCGTGTAGTGATCTCATGTTCCGAAAGTGTGTTTGTGTGATTTTGATTGATAGATGCAGTAGGTGTGTGTAAACTGATGCAGTAGTTTGTTTATAGTGGCATATAAATGTAGATTAGGTTAGGCGCGTAGTGGTCTCATGATCCGAAAGTGTGTTTGTGTGATTTTGATTGATAGATGCAGTAGGTATGTGTAAACTGATGCAGTAGTTTATTTATAGTGGCATATAAATGTAGATTAGGTTAGGCGCGTAGTGGTCTCATGATCCGAAAGTGTGTTTGTGTGATTTTGATTGATAGATGCAGTAGGTGTATGTAAACTGATGCAGTAGTTTGTTTATAATGGCATAAAAATGTAGATTAGGTTAGGCGCGTAGTGATCTCATGTTCCGAAAGTGTGTTTGTGTGATTATGATTGATAGATGCAGTAGGTGTGTGTAAATTGATGCAGTAGATTGCTTATAATGGTATATAAATTTAGATTAGGTTAGGCGCGTAGTGATCTCATGTTCCGAAAGTGTGTTTGTGTGATTATGATTGATAGATGCAGTAGGTGTGTGTAAATTGATGCAGTAGATTGCTTATAGTGGTATATAAATGTAGATTAGGTTAGGCGTGTAGTGATCTCATGTTCCGAAAGTATGTTTGTGTGATTTTGATTGATAGATGCAGTAGGTGTGTGTAAACTGATGCAGTAGTTTGTTTATAGTGGCATATAAATGTAGATTAGGTTAGGCGCGTAGTGGTCTCATGATCCGAAAGTGTGTTTGTGTGATTTTGATTGATAGATGCAGTAGGTATGTGTAAACTGATGCAGTAGTTTGTTTATAGTGGCATATAAATGTAGATTAGGTTAGGCGCGTAGTGGTCTCATGATCCGAAAGTGTGTTTGTGTGATTTTGATTGATAGATGCAGTAGGTGTGTGTAAATTGATGCAGTAGATTGCTTATAGTGGTATATAAATGTAGATTAGGTTAGGCGTGTAGTGTTCTTATAATGAAAGTATTTTATTTGTTATTTTTATAGATAGATGCAGTAATTTTAATGAAATGATGTTGTATGTGTTCAAGTGATGTAATAATTTTAATGAAGTGATGCAGTATATATTCAAAAATTTTATGGATTTTTCTTCAAAATGTTACAGGTAGGACAATTGAAGAGCAAATGGATGTAGATTCTGAGATTAATAGTAAAACTACAAAAAAAAAGAAAAAAAATAGGAGGAGGGAAAGGTAAGATGAATACTGAAGGAAATGAGGAATCAAGCAAAACAAAAACGAATGTGAAGAGAAAACTTGTTGAAACTGAAGAGGAAGAAACCAAAAGCAGTCTGAAAAAGAGACCAAAAAAAATTATAATCAGAAATAAAAAGCTGACTGACGAAAGAGTTGAGGTAAGAACTATCAATGGGAAAATGATGGTTGCTGTTGTTAAAGATAAGGAAGAAAACTTAAAATCAAAAAAGAAGACTGATAATAAAATGGTTGTTTGGAAAAAGAGTAAAGAAGAAGAATCAGAAGACAAAGATTGTAAAGGAGATGGTGGAAAGTTTGAACCTGTAAATCTTCAAACAAGAATTTCACCTACTAATTTGAAGAATATTATAGACAATTGTACCCCTGGCCAGTATAAGCTTTTAGAAGAAATGGGTTTTGGCCATTATTGTGGAGAATTCAACTTTGAATCTACACCCACAGCTTTAGCAATGTGGTTGTGTAAGAATTTTGATGCTGATAGTAGCACATTGGTTTTAAGTGAGAATAGAAAGATTAAGGTCACCAAAGAACTCATTCATGAAATTCTTGGTATTCCAATGGGTGAAATAAAGGTTAATGCTCTTCGAGAAACCACAACTGCAGATGCAACAATGGTAAAATGGAGATCAACATTACCTTTGTCTGTCTATGACCCTGATGCACCAAAATTAAGCCAAAAGAAAATTCCAATAAGCAGGCTAGAAGCATATCTGAGTGGAAGTTCAGATGAAAGTTGGGCTTTCAAGGTAGGATTCTTGGTAGTATTTTTCTCAATTTTTGCCCATGGGAACAAAGACGGTTCAGTCAATCAAAGATTTCTTCCATCAATTGAAGATATTGAGAATGTTCCAAAATTGGATTGGTGCACTTACTGTCTCGAATGTATGAAAAAAGAATTAAAGGAATTTAAACCAAGAGTCTTCTTTGCTGGACCAGTACTTCTTTTGGCGGTAAGATTTATAATTTTTTTTCTATTGCATCTACCTTTACTTGTTACTGCATCACAGTTTATATTTTATCGATTATATCTTTATTTTATACTGATATATGTATATATATATATTTTTTTTTTGAAGCTTATCTACGTCAATTCAACAGTTTCTGAAAAAACAATTGTTAATAGAACGGTGCCAGCATTTAAAGTTTGGAGTACAAAACTTTTGAAACAGAGGGAAAAAGAAGAATCTACAGGTGGATTTGGTCGACTTCCAATCTTGGAAGGTCTGCAATTAATTGAAACACCGAAGAAATCACTAAAGAAGAATTTGAAAAAAAAGAAAAAGAAGGTTCAAGAAACAGGTATATTTATAAAGATAAATTTGTAAATATTATTGTTAAAAAAGGTGAATAAAAATATAAAATGATTTATTACTAACTGCTTTTTTTTTTCAAATACTAACAGAGGAGGATGTTGAAAACACAATAGTTGACCTTTATACTCCACATCTTGATCTATCTCGTGGACTGTACAGAACAATGACCAGAGATGAGGAACTTCAACGATTTAAGACCAAATCAAAGAAGGTAATTGTAAAAATTTATGATGCAGCAGATATAAACTAAGATGCATTAGATATATAAGTAGTGATGCAGTAAATTTATACATAGTGATGCACTAGCTAAAAAATTTATGATGCATCAGATATTAAATATGATGCATTAGATATATAAGTAGTGATGCAGTAAATTTATACTCAGATATAAACTATGATGCATTAGATATATAAGTAGTGATGCAGTAAATTTATACTTAGTGATGCACTAGCTAAAAAATTTATGATGCAGCAGATATAAACTAAGATGCATTAGATATATAAGTAGTGATGCAGTAAATTTATACATAGTGATGCACTAGCTAAAAAATTTATGATACATCAGATATAAACTATGATGCATTAGATATATAAGTAGTGATGCAGTAAATTTATACTTAGTGATGCACTAGTTAAAAAATTTATGATGCAGCAGATATAAACTAAGATGCATTAGATATATAAGTAGTGATGCAGTAAATTTATACATAGTGATGCACTAGCTAAAAAATTTATGATACATCAGATATAAACTATGATGCATTAGATATATAAGTAGTGATGCAGTAAATTTATACTTAGTGATGCACTAGCTAAAAAATTTATGATGCAGCAGATATAAACTATTTAATTGTAGTTATGTGTAATAACTTAATAAATACTTATCTAGCTATTTTAATATGTGTATGATAACTTAACTAAAACTAATCTAACTATTTGAATTCTGGTATAAAAACAGAATTCTAATTTTGTTTATGTTAATTCTGTTTAAAAATTTTGTATGCATAATCTATAACCCTATAAAGATTTAACTATGATGTAGTGGATTTATACATAGTGATGCAATAAATATATAAGTAGTGATGCAATAAATTTATACATAGTAAATTTATTGTATCACTTTACTGTTTCACACATAATTAGTTATTGCATCAAAACTTTCTGCATCAGATATAAAAATTATTGCATCACACATAATTAGTTATTGCATCATATGTTATTGTGATGCAATAGATATATAAGTAGTGATGCAGTAAATATATACATAGTGATAGTGATGCAATAGATATATAACTAGTGATGCAGTAAATTTATACATAGTTATAGTAAATACATACATAGATATAAAAACTTTTATTGTATTACTTTTACTGAATCAGAGTTACTAATTTGGTTTGTGTATGTTGGGGGTGAAGGTAGAAAAGAAGATGGAAGGAAAGATGAACCGAACGAGAAGCAAGATCTTGTTGATTTGAATGATATTCTGAAAAGAGTAAGTAATGAGAAAAAGAATTATGAGTTGCCTGGGAAAGAATTAGTTGGGACGAAAGATAACGCAATTGTTCCATTTGATTTGGATTTATTGACAAGCCAAAACGGAAGTCAATCAACAAATGAGAATGAGACAGAAAGCCAAGAGATGCAGTATGAATATCTTGAAGATATTGTATCTTTGCCCGTATCTCAGGAACCTGCAAATATCATTTCAAGTAATAACAGAAGAAGAAAAATAAATCCTGAAGAAGATGTTACACTATCACAGCTAAATTGGGCAATTGCAGGCAAACCAAGAATGACTGAAAATGAGATGGATGACAACATCATGAAACTCCCATTTCTATCTACTGGTATAACAGATGCAACAAAAGGTTTAGCTGTTGATGATCTAAATTCAAAAGCTGAAATTGCAACTCCGCCCTTCAATAGATTGAAGTTAAAGCTAAAACGCAACATTTCTGGAAACTATGATGCTGAGAAAGTTGATGCGGAGAAAGTTGGTAAATCAGATGTGGTAAAGGAGTCAACTGTTAATGTGGTTGATGCAGTTCCTGTGAGTTTTGTTGCGCCAGATAATTTCATTCCTGAAAAGAAAAATAAAAAGGAAAAAAGTATTGCTGCAACAGATCCAAAATCAAAGGGAAAAAATGCAGCAACAAATGTGGAACCGGAAAAAAAGGAAAGGGGTAAAAAGGGAGAAACAAAAAAGGAAATGGTTAAGGTTCAAAAGGCTCCAACGAAAAAAGCAGAGCCAAAAATAGTTAAAGAGAATACACAAAAACCTAAAGTAGGCCAAAAGAGAGGCAGAAAAGCTATGCAAGAGGATAAAGAGGTTGATATAGCAAAGGAAAAGCGTACAATAAAGCCCTCTAATGCTATGAAATCGCCATTCTATGATAGGAAAGTACGCATTAATCAAAAATGGCCTGAAGCAGAAATGAAAGTAGTTGAGTACATGTGGAGTGAACGCAATCCTGAAGGGTAATATGTTACTTCATAACTGTTTATAAGCTACTGCATCAATGTTTATATGTCACTGCATCTGTTTTTGATTGTTACTGCATCATAATTTATATTGCATTGCATCAATACTAAAATATATTACTGAATCTTAATTGTGCAGTGATATTGTTTTCAATGGAAAAGGATTACAAATAGAAGGTGTGTTCTTCTTAAGCCTTTATCCTGGAGTTGAAGTTGCTTCAACTATAATTGATATATGGAGCATTATACTGAACAATAAAGAGGAATTCCGAGATGAACTTTCAGGAAAAAGAAATGTTTACTGTAGTACATTAATGCTGGTGAGTTAACTAAACTATATAATATAGCTAAAATTAAGTTGTAACTTTTTAATGCTTCTAAGACATTTCATATTTATTAAAACAGCCTCATCGTATGGTTGATTTCGATGATGGACCGTATTTGGAGAAAAGAAGAATGAAGTTTGAAGAGAATCTTGACAGTGTTTTAGAAACTTCAGGATTGAAAGATTTAAATGATGTTGGTTTGGTAAGTAAAAAAATAGATTTATTATTATGAGTTCAAGTAATTTGTTTTTTATTATAAATTCCAATGATGTTTAAGCGTTAAAATGTTTACAGATCTTCTTTCCTTGTATAAAGATGACTGAAAATGGGGCAAATCATTACTATGTCATATGTTTTAATTTGAAGAATGGTGATATAGAGATACTCGACAACATCGACAATGGCATTGAAAATATCTCAGATAGATATTGGAAATATGCAGAGGTTCTGGTAAGTATATCTAAATAGAAAAAGAATGTTTTTTAATGCATCAAAATGAAAATATTACTTTGTTACTGCATAATGCATCACAGTGCAAAAATCTAGTGCATCACTATTTATATCTACTGCATCACAATGAAAAATCTATTGCATCAAACAATAAAATCATAATGTATATAGGTGTTTGAACCATGTTCAAATTTAGTTTATATCTGATGCATCATAAATTTTTTAGTTAGTGCATCACTATGTATAAAATTACTGCATCACTACTTATATATCTAATGCATCATAGTTTATATCTGCTGCATCATAAATTTATCAGATTGATACAAAAAACTAAATTTAATTTAACAGAATCTTATTATTTTTCACAGATTGATACATTTATCAATTACCTAGAAAGGAGAAAGCACCCAAAGATCGCTGATATTATGTTGGCGAGTGCAAGAATGGTGCCGATAAAATGGAAAACAACCTACAATGGTGTCGACTGTGGTATCTTTGTTATGAGACATATGGAAATGTATGCTGGAGAAGGAGTATTTCTGAGTGAACTACAAAGAGAAGGCGCAGCTCTAAAAGCACAATTGAAAATGCTTCGTGCAAAGTACTTGGCAAAGATATTACTTAAAGATCTTAATACCCTCAAGAAGAAATTAATAAAAGATGCAGAAGCTTTTCTAAAGAAGCAAGAAAAGAAGTCAAAGATTATAACTCAAAATGATGTCAAAGTTGATGCAAATTTGATGAAAATGTTTAACGAGACTCTAGAAAAGACACTTGAAGACTGGTAGCTTTTGGATATACTTTAATGATCATGTTTAGATGTTTCTATTGTACTTTTACATTTGCTTAATGGTTGTTGAAAACTAAGTAATACTCTTTTTAATGACCAGTATTTCTTATTGCTTTTATTTATGGTTTTGGTTTGATAAATTCTTTTATAATTACTACATAAATATTACTTTGTTACTGCATAGTGTATCACATAGGAAAAAAATAGTGCATCACAGTGCAAAAATCTAGTGCATCATTGTTTATATCTACTGCATCACAGTGCAAAATTTATTGCATCAAACAATAAAATCATAATGTATATAGCTGCTTGAATCTCAGTTTAAAACTGTAATGCATCATTATGAACTAAATAATGACAGCAAAATGATAAAACACAAAAAATATTAAAACTAATATGATATTCCATTAAAATTGTATGCTATACACTTCTTTCTTTTCAATTCATAATAGTGCTTTATTCGTAAAATAAAGGAAAAGAATACTCAATTTTGCGTGTAGATTCAATAAAAAAAAAAGAATACTCAATTCTTGCGTGTAGATTGTCTCAAACCAGCTCTTTTTGGTTGATCTTGTTGCTTTTGTTTCTTTGATGGTGGAGTTTCAGCCAATGCCTTTCCACAAGTCCTAGAATTGTGGCCTGCCTTCTGACCGCATACGCCACACGTCCTTCTCTTTGATAGTTCTTCAGCAGTTACTTCAGCTATAGGCTTAAACCTTGAAAAACAACCAGTTCCTTTAGTTTTACTTAGGCCTGGATTGTTTAAGGTTTGTTCCTCCGGCTCTTTGACACCTAGCATCGAACTCATCACAGCTTTCCCATTCAACTTTGGAACGGTTGGAATATCAATAACAGCTTGATCCAATAACTCTTTCAAATTGTCTTTATATATAGCCATCTTGCTCAAATCATGCACCAAACGATCAACAGTAGATTCAAAAATCTCATACAAATCTAGAACTTCATTCCGAACTAAATCTGATGCACCAATTATTCTTGGAAGAGCAGATCTTGAAGGCTTCGCATTCTTTAACCAACGTTGTTTTAAGTAATTTCGAGGAAACTCCTTAACATTGTTCATCCTTAAAACATAGAATGCATGACGTCACAAAAGCCCATACGACTCATATCGGTTACAGCTACATTGAACAATCATCTCAGACTTACAAAAATCAACCTACAAAAAATAAATTAAAACAAATCAAAAATATATTTAAATTGTCACAAAATAAATTAAGATAATGAGATGGACTACATATGACACTGAGATTTAATAAAATAGGCGATGCACTAAATTTAGATATTAATAAAATAAAAAATACTAGAACATTAATACTGCATTAAAGTTTATAAACTACTGTATCATAGTGCAAAATCTACTGCATAACAGTGCAAAATCTACTGCATCATAATGTATAAACTACTGCATCACTATGATTATTAATAGAGTATATAATATAGAAGTGTGAATCAGTATGCATTACGGTATATAATATTTCTGATACATACCTGATAAACAGGAAAATCATTGTCACCACGACTTCCATTATGATACTGAGTATCACGAACTGCATATTTCTCCATATTCTCAACTTGATCAACACTCAATGCAATGCAATACTTATACGAAGCATAAATCTCATCCTGCACGTCGAAGAATAGCGTTCTAGTATATAGCTTACATGCTTCTTTTTCCATCAGAAGATCTGTTTTGAATACTGGAGTTTTGTATCTAGAATCATGGTCATTCTTGCGCTCTATGTACCTCTGATACTCTATAGCAGTGTCGTAATGGCTTAAGAATTCAACAAGAGTAAGGTGAGGACTGGTCCATTTACCAAAAAAATGATTCTCACTTTCTGATCTTGAAGTAGTACGCATTAGTCCCGCCATATGTACATCACGTAGATACGCAGGTATCCATCTTTCCCTCATATTAAACATATCACCTAACCATTTGTTATCACAAAGTTCAAAATCATTTATCATACATTCCCACTCTCTCTCAAATTCTTCTGGCAATATCTGGTCAGTCCACACAATATCGCATATGCGTCTTTTAAAATCTGTACTACTACAAAGTGCAGTACCAACCTGTAAAAATAAAGAAATGATAATATAAATTTTAACTGCATCAGTTTGTAAAATAATAGTGCATCTTAGGCAACATGAAGCATGAATATAAAACAAATTAACTGCATTATAATGTATAATGTAGTGCATCATAGGCATGGATATAAAAAATACCTTTGTAGTCAATTTCTGCATGATATGCCACATACACAAACGATGCCTCGTGTTCGGGAAGCACTCTGCAATAGCAATTTTCATTGACGGATCCTGATCAGTAATAACAACATCTGGATCTTTACCAAAAGCTTCTTTGAATTGATCAAGTAACCATTTGTAAGCACCAGCACTCTCATCAGCAAGCAAACCCGAGGCAAATGTAAGACAACGATTATGATGGTTTATACCAGTAAAGGGAACAAATACCATCTGATACCTATAATTTGAAATCATATTAAATAATTAAATAAAAATCTGTTTAAAATAGAAAAATAATTAAAATAACATAAGCAAGAAATCATACTTGTTGGATCTAAATGTGGCATCAAACAAAACTATATCACCAAAAATAGCGTAGTCTTTAATAGCTTCTTCATCAACCCAGAAAAGACCAGCCAATTTATCATCATCACCTAAACAAAAAAAAAATTAAAATGTAAGAAACTAAAACTGCATAATCTAAACTGTTTTGCACTATAAAATAAACTATGATGCACTTGAAAATAGTTAAACTTTAATAAAGTAAAGAATATATGATTCACCTTTAAAATAATTGACAAAAAAACCAGGCGAATGAAGCTTTCGACTCAGCAACTTCTCAACAGCCATTTGAGCATCTCTATCTCCAATAAAAACACTAATTCTTTTCTTCTGATTCTTACAGTCAATGA
The DNA here is from genome assembly GCA_030686995.1 of Artemisia argyi. Lineage (NCBI taxonomy): Eukaryota > Viridiplantae > Streptophyta > Magnoliopsida > Asterales > Asteraceae > Artemisia > Artemisia argyi. The sequence continues at coordinate 1,567,939 of CM060680.1, forward strand.
CTGTTGTACCAACTCGATCAAACCCACCATGGAGCTGTTTCATCAATCTAAACCCAATAGCAGGACCAAAATTTGCATTTGAAACTTGATAAAGAAAATGCTGCTTTGTATAACCCATGTTCCTTGAATTCTTCATAAAAATCATATCTTTTTCAGCTACTAGGGGGTGGTTATGTCCATCTACAAACTTAGTAACTTGAAAAATGTTCCCTATTTTCTTAATTGTAAGTGATGCCAAACAACCACACCTAAAAGAAGTCCTCCTCCTTTCCTTTTTCTTAACATCACCAAACCTTTGAGAAACATCACTGAATTCACTTTGATCTCTTATATCACTATCTCTATTATTATCATCAGATTTAGCATTGGAATTTTGATTTAACCCTTCTCTTGAACAATAGAAATACTTCAACGTTGCATCTGCAAATCCTTTTGCCTTGTACTGACCACCTCTTCGTATGTCAAAACCTCCCTTTTTACCATACGACGCATAAAAATTATAGGCCTGTTCAACTGAAATAAACTGACAACCTTCAATAGGTTTTTCAAGACAATCAGGAAACCATGTCCTAGTTCCATCTTTTCCACAAACATAAAAACCAACATGATCTCTAACTTCAACGGTTTCAACATCTGCATCTGTACGTTTAACACAAAGAATGTAAATAATAACCCAATAAAAAGTAGCATCACATATACAAAAATCATTACTAAGATCAAACACAAATGTCACCAACAAAACATGATGTTCTATAGATATTTATCTACTGCAAAATTATTATTCATCAAACACACCTGATGCATCATGCTTATACATCAGGTTTCCTATATACATTTATCTACTGAAACATAGTCCTATATGTGGAAATCATACTCCTAAATCTACTGCATCATGCTTATACATCTAATGCATCAAAATCTAATTACTTGTCATCAAACACACCTGATGTCCTATATCTAAAAATCATAATCATAAATCTACTACATCTATATCTAATAACTAGTCATCAAACTCATACTCAAACACAACTGATGTGCAGAATTCCTATAGACATATATATACTGAAACCTATAACTAGAAATCATACTCATAAATCTACTGCATCATGCTTATACATCTAATGCATCAAAATCTAATTACTTGTCATCAAACATACCTGATGTCCTATATCTAAAAATCATAATCATAAATCTACTACATCTATATCTAATAACTAGTCATCAAACTCATACTCAAACACAACTGATGTGCAGAATTCCTATAGACATATATATACTGAAACCTATAACTAGAAATCATACTCATAAATCTACTGCATCATGCTTATACTTCTACTGCATCAAAATCTAATTACTAGTAATCAAACACACCTGATGTGCATCAAATTTACTGTATAGAAATCATACTCATAAATCTACTGCATCAAATTTGTAAATCTACTGCATCATACTCATACCTGATGTGCAGGATTCCAATACACAAGTATATACTGAAACCTATTACTATATCTAGAAATCATACTCATAAATATACTGCATCATGCTTATACATCTACTGCATCAAAATCTAATTATAAGTTATCAAACACACATGATGTGCATCAAATTTAATATATAGAAATCATAATAATAAATCTACTGCATCAAATTTATAAATCTACTGCATCAAACTCATACATAACCTAAATCAAAATCTAATTACTAATAATCAAACACATGGTGTGCAGGTTTGATATAAACATAATAAATTCAAAATTAGTGATTTAAACATAAAAATATTATTTTAAATCAATTAAAATCACTTACGATCATGATTAAATGATGTTGAAGAAATTGTTGATGATGATGAATGATTATTACTAGAAGATGAACACTGGTTAGACAATGATGATGAACACTGGTTAGAATCGATCGACATCACGGTGGAATACGGTGGAGAATAATCACGGTGGAGAATAGTGAGGTGGAATGCTGGTGATCACGCTGGAGAAGAAAAGAGGAAATCGATCCACTGTGTGTGTTTTTTTAGGGTGATAATGAGGTGTTAATGACAAAAAAATTTATATATATAGTAAAAGGAAAGATATTAAAAGACAAAAAAGCCCCTAAGAGTAAAAAAAGGAGGGAGTGGGAATGGGACACATGTCACGATATGGTGGCTTCCTATTCTTTTTATTTTAACCATCTTTTTATTTTAACCTAAGTCTATATATATATATATATAGTGTATTTATATGACTAATATTGTTAGACATTAACAAAAAGAATAACAATTATAATAATTATCATTTCACTTTATCTTTCAGTTATCATTAACTTAGTAAGTTATCAATCTTGAAAAACTCCATTTACATGATAAAAGAACTACACTATGAATTGCTATAAATTGTCCCTACATTTATGACATGATGTTTAAGGGCCCGTTTGGTTTGTAGAGGGGTATAGGATTTGGATTAAAATTTGAATTATGATTTGGATTTGGATTTGGATTTGATGTAAGAGAGAGAAAATAATATTTAAAGATATATATTATATATTAAAATAAAATTAAAAACTATTTATATTCATAATAAGAGGAGAGAGATAAAATTTTTTGTTTTATAGTATAAATAATAGAGAAACGACAAAAAAAAGAATATAATGGAAAAGAGAATGCATGGGCCCACATGTCATAAAACCTAATAAACTGCCCCTCTTTTATACATCCTCAAATATTTGAGGTACAAGTCCAAACCCGAATTTCAAAAACTCAACTAAACATGCTATTTGCATTTATTAAATCCTAACCCCATATAAACCCTTCATACCAAACGGGCCCTAAATGGAAACTAAGTATTGATTTGCAATCTTTATGACATAATGAATTTTTAAGCAAACTGATACATTATATCTTAACATCATGGATTCCCAAATCACAAAACTGTTGTTTCCACATGATCTGAAATGTTGTGTTTGCTAGACATTTTCATCCACTTTGTAGATTCTATTGTTGCAACGTCTAGCAAATTTTTTTTAACAAACGAACATACTAAAAAGTTTTAATACTAAAATCATTTTTGTGGTGTTCTTTTAATTTAATACGCGACAAGACAATCGTCAATTGATTGCACTATCTAATTAATAATATATTGATGTGATCTCAAAGATGTGTTAGATCTATGTACTTCATGCTTATAAAACCCTAACGTGCTAGTTAGGGTTTCCACTTCGTTATTGAAAGTGTTAATTGTTGTTATGTGTTTTGCGTATTATTTCTAGTTCTTTTGATTAGGGTTGTGGGTTTAGAGAGATGGAAAAAGAAATTGTGAATAGTGTTTCCAATAAATCGAGATCTGATGGCATAGTTGTTAATCAGATTATCGACGCTAATAAGAGTTCTTCAACTAATTTGGCCGATTAAATTAGTTCGGAATATCAAGATTTGACACATAAGTATGCTAACAGGGATAATATGGGTGGCAGTGATGGATCGGTTATGGACTCATCTTCTAGTTTGGCCAATCAAGCTAGGACGAATGATAATACTGACCATGTGGATATGAATGAGGGGCCTATCATTGCTGATTGGACAACTGATGACGGTGATGTTAATTTGGTTATACGTGTGGACATGAGTACCCATGACACGCCCCTGCGTAATACGGCTGTTTCTACTTCTCCAAAGGTGACGAACTCATCTTTTTCTAGTGTCGTTAGTTAATGCTACTCTTAATGTTCAAATTGTGAGTTTTAGATCATTGGTCAATGATGATCGTATGGATAATCATGATACGATGCTAATGGCTGCCATGAAAAAAAGTTTTACGTCGGTATGATAACACGCTTGTTGGTTACTTTCTTGGTATGACCATTGCTTTCCCTTTAGTTCAAAATTATGTCACTAATACATGGGAAAATTTTAGCTTGGAAAAGATAATGAAAAATGGAGATGGTGTGTATTTTTTTAAGTTTGCTACCAAAAAGGGTATGGATCGTGTTTTGGAACGAGGTCCCTGGTTAATTCGTAACTCGCCTATTATTCTTAAAAAATGGACTCCTACTTTATCCCTTAATAGGACCGAGATTAACAAGGTACCGGGTTAGATTAAAATTCATAATGTTCCGTTGCTTGCTTATTCAGAGGATGGTTTGAGCTTGATTGCTACGCAAGTAGGGAAACCTATTATGCTGGATGCTTTTACATGTTCCATGTGTGTCGATTCATGGGGACGTATTAGTTTTGCCCGTGCTCTTGTTGAACTAAATGCGGATTCTATTTTGAAAAGCGAAATTAGTATGGCTATTATTAATGCAGATGATAGTGGCTATACTACGAAGATCATTAAAGTTGAATATGACTGGACGCCTCCTCATTGTGATGTGTGTAAAGTTTTTAGGCATGAGCATATTAAGTGTCCAAAATGTGTTAAGGAGGCGGTTCGTAGTGACAGTAATGGGGCAGCTAAAGCTTCTACTACATTGGATAAGATTGGTGATGGTTTCATTGAGGTTAAGAATCGTAAGGCTAAAGGAAAGAAGGTTGGGGTTTAAATGCCTCAGAAAAAGCAGTTTCGTGGTATTGATGTGGGTAAAGGGTCTAAATTTAGCCCTTCTAAACCTAAGCAGGTATATGTAGTTATGTCGAAGAAGGTGGATGCTACTAAGGAAAAAAGTAAATGAGGCAAGTTCGAGTGGGATAAATATTGCTACATCAAACCCTTTTGATGCTCTTGATATGGATGATACTGATGAGAATGATATTCCTTGTCTTACTTCTATTGTTGAGAAAATTGGGAAGCTTAAAAAGCTAATTATTGATGGGAACGCTACTCTTGTGGATGATGATGTTCATCCTCTAAAAAAGGTTGATTATCTGGGTGATCATGTTAGTAAAGATGAGGTTGCATCTGGTGATAACGATATGGCTAAGTTTTTAGCATTTGGCATGACTGTTGTGGCTATTTCTTCTAAGGGTTGGAGTGGAAACGGACAGAAGGAGCAGGTTGTGGCTACTAAGCCTGGTTCTTCTTCTTCTCCGTATATTTCTTCTACTAAGGCGGGTAACCCTTTCTCTAAGGTAGGGGAAGTGGTTGTTTTTGACAGTGATGATGAGGAGGTGCTTGAGCCGGATAACCCTATGGCTAATTTTCTAGCATCAACTGGTGGCGGTCATGAGCTAGAATATTATTATAATGACTATGCGGATCAGATCTACGATTTACCAGGGCAATTGGATGCTTTTTGTGACCTGTATGATATCAAGCTTAAAGGTCAGGGTAGGAAGTAATTGTGTATTTGGTAGGTGTCAAATGTAATCTAGTGAGTAGTGGTTTATTTTCTTGTTTAATTGATAGGAAATGTCTTGTTATGTAAGTTTTACCGCCTATGTAACAGGCTGAGATATGGGACGTCACCCATATCTTTTGTACTTAAACGTTTTTTAGAGTAATACATTTGTCGAGGAATTTATTTACCAAAAAAAAAAACGCAGGTACAAAAGTATCACGTTAGAGGAACATTTCATAAATTAGGGCTTAGAATATCATAGGAAAAATAAATATATAACTTGCATTTAATCTACTAGACGAGTACCCGTGCATAGCAACGGATTTTCTAGCGGCAAACAGTTATTGTTGTGATAAAACGTGAAATAACAAAAATGCTGCGCGACAAGATATCTAGCGGCAAAGAATGATAAGTGTACCAACCACAAAGCATGCTAACATGTTAAATGAATTTTTTTTTGGGTAAAGGGGAATAATCCTGTACCCCGGTAAAATATATTAACCAAAAAACATTGAAGTACAACGGATGAGGGTGACATCCCTCATCTCAGTCCCTTAGGACACTTACAGACTCTCATATAAGAATGACACACCATTCTTATAACTTACAGAAAGAACTAACCAATAAAGACTCATATAAAAGTGACAAACCACGCTTATAATAAACATTGAACACAAACTACAACGACAATATATAAAACATAAAATGCTATTCAAGTAGACGAATCCTTGAATCTTCAAATCGCCATAGTAGTTCAAACTTCCAGCTTCAACCAATTGCGTCTTCTATTAGTACTATGCAAAATGCATAATCTAATAACCTAATGAGAGTGACTTCCATAGCAATCGAGTTTGAAGCATAAACATGGTCTAAACGACCAATGACTTGAACCTATCTTCCAACCAATACGAGTGAAACACATGAAGATAACCAATGATCAAATCACAATCCCACCACACCTCCCATGATTAATCAAAGACAAAAATTAGTAACTTTAAACGCCATGTCATGGAAGAACGAATAGGGTTTTTGAATAAGTAGCCCTAAAACTTATTTACCAACTAACTGATCTTGCAATTGCGAATAGAATCAGAATTCACATCATTATGACCAGCAACATACCAATACCATCATCTAAATCCATAGCAGCAGCATAGGGACCAAGATGAAATAACCTAAGGTTTCCAGCACCGATCACAAATCCAAATAATACTTATTGGTAATCGATCTTGTGAAAGGAGAAGCAAATTAGCATGGTTCGAATATAATCAGCATCCCAACAATCGAACCAGAATTGCCAATCTGGAAAATATCAAACCCTAACTTCCATCATCACTATCACCACATCAATAGAAAAATTAAATCCTTGTAAACCTAAATTGCATGGTAGCGATGAACAACTAATATCAAAACTAGGGTTACAAAACCCTAACTTGGACAATGAAACTCCATTATTGATCTGCTAACACCAATCCAAACCAGGAATATAAAGGAAAACCAGCATGATCAAAATGATTAATCAGTAGGGAAACAAACCCTACACATCCCAGCATCATAACCATCTCTCTCAATACCCCACGTGCCATAAAACTTCCATACCGCTATCCAAACAAGGAACTCACAAAATAACAACCAGCCCTAACGAGGGTAACAACCATGCAAGTAACAGATCGAATATAACAAAACCCAAAGGTTTTGTTTAGGCGTTCAAAGATTCCTCCCAATAGAAACGATAAGCAAAAACCTAAAAAAGGTTTTTAGACCATAAGCGCAGCAGCATAAATCAAATCGACCCACGTATATAGAGGTTGATAAAATATGGGTGCGATTACACGACCACAAAGCAAAACCATAAACCCTTTTGCTACACAATAAAAACGAAACCCTAATTGGATTTCGAATGAAGAACAATGAGCAGCAACAAGGGATCGACCATATATATAATCGATTAAGGAATAACTGACTATAGAATCAAGAGATCAGGATCGATTAATACATAATCAGTAACAAAACCAACTTATTTAGAAGAATCAGATTTAGGGTTTCATTAATGAATATAAGAACGATTAAGGATAAAACAAGAAGAACACCAACCCTCCACCCTAACAAACCAGATTCTTAGTTGTTAATTCAATAATCCTAATAAGGATTAAAGAAAGAACAAATCAGATAGGAAGAATATGGCCGGATTTGATAGGGTGGGGGAGGCAGAAATCGCCCCAAGTTGAGAGAGAGAACTAGGGTTTCTTTACCTTCTTCTAACATGTTAAATGAATTGATAGTGACTTTAGCATCTTCATATAAATATTGAATTTTGGTTAATTATTTTTTACTTCTAATGTATTTGTTCACTATTGGAAGTCAATGTCTTAAACCATTTTAAAGTTACTCACTATTTTAATTACAATTACTGGTAACAAAGTTACCCCCCATTTTAAAATTATCATCCATCTAAATAAAACACACATTAGCATCGTATCATGATTATTCATAGATCTAGATTATTAGTGTAAGAACATTGTGAATAATAGTTAAGGTGTTGTTTGTTTATAAAAAAAAGTTGTCATAGGAGCAAGGAAAAGGGTTTGTGGTTAAACATGACCTGACCCATTTTAACCTGAATCTGAAAAGAACAGCTTGCGACCTCTACCAGAGTGGATCTGTTAGATGCCACGTACTAATTTTAACTGGTTGCACCCACATGCTGATGCTCAAGAACTTATAGTATCTTCATCTGAACATTAGGAGGAAGTAGTCTCTTTCAACAGCGAGGCTTCTCTTATAAACCATCTTCAATCACACACCACTATGATCACTTCGTAAAGCATGTATTATGGTTCACCGTGAGTTCTGATAAGCTATAACATGTATTAAGGCACTTTACAACACATATTCAATCAATTAAATAACATCCAATTTGTAAACCACAAAGAATTTAAATTAACAAAAAGGTATTTAAAAGTAACGATTTTACTATTTTATTATGTTCCACATGGCTGCCCACATTTGGAAAACGATTAATCTTATTTTGCTATGTAAAAGTTGTAAAAAAGGAGGGATTATATATCTTAGTACCAAACGATCAACATCAGCTCTAGTTATGTTGGGCACATAATTAACTCTTAAATTTAAACACAGAAGCGATATAACTATCAAAGCATGCAAAATTGTGTGCAGTGTGGCATATCAAGGAAACCTTTATTTACTAACTACAACAAAACAAACTTACAGTGAATGCTAAATAGTGAAGGAGGTATGTGGGTCTTCCTTTCTCAGTTTTGTTTTCTTCTTCACATAATTGGCATCGTCCTATTTAATTGACAACTGAAAATAACATTAAAACTAAAAAAGCATATCAAATTCAAAACAGAAAAGACAGAGAATTGATACTCAGGCATGTCCCATATTGCATCTCTGGTCCAAAATACGTACGGCTCAAAAACATATATAGAGCACTGTCCAAAAGAGGGTACAAAAGATACCTGCACGCATTTAAATAAGATGATAGCAATTGACAAACCCGTATATTTTGATAAGTAGATAAGCAGTCAAATACAAAATATAAGTAATCCCAAACAACTCCTTTGTACTTGTAAGGATGATGTCATGGTCGAGTTTAATGAATGAGAGAATTAGTTCACTATGTGTGCTACATTTGTAAATACATGTAGGCTGATGTGCAGCAAACCAGAAAGAATAAGTAATCCCAAACACCCCAATGAGTTCATTGTGTTTCTAGCAATTGTGAATTATTGTAAGCTGATGTTCAGCAACGCAAAATTAATAAGTAATCCCGAACACCCCCCTTTTTACTTGTAGGCAATGTCCTGTCTATATGGACCTAATTATATGTGCTTATAAAGTGGTTATTGTCAATTGAATCGTGATACAAACCTTACTTCAAAATGTGTTGTCTCTAAGCTATGACCCAAAGTGCATTGCTTGCAGCCACACTGACATGTGGTAATGGTGACATCCGTGCGCATAAACGTATTACATACATGTGCTAATGGTGATATCCGTGGGCTCACACGACCCTCACGCTCCATGTGTGCAATTCTGCAGCAATTCTCAGCTTTCTACAACAAAAGGAAGTACTGAAATTTAAGACAACCACTTCATTAGCTTATAAGGTTATCAAGTTGATGTCTTATAGCTTAATAAAGTCGATAAGCCTAAACTAATACTCATGAGCTGGAAAAAAAGTTCAATTCAATCAACTAAAACAATGTTGACTCAGGCATTTCATTGAACACATAATATGCAACTATAAAAAGTGCACATTTCATATAACATTACACGCACCTGATACCTGATGGAATTTCACCTTCTGATATCAATAACCTCTACACATTCTACAAATAAAAATCATTACTACACATATAAATTCGAACAAAAAAACTCGTAGAAAACTTCGTAAGCGCGTTATGAACAACAACGAACACCACGATTATCACTCCTCGCAGGTTATCTCAAAGTCAAAAACAAAATTAATGAACCAAGATTCTTAAAACAAAAGATTACCTGACGAAGATTAAGCCCATAAATAGGAAGTGGAATTGGAGGATGATTAATTTCTCTTTGGATGTAAATGTGTGGATATTAGTTGTGTTATTTTGTGATGAGTTGTGTTAAATTACAGCCGTGTAAATTAGGAATTTCCATATATAGTGTGATCAGTTTCAACTTTCAGCCGTGTAAATTAGGAATTTCCATTAATATGAGCAGTTTCAATGTTAACATGATTGTTTCCATTTCGCAAGGGCTTGTTTCCATGAATATGAAAGTTCAGTTTCAATGTTATTTCGTAGGGGCAGTTTCGGGATTGACCGAAAGTTCAGTTTTTCACATTCCCCTTTGACCATTTTTGCTTTACTAGACGAGTACCCGTGCATAGCAACGGGATTTTATAACGACAAATAGTTTATTGATAAAAAAAGTTTATAGGTTATAATCGAAAAATAATGTTTTGAAACCCGGTTCGACCCGGGTGGTTCAACCGGTTGAACCGTTCCGGTCGAAAAATAGGTCGATTTAAACCGGGTCAACTTGCTAGGTTAGGTCGAAAACGGGTCAAATTAAACCGGGTCAATCCGCCTGGTTTGAAGCGTCCCGGGTCAACCCGGTTTGTGTTTTAATTGGTTGTATTTAATTTGGTATATATGTTTTTTAATTGGTTGTACAATGTGAATAAATCATTGTACTTTTAAGTAAAGGATAATGTTTTGAAACCCGGTTCGACCAGGGTGGTTCAACCGATTGAACCGTTCCGGTCGAAAATGGGTCGATTTAAACCGGGTCAACTTGCTAGGTTGGTTCGAAAACGGGTCAAATTAAACCGGGTCAATCCGCCAGGTTTGAAGCATCCCGGGTCAACCCGGTTTGTGTTTTAATTGGTTGTATTTAATTTGGTAGATATGTTTTTAATTGGTTGTACAATGTGAATAAATCATTGTACTTTTAAGTAATGGATAATGTTTTGAAACCCGGTTCGACCCGGGTAGTTCAACCGGTTGAACCGCTCCGATCGAAAAATTGGTCGATTTAAACCGGGTTAACTTGCTAGGTTGGGTCGAAAAAGGGTCAAATTACCGGGTCAACCCGGTTTGTGTTTTAATTTGGTGTATTTAATTTGATAGATATGTTTTTTTAATTGGTTGTACAATGTGAATAAATTATTGTACTTTTAAGTAATGGGGTGTTTTAATTAGAGTATTAATTAGATTGTTCAAGTTTCCTTAATTAATAAGGGTATTATGGGGATTGATCAAAAGTTAAGTTTTCACTTTTTCACTTTGACCATTTTCTCTTTATAAGTAGTATAGATAGGTAGTAAAGATTTATAACTTTTATACAAATCATATTATTTACATGGGTATTTTTCGATAAAGGAGATGAAGAAGTTACTATTACATGAATATACGGCATGGCGAACAAAAGTGTCTTTTTTTGTTTACTAACAAAATTATCATTTGCCAATATCAACCAGCACTATTTTCTCATGGTAAATTTGTAACATAAAATATTAAATTTATTAAAATACGGTACACCAAATTTTCATTCATACAATCTATTTATTTTCTTCTGGAAGTGGGTAATCGTTCAATTTTTACCTACATAAACAACTAAAACTTTAATCATGACATATTTAACAACTAAAAACAATAGTTTTATGTTAAAATTAAAATAAATAAATAAATAAATAAATAAATACTGGTTGCAGGGTTCTAAAAGGCGCACCATGGTACTGCTGACGTGTGAGACGTGATCTCCACTTTACGAGATAGACCTACGCGTCGGCTCTAGGAGTTACATGAGATGAGGCGTGAAAGAGCGTGATAAGGCACGTTACGACGCGAGGCGTGCCGCCATTTTTATCAACTCCGATGAAGAAGGTTTTTTTAAATAAATGAAAAAGATTACATGCATGGATAGTTTTTGACTTTAGTCCTTATTTATGACACTTTTTGTAAACTCGATATATATGAAATATGATATAAATGCATAAGTCTATCACTATTTTCATATTTTATATTGCTTTAATTCACGTCTTAAAAAATACGTTATGGCTTTGCCATGGCTCCTAATGCGTGAGGTTTAGTCGTCATGCCGTCACGCCACAATTCACGATATTCATAACCTTGATTGAATGGACATATTGGATTTAATCAGAGGCGGAGCCAGTGGGGGGCTGGAGGGTGCTCGGCCACCCCCAACCAGCCCAACTAGCCTAGCATGTAGCTTGGTTTCCTGTCCATACTTTATATAAGCCTTCAATCTAGCCCCTGCCAATGCCTTATAGAAAGACTCAAAGAAAAAAGAAAGGAAAAAAAATACATGGAGATGAAGATGAATGATGATGAAGAAGCAGAAACATAGAAGGAAGAGAGCAAAAAAAATGGCGTAACAAAAATATAGTTGTGTACTAGTGTATAGACCTATTTTACTTGTAAACTTTTGACTTCTTGTAGGCCCAATATACATACGAAGCCCATCAAACAAATTAGAAGTTAGTGGGTTACAAATTTGAACAATATATATGAAACCAAAAAAGGTATAATGAAGAAAAACTTAGTTTGAGCAATATAAATGATTAACATGTCATTGTGATATATTATTGGATAGTTCTATTCTCTTTTCCAATTTTAAGATTTAATATAACTTTGACACTTGCTAATTTATGTTCGGTTTTTATAACTAAATAATATATAACATGTGTAATTTTTGCATTTAAAAGAAAAGGTTATGTAGATGCTTCGACGGTGCTATGTATATTTAACATGAAAAATTATCGCCTCATAATCATTAAAATTGTGAACCACGACCTGCCACCATTGTTCTTCCTTTCTTTGAAGTTTTCATGTCGTGCGGACAATCTACTACTTAAGTTGATATCCGACTATGCGAGTATTGTAAAACACGTGTTGTTTGTTTACATCATTTAGTAGAAAGTTTTAACGGCCCCCCTCAACCCATCATTCGGTCGGGTTGAACCATTCAGTAACCAAATTTGTGAATTGTGTGTTATTGAAAAAAGTTTTAACGGCCCCCCTCAACCCAAATTCCTGGCTCTGTCCCTGGATTTAATAATACTTTTGTTGTAAAAAAATAAACTTTTTGATATCTTTATAGGTGAAACAAAATTTCAGATACCCTACATAGACAAATATAGTATTTTATTTTTATTTTATCCATACATTGATGATCCTAGTTAACATGATCAAGGGTCAAGATTTCATATTCATATGTTGGGTTGGATCGATGAACTGGAATCTGAAATTGGCAGGTAAATAATTTAAGTGCAGTCAACGTAAATAATTTAGTCAACAGTAGCTTGTGTTTATTTCCACTTAATAATCCTTTCCTATGTTAATAGTGTATGTAAAAAATGTTCATAGTTAATGGTTGTTTAGTGTAAAATGACTTTATATGAAATGAGCAATGACTACCATTAGACGGAATCCAATGTGTTCTAACAGGCCAGTCTTCGAGTCAAGGAACGTGTGTCACTCCAAATACATACCTGTGAGCATTCAATGGCAGTATGAATATTCTAAACCACAAAATGGAAGTGGTAGGCAAAGAGAGTTAGAGGTCAAAACAGCACATTAGTAGTCGGTTTAGTCGATCCACAGTAATCTGTATAGTGCTTATCAAGGTAGCAAAAGCTTTCAAGATCACACTTTAAACTACTAAGTGCTAACTACTTATAGTCTTTAAAGAGTATGTTTCATCAAGACATCGAATACAATCAATCCATGTTGCTTCTTAAGTTAATCTCTTTCTGTTGCTCCGCCACGGGTTCATTTTAGTCTAGTTGGGCTTTCAATTCCATCTTCTCCCAACAGCGTGATTTTTAGGTCTAATAATAGCGTGATTTTTAGGTCTAATAATTATAATACAATCAATCCATGTTTTCAAAGAGATATACATTGTAACAACACTTTTTCCAACTAGGGACGAACCAAGGTTTGAAAACATGGAGTCTGTTTGATGTTTATACGTTATTTAGGTCTAATAATTATAATACAAGCGAGAAACATCTAATAATTATAATACAATCAATCGGTTTCTATTGTCCATATTCAACCTTAATAACGTATAAAATGTGGAGTCTGTTTGTAAATTATGATATACATTGTAACAACACTTTTTCCAACTAGGGACGAACCAAGGGGGTCCCAAGGATGCACGTGAACCCCATGGATTTTCCTTTCCTAACGTAAAATTACATCAAACATACTCATTTTCTCTTAAATGCACATTATCCTTACATTTTGTGTTATGATTCTTCGTTAGTTTTATAAGATGCACCCCATGATTTTAAGTCTTGCGTCCGCTACCAGATCCAACCACAAACCGCTACCGTTTTGACACGCCGGTTCCAACCGCAAATGATGAGTTGACATAACTGAATGTTGCGAATTGTAATATTGGCCTAAGCGGAATGAGTCCAACACGTAAAAGCTTCCTTGTTGAGGAGGCATCAAATGGGACATCTGCACATACACAAGTAAAAAACATAAGAAAAGTTGTAATCAAATGAAACATTCTGCGCCACTTATATAATTGCAAAAGAGATTATTTTGTAGTATGTGATTAAAGCTTGGCAAAACTAAATAATAACACGATATCTGAGAAAAGTTGCAACTAATTTACTGATTTTCTTCGAAGTTAAAAGTGCAACAACACCCTTACCATTTTGTAAGATCAATTTTTTAATAATTTTGCATAGAAACATGATAAGAAAAAAACTAACAATAATGCCACATAATATATCTCCCTAGAACCTTACAGTATCCATCTCCTACAAACCATCATCGGCTTTGTCTATCCACTAAATATGCCCATCTAGTTTCTATTACTCGATGAATAATTATCTAAGCATTTTAAATTTTGTGCTGTAGCAGCTGCTGAAATTATCTACAAGATCATTCCCTCAAACCACAATTCACATAACGGGACTGCAACTAGTAGCTGTACCATCAAAACTAAATGTGTGAATAAATGAACTAAAAGTCTAAAATCATGCTTGGAAAACTTGTGCACATTTTTAGTTACGAAAAACAACATGGTTGCAAAAAAATGCAGTTCAAGCAGCACTACTTTTAATAAAAATGCAGAATGCGTTATCAAATTTCATCTTACCTTAGTTGCAACCTTCACCCCGGATCCAATCCACTGTAAGAGTGAAACTACACTTTTTGCCCGTTATACGCCACTCGCTTTTCTTACCTTCATGTTCTTCATGGTATTCGTTCGTCGTATTCACAATAATTTCCCCGGAATCAACATCTTGAAAGAATGCTTCGAACATGAGGACGCCTTTGGTGGGTACAGCCAACGTGGATTTTTTCAATTTAAGATCGCCTTCCACTAATTCAGCTGGTTCCGTTTGAAATACTACTGCCTTGTATGACACTTTTTGAAAACCAACACAATCATCAAGAGGGTCACCGCCGTAATAAACAAGTATGTGTCCACATACTTTTGGATGACCATCAGTCCGCTTAGTCCGCTCATACGTTAACTTCATAGAAGTGTCTACCGCATCTTTTAAGAGAAAGTAATAGATGCTTATAGACCCATCCCTGCCTTCAACATAAAAAGTACTTCGCTCTATACTTTGTTCTCCACTCCAAAATTCTGCCAGCGTTATCTCTTTCTCGCCATTGCAAAGCTGATAACATGCATCCTTTTTCTTAGAAGTGGCCCAAAGATAAACGCCTATCTCGATTGATGAAGAAGAAAGTGGCACAGAATGGCGAGACGACGGATCGCCAATGGATAAGAAAGAAGTGTCGTAGATTCCTACGGAATCATGCCAGTCACGGTGAAAATAAGAGACATGACCGCAACCCTTCTTATCCACGGTGCACCACCCGTCTGATCGTAATCCAAACGTATCAGATACTGTGATTCCCCCGAAAAGATTACCCTTCTCAAAATTTGAATGGGTGACTTCGACAAACATAGAGAATATCTCGAAACGGGATGTTACGCTGATGAAAACCAAATCAACCATCACATATTAAAAACAAAATTATGCATACAGTAGACAATGGACCATGAAAAACACTTGTTAACTCATGTTTACAAAATAAATAAATAAATAAATAACAAATGAAACATTGGAGCTTTTACAAAAAGATGGCTTTATAGCCAGATTGCGTCCTTTCATAACAAAAAGAATCATAAAACTAATAAAATAGTTGCATTTTATAAATATTTTAATTTTATTTAGATATATAAAATTTCAATTACAGATTACCTAATGACCCAAACTTTGAAAAAATCATTATGCAAACAACCATATATTTTACTCAAATTGCATGAAAGATAGCATAGAAAATGTCAATTATTTTCAATATCCAAATGACCATAGGTTTACCAGTAGTTACCTAGAATCAGGTGAAGACTTGTAATGGTCCGGAATGGCCATACGTTCACCAGTTTCCTGTTTACAATATGATGGCAAGCCTTTTGAGGATTCCTACAGAAAAAAAGAAGTTCAAAAATTGTTAAAAAATTATGGAATTGTAACTAACTTAGCTTTTTTTATACTAATGCAATACTTTTAGAGTTGTTTAAACTTGACTTAGCTTTTGAAGAAAAATCCCTTTTATACTTTAATTTAACTATTTAAACATGAACCGATTCAATTCAATGTTATCAGCCAAACCAATTTAAATTAAAGAACATAAACCCATTAAACATATCTTAAATACCGCCTTTCACAAAAGATAAAAACCCAAAAACAAACAGCAGTCCTGCATCACACGATCCGAATGAAAAAAAACCAACAGAAAAACCGAAATATAAAAAATCTATGAAAGCCTACCGGAGTGATCCCCAAAAGATCAAAGCCTTTTTCCATCACCACTTCAGCCGCCTTACACAGCAAAACTCCGGACTCACTAGGCTCAGCCTGCCAAAATGATCCTACGTCTGTTAAAAAATCAAATTTAACATTTTGAAAATAGTAAATTGCAGAAATCGTTCTTGTGGTTTGCTCAGATTGCATGTTTCATCCCTGGTCTTTCGAAAGTGCAGTTGGCCTCCCTATGAGGAAAAGTTTGGTTCACTTTTCGTCCTAGACCATGGTCGAAATTTGCAATTTTGGCAAACCACAGGGAGACCGCCTGCACTTATATAAGGACCAAATCAATCCCAAGTTTTCTCACAAGGAGGCTGCCTCACTTATGAAATGTCAGGACAAAATTCTGGACAAACCAGAGGGACGATTCATGCAATTTACTCTCTTGAAAATTAACTTGGTTTAAGAGAACCACAAATTAAATTCAATAATATATGAATGAAAAAAAAATAAAGCAAAACTTTGAGACAGAAAAATCTTCACATTTGCCTTTTTTTAGAATTAAATTTACTTTTTTAAAATTAAACTTAGTTTATGAAAAGCGAAAATAATATTCAATGTTGTATGAGAAAGAGCATATGTATGTAAATTTACCTCGTCGATGTAACTTGTAAAGTTCTTAGACAAATCGAAGAGGTATTCACACAGAAAATGGGGAAAGAAACCTAAAATAGCCTCTTGGATAATCTGGAAAAGAGAGTTAGATTATTAAAACAATAATATAAATTATATATACTCATATTAACAAAATTAGGAAAATCTATAAAAATCAAACTTTTACACTATTTGATTCATCTACATTTGTATAATGTCTGTAGACAAGATAATGCTTCAACATCAAGAGTTTTGGAAGAAGACCATCTATTTAATTTGTCACGTTTTATTAAGACTATAGTTTAAGTATGTATTACTAAAGTTGTGTCGTTTATTTAGTTATTTGACAGTTAATTATGTTATGTCAGTTACTCCCAAACGTTATATTGGTTGGAGATAACTGTCAAGTATTATAGGGACATGTCGTTTAGGAAGAGTCATGATGTTTAACTTTGTATAAATATGTTTTCAGAATGAAAACATATGGTTAACTCTTTCAATCAATAGAAGTCCATATTATTGTTATCTTTGTATTCGAATTACTTTACTGCATATATTCATCATTCACAAAACCTCACACAAACAATGGTCAATTACAAACATATAATGAAACACAGAAATGTTGGCAACCATCCTGTGAAACAATGTCTTAATGTAAGAGAGTAAGTAAATTAGTACTAAATATACATCCAGTTATAGCTTCTTCTAATATGCTTTATTATACATTTAAAAGCATATTAGAAGAAGCTATAACGTTTTAGAGTAACCTAGAGAAACAAAAACTATTCAATTCTAGAGAACCATGCTTCATAACTTCAACCAAGGTTTTTTATGTTCAAAGAAGTAGTAGAAGTTCATTACGAAATTCGTCTTACCTCAGTAAATTGTAGTAAATGTAATCCCATCTCACGTTCTCTGTCGACTAATGCCTGTTGGGGACACAGAACAAGAAAGTGATAACAAGATTGGGGCCGAGACAAGAAATTTGTAACAACATGGAAACAGAAAGAAAGTCTTACCTTGTTTGACTTAAGATTGGGGCGAGAATTCTTGAGAAATGCATGGATTATACCCTGTGCTTTTAGTAGATGCAAAAAGGTATTTCCCTTTTCATCAAGCATCTCTTCAATTTCAAATGTACAACCAGAATATGTTTGATTTTTCAAGTAAGCATACCTGTTAAGAAAACAGTGCGAAGCATTAAATATGAATAAGTATGAGACTAGACTTGAATTAAATATAAAATAAAAAAATTGTAAATAAAAATCTGACTGTAGCAAGTTAATAGGAAAATAACATTTACCACATTGGTAAATCATAAATGATAACAATAAAATAAAGTACATTAAGGGTAAAAAATATGATAGAGGCGGCGAAGATCTACTTGATTGTGCATTCAAAAACTTCTTGATGACTGTACCCAGAAGCCATGTCTATGCCTATGCCTGATAAAAAGAAAAATGTGAAAATAAGCTATTTTAACCAATCATGTAAAAATAGAAATGGATTTGCGACATGTTGTATCACTTATAAGTTAAGAAAAAGATATAATTTGAAGTTAAAACGAAACAGGTCAAATGGGTTGAAAGCTAGATTGCTTTAACAAAGAAAGTGGAATGATATTTACAATAAAATAAATTTTGGTAATCACATTTTTTTCACAAATAAAATACAGAATAGATGAACAATATATATACCTTGTTTCGAAATTTCCCAATTAGACTCTTCAAATGTCTTCCACAATGAAGCAACTTGTTCATTACCGGAGGTTTTATATCCAAGATAACTCAGGGTAATGTCGTGCTCATTCACAAAAGCTTTAGCAGCCTGGGAAAATAGGAAAATAATCAGTATCCATTTCTCTTCATATATATATATATATATATATATATATATATATATATATATATATATATATTTGAACATGTTATCAGTTATGCACATAAAAGTTACTTACATCGAAGCACTTCATAACGTACTCCCGCTGCCATACGGGAGTCACGTATATAATCCATTCTGCATTTTGTTCTTTAAATCCATACCTACATATATCATTTTCGAACAGTTAATAAAACTGCACACAATTATGAATTGATAACATACTTAATAAAACTGCAAACATGCCATATATGGAAAAGGTTTAGGAAAATCCACACCTACGTATATCATTTTCAAATAGTTAATAAAACTACACACTTATTAATAAACTGAACATGTAAAGTACCACAAAGCTGCGAGATCTGCATGAACATTGTATGGTTGTGCTTTACATGATGCTTCTTCCTTCATATCAAACTTTCTTTTGTTTCTATTGACCCCTTCTTCTTCAGGAAGGTATTTTTCTACCTCAATTATAGACTGCAAAATATACCTAACTTATATAATTTCATACATACACATATAGATAATATAAAATGATAAAATATAGCAAATATTCATACAGCTACTTCACCTTCTGGTTGTGCATTTTTTCTTTCACTTTAACTCCACAATACTTAAGCATGTTATGCATCGTATCTCTTATATATCTGGATCGAACACCATACTCCTGTGACGCGAAGTCAACTATTACCGTTTTCGTAGGTGATATTGGTGATATTGGTGCCCATGCAGCTATACCATCTCTAAGATTCTCACGAATCCTCTACAAAAAGGTGGAGACAAGAAGAATCTTGGTGAGAATTGTAATATGTGTTTCAAAAATTTTTTGGAAAAGACAAGGAAAAAAATACCTTAGCCATCCAGTCCCCGTTTAATTTGAAGATTAAAAACCCAATATCAAGTATGGTGGGTTGTTCTAACATATCAGATTTCGGAAAATTACTCACTATGGCCTACAGTAATAAAATATTAGAATGAAACATAGATACATATACGTTATAAAAAAAACGAGCATACTCAAAGCCAAGATGAGAAAACAATTCTTTACCTCTGCAATACTTCGTGGTCCTTCCCTCTTAAAAAAATTTGGATCTTTTGATCTTAATATTTCGCAGGCACGCAAGATATTAAAGCTGTAATAATTATCAAATGCCAAATCATTCTAAGGATTAAAACCTCATACCAAAGAAAGTAAAAAATTACATACCATATGTAGTCACCGTGCTTTTTGAGATCCCCTTTGAGACGTTTAAGGAAGCAATGTTCATGCTTTAAGTGAGGATGATAACTCTTTTGCAATGCTTCATTTAATTCAATAGCCATTTCAAAACTTAACACAGCTCTTCCATATTTCTTTATTACTTTGTCTGTTGTTGTAGACATTGTTGTTGAAGTAGAAAAATATCTCTCTAGCAACAAATCAAATCATAACATAATTTCTTAGTTGTTTTTATCCAAAGCCATTTTCAACTACTACTCCATCAATTAAGAGTTAAACATAGAAAAGCCATGTTTTCAATAGCTAAAAATATTAAAATTTAGTTCAATAGACAAAACCCATGAATCCCAATTCACTAAAACTAATAAAGCAACAAACTTTACATTAAAATCATCAATCAAAACCATAGCTAAAAAGTTGGGATTTTTTTAAAGATTTTGCAAAACCCTTGTCTAGTTTAGCTTAAGAAACGTAACTCATCAATTAAAACTAATAAAGCAACAAACTTTGCATAGAAATCATCAAAACTCACTATCTCACTTTGTTCACTTTTCCAATTTCAAATAAGAAAATAATCAAATATAAAACGCTTACTTTTCATGTCAAAACATCATGAAATTTTTTAAAATATGTTTCAATAGTTATGAAACTGAAAGTACTAAATGGTTACATATATACAGCTTATTATGTTACCTATCTATAATCTATAACATAAAAATAAAAAACAACCCAAAAACAGCAATTCCCAATAATTAATCAAATCGAATATAGAATTCTAATTTTCATCAAAATATAATTGATTAATTTGCGACCTGATGATTTTTAAAACAAAATTGGGGGTTTTATTATTATTCTACAAACTTCTATTATGCATCATAATCATTAAATCAATAATAACGTAAGACAAGAAAAAAATAAAAAGCTTAAACCCATATAGAAAAGCCCCATGCAAAAGCATGCATGCATATAGCTATAAGCAGATTCAAACAAATAAGTGGTTGATTGATTAGCTACCGATTTGGGGTTTTCTTCTTGCGACTTGAACGATTGATTGACTAATAAGTTAAAGGGATATGATGCGTGTTTATACACCATTACCAACTTACTATAATTAAGTAAGTCCTATAAGTTTTAAAATATATAACATTGGCCCTTCAAGAATGCTTTTACATTTGATAATGAGCCTTAAGCAAAAAAGAGTTACTAACCAAAGCTATCAAATGTGAAGCAGGACGCGAAAACGAATTTAGATAACCCTAATCCGAGAGTTGATAATGTGAGATCTTTATAATGTTGGTTTGAGCTTACGAAAGCCGACCCGTATGCTTAATTTTTTTTAGGGTTAATTCTGTGAAAACGTACTATACTTGCCAAGAAAATCACTTCTGCATAGCGAATTAAAAAAAAAAATATTCTTTTGTACACTAATGTTGACACTTTTGTCTTTCTTTAGGTACTATGACCCTTTTACCCTTCCAAATTACATAAATGGTCCCTGGCAGTTTGTGAAAATTGAATCTACCGTCCCTAGACTAAATTACATAAATGGTCACTGTCGTTGGAGAAAATTGTGTCTACCGTCCCTATTTTTTTTTGAATTTTTTTTTCCAAATTTTATTTTTTCGAAATACTTTTTATTTTGAGTTTTTTTTTTTTCAATTTTTTGAGAAATTTTTCGGAAAAAAAAATAATTTCGGAAAAAAAAATATTTTTGAAAAAAATAGAATTTTCGAAAATAAAAAATTTCATGACATTTGCAAAAATATTTGGAAGAAAAATTATTTTTGAAAAAAAAAAGAATTTTCAAAAATAAAAAATTTCGTGATATTTTCAAAAATATTTGGACAAATAATTTTTATTTCCAAAAAAATATTTTCGGAAAAAAATGTTAAAAAAAGAATTTTCAAAAATAAAAAATTTGGTAATATTTTCAAAAATATTTGGACAAAAAAAAATTATTTCCAAAAAATATTTTCGGAAAAAAAACGAAAAAAAATGTTTTTGTTATATTTTCAAAATAATTTGGAAAAAATTATGTTGAAAAAAAATATTTAAAAAAATATTTTTGTGAAACGTAACGGCAGGGACCATTTATGTAATTTCCCACAGGGACGGTGGATGCAATTTTCAAAAATTTCAAGGGTAAAATGGTCATCACAATTATTATTTTTTTGTTGTTACTCACATGAAGACAAAAGTGTCAACATTAATGTACAAAAAAAGATTTTTTTAATTCGCTACGCAGAAGTGATTTTCTTGGCAAGTATAGTACGTTTTCACAGAATTAACCCATTTTTTATCCTATCGTGACTATAAGATTTTGTCGATTCAACAAACATAAGTTAACGTGTTAATTCATGCTAATCTTTTATTTGCATTTGATTTAAGAAGTATGCATGACATTATAGTGAAAACAATTGTTCAGTTCTGTACTTCAGTTCCCCTCATTCCTGGTTGCATTAGAGCTTATTTTTGAACACCTTTGGTTGCACCTTATTATTCTATAAAAAAAAGTTAAGCTTCTTTAGTTTTTTGTTTTGCAAAAATTTGTTTTAGTCTTCACAGCTTATCTGAGCTAAAGCTCGTAATTAAATTAGCTTACTAAGCTCGTCATTTATGTCCAAGTTGCCAAAAAGTTAAACTAAATATTAATGAAACCATTTGCATTCCTAGATTTCAAAAACATAAATCATAATCTGATACCAAAAATCAAAGCATATATGGTTATTTGCAAACACTAATGCACAAACATAACAACCATCATGTAATAACCATCAAAGCTCGTCGTTTAGTTGATAGCATTGGCCCATTAGCCCGTCTAGCACTAGGGCATCGTTTCTATATTTATATAGAGACTTAATTATCGTTTATCAATAATAGAAATGATCATTATTTAGTTACTTTCTACAATATGCACTCTGCAACATTTCACACCCAATATAGAAAATGTCTATTTAATAGTTGTCTTTAGGGTTTTGGTTTAGATAAATAAATTAGAAAAAGAGTAAATTGCATAAATTGTCCCTAAAGTTTGGCCAAATTACATGTTTCGTCCAAACATTACTAAAGTGCAAGGATCGTCCCTGTGGGGAAACGTTTGGTGCAATTATCGTCCCTTTTGATGCAAGTATCGTCCCTACAAGGACAACACTTGCACCAAAGGTTTACCCCACAAGGCGATACTTGCACCAAAGGTTTCCTTACATGGACGATCCTTCTAGAGCTTGGTGGAGGTTTTACCCAGGGCTCAAGTCTCACAAGAGACAAAAAAATCCAGGTTGGCCAATCAAGCTAGGACGAATGATAATACTGACAAGGTGGATATAAATGAGGGGCCTATCATTGCTGATTGGACAACTGATGACAGTAATGTTAATTTGGTTATACGTGTGGACATGAGTACCCATGACACGCCCATGTGTAATACGGCTGTTTCTACTTCTCCAAAGGTGACGAACACATCTTTTGCTAATGTCGTTAATGCTAATCTTAATGTACAAATTGTGAGTTTTAGATCATTGGTCAATGAGGATCGTGTGGATAATCATGAGACGATGCTAATGGTTGCCATGAAAAAAGTTTTAAGTCGGTATGCTAACACGCTTGTTGGTTACTTTCTTGGTAAGACCATTGCTTTCCCTTTAGTTCAAAATTATGTCACCAATACATGGGAAAATTTTGGCTTGGAAAAGATAATGAAAAATGGAGATGGTGTGTATTTTTTTAAGTTTGCTACCAAAGAGGGTGTGGATCGTGTTTTGGAACGAGGTCCCTGGTTAATTCGTAACTCGCCTATTATTCTTAACAAATGGACTCCTACTTTATCTCTTAATAGGACCAATGTTAACAAGGTACCGGGTTAGATTAAAATTCATAATGTTCCGTTGATTGCTTACTCAGAGGATGGTTTGAGCTTGATTGCTAAGCAAGTAGGGAAACCTATTATGTTAGATGCTTTTACAAGTTCCATGTGTGTCGATTCATGGGGACGTATTAGTTTTGCCCGTGCTCTTGTTGAACTAAATGCGAATTCTATTTTGAAAAGCAAAATTAGTATGGCTATTCCTAATGCGGATGATAGTGGCTATACTACGAAGATCATTAAAGTTGAATATGACTGGACGCCTCCTCATTGTGATGTGTGTAAAGCTTTTAGGCATGAGCGTATTAAGTGTCCAAAATGTGTTAAGGAGGTGGCTCGTAGTGAAAATAATGGTGTAAAACCCTAGGCAAATCCCACATCGGCTGTGGCCTGGAGAGATGCTTGGCTCATAAGATAACATTCGCCTTATAATGACACAACGTGTTTTGTGGTCTACTGCGGGTGGAGTTCTTAGGAACTGGCAGTTAAGCGTGCTCATGTGAGAGTAGTACTGGCTTGGGTGACCTGCTGGGAAGTCTTCAAATGAGGCCACAAAAACAAAGCCGTGAGCCTCCGGGCAAAGCAGACAATATTGTGGTCTGAGTAAGGCGGGTGTTACAAGTGGTATCAGAGCCACTCCTGAGCCGTTCGGGATGGTGGGGCAAACCTCATCGAGGATGATGAGTCCCTAAGGGGGGGGGGGGGGTTGATTGTAACACCTTAGGCAAATCCCACATCGGCTGTGGCCTGGAGAGATGCTGGGCTCATAAGATAACATTCGCCTTAAAATGACACAACGCGTTTTGTGGTCTACTACGGGTGGAGTTCTTAGGAACTGGAAGTTAAGCGTGCTCATGTGAGAGTAGTACTGGCTTGGGTGACCTGCTGGGAAGTCTTCAAATGAGGCCACAAAAACAAAGCCGTGAGCCTCCGGGCAAAGCGGACAATATTGTGGTCTGAGTAAGGCGGGGTGTTACAAATGGGGCAGCTAAAGCTTCTACTACATTGGATAAGATTGATGATGGTTTCATTGAGGTTAAGAATCGTAAGGCTAAAGGAAAGTGTTAGGTCACCATTTAGTAAACACAAGTATGATATAAAGAGAAATGAGATGAGAAAAGAGTTTGGTTGATTATAAGATAATAAGAAAGATAAAAGTGCAAGAGTTTCTTTAAGGTAATCTAATAACCAACAATATGAAAGGTTACATTAGCTTGGTATTTATAGGAGGAGGACTAGGGCAACACTCCCTTCCTCCTTCCTTTCATTTAGACGTGGGCTTTAAGGCCCATGGACTAGTATTCTTAAGCCTAGTAACATAAACAAAGTAAGTTAAATAACTAAGCAACCTATTACAAAATGTAATGACCGAGACTTGACTAAATACTAAAAGTATGATCCCAACAATCTCCCCCTAAGGGTCGGTCATCACGGTTGCTTGACGTCTTCATCTTTGTCGTTGACTTGTGACATGTGAAACTCTAGACGTCTTCAAAATGAATGAATAATAGTGAAGGTACTTTGCTCTTTGTATTTGTTCTTTGGTGATGATGTAGTGATTAGGTTATGAAGTTGTCTGCCGTTCGTCACTCCTGTGTCTGTGGTGGTTGTCCGCCATTCCAACATACTCATACATCTTTAGACTTTAGACTTTATCGTACAAGAAGTTCCTTTTCATGCATTGGGATCTTTGTCTTTAAACTTTGAAGATTCTGCTTAATGCTGTAGAATCTTTTTCTTAACTTTGTGTTGCAATGATCTTTGGGGGAGCTTTCTTTGACTTCAAGATGTATGTATGAGCATGTTGGAATCTGCCATCATGGAAGTGAGGTACCTGCGGGTAAATAGTTAGCAATAATACAACCGGTACTTACGGATAAGGAATTAGAGATCATCAACAGCATAGTGTGAAGACTCCTTCTAATCCTTGTCCAGGCCGTTCCCATATCAGATACTCCCAAAGGAGCTTACGAGATCTACTAGGTAGCTCAATGACTGGGTGAGTCGCTGAGGATCACTCCACGACTGTAGACCGAGATGGAACCACCGCAAACACTAAGCGTAACCCTTGTGAGGTTACCGAAGTGACCTGTCAAGGCTGTAAGATGATGATCCTGACAGGAGTTTCCGTTCAATCATTGAGAAATACTTACGCACTTCTCTCATAAACGTTCTCGGCAGATTGCTAAGATCTGCGAAGGACTTGATAGTTTACAACTGATGCCCATTGATGTAGAACATCAGTTGTAGAAATACTAAGTGTTCCTAAGAGATCTTTGATGTATCTCATGGCTCTAGACTCTGTAAGTGCACACCTAGGTTTCCTATGCGGATACTGGGGATGTCCTGATTCAATATCAACCGTCTCTAAGAGATGGGTCGATATGTTACGTGGGTTCCCCGTGAGAATGAAACAAGTCCTTTTAAGAGAACTTGAGTGGTTCAGAAGGTTTAGTGCATTGCGTCACTGGGTCCATGACGACTTAATCTTCAATACCGGTGTTGCCTTAGCAACAACCAGTAGCATATGAATTGAACCCGGTGTCTGCCCTAAGGTTGAACATATGGAGGGCTATTTCTTTTCACCCTTTTCATTACTTTTCTTTTTCATTCTTCAACCCCTTCTTTCTCCTTTTCATTCTTTACTCCTTTTTTCGTATCATACCTAAGGACTTCTAGTTCTAACTATTGGTGATGTCCTTGGGTAGATCCCTCCGGCTTAGGTGGATCATAGGACGGTTATTTCCTAACCTTAGTCACCTTATAACTCCATGACTATCCTATAATTGCCATTGAAACCTTTGAAAATCTCTCAGAGTGTTTGTGATAATCAAATATTTTGGTTAACACTTTGAGAGTTTTGTGTACACTTTTTGAAGGGCTCCCCCTGCACATGTGCTCATAAGTATTTAATAAATTTGCACATGCGGGAGGAGCAAGCACTTTTGAATTGATCCACTTTCCATGAACAAGACCGATTCGAGACACGCTTACATCACTAGTTAGACTAGCTTGAAGTTATTACCCGGCCTGGTCAAGTTCACAGAAAGTTTCTCGAGACGGTACATTTCTACTAAGATAAATCCTTTTCGAGACACGCTTACGTGGTTAGTTAAAGAGATGCATTGTCAGCTTTTAGGTGACAACTAGCTCTAGTAACTAACTTGATGTTATTACCCGTCGAGGATTTGTCCTTTCGATATAACTAACTTGTATTATCTCGTCAATTCCTGGGTGAATCTGAGTCTAGCTCGCATGAGATTAAATATTACAGCAACTTTTAACTTTCATATTTTAATCACTTTCCTTTTCTCCCCCTCAAAAATAGCATATAAGATGTTGTTTTTGACAAGCATTTGATTAAAATATGCTTTTTGAGTCTTACGGGGAGATTCATCAAGAACTTTTTGATTTAGAGCAAAGTATTTTTGTTTTGACAAGTGCTCCCCCTCAACAAGTGATTAGGTCTTATTGAGGTGAAATACTTGTCCTTTTGAGCAGAATTATGAAAAATCAGAAGTGTTTGATTAATTCTACTCAAAAGTAAGAAGCCTTCGCTCCTTATATTTAGGATTGAGGCACTGACGCGTACCTCAGGGTCCTTCCTTTACAAGTTCGGGTTGTGCACTGTAATGCGTACACAAGCCATTATGAAGTAAAATTATGACAAATCAAATCAAATTCTTACAATGATCTACCATTCAGGCCTCTGAAATGTCAACACCGGAAATTTCTGTCTGCCTCCCACATAGCTCTCCAACCTTCGAAACTGATCCCTGCGCCTTAAGCGGTTCTCGATCCTTGATATGAATCTACGGGCCTCCCTAACCTCTGTCGTAGTCCACCGTTTCGATTTACCCAAAGCAATGTCATTTACTCTGCCTTTGATGCCGTCCCTGACGAACTTAAGCGTTTCATCACAGAACTTCTGAATTTCGGTGTAAGCCATGAAGCAGTTGCGACCATTACTGCTGCGGTAGGTGAACCCGAAGGGATTCTTGAGCAGGGTGTACTGAGGCATATGTTGAAGGTTGGGGATGTCGAACAGGTTTGGTTTGGTAAGGTTGAGCTTCTTCTGGTAACTTTCCACTCCTAATTGAAGGTCTTCGACTCGTTCTCTGATTACGATTTGCCTGATATAAATGAGGAGGGCTTGGATGAAGGCAATTTGTATGTCTTTCGGTAAACCACAGAGCTTTCCTTGTACTTTGAGTAGATACAGGTCTTCGATATCATTGAGAAGTAGGCGTGGAAAGTCTGACTCAGAAATGTCGTACTCCTTTTCATCAAGTCTTTTCAGTGTGATTCTGCTGAGGAAGGGGTACCCAAAGAAAGTGACAGTCGAGATGAATTGAATGGAGACTATCTTCAAATCACTTGCTACTTCGCCCATCGTCTGATTAAGTCTGCTGCTTCGATAGTATTGTGCCCGGTTTTCTGGCCAGTGATGAATGCCGTAGAGTGCGTTCCGGTCATATTCAACAATTTTGTCAACGAATAATGATGTGGCTTCTTCTTCGATGGCTTTGTTGAGATATCGAGCAGCAGGGAGAAAGGCGAGTGAGGTAACGTACTTCTTCTCAATCGCACTACCGAGTGTTAGAAATTCCAAATCCGTGTTGAAGAAGGCCATGTACAGGATCTTTGGTTCATCAGGCCTCCCAACCATTGGCAGTGGTTTTGACCAGTCGGTGATGAAAGGTGCTGACTTCTTTGTGACTGGGTCGACAAAAGATTCTGGATTAATCCAGTCAATATCGCTTGACATAGCTCGAGCGATATTTTCCAGATGATACTCAAGCTCGATGGAGTTTGCAAACCGATCTCTGAGAAGATTGAATGCTTCATTCTTAATTCTGCGCAGCTCTTTCTTGTTCATCTTTTTCATCTTGAACTTGTGCTGAAGTAGTTGAGCATATTCCACTGTTCGACCATCTTGAGGTACTTGATTGTCGTCCAGTGGTGGTTGGGAATTAATCATCTTCTCGAACCAGGAATACTCGGCAGTCTCATCTTTATCGAGCCATTTAAGGACGGTTTTGGGTTTCTTGGGTTCCTTATCTTTAGATGAGGTGTCCGGTTTGGGTTGATGATGTTTTCCTTTCCTTTCTATCTTCTTCTTCTTGGTTGATGGTTCTGGAACTTCATCAGGCTGAGGAAAGTCGTCACCACCGGTGTATTCAAAGTGGTCGTGTGCTTTGGGAGCAGAACCTGATGCCTTCGGTTGTTGTGAGGAAGTTGTTGTGGTAGGCGGGATTACCGGTGTTTTGTACTGAGATGAGGGTCCTTCGGCTTGTTTTTGTTTCTTAGCCTGAGAATTGGGATCCCTGTCTTCGTCATCTCTTTGACGTTTCAGCTTATCGGCCTCTGTGCTGCAAGACTCTTTTGTCAGTTTATTGTTCAGTGCTTCTAGGACTTTGGCTTCTTCAGGAGTTAAGGTAGTTTTGCTTGCTAGCTTTTCCAAAAGTTGAATTTCCAAATCATCCAGAGATAGTCCCGGTAGAGGAGCAGTAGACTTGTCGGCACGAAGAGTGAAGGTAGTTGATCGGATCACTTTCTTGACTGCGTGCTCAGCGAACTTGGTGAGTTCGTCTCTCATTGGTGCCAGCAGTTCTTTCAGCTCAGCCACTAAGTGTTGTACCATGTATTCCTGTGCTTGAGCTGCTAATGCGGCTTCCAAGTTCTCTGTAACGTCTTTAGCTAGGAAAATATCAACTTTATCTTGTAGCTCTTTGACGTTAGAGTTCAGCTTTGATAGTTCAGCAACCTGGGTTGCAAGTGTAGCAACCTGATCTTCAAGTTTGCTTCTCTTCTTCTCATGCACTCTTTTGAAAGCAGACTTGAGTAGTTTGGATGCAGCAGAGGCTTTGGAGCTAGGTTTCTTGATAGATTTGTCTTGTGTTGATTCAGATGCAGGAGGAGATGACTGAGTAGATTCAATAATGGTGGTAGAGTCTTTGTCATCACCTTTCTTTGGTTCGGGTTGTACAGCTTTCTCAACTTTGGCTGCTGCTTCTTTCACCCTAAGTTCTTCTGCCAGTTGCTCAGCTTCGGCTTTCAGTCTTAGCTCTTCAGCCAGTTTATCAGCTTCAGCTTTCAGTCTTAGCTCTTCAGCCAGTTTATCAGCTTCAGCTTTCAGCCTTAGTTCTTCAGCAACCCTGGCTTCTTCTTCTTTCTTTAACTTCTCTTCAGCCAGCTTGGCAGCTTCTTCAGCTTTCCTGTTCTCTTCCATTCTAATTGCTTCATCCAGTTTAGCTTGAGCAATCTCTTCAAGTCTGGCCTCTTCAGCTTCTTGTTTTCTTTTCAATTCTTCTTCCTGAGCCCGTTCTCTACGCTCCATTTCTTCTATAGACATAATTCTTGGAGCATCGGTATCCATAGGATCTTCCTCTTCTTCCTCTCCCATGGTCATTTCAATATCGGTGGGAGTTACTGAGGGATTATCAAAAGCAACTAACACTGAGGAGTTTCCTGTGGTAGGCTCAGGAATGCTGCTTGAGCCCCCAGCTTCGGTGGTCTGAGAGAACAATGGAGGTGGAGGTAAGTCAGCATTATATGCATCAATTCGGCTGTGGAGGAGACCCAGATTGAGAGCCCTTTCATTTTCTTCTTCGATTGAAGGGTCTTCAGGCTCTTGTACAGCTGTAACTGGTTCCTTCATCTTTTTCCTTCTAATCCTTTCTTCTTCCAGCTTTGTCTGAGCTTCTGTAAATGTACTTTGATTGAGGTAAGATGGATAAATGACATTGTCAGCAAATTCATCAATGTTTTTATCCCAATCGATGTCTTCCTGATTCTCATCTTTCTCAATATTAGCATGGGCTTCACTATATTGAGGACCCTCATCAGATTCGGTTTTCTCGGAGTCAGACTGCTTAGGAGAAGATTGTGGTGAGGGAAACCACTCAGGTTCAGCAGTTGGTTTCTTTGCAGGAATTCTGATCTTAAGTGTTCCCCTTTTCTTTGGTTTGGTCTTGGTAGAGCTTTCTGAGCTGCCAGATTTGCTACCTTTCTTCTGCATGTATGATGGTAGAGCAGCTTCGTCCAAGAACCCAACTTTCTCTGCTTCAATGGCTTGTGTGTAGTACTTGTAGTTATTGCTAGCCTTGACTTTGTCGGTTAAGAGGCTATCTGGAAGTTTCATTCCCTGTTTCCTTGTACTTGTATCCATTCTTTTGATGACCTTGAGTGTGTCCTCATTCTTGTAAGTGTGCTGGAACTCATCATTCAATCTCTGAGGAATGTCATCATATTCATGGAGAAAGCTAGCAATTAGAAGCTTGGTGAAACGGACGAATGGAATGTTGGTCGTCTTGTGTTGTATATGCCACACAATGTCTTCCCAGATGATGCTGGCATAATCGACCTTCTTGACATTAGCAATGGCCCAAAATAGCTTGAGATGTTGGAGCTTGGGATGTTCATGGCCTGTGTCTCTGCCAGACAGTGACTTGGCAATGATGATGTAGATAGTTCTCCAAGGTTGGGGAAGAAACCTGATATTCACCTTAGAGTGCCTAGTAATGACCCCTTCAGACTCATCATACCCAATATCTCTTAGCCATTCAATCAATTCTTCTTCACTGGGAACTTGGTCATATTCTTCATTTGGTTCAAGTTCGGGAAGTCCCAAAGCACTGCGGAGAAGATCCTGGTCGACTGTTACTTGTCTCATGTGAAGCATACAAGTAAAGGATTCTTCCAGGAGGTCCAAGTGGATTGTGTGCCAAAACTGATGGATATAGAAGCATGCCACTGCAGCAGATTTGGTGAGTAGAACTTTGCACGGGTGATAGATGAGAGCATCAACAGCAACAAGGCAAGAAGACTCATTGCATGTAAGTTTGTTGAAGTTGACTCTCAGGTTGTTCTTTCCTATCTTCCTGGAGTAGTTTTCAGGAAAGGTGTCTTCCCATGCACGAATGGGTTCAGGTTCTGGTCCGTATGGGATGTCATTGTGTTCTGCCATCTGAATTGATCATAAACACACAAACATGGCAATTGTTGATGATGTTAGCATAGACATTCATTAAACATGTTTACATCTAGATTAGCATGTATGACATTGATCAGTGGGAGTTTGTGTGTGTGAAAACTTTTGATATGTGACAAACTTGAGTCATTTTACTAGTTAGAAACATAAAACAATTCAATTCCAACAAAATTTTATCATTTACTACAAGTTACACATTGGAAATTTCCAACACTTAGAAAAAATTTGGATTTTTGACAAGTTTACGCGCAAGTAGTTGTTTTACGCGTAACCTGACTTAAGCGTAAGTAAAGAACTAATGCGTAAGTGCAAAATCTACGCGTAAGATAGAATTTTACGTGTAAAAGTGAAACTTACGCGTAAGATCAATTTTATGCGTAAGATAAGTCTTATGCGTAGAAATTGAAGTTACGCGTAGGATTTCCCTTAGGCGTAAATTGTATTTTATGCGTAGGTAATGACTTACGCGTAAGTTCTAGACTTATGCGTAAGATCAGAACTTATGCGTAAGAACAATTTTTATGCGTAAACTGTGTCTTATCCAAGACACAATTTGTCCACGTGTCGAATCTTACGCGTAAGATTCAATCTTACGCGTAGGATGAACTTTTAACGCGTAAAGACGCCATTTCCAGAAATTCACCTTATGAAATTCGAGTTATGAGTATCCTGAAAGTGCACAAACATTACCACTGATCAATCACTAATCCATCACACTTAATTCATGCATTTTAACTCGTAAACATGCCTATTAACATTTAACGCGTAAACACGCATGAACACTTAATCATATCATCAATCAAAAGTGTTTCTGGATACGATTAAGCATGGGGCAAATGACACAAACATCATAATGATCATTAGTTTCAAATGACAACACAAATTATCCACAGAATCTCAAGATTGATTCTGCTAGTGTCCTACGAACCCTAGCCTTTGATTCAAGAACAAAAACACAATTAAGATGCAATTAAACCATATAGAAATGATCCTAGGCAAACAAGAACACAATCCCCATCACCAATTTCAATCCTAAAGCCTAAAATCACGATCCCCTAAATCCAACGTATGAACCCTAAGAACAAACTTGATCGATTAGTGTTTCTGGGTGTGATTGGAGTTGAGATACATGCTTATAATCATTTAATGACCATTTCCCATCTATCAATTCAATCAAAACATCACTTAAATCTGGGTTTGATTTCTACGCACAACTCATAAAGCAATTAATCGATTGTGATAGATTGAGCCATTGGATTGTTAAAAAATTAAAAACCTTAGTTTTAAATCATGATCAAAACATAATATCACTTACAGATTCAAGGATGGTGGATTAGATCAAGAGAATGATTGTGAGTCGTTGATTGTGTAGGTGAGGGTAGTAAATGTGTTTGTCAGTGAAAGTTAATTGTGCGGTCAAACAAGGTTTTGACCAATAGTAACTTTAGTTTAACATATTGACACAGTTGGTCCCCTAACCTCACAAAACTTTTAATCCTAATGCCTAACCATTTTAACACTTATGGTATTAGTATATTAACTCCAAAAAATTAGAAAAGAACAACTTGTCGTACTCCCCCTCGACCTTAGAACATGGTAAAATTAAATTGATTTTGATCAAGGAGAGTAACCCGAAATCCTTTTGAATCAACACTTAAAAAATGTATTTATTTTTGCAAAAATGTAAATTTAAATTTTTTTTTTTTTTTTTTTTTTTTTTTTTTTGATAAAATGCAAGTATAAAAGGTAAAATAATTTTTTAGAAATTAAAATTGTTATTTTTCCTCCCCCTCAACACTAATTTTAAATGATTTAAGACTTTTTAGAAAAAAAATAGTGTTGAAAGAGTTTTACACTTGCATTTTTTTTTTCTTTTCTTTTTTTTTTTTTTTTTTAAGGTTTTATATTTTTGTATTTTGTTTTTGGAAAAATATTTAAACAGATAGTTTTGGTGTTTGACAATCAATTGTGTTTTAAAAACTTTTCCAGATCCTCTGGAGTCAAACATCGCATACCAATTTGGTGAACTAAACTAGCAAACCTGGATGGTGCCAAAGATTTGGTAAGTAAGTCTGCCAATTGGTACTCAGTTCCAACAAAATAAAGTTCAACTGTACCCCTTTCGACATGCTCTTTGATGAAATGATATCGGAGATCGATGTGTTTGGATTTGCAGTGATGTACTGTGTTGCAGGAGATGGCAATTGCACTTTTGGAATCACAGTAGATTGGAATCTTGTTGAATAGGTAGCCATAGTCCTTAAGTTGTGATCTCATCCAGATGACTTGAGCACAACAGGCAGACATGGCTACGTATTCAGATTCTGTTGATGACAGTGAAGTGCAGTCCTGCTTCTTAGATTGCCATGACACAAGTTTGTCTCCAAGAAATTGTAATCCACCAGATGTACTTTTGCGTGTGTCTAAGCATCCTGCATGGTCAGCATCTGAAAACGCAATTAGTTCAAAGCCAGAATCCTTCGGATACCAGATCCCCAAATTAATGGTTCCCTTTATGTATCGAAGGATTCTTTTGACCTCACTGAGGTGTTTTTTAGTTGGTCTTGACTGATAGCGGGAGCACATGAAGACAGCAAAAACTATATCAGGTCTACTAGCTGTGAGATACATGAGGGACCCAATCATACTTCGGTATTTGGTAGGGTCAACTGGAGTCCCATGTAAATCAGCATCTAGTTTAGTGGTATAGCCCATAGGTGTATTATAAGTATCACAAGACATCATTCCATGTTTCTTTAAGATTTCAAGAGCATATTTGGACTGATTTACAAAAATTCCACGGGGTGATTGGTGAACTTGTAGTCCTAGAAAGAACGAGAGTTCACCCATCATGGACATTTCAAAATTATCTTTCATTAATTTTGCAAAATCATTAGAGTAACTTCTTTTTGTTGAGGCAAAAATGATGTCATCGACATATATTTGAACAACAAGTAAGTCCTCCCCGAGGGTTTTTGTAAATAGTGTTGGATCCACTGATCCTTTGGAAAAATTATTGGCCAGTAAGAAAGTGGATAGTTTGTCATACCATGCCCTTGGGGCTTGCTTGAGTCCGTAGAGTGCCTTTTTGAGTCGGTAAATGTGATTAGGACGCTCAGGATCAACGAAGCCTTCAGGTTGGCTAACATAAACTTCTTCATGGAGATCTCCATTAAGAAATGCTGTTTTGACATCCATTTGGAAGACTACCATGTTCCTGTGTGCAGCATAGGCCAAAAAGATCCGAACAGCTTCATGTCTAGCCACTGGAGCAAAGGATTCAGCAAAGTCTAGACCTTCCAGTTGAGAGTATCCTTTCGCTACCAGACGTGATTTGTTGCGTATGACAGTTCCTTCAGCATCAAGCTTATTCTTCCATATCCATTTTAACCCAATGACAAAGACTCCGTCAGGTCTTTCAACTAATTCCCAGACTTCTAATCTTATGAATTGCTGAAATTCCTCTTGCATAGATTCAATCCTGTTGTCATAAGTCATTGCGTCTTTAATGTTCTTAGGTTCTTCGTGACAGACTGTGAGTGCATAAATGCAAGTTTCTCCATCAGTGTGAAGTCGTTGTCTTGTCATGACAGGTGCATCGGGATGGCCAATAATATGAACTAGTGGATGGTCACGAGTCCATTTGTGTGTTGAAGGGTGTAGTTGATAAGTATCTCGCATGTTAGCAGGATCCAAATTTCGTGTTGACGACTCAGCTATATCAGGAATAGTAGGAGCCGGTGCAAACGGATTAAAGAACGCATCAGGATCATGCTCTGCGGGTTGTGGAACTGATATTGGTGTTGGATCTTCAGCTGGGTAGCGGGAGTTAGATCCAGTTTGTTCTGCTGTAGATGGTGATACAATTGGAGGACCGTCTCTCTCAACACTTGTGATAGTTTGTTGAGGTGAGTCTGGTACTGGAATGTTTTCAGGTTGAGCAGCGGAATTAGGTGAGACCTCAGTAGGACGGTATTCAATTGTGTCATCAAATAGTGGAGCAAACAGGGTTTCTAATTCTTTGCGGTTAAGTGGCAATGGTTCAGCTGAAGATGCCGGAGAGTAAAGACGGTTAAATTCGGGTCCTAAGCTGTGTTGCTCAGAAGCCATTTGTGTGAGCTCATCAAAATTAGCGTGAATGGTTTCTTGAATTTCTCTTGTTCGACGATTCCAAATCCGAAAACCTTTAGAATTTTCACAGTATCCAACGAACACTCCAATGTCAGCCTTTGCTTTAAGTTTTCCTAAATCATCACAATCATTTTTCGGATAACAAAGTGCTCCAAATACATGAAAGTAATCGATGTTCGGTTTCCTTTTGTGAACAATTTGATATGGTGTTTTGCGATGGCGTTTTGTGATCATGCAACGGTTTTGAGTATAACATGCGGTTGAAACAGCTTCTGCCCACAAGTAATCAGGTAATTGAGCATTAATCAACATAGTTCTAGCAGCTTCCACTAACGTCCTGTTGTGTCTTTCAACAACTCCATTCTGTTCTGGGCTTCTAGGAATAGATGTTTGATGTTCAATTCCTGCTTTCTCATAAAATGACCTAAGTGTCTGATTTTTGAATTCTATTCCATTGTCAGTTCTGACTATTCGGACCGTGTTGCGTAACTGAACTTGAATTTTAGTGAGAAAGGTGATGATCATTGAAGGAGCCTGATCTTTACTTCTTAGAAAATAAACCCAAGTCCATCTGGAAAAATCATCGACGATTACAAGTATGTAGCGTTTACCATTGATACTTTGAACACGCATCGGTCCACACAAATCCATATGAAGTAGTTGTAGAACATGATTCGTACTGTGTTCAGGTTTTGAAGGAAAATCACAGGCAGGACATAAGTGATCTTTGGTGAAACGGAATCTTGGAAATCCATCAACAAGTTTGAACCGAGCAAGGTCAGTCATAGTTTTGAAATTCAAGTGCGAAAGACGTTTGTGCCATAACCAAGATTTAGTCGATTCCGCTTTGGAGAGAAGACATATCGGAGATGTTGCAATCATATCTGACATTGAAATGGTATAAAGATTCGAGCCACGTGAGCCAGACATAAGGTCGTTTCCTTGTAAGTCACGAACAAAGCAAGTTTTCTCTCGAAATGCAACTTCTAGATCTCCATCACAAAATTGACCAACAGAGAAAAGGTTGTGACCAAGTCCTTCCACATAGTAAACACGACTTATTTCGATGTTCCCACTTACATAGTCACCATATCCCATGATTAAAGCGTAATGATCATTCCCGAATCTGACAGTGCCAATAAACTTTGAGACAAAGTTGTGTAACAGTTTGAGATTGCCTGTCATATGTCGGGTGCATCCGCTATCAACAATCCAGAGAACAATCTGTACCACCTGCATCACCAGAAGAAGACACGGATGGAACAGAAGTAAGGGTGGAACCCAAAGAAATTGCGGGTTCCTGTTGGTTAGAAACACATGTATTCAATAATTTAGGGATCCACTTAAAGTCTGGTTTGTGTTGTAACCAACGTTGCCAATTCCAACTAGTATTTGCTTTCTTAATGTTAAATGCACTAGTGGTTGGCTCTGTCCTAGATTTGTTCTCGGCACTTATGGGGGTAACTTCAACATCATTAGAGACCGTAGAAGAGGGCTTTCCTAAGTTAGACTTAGAGGCAATAGTGGGCCTAGAAGGAATGCGTGTCCTACGTTTCTTATGACGATTGAGAAGAGAATTAGCAATATATTTAGTATGATCACCAGATGATACGCTTTTACGACAAAACACACAAGATGCATTAATATTCAAAACATTCAAAGGTTCATCATTCGTTACATTTAGATTTTGATTACAATTTGCCATATTAGAATCTAAATCTGATGCAACATGAGTTTTATTCAAATTCCTAAGTTGGTCTTCTACTTCTTGAGCTTCTAGTTGTCCTCTTTTACGTTGCCAGAGCCTATTCTTCTGTTTACTGTTTTGCTTAGGTCTGCTAACGCTATTAGGGGAGACTAGTCCTGTAGAAGTGGAGTTTGCAACATTAGTATTTTGAACAACCTTTCTTTTAGCAGTTTTGTCTAATTTATACATTCCTGGTGCTATCACCGTGGTGTCAACCATCTTTCCTTTATCAAGTATCTTAATTTTCTCTTTCAACTCGATGATGATGTGATTCTTATCCTGAATATTAGACTCAAGTATACCATTGCAATATTTGATGTCTATGTGGTTTTGTAGAAATTCGTCATTTTCAACTTTTAACTTCGCAATTTCTTTCTCATATTTGAGACACAAACCTTTTAAAGACTCATTGTTTTTGCAAAGTTGACAAGAGTTTGAAACATTGTGACTTTGAAACTTCAATTCCCTTTCAAGACTTTTAGCTTGACACCATTCAAGCCTTTGATTGAGTAGACGGATTTGTTTTGAAAATTGGTTTGTCACATCATCATTTTTAATTCTCAGCTTTTCATTTTCCATTCTGAGTGTCTCAATTTCCTCATTCAACAGATTATTATCAACACAATGATCATTCTTAAGCATAAAAGTACCAGAATTATAAAGATCATTCATGATAACAGACAAAATATCAGCACAGAGAACTTGTTCCAAGAGTCGATCAGCATCGTTTTTGAAAACTTTTGTTTGTAGCTTTTGGATCAAAATCTCATTTTCAGCAGTATCAAAAACATTTATCCTATTTTTGACCTCCTTTTGAAGTTCCTGATCCTAACGTGTAGCACATAGACGAAGGTGTTGAACAATTGGTTTCATTTGTTTTTGAAAAATATCTCTCTTTTCTCGCTCGTAAGCGGATTGAAAAGTTTCAATTTTTATTTCAGAATTGCGTTCAATTGTTTCCTCCAAAATATCGATGTCTTCCATAAAGGTTTTGAAATAATTTAAGACACGACATTTTGGTAAACATGTAAGTTCACCGGATGATGGTAAAGGACCATTTATTTGTGCTACAGGTGGGACAGGAGCCGCATTGTCAGATGAAACATATGACTCTTCGATAAACCATGATTTCTCAGGTAATTCCTTTTGAGTAACAAAAGATTTTGAAAGTGGAGGAGCTTTTGAATAGTCATATGGTGTCCAATATTGAACTTGACTCATTTTAGATCGACTCTCTTCTTCAAGTTCTTCTTCTTCCTCAGTATCAAAAACAACAGCACGCACAATTGTATTATCAAAAAAATAATCCATACTGTAAATTTTTGGAATTTCTTTGAATGCCGTGTGAAGAAACATTGAATTGTAATCACCAAGTGCATATCCTGTATTGGGTCTCGGTTTTAAAGTAAATTTCTGAATTGTTGTGACAGAGTTCCCGTGTTTGTAAACAATGTGACGAAATTCTTTGAGTTGTTTTTCAAGATCAACAATATCACCGAGTAGGTTATCAATGTACTTCCTTTTCTGTATTTTATGTTCATGAAAATCCTTTTTGCAACTTGACAATTCTGTTTCTGTTTTTGAAAGTTCAGTTTGAAGACATTCAACTTGTTTTTTCAATTCACACTTCTCACTTTCAAGTTTCGAAATCAACTTTCCATTTGACTCAATTAAATCTTGCATTTTGCGTTGAAGATCTTGTTCTTTGTTGTAAGAATCTTGAAAAGCTTTTTCAAAACTTTTAGTGTGTTTAATCTTTTCTTCCTGATTAGAAAGCTGAATTTTATAACACTCAATGTCTCTTGCAAGTGTTGCATTAGTTTCTTTTAAAACTTTGTTTTTCTCGTTGCACTTTGCAATTAGCAATTGTTGAGCATTCAGTTGTTTAGATAACATTATGAGGTCAGGGTCTGGATCAAATGATGGTTCATGTTGTTCTGACTGATCATATTTATCATTCTCAATAGGATCATCAAATGAAACAACTGTGTCATCATCAAATATGACAACTGTGCTTATTTGTTCATCTTGTTGAGATGATGAAGATGATGTAGATGGAACAACTTGCGCCATATCTGATTCAGAGGCAGAAGGTGAGACAATTTCATTAATAAAGCATTCATCGAGGTCATGTACCTGAGACAAGCCATCAGTGTCATACACTGGACCTGAATCATTGAGCTTAAGTTCCTGCATGTTGGCCATAAGCATCACAGCTGCATTAGCTTCCAGATCTTCCATGTCATCATCATTGTGTACATTTGCCATGAAGTTGTTGTCTTGTTCAGGGAAATGTCCATCCTTTTCATCTTAAAGAGCCATGAGTAATGCCTGCTTGTGAAACTTACTACCCCGAGTACGCGGTTTGGGACATGCTGTCGCTATATGACCTTGTTCATTGCAATTGTAGCACCACACTGCATTCCCTGAGTTGGAGTTCCTAGGTGCAACTGATTCAGACCTTTGCTGAGAAGATCCTGAGTTGTTCCTGAACCCACCATTGTTACTAAACCTCTGACCATTCCCATAATTTCCTGAAGAATTTCCTGAACCAGATCGACCATAGCCACGATTCTGAATTTCCACTCTTCCATCATTGACAACAGCTTGATTCCTTGTGTTAGACGATGAACGTTGACGATTGTTTGTTTTGTTGGAGAATTTGCTGAAAGCACGAGCAATAAGAGCAAGTCCCTGATTCAACGTATTAAAGTCATCATCGTCATCATCATTGGAGTTGGAGTAGTACACAGCATCATTGTTGTTTAACGGAACAAGTTGAGTAGAATCATTCTGTAGAGATGAATCATAAGGGACCATTTGGTTCGAGGTGGAAGATTGTGGATAACTGAAGTAGTTCTGCTCTTGAACATATGCATGATTTGACATTGGTAGTGGAGCATGGGGAGATTGAGCTACGAGAGCCAAAGAATTTGGTGTTGATGTTGGTGTGTATCCTCCTCGTAAAGCTCTATCTTTTTCCACTTCAGGTTCATGGTGTTTCAGAAAATCATACAACAAGCCGTATGGAGCATCATGAAGATTCTTCGTTTGACGAACAAATGTCACATATTTGTGCCAATCAGGGCCAAGACTACCAACAAATTTGGAGTTTACAGCGATCCTTGGTACATTGATTTTGTGATGTTCCAGATCATTGACCACATTTGTGAAACGATGATAGTAGGATTCAAGTGACTCTCCAGGTTCAATTGTGATGTCAGTGTATTCCATGTATAGCTTGGATTCCATGTCATCTTTGTTCAATTGAGTGGCTTCCATGAGGAGATGAACGTGTTCCCACATAGCTTTGGCTGTTTTCTGAGCATCAACACTGCGATAGATCGGATTAGGTATACCTTGAAGTATATAAGCCATTGCATACTGATCAGCTTCACGATGTAGTTTTTGTTCTTCAGAGAGTGAAGATTCTGGAAGGGGTCTATCACCAGGAGGACGTGGAGGATCAGCATTTGGATCACCAGCTTCAAATCGTGTTGGCCACTCAAATGGTCCTTCAAGTATCACTTGCTTTAAGAACTGCCCATGAGGTTTCTTTAGTTCAAGAAATCTTAAGAATCGACTTGACCATTGAACATAATTCCCAGGTGTTAGCATTGGAGGTGTTTCAAGTGATCCTGCCTCATGTCGGGATTGTTGAGTTGTAATAACTTCACACATTCTGTCAAACCAGTGAGGTTGTTTGGAGGAAAACTGAGTGGTTTGTTGTAGCACTTGATATGGTTGCTGTTGAGGAATGAGTTGTTGTTGCATCATTAGGTAATGTTGTTGTGGATTGTATTGAGGAGGTTGTTGATTCATTATGTGCGGAAGGTATTGTTGTTGCTGATACTGCTGATGCTGAGGTTGCTGAAACTGCTGATGTTGAGGTTGCTGAATATGAGGGAAGTAATGATTAGGTGGTTGAGACATCTTAGAACACTTGTGTAGAAATGAATCTTTGTAGAAGATTGAAATGCACGTTCCTTTGTGTAAGTTGCAAAATCCTTGGGGTAAGTTCAAATCTTACGCGTAAACTTTAAGTTATGCGTAAAGAGTAGGTTTATGCGTAAACTTCTAGTTTATGCGTAAGTTTCCTCTTTACGCGTAAGCTTAGGCTTATGCGTAAGTTTAGACTTATGCGTAAGGTTGAAACAACCAAACAAATCTTTCAAACTTATCCAAGCTTGAAAGATGTCCGTAGTCGAAGTATTCCACTAACTTATCCAAGCTAGGGAAGTACTGAGTCACCTTTACCCGAGGAGAAGATCGTAGATGAAGCTTACGCGTAAACTTTGGCAAGTTACGCGTAACTCAGACTTACGCGTAGAATCAAACTTACGCGTAGGATTAAAGGCGTAGAGGAGCACTTAATGCGTAGGATCAGGGTTTTAAAC
Source organism: Artemisia argyi (assembly GCA_030686995.1). Lineage (NCBI taxonomy): Eukaryota > Viridiplantae > Streptophyta > Magnoliopsida > Asterales > Asteraceae > Artemisia > Artemisia argyi. Next base: position 1,610,405 of record CM060680.1, read on the forward strand.
AATTTTACGCGTAAGAAAAGGGTTTTGGCCTATTTTACGCGTAGGAAAAGGGTTTTGGCCTATTTTACGCGTAGGAAAAGGGTTTTAGGCCAAAGTTATGCGTAAAAAGGACAAAAAGTACTGTTGACAGCTACAGGATCGTACTATTCACCAATATTACGCGTAAACTGGTCAGAAACTTGAAAAATCTCAAATTTTTGAAGAAAAATTGCCTAGAAATAAGGTACTTTTGATCAAATAACTTCACCAATACTTAGAAAACACTAAATATTGAAGATTTTGCTCCCAAAAACTAGTTTTCCAATATCAAAGAAGCTATAAAACCTTAAAAAACTTAAAAAGTCACAACTTTATGCAAAAACTAAGCTTCAAATCACTATATCAACCTTGAAACTTGTCCAAGCTTCAAGATTTGAGTGAAAGAAACAAAGAAAAATGCAAAAAGATGAAGAAATGAACACCAATCCCCACGTTAACCAAAGAAACACACTTCAAACTTCTAGTATGCGAATGATACCACTTGTTAGGTCACCATTTAGTAAACACAAGTATGATATAAAGAGAAATGAGATGAGAAAAGAGTTTGGTTGATTATAAGATAATAAGAAAGATAAAAGTGCAAGAGTTTCTTTAAGGTAATCTAATAACCAACAATATGAAAGGTTACATTAGCTTAGTATTTATAGGAGGAGGACTAGGGCAACACTCCCTTCCTCCTTCCTTTCATTTAGACGTGGGCTTTAAGGCCCATGGACTAGTATTCTTAAGCCTAGTAACATAAACAAAGTAAGTTAAATAACTAAGCAACCTATTACAAAATGTAATGACCGAGACTTGACTAAATACTAAAAGTATGATCCCAACAGAAAGAAGGTTGGGGTTTAAATGCCTCAGAAAAAGCCGTTTCGTGGTATTGATGTGGGTAAAGGGGCAAATTCTAGCCCTTCTAAACCTAAGCACGTATATATAGTTGTGTCGAAGAAGCTGGATGCTACTAAGGAAAAAAACGTAAATGAGGCAAGTTCGAATGGGATAAATATTGCAACATCAAACCCTTTTGATGCTCTTGATATGGATGATACTGATGAGAATGATATTCCTTGTCTTACTTCTATTATTGAGAAAATTGGGAAGCTTAAAAAGCTAATTATTGATAGGAAAGCTACTCTTGTGAATGATGATGTTCATCCTCTAAAAAAGGTTGATTATCCGGGTGATCATGTTAGTAAAGATGAGGTTGCATCTGGTGATAACGACATGGCTAATTTTTTCGCATTTGGCATGACTATTGTGGCTATTTCTTCTAAGGGTTGGAGTGGAAACGGACAGAAGGAGCAGGTGGTGGCTACTAAGCCTAGTTCTTCTTCTTATCCGTATATTTCTTCTACTAAGGCGGGTAACCCTTTCTCTAAGGTAGGGGGAGTGGTTGTTTCTGTTAGTGATGATAAGGAGGTGCTTGAGTCGGATAACCCTATGGCTAATTTTCTCGCATCAACTGGTGGCGGTCATGAGCTTGAAGATTACTATAATGACTATGCGGATCAGGTCTACGATTTACCAGGGCAATTGGATGCTTTTTGTGACCTGTATGATATCAAGCTTAAAGGTCATGGTAGGAAGTAATTGTGTATTTGGTAGGTGTCAAATGTAATCTAGTGAGTAGTGGTTTATTTTCTTGTTTAATTGATAGGAAATGTTTTGTTATGTAAGCTTTACCGCCTATATAACGGGATGAGATATGGGACGTCACCCATATCTTTTGTACTTAAACGTTTTTAGAGTAATATATTTGTCGAGGAAACAATTAAAAAAAATAAATAAAAAAATAGAAATAAAAAATAAAACGTATGTACAAAAGTATCACGTTAGATGAACATTTCATAAATTAGGGCATAGAATATCATAGGAAAAATAAATATATAACTTGCATTTAAGCTATTTATAACTTTTATACAAATCATATTATTTACATGGGTATTTTTCGATAAAGGAGATGAAAAAGTTACTATTACATGAATATACAACATGGCGAACAAAAGTGTCTTTCTTTGTTTACTAACAAAATTATCATTTGCGAATATCAACCAGCACTATTTTCTCATGGTAAATTTGTAACATAAAATATTAAATTTATTAAAACACGGTACACCAAATTTTTCATTCATACAATCTATTTATTTTCTTCTGGAATTGGGTAATCGTTCAATTTTTACCTACATAAACAACTAAAACTTTAATTACGACATATTTAACAACTAAAAACAATAGTTTTATGTTAAAATTAAAATAAATAAATAAATACTGGTTGCAGGGTTCAAAAAGGCGCGCCATGGTACTGCTGACGTGTGAGGCGTGATCTCCACTTTACGAGATAGACCTACGCGTCGGCTCTAGGAGTTACATGAGATGAGGCGTGAAAGAGCTGTTAGAATTATAATATCATGACAATCATATAAATAAACCAAATATATCAAGGGAGCATAGCGGAAGCAATTACAAGATCACATAATATGTAATTAATTAATCAAACATAAAAGTGAACATACCTTTGTGATTCTAGCCTGAACAAGAATCAAATGCAATCTTCAAATCAAGAACCCTAATTAGGGTTTATGTGGATTATAAGAATTACCCCTTACCTCTTTTGTAATTCAATCCAAGAATCAAACAATAGTGTATTTGAATCGTGTTCTTGTACACACGTACTAATTCAAGTAAAAGTTTATGCAAGTAAATTAAACACAAAACATTTTAGCTTATGAAAATCGAAAACCCTTATGGGTTTGAAGAGTGGATCGATTTAGGGACAAGAGAAGGAGAGAAAAACACCTATTATGTGTGTACAAGTTATTAGAAAACAATAACCCATGAGGTGTTTATATACTTGATGAAACTTGAAGCTCAAGGCACAAAGGAGGTGGATCCCTCCATTTGGCCGATCGGTTGTAGCACCCCAAAGGGGATTCCGGAACCTTCTATTGTTTCCAATTATTAACAAGTATTACTTTCCTAATCTTCGTCTAACGGTCGTTAGTCATTCACCGTTAAATACTAAAGGTCGTTACTAGTTTTGTGTTTATTAATAATTATATATAACATTTATAAATAATTATTCTTTTACTCTTCATACGTAAAGTGTGCAATCCCATGATCTCGAGTTCGATCATAACATACGACTACTAAAATAATGTCCATAATCTAACAGCTCCCACTTGGATATATTTTAATAGTGTAATCACATCGGTTAGCGTCTAGCAACACTTCGATGCCTCTAGTACAATCTCGAGTAAGGCTCCTGGAAAAACCTTTTAATGATTTCTCATTATTATTATCCTTTTGTCTCTAATTCCACGTTAATAAGGATATGGATTAAAGTCATTCCTTAATTAACCATTCTGTTTCTCGTTGTTTATGATTGATCAAGATTACCAAATCTTCTGAACATATTCAGGGGAGATCTTGGGTGTGGCCACACATACATCTTACCAACCCTACGAGGGGCCCAGCAGTATTAAACTCCAAAAATAAATTTGAAGGAACAAATTCTATCTTAAATACAAGCAAAACCCACAAACTTTGTAACATTTCCGAAAACAACCCTTATGACTACCAGTTATGTTGACATAAATAATGTATGAAAACGTTATTTATATTTTTCGATATCTCTATATTTTGACGATCACAAAATGTAAACTCGTCAATCATTTGATTACTACGTAAACAAGTATTAAGTTAGTCTATATCATTATATCCAACTTAATCACTTAAGGTATGGATAAACAAGTGCTTAATACATCTCATGATCAAAGGGGTATTTAATTAACTAATACAAAGTTTATTTAATTATATAATCTTATTATATATTTTTGAAAAACACTTTTGGTAATAAGGAAAAATGTTTTAATCATACTAAATATATGATTTCAAATATTTAACCAAAATCGGTTAGTTTTTCACCAAATAAACTTTCCCCACTAAAAGACAAGTTTTCTGGCCGTTACAGTTGGGCGGCCCCCTTAATTATAAGGGGCGGTCCCCTTAATTTTAAGGGGGCCGGCCATGCTTTAAGGGGACCGGCCAGGCTCCCCTGTCAGAAACTGTCAGATTTCTTCCCCTATAAATACCACCTTAATTCTGGAATTTTTTCTTACCTTTTGCACGAAATTTTCAGATCTACAATCATCTAAAACTCATCCAAAACCCTTTGATCATTTGTATATTAATCCTTGTTTCAAGTGATTCAATCCCTCATCATCCATTCTCATTCTAAGTGCAAAAGAAGAACTCTCTACAACCAAGTTCAAGAAGTGTTGAAGAGTTGTTGTGTATAGTGTATATATATTCATTTGTGAATATTGTGTTGTGCTTGTTATTATTTGTTTAGAAGATATAGAAGTTGTGTTGATAGTAGAAGTTGATTAGTAGTGAAGTAGGATAGTTGTGAAGATTGGTGTGTAGAAGATTGGTGTGTAAAAGCTTGGTGTGAAGAAGATTGGTGTATAGATTGGTGTGAAGATTGGTGTGTAGATTGGTGTGTAGATTGGTGTGTAAATTGGTGTGTATATTGGTGTGTACGGTTTTCTCCGCCATAAGGGAGTTTGTTGACATAGTGAAGAAAACTCTCGAGTAGGTGACTCGGGGAGTGGAGTAGGAACAAGGAAGGTGTCCTTGTAGCCGAACCACTATAAATCCTTGTGTTGTGGTTTGATCTTTCTAACTCTTCTCATTACTTATTTATTTACCTTTACTATATTAGTTTTGTTAGTTAGTTATTATACAATTGTTCATATAGAGCAAGTATTGAATTCACATAAACCAGAATCGAAGTTTTTTAAAACAAACTTGTGCTTATAAATTTTAAAAGGACGTAAAACTATTCAACCCCCCCTTCTAGTTTTCCACAATTGGTATCAGGAGCCACGTCTAGCAAGATTTTTAAAATATATTGTATTTTAAAACTTGTAACGATCTATGGAATCTGAAAAATATTTAGAAGGGCAATCTATGCAAAGACCACCACTATTTGAAAGTGATGGATTTTTATATTGGAAAAATCGATTCGAAACTTATGTGAAATCAAAAGATCTAGATCTTTGGCATGTTATTACCAATGGTGATTTTTTACCTATTAAAAATAACCCCGAAACTAAGAAAGATGAAATCGTACCTTTTGAAAAACAAAATGATGATTTAAAAAGAAAACTTGCTAAAAATAATGAAGCAAAAATGGTTATTTATAATGCGCTACCACGTAAAGAGTACGAAAGGATCTTTATGTGTGAAACCGCAAAAGAAATTTGGAACTCTTTATTAATAACTCACCAAGGTAATAATCAAGTCAAAGATAACAAAATAGATCTACTTGTTCAACAATATGAGCAATTCACGATTCCGGAAGAGGAATCAATTGATAATGCTTTTGCTAAATTTAACACTATCATCACAAGTTTAAAAGCACTTGATGAGAATTTCTCTAGTAAGAATTTTGTTAGGAAATTTCTTACAGCTCTTCACCCAAAATGGCGAGCTAAAGTGACGGCTATTGAAGAATCAAAGAATTTGTCAACACTACAACTTGATGAATTAATTGGAAATCTGAAAGTCTATGAAGCAATTATAAAGAAGGACTCTGAAATGGTTAAAGGAAAATGTGAGCAAAGCAAGTCAATCGCCTTGAAAGCTAGAAAGGAATCCAACAACGAAGATAGCTCATCTTCCGAAAGCGATGACGAAGAATATGCCATGGCCGTAAGAGACTTCAAGAAATTCTTCAAAAGGCGAGGAAGATTCGTTAGACAACCACACGATGAAAGAAGAACATCTCAAAAGAATAATGATGACAAGTATAGCAAGAATGAGAGAAAGTGTTTCAAGTGTGGTGATCCGAATCACCTCATTGGAAAATGTCCAATGATGACAAGAGATCAAAATCAAAGAGCATTCGTTGGAGGTGCTTGGAGTGATAGTGATGAAGATGAGAATGAAACAACAAAGGATGAAAAGTGTCTCATGGCCAAATCATCAAGTGAGGTACGTTCCGAATCCGAATACTTTAGTGATGAAAATCTATCATTAGATGAAAAAGATTTAGATAGTGAATACAATAGATTATGTAAAATAGGACAACTAGTTATGGCTAAAAATAAATCACTAAAATACATAAACAACCAACTAGAAAATGAAGTGCTTGAACTAAAAATTAAATTACATCAACTTGAAAAAGGAAAAGAAATTGTTGAAGAATGTAAAACATGTCAAGAGCTTAAAAGTGAAAACAACATACTTAAGGATGAAATTTGCAAACTTGATAAATTTGAAAATAGTAGTAACTCACTTAGTAAAATTATAAGTATTCAAAGAATATCAGGAGATAAAACCGGACTAGGATTTAACTCAACTGAATCTTCAACAAGTGGAGCTAAAAACGTTAAATTTGAAAATGAACCAAAACCTTCAATACTTAATCCTAAACATTTACTCATAAAAAATAAAATAATACCTATCGCTAGTAATGAAGAAATAAAACCATTTTATAAACCATCTTTAAAAACCGAAGTTGGATCATCTAAATCTAAAACAAGATCTAAAACTCCACCACCTAGGAAACCAAATAATTCTTATCCTAGACCTAAAACACCTCAACCAAGAACAAACCATAATAGACGAAACTTTAACTATAATCAACAAATGTGGAACTTCAATCTGTGGGGAGTGTTTCCACCTTATATGCATCCAAGTCAAATACAAAACATGTTCGGACCAAATAACTTTGGACAAATGAAACAATGGGCACCAACGTAAATAATATTCGCCATCCAAACATGGAACTTTTCATTGTCACCTCTTGTCCGATTTACTTCTTGAAGACCTTGAAGATTAACGCATTAAAGACAAAAGGTACACATTTCCTTTTAAGTTCCTTGTCTAGAAATGCATGCTTAGTTTAGTGTGTTATATTTATGTGATTTTACTTGACTTATTAATCTCTATTTTTTTTCTATATTATATCTAAATATACATATATACATATATATATATATATATATATATATATATATATATATATATATATATATATATATATATATATATATATATATATATATATACACTTAGCTATATTTAGGATCTTATAACCTAGGAAATTCATTTGTTGATTTTCTAGAACTAGAGATTGTTCATTTACGAACATTTCTTTTCCCCATTTGCCTTATTGAACTTTAATGTTCAATCAACACTCATGCTGATGAAGTGAGATGAGTCGAAAAATCTATGGATGAAACAAACTCCCGGCTTCCGTTGCATACGTCTCCCTCCTATGTTCTCGTCTTATAAGCCCATACTAATAAAATATATATATATATATATATATATATATATATATATATATATATATATATATATATATATACTTATGAACTTTCCACAACGTTCTCGTGTACTTGACAACTTGATAAATTTCATCCGAAATGATCAAGAAAATTTAATTGGCAAATTGTCGATTAAAAGTGTCAAGTAATTCCTTTCGTGCGAATACCCTCCAACGTATTTTTGATTAAATATAAATCTAATACATACATATGAATAAATATTTTTTTTTTGCTCTTTCCAGAAACCAAAATCACAAAAATCGAATTTTGGAGGGCGGCCCCCTTAATGTTTAAGTGGACCGGCAGCCAAATGTAGGGCGGCCCTCTTAATGTTTAAGGGGACCGGCCATCTGATTGTTCAAATCCGTTTTTCTCCTTTTTCCTTTTGCCAAACACTCCACTTTTTCATACACCCCTTCCACTGCTTCTGCTGTGACGAAAACCAAAACCCAAAAACCTCTCAAATCACTTCCAAATCACATAATTCGGGTTAATTCGCAAAGGGCAAATTCATCTAACACAATCACCATTACTTATTGTAAGTTTTTCATAACACATTTCATCTAATTTCATCTTATTTGATCATACTCATGATTATGCATGTTTTATAAAATTCGTCAAATTTCATAATTTCATTCGAATTAAGCCTTAAAACTCCATAACCAAATGCTTCCCCTAGGATTAGGATGATTGATCAACACTAGAAACTAGTTATTATAAACTATCATGTCGAAAATTTTTGAAAAATTTCATACACTCCTTTTCAAAAATTTTAGTAAACTCATTGTTGAATAATGATTTGAAAACGTGTTAAAACTAATCACATTATACTTTTGTAACTTGTAAAACTTGAAATTACATTTTTCGACTAAGAAAAAGTATATTGGTTCACAATATAGGGGTGTTTGGATTATGTCCAAATAATATCAAAACATAGTCATTATAATTTTTATAAAACTTTATTATAATTATAAATCTTAAAATTGTTTATCGAACTCGTCAAGATATATAATTCATATGTATATTGACGCACTTGAGTTATAAGTCACTAGTTAAGGAAGCGTTTGGTTTATTACTAAAAATGACATTTTTAGTAAAAATACAAACCATCTTTTTCAAAAACAAATTACATGCATAAGAAACTCGCAAGAAATAGCTAGTTTTACAATCTAATGTAAATCTAGCAAATTTCATGATATATATAGATGTTCAAAGGGCGTTTTGGATTTGTCCATAACCACCCATTAAACTTCGTAAAATATATCTAGAACGAGTTAAAAACAACATTAAGGAACATGGTAATCTACTTCTTAGGATTAGTAACGAAGTATGTTTACGTTCCAACATAAGCCTTAACAATAAACATGTACTTTTATCTTTCTTTATATTTATTTTGGTCTTTTTGAATTGTTGATGTGTTTAGGTGAAAATGCCCAAAGCAATTACCGAAGATCTTTCTCACACTAAAAACTACATTCCCAAAGTTTCTCAACTCCCTACCACATCTCCTTCCATTGGACTTATCTATCGTCAAATTGAAGATAGAAATACTCATGAGGGACGTGTAGTAGATCTTGCTTTTGCTCAATCCGACTACATAAATCGCTTGTTTACAAGCATCAACTTCAATTGTCTTTATGAAATAAATGAACCTATTATTCCTCGTTTCATTATGGATTTCTATAGCCAAGTCACCGTCCAAACCAATGATCTTGGTTTCATCACCATCTCTTTCATGATTCAAAATGAATTTATCACCCTAACTCTCGAACAATTTGGTCATATCCTCCAAATTCCACTTAGAGGTCAAGCCGTTTTCTCAAACGAGTGGGACCTCGAATCTCTTAATCGCTATCGACCAACCTTCGGTCCATATCTCGACGAAATTCCTCATCCCGACGAAATTCGTCAAGTCCTTGGTATAGATCGTGCCACCACAAGTCGAAAAATAAAATCCAAAAACGTTCAAATTTCTCCATACCAACTTCTCCTCAAAGAATTAAGCCCTCACATGAAGCGTTGGGAAGAACTCATTCGTGAGAATGCGTTTGGTACTGGAGGTCACCGGGACCATCTCCCGGCTAGCCTTGCTCACATGTTGTATTGTATAGCTGTCGAAAAGCCGTACAATTTGGCCTACTTCTTTATCAAACGGATTGAGTGTGCTAGAAAAACTCCCAAAGCCAACCTTCCATATGGAATGTTCCTTACTCGTATCTATCGTCATGTTATCGAGTACTACCCCGATCTTGACAATAGTATCTATGAGTCCATCTACCCCACTCTACTTACTCTCGCTCTAAAACAAGCTCGACGAACTCGAAGTGACAAGGGTAAACCTCGTCGTCATAGCTTTCATGGATCATCCTCAAGGCAAGATGATGACGATGAGGAGGAAAACATCCATGATGCTAGTACCCCTTCGTTTTCTGAGTTCGTTGACAATTTAGAGGATCTTGACTATCCCAACTATTCTACTCCATCTCCAAGTGATCAAACTGAAGAAGTGCTTCATGAACGAACTACCGAGATGCTTAGAAGACAAAAGAGCTTGCACGAAGAAGTTAGAGGTGGCTTCAAATCTATTGGGAAGACTTTGAAGGGTATCTTCGGGAAGAAAAAGAAATGATATGGTCGGATTATGTTTGTTAAACAATGTTTTATTTTTTTTTATGTCTTGTGTGCTATTTGTCCGAAGTTTATTCGGAAATACTTGTTATTTGAATATGTGTTTGGGATGATAACTTGATTGTCTTTGATATTTTTATGCATGTTTCTCTTGATCTATATATATGTTTGCATGATTAGTTAATGGTTATATAACTATATGACATGTATGCTTTCTAATAAACCAAAACAAATGTGAAATGTCCAAATTGAGCTTGCTGCACATTCAAACCAGAACATAACATCTTTCCAGAAAATTTTTGAAAATTTTTGGTTTCTGGGTCGTCAGATGGGCGGCCCCCTTAAATCATAAAGGGCGGCCCCCTTAAAATTAAGGGGACCGGCCATCTAAAACAGTTTTTACACTGTTTTCTTTTGCATCATGTGATCCCTTTTGCTAGTCCCAGCTATCATTACTCTTAAAAACCAAACTGATTTTGGAATATAACATTACAATTTCAAAATAATTCCACTTCTAAACATGTTTTCCCACTATATAATCCCCATGCATGTTTAATTCATAATTCATCATCCTCATCACTCATAAACCATCATCATGACATCACCAAGAACCACCCATTCAAACAATGCCAAGAAACAAAAACTTGTCATTATACCACCCAAACAACTCTTCATTGATCTTACAAATGAAGACAACACCACCCCATCACCACAACCTCAATGTTCATCTCCTAGTGCACCAAATGCACCCTCCAAAACACCCTCAACAAATGGACATTCTACCTCCTCCATACCATCCACTTCATCCATTAATGACTACATAAACACCCACTTATCTTCTCCACCAATGGTTCAACCATCACAACCTACCAATGAACACTCCACCCTTGCATTAACCCTCTCATTATCACCATTAACACCTCTTGATGCACATTTCTCATCCTCCCCTATCAATCCACCAACCTATAACCCCGTCCCATGGAGCTTACTTGAAGCTCATGGTGACACTTGCCTTTGTTGCATCCACAACCGAACAATTGTGTTCGGACTAAGAGATGAAATGCAATACATGTTTTCTCATATTGAGAACTTGTTGCATCCACCAACAACAAACACAACCCCTCCACCACCATCAACAAACACTCCTCCTCCATCACCATCTCCATGTTCACCATCCATTCCTCCCAATTAAACATGCTTGGTGACTCACAAATAAAAGTACCTTAAACCATTTTGGATGGCAAGCTCTAGAGAGGACTTTCATGTTTAAGCTTTGGTTTATTTGTTATGTTTAGTCTATATTTTTGCATGCTATATACATATATATGTTGCTTGCTACTAAATATTTTTGCAAGATATCCATTTCTCGATTCCTTTTGGCCTCAAAACGAGGGGGAGCTTACATCAAGGGGAAGCTTCCATTTACACGGGATAACCTTTTTGATGCTCACAAAAAGGGGGAGAAGTGATATAAACTCACTCTAATACTTGTATATAGACTAATTTTCGACTAATGAGTTTAAATTTTGTAATCATCAAAAAGGGGGAGATTGTTGACATAAATAATGTATGAAAACGTTATTTATATTTTTCGATATCTCTATATTTTGACGATCACAAAATGTAAACTCATCAATCGTTTGATTACTACGTAAACAAGTATTAAGTTAGTCTATATCATTATATCCAACTTAATCACTTAAGGTATGGATAAACAAGTGCTTAATACATCTCATGATCAAAGGGGTATTTAATTAACTAATACAAAGTTTATTTAATTATATAATCTTATTATATATTTTTGAAAAACACTTTTGGTAATAAGGAAAAATGTTTTAATCATACTAAATATATGATTTCAAATATTTAACCAAAATCAGTTAATTTTTCACCAAATAAACTTTCCCCACTAAAAGACAAGTTTTCTGGCCGTTACAGTTGGGCGGCCCCCTTAATTATAAGGGGCGGTCCCCTTAATTTTAAGGGGGCCGGCCATGCTTTAAGGGGACCGGCCAGGCTCCCCTGTCAGAAACTGTCAGATTTCTTCCCCTATAAATACCACCTTAATTCTGGAATTTTTTCTTACCTTTTGCACGAAATTTTCAGATCTACAATCATCTAAAACTCATCCAAAACCCTTTGATCATTTGTATATTAATCCTTGTTTCAAGTGATTCAATCCCTCATCATCCATTCTCATTCTAAGTGCAAAAGAAGAACTCTCTACAACCAAGTTCAAGAAGTGTTGAAGAGTTGTTGTGTATAGTGTATATATACTCATTTGTGAATATTGTGTTGTGCTTGTTATTATTTGTTTAGAAGATATAGAAGTTGTGTTGATAGTAGAAGTTGATTAGTAGTGAAGTAGGATAGTTGTGAAGATTGGTGTGTAGAAGAAGGTGTGTAGAAGATTGGTGTGTAAAAGCTTGGTGTGAAGAAGATTGGTGTGTAGATTGGTGTGATGATTGGTGTATAGATTGGTGTGTAGATTGGTGTGTAAATTGGTGTGTATATTGGTGTGTACGGTTTTCTCCGCCATAAGGGAGTTTGTTGACATAGTGAAGAAAACTCTCGAGTAGGTGACTCGGGGAGTGGAGTAGGAACAAGGAAGGTGTCCTTGTAGCCGAACCACTATAAATCCTTGTGTTGTGGTTTGATCTTTCTAACTCTTCTCATTACTTATTTATTTACCTTTACTATATTAGTTTTGTTAGTTAGTTATTATACAATTGTTCATATAGTGCAAGTATTGAATTCACATAAACCAGAATCGAAGTTTTTTAAAACAAACTTGTGCTTATAAATTTTAAAAGGACGTAAAACTATTCAACCCCCCCTTCTAGTTTTCCACAAGTTACGTATAGCGTTAAGTTGTTCCACAAAAATGTACTACATTCATGACACTTATCTTGCATCTCAAGTCTGAGGATAACTTCTCATGATTTACTTAATAACAAAATCCATAAAGTAACATCATGTAGTTGGGATAAGTCCTATATTCGATATCATTGAATATCATCTGAAGTGGCATGACTACGCATCAATATACTTTAAGTATATTATACCAAACTTCAGATTTGTCTTGATTTAATAATATTCCCATATTATTAACTGACAACGGACAATTTAGAATAACATTTATTCATGGATTAAACATACAAAAACAGGATACAATATATTATAAATTAAACATACCATGTATTTAAATTTATTATTATAATTGTTTAACATCCCTTATCCAAATACTAAATAGATCAATGCATGATAACTCTTGTTGATGAATTATGTCTCAAGTAATGACATTCATACTTGTTGACAAGTCATAAATCATCAAACTTTGATCTATTGGAATTTTAAGAATACTTATTTCAAGAATTCAACTATTGAAGTTCTTGTATGTGCATACTAAACTATTTTGATAATGCCATATTATATTTCATAAAATATGTGCCATCCTTAACCACCAATTTATGATAATCAAACTTCCAAATATTTTAAAGTTTAAAGTATTCTTATTCTTTTAATGTATAATGCAACTATGCTTTTAGTAAGCACAACTACTATATATAGCCAAGGATGAAATCCTTACCATGACTAGTATTGATTGTTATCTCAATTTCATTAGCATCATTGTATACATACAACAATATGCTATTAAAACTTCCCGTAAACATTAATATCTATTGTGTAATGTTTGATGCCCTTCAAACTTTCAAGTTTGTTGGCTATGACAATTTTCACAACAATTGAAAAATTGTTCATCTATAGAATTTGAAAGCTGTTCCAGACTTAGGATGTGATTCTATAATCAAACATATTCTTTTTAGAATATTACACAAGTTATCTAATAACTTTTAATTAGATATTTATATTGTCAAATCATCTTGTAATCAAGCATGATACAACAAAACATGATGTTCATGAAAAATCTTTGAGTCATACTTAGATTTTATTCATATCATTCATATCCATTTAGGCTTTCTAAATGATATATCATGTTATATTAGATTCATTTACCGATCATGTTTCAACAATAAATATTCATTCCAATGTTGTATGTCTTATTTTCTAAATCTTACAAGTAAAGTTTCATTCCATTCTAAGACTTAACATTTACTTATATGGAATAATACTTTTCATATGTTCTACAACATATATGATTTAAGAAATTAAACATAATACTCCCACTAGCTTTTAGGAATACTTAGAAATTATCTTATTTCAATTATAAATCAAAACATGAATTTAATAATTAAACATAAGAGTAATCTTCTAGATGCATGCATATATCCATCCATGGATTATTGCACCTTGTACACTTTCAAAGATTTATTTAAATTTATAAACTCCTTTCGATTACTTATCGTCCTCGCTCAAGTAATCACTCAAGAAAGAGTTTTGATATTCCATTGTCAATTTCATAAATATGGCAACCATAATATTTATATATTTAATGTATTTAGAAAAGAATATTCAATCACAGTTAATCGCTTAAGTGTGATTAATAATCTTGTCATAAAACATGCATTAAATACGTGTACAATATTGTCCATATGATTTCTATACAAAGATTTAAACCACAAGGGTTACCTTATCTTTAAAAAAACTCATCTTCATTTTCTAGTCTAACTATTAAGATAAACCAAGTTTCTTAAATTGATTATCTTTATGGACAGCATCTTAATCATTCATATCATGTATACTTTACCCGACTTCATATTTGGTAATGTATCATAATGATTATCAGGTTTACAATAATCCTGTAAATCATAGCCCTCAGCTTATTAATCAAATATCTGAAATATATTGCTATTCTATGAATGATAATTCCATCATCTTGAGATTTAACATTTAAATGTCAAACTTTATTATCATGTTGAGATTTAACATTCAAATGTTAAACTTCATCATGATATTGACTAGTGTATTTTAGAAGATTATGTATCTCGTAATTTTATCTTTTAAAGATCAAAACTCCTACTTGCTTTTAGTAATTTAAAGACTATCTTTAAATACTTAGCAAATAAAGAAACACTATAATGTTCTCTTTTGAGATATTATAAATACTTATTGATAGTTCCTAACTTTACTTTGTTAATAACCTCTTCATAAGCAGTTAAACGAATTTAGAACTTCAATTTAAGACTTAATGTGATTCATCATATTCATCACATTCCATCATATGATAATGTCTTATTAATCTTCTATGTTGGAGTTTTATTAAATATGTCTAAGTCATACTCAACATTCTAACCTTGATAACTTTTGGAAGAAAAGAAGTCATAGTTATCTTTAATCAAACAATATAACAAGAGCTTAATTTTCCTAACTGAACATACCATAAACATTTGATATTTCATTAGTATTAATATTGTAAGACAATCTAACAATATTTAAGATAACCATATTCCTTTTGACTTGTCTATTTACCAACTAAGTCATTTTAATGGTATAATAATATTTTTCAAGCCAATTACATGCTTTATAACACAAATACTTTTTACAAAGTCACTTCAGGTCCATGTCTTTACAAGAAAACATAAACTGTTATAATCCCACTATACGTTATAAGTCATTTAACAATTTAATGACTTCATGTATATGTCTTAATTAAAACACATAACAAGATAACGTCTTACTTTATTATAAGTCTTGTAACAATTAAAATACTTTATGTTTATATCTTTACAATGAAACATAAACATGTTTAACTAAAGTAATTATGAACACCATCTCTTGGTTTCAATAGTAATTTCAAGTTAATTTATTACTTCACAATAATGTAAGTAACATTATTTCTTCATCTATTTATGTCATTTCAAGAACACATAAATATTCAGATTGAAGCAGCATTAGATTACTTTATTAATTTATGTCATTCCATGAATTCATAAATATACAAATTAAAGTAGTCTTGATATCATATTGACACATGTTCTAATAGGTATCTAATTTAGAAACTTCAAATTCTCATAGTTCAATTACATCAGTTGATCTGCTAGTAATGAAAATATTAAATTCACCTTGTTGTTGCAATCTAGCTAAGCTCTCACATAACATAAATTGTAACACCGAGTGTTTCTTGAATTAGATTAGTATAATTCATATTAGAACTTTATTCTCTTACTTTGCAGTCAAGAGAATCCATCATATCTTTATGAGTTGTTTCTTGCACACATTAAAGACAACATTTCTCCCACTTGTGCATGGAACAACCTCATATAGTTAATAAACAACACGCCATGCATTTGTTTATGTAATCAATATGATTGTGTCATAGATTTTAGCATAACAAGTAGATGTAGAACAACAATGTCTAGTAAGGAAACGTACAAAACTATCCTTAAAAGTATTTGTGTCTACATTTGGAAAGTAATTATCTTTAGCTACCAAGATGTCAAAGCTTGTAACTCCCACTGAATTAAAGATCATTACAATAATTCCTTATTCAGTAATAAGTACACAATACTCCCACTGAATTTGACAATATTTCATATCTAGTGAAAGAAAATAGTGTGCTTATAACTTTCCTACACCTTTGAATGTCCATACGTAACAATTACTTATGCACTAAAGAGTGTATTCTACTACGTAAATGATGGACTATCCACCAAATGCGATTAACTTGAAAAATTGGGCATGCAATTTCTTCCTTAATAGGTCTACCATCCTACAATGTATGTAGCACCTTTAAAATAGTCAAAACAACTAGTTTGTCTTTAAACATTTTGCGGTAATTACTCTAGCTTCTAAATATAATAACTCGTACAATGTGATACATAATTTTCTGTTAACCAAATATCATATTTGTTACTAAGAAATTAATCACCGAATGAGGATGATGAAATCCCTATGGAAAATATTCGCAATTTTCTTAACTATTAAAAATTTGCTATGAGTTATATTGGAATTTTGACATATCTAATATTCCTATTATCCTTTTCATAAAAAGAAATAGGATTATGTCTCACTCTTCTTTCATAGAAAGAAGACTTCTTTTGTCTTTTAAGTAAATTATTCTTAATCAAACATTTGTTTGAAAACAGAACGAGGTCAATTTACCAAAGCCCAAAGTGCGTCTACGGTTTGATTGTTGCATTAATACATTAAAACGAATTACAAAATTCAATTTCAGTATTTTCGATAATTAGATCTTTAAGAAAATAAAATGCCCATTGGTAAATATTCATATAAACCATAGTATTTTCTTAAAGCTAGGATCCTAATTGACATAGCATCATTACATCAGTTGATCTGCTAGTAATGATAGTATCCAACAAGGTAATTGTCGGACAATAATTGCCAATATCATATTGCAATGCCTAGATTTATGGGATTTACAATCACAAACCCTTTGTAATGTAAGCATGTTTCATCCCCATCTTAATTCCTTGAGTCCAAGCTCTCACTTCCTACTCAATTTAAGTCGTCTAACTTAAAAACTGCAAACTCATAAATCCATTACATCAGTTGATCTTCTAGCAATGAAATTACAAAATTTACCTCTCCATTGCAATCTCGCCAAGTTCTCACATGACGTAAATTACTTCAAGTGTTCTTAATTATATGGCATTCGACTTAATTTTATAAGGGTATTAATTTTGACGTGTAATCAAAATAATGTATGAAGAAGCATGCATACAACTTCATAACATTGGTTTTATAAAACAATTTTATTACCAATTCACTAAGAGTAAAATAGCAAAGTTTTGATTGAGGTATCGGGTTCACCAATTAAAGAATTACCAACAATTATCGTCCACTTATATCGTACTTTTGCATAAGCCCTAAGGCTTAGTGTTTCGGATAATCATTATGGAATTGTGGTTAATTCACCTTTAAGATGACAGTGTACATGTAATGGTTGTTCAGTAAGTCTAATTTCCATACAAACGAGCGTTAAGACAGAGTGTTGTCTATCTAAGGCGACAATTTAATGCGAAGCCAACTTTATACCCATCTTGTAGTGTGTAAACTTCGGTCAGGCCTATTTAACCATTACGTACAAAAACATCAATCAACCAATCCTTTGAAACTTAAGCTCGTAAAACCAAAACAATTTCGCCATTTATTTAGTCCATATTATTTTTCTATTCAAAAATTACCCTTTTTCGTTTATAAACATGTCTCACATAATAATAAACAAAACAAGTAATATATAATAAAAAATAAAACAACCAAATAAACATATACATAACATAACAATTAAATATGTATAAAACATGTAGCCATATGCAAATCTTATTCAATAGTCCTATTAATAATCAAGTCTAAGTGTATAATGCGTTTATTCAATTAAGGCTTTCTTCTTCAATGGAAAAAAAACCACATACATCGATAAATCAATTGCGTAAGCCAAAACTAAACAAACACCACATAGCACATAATTGATTACTTAATATTGGAGTCTTCCTCAATTCGACATCTATTAATAAATTTACATGTTTCGATATAACTTAACAATTAATTCATGTATCCAATTTAAACCATTTAAATTTTCACAAAATAAAATCCATGCAAACATGCACTTTTCATGGATTATGCTTAACAATTAACATATTGCACCAAGATCGTTTACTAAAACGCATAACCAATTACATGACATCCTAGGGTTTCTAATCATATTAAAAAAAACAAAACCAAAACCCTAACAAACTAATAGGTCAATCGACCCAAATAAAAAATTAGGGTTAGGAATCAAAATACTCTAAAAACATGTAATTAAATGAATCAAGATTCAATTTTTATGCGTTTTGATAATTAATTACACATTATAACGGCTCTAGATGCCACTGTTAGAATTATAATATCATGACAATCATATAAATAAACCAAACACATCAAGAGAGCATAGCGGAAGCAATTACAAGATCATATAATATGTAATTAATTAATCAAACATAAAAGTAAACATACCTTTGTGATTCTAGCCCGAACAAGAATCAAATGCAATCTTCAAAAAAAGAACTCTAATTAGGGTTTATGTGGATTATAAGAATTACCCCTTACCTCTTTTTTAATTCAGTCCAAGAATCAAACAATAGTGTGTTTGAATCGTGTTCTTGTACACACGTACTAATTCAAGTAAAAGTTTATGCAAGTAAATTAAACACAAAACCTTTTAGCTTATGAAAATCGAAAACCCATATGGGTTTGAAGAGTGGATCGATTTAGGGACAAGAGAAGGAGAGAAAAACACCTATTATGTGTGTACAAGTTATTAAAAAACAATAACCCATGAGGTGTTTATATACTTGATGAAACTTGGAGCTCAAGGCACAAAAGAGGTGGATCCCTCCCTTTGGCCGATCGGTTGTAGCACCCCAAAGGGGATTCCGGAACCTTCTATTGTTTCCAATTGTTCACAAGTATTACTTTCCTAATCTTCGTCTAACGGTCGTTAGTCATTCTCCGTTAAATACTAATGGTCGTTACTAGTTTTGTTTTTATTAATAATTATATATAACATTTATAAATAATTATTCTTTTACTCTTCATACGTAAAGTGTGCAATCCCACGATCTCGAGTTCGATCCTAACATACGACTACTAAAATAATGTCCATAATCTAACAAGAGCGTGATAAGGCACGTTAAGACGCGAGGCGTGCCGCCATTTTTATCAGCTCTGATGAAGAAGGTTTTTTTTAAATAAATGAAAAAGATTACATGCATGGATAATTTTTGACTTTACCCCTTATTTATAACACTTTTTGTAAACTCGATATATATGAAATACGATATAAATGCATAAATCTATAACTATTTTCATACTTTATGTCGCTTTAAGTCACGTCTTAAAAAACGTTATGGCTTTGCCATGTCTCCTAATGCGTGAGGCTTAGTCATGCCGTCACGCCACAACTCACGCTATTCATAAGCTTGATTGAATGGACATATTGGATTTAAATAAACTTTTTGATATCTTTATAGGTGAAACAAAATTTCAGATACCCTACGTAGACAAATCTATTATTTTATTTTTATTTTAGCCATACATTGATGATCCTAGTTAGCATGATCAAGGGTCAAGATTTCATGTTCATATGTTGGGTTGGATCGATGAACTGGAATCTGAAATTGGCTGGTAAATAATTTAAGAGCAGTCAAGGTAAATAATCTGGTCAACAGGAGCTTGTGTTTCTTTCCAGTTGATAATCCTTTCCTATGTTAATAGTGTATGTAAAAAATGTTCATAGTTAATGGCTGTTTAGTGTAAAATGACTTAGATGAAACTAATCGAATATGGTGTAAACGAATCCAATAACATTGAAAACACAAATAAAATGGCTTTCTACGTGGTAATAGACTTCATTTCACATTTTGCTGCAACGAGGCTATTGACTCCATTTCTTTTTAATTCTGAATCGATCATTGAGCTTTCCACTGCTGGTAAGGAGTTGAACAATTCATGTGGCTGCAAATCAATGTCATGACATCAGACACATAATAAGCATTGTGTTAACTGAAATTTACCTGTGAAATGAGTGATATAAAGTCAAGAAAACGAGCAATGACTACCATTAGATGGAATCCAATGTGTTCTAACAGCCAGTCTTCGAGTCAAGGAACGTGTGTCACTCCAAATACATACCCGTGAGCATTCAATGGCAGTATGAATATTCAAAAACACAAAATGGAAGTGGTAGGCAAAGAGAGTTAGAGGTCAAAACAGCTCATTAGTAGTCGGTTTAGTCGATCCACAGTAACTTTTTGCCAAAAAAGTGATCAAGCAATTAGTATAATAATATGCATATCATCTATACAACAATATTAACTTCTGGTATAAAACGGATGGGTCGGGCAACAAGTCAAAAAGGATTCATGTCAAAACGGGTTATTTTTTGTATAGATCAGATCAACTCGACCCGAAGCACTTTTAACCATAAGTAGTCAACTTTTTATAAACCACTGTGCATCGAATATAAATTAAAAGACCATATATTTCAATAAGAATAAAACTTTTAGAAAAATAATATAGGAGGTTTTTTGTGTTGGATCACTTTGGTGACTTTCGACCCATTTAACATATTTTTTATTTCACCAATTTTCTAAGATCTACATGTTTAACCCGTAAGTGGTAAAAACATAACCCCGATTCAACCAAATTATAAGTTAATGGGTTAAAACTGCCACCTCTAACAATGCTATGAAAAATAGTTGGAGATTCCATGCAACTGAAATAATGCATCAATATATACGGGAATGGACCGAAATTGCCAAATGTTAACAAGACGATAAAACTTATGTGCCAAAAGAATGGTGACAATCTGTATAGTGCTTATCAAGGTAGCAAAATCTTTCAAGATCACACTTTAAACTACTAAGTGCTAACTACTTCTAGTCTTTAAAGAGGATGTTTCATCAAGACATCGAATACAATCAATCCATATTGCTTCTTAAGTTAATGTAAAACCCTAAAATTCTGAAACCTAAAATTGGTATAAATTTGAAAATTATATAATTTTACGATACGTTAAAAGTAATTGTTAACCTAGATTAATTAATTTTGTTACATTTAAGTTTATTAGCAAATTAACCAACACATTTAATCCTTTTAACCCAAACTTAAACCCCACTTAAGATCACTAATTGGCTCAATTATTACACCCCATCCGAAACTCCTTTTTAACCCAACTAGTTATAATACCTGCTCAACTAAATGTCCTACCGACTATAAGGCAATCAAATGGCGAATAGCCGGAACCCTATTCCGGCCAATATCCAGGCAAGATTAACCAAACTTTTCGTTAACAACCTTCCGGATCGTTGCAGCGGGGCTGACTTGGCGACGGTTCTTAGAGGCATGGGGACGATCTTTGACATCTATATAGCACGTAAAAGAGACAAACAAGGGAAACGGTTTGGGTTTGTCTCATTCATGGATGTTAAGGATTGTAAAGAGCTATTGAAAAAGTTATCTACGGTTCGTTTGGGTGAGTTTAAGTTGAAGTTCAATGTTGCTAGATTTGTTCTTGAGGAGGGTGAGATAAATCAAGCTAAAAGGGATGATCGACAGAAGCGGTACACTAAAGAGACACCGGCTAAGCCTTTTGTGAATAGAGGCCCAAGTGTCAATGGCATGTCGTTTAAGGAAGCATTCTCGGGAGAGGCGATCGGCAAAACTGTTAAGGTGGATGACTCTGTAGAGGCATTTACCTTCCTGTATGGAAGGACGATATACGTGCGTCTGACGTCCTTAGAGGTCCTACAGAATATATGGATGATTTTAAAAGAGATGAAACTCGTTGAAGGTATTGTGAGATATATTGGAGGGCTGTCTGTGTTAATTGAATTCTCTACTGTTGAACATGCTGTGATGGCAAAGGACGAAGTGGAGAGTAGGAAGGATTGCTTTGAAGGCCCAAGAATATGGGATGGCCAGACACTACCGTTTGAAAGGGTAGCTTGGTTGAAGATTGTGGGAGCGCCGTTGTGTATCTCAGATCCTGTGGTTCTAAATGATATTGGAGGTCTCTTTGGTTCAGTGGTTAAAGAAGCAGGTGTGGATGTGCAGGGCTGTGACTTAACATTTCATTATGTAGGAGTTATAGTCAATCACGGCAAGTTTATTCAAGATGTGGCCTATTTGCTTTGGAGAGGAAAATCATTTAAGGTTTGGGTGTCGGAAGTGGACAAAGACTGGGTTGGTGAATTCATGAAAGGGTTCGCAGAATCGGAGGAATCCTTTATGGATAGGGATGACGAAGGTAATTCAGCGGAGAAGACGCCAGCGACGGTCCAATCAACGGAAGTTGGCCGGAACAGTGGAGATCGGATTTCTGGATCGAGGAACATTAATTGCAACCTTAATGAGGATTCGGTTTCCAAAAGTTTGGGAGGAGTTTCTATTTTGCAGTCCAATGATAAACAGGGAGATTATGGAAATAAGGAGAAATATGCAGAGGTTTGTATGGAGAACAGTCAATCAGCAGTTAATTCCTTAAAGAGAAAAAAATTAAAAAGTTTTATTAATGCGGGCCTGGAGAACTCGGGTGGGTCTTCAAGTGGAAACCTTAGGCCCAATAAAGAGCCCAAGAAGGTAGATGAAGATTTATTTGGTTTGGACCCCCTCATTTGGGTTAAGGATACAATTATTGATAATGTGGAACATAGAGGGCCTGTAACTGTGGAGAATAGGTTCAATGTGTTATCCGATGTTGACCAAGGGGTGCCTATGGTTGATACCATGCAAAAAAGGGACGTAGACTATGTTAATATGGGAGACTCGAGGAATAAGCCGGTGGAGGAGGAAGTTGCCAACACTGTTACGTTGGGACGCAAGCTAGGTGTAGAATTGCAAAACTTCCAAGACTTGATTCGGGATTCCATTTCCAAAGAAGGGGTACAAGAGGTGAAACGATGAATTGTTTAAGCTTAAATATAAGAGGTATGGGGGTTGATGGGAAGGACGCTTGGGTTGAAAGTTTGAGAAGTGTTAACGAGGTAGAGTTCATTGTTTTACAAGAAACAAAAACACAAGGTGTGGATAGACAGTTGTTAGAACGGTTCTGGGGTAGAGGGGACTTCGAATTTGAGGTGGTGGATCCAACGGGTCTTTCGGGAGGCTTGGCATCCTTGTGGGATACTAGTTGTTTTGTTAAAGAAAAGGTTGTTAAAAATCGGAATTTTTTAATGGTTAGGGGACGGTTGAGAAAGGAGAACATTAACATTAATGTGGTGAATGTTTACGGGCCGCAGACAAGAGCGCAAAAGATTCTCGTTTGGAATTCGTTGAAGGGTATTATGAGTAATACTAATGGTAATTGGATTTTGATGGGAGATTTTAACACGGTGAGAAGTCCGGAAGAAAGAATGAACACGGCGTTCAATGAAGCTATGTCTAGGGATTTCAATGATATTATAGATGAAGTGGGATTGGTAGAATACCCGTTGGTGGGAAGGAAGTTCACTTTCCTTGCGGGTAAAGGTGAAGGCGATAAACAAAGTAGGATTGATAGAGCTCTAGCTTGTGAGAGTTTGTTTAATAAGTGGCCTAACGTCTCTCTTAGAGCGCTTCCAAGAAGGCTTTCAGATCATTATCCGTTATTGCTACACATGGTGAGTAAAAATTTTGGTCTCAAGCCTTTTCGGTGGTTTAATTCTTGGGTGGAAAAAGCGGGTTGTAAAGAGGTGGTTAGAGAAGTATTGGGGAAGGATTTGATTGACAACTCGGCGCAAACAAACTTAAACAGGAAGCTGAAAAAGTTGAGTGCAAAATTAAAGGATTGGCATAGGGATATTTCGAAGGTAGAGGAGGAGGAATTAACTTCCTGTTGCACGGAAGTTGATGAATTAGAAAAGATCTTAGAAGAAAGAAATCTAACGGAAGAAGAGAGGTGGATTATGGAGGAGTGTAGATCGCGTATCAATGAGCTAAACGAGTTTAAAAACAAAGATTTGAAGCAGCGGTCTAGAGTTAAATGGGCGGCTATGGGGGATGATAATACCGGGTTTTTTCATCGAGTTATTAATGGTAGAAGATCGGGCAACGCTATTCCGGGTATTGAGGTGAATGGGGAATGGCTTACTAAACCGGCGATAGTTAAACGAGAGGTCCTAAGACATTTTAGGACACATTTCAGCGAAGACTGTCATATTCGTCCACTTCTTAGATGCGAGAATGTGAAAACGTTGTCCGAAGATTTGGGAGAAAAGCTTGTTGTTCCGTTTTCAAAAGAAGAGATAAAAAGCGCGGCATTTGATTGTGGGAAGGATAAGGCACCCGGTCCCGATGGTTTTAATTTTCATTTTGTGTAGGAGTTTTGGGACGTGCTAGAGGAGGATTTTATAAAGGTGTTTGCCGAATTCTTTGAAACGGGGTACATCAATCCGGAGTGTAGTCTTTCGTTCATAACTTTGGTGCCAAAATGCAAGAACCCGACAAGTATGAAGGAGTATAGACCCATTAATTTGATTGGTATGATAAATAAGGTGATATCAAAACTATTGGCGAATAGAATAAAAGATGTCATGGGAGAGGTTATCTCAGAGTCTCAATCGGCCTTCTTGAAAGATAGGTACATATTGGATGGCCCGCTTGTTGTTAATGAATTGTTGACATGGTTGAAGCGGAAAGCGAAAAAGGCTTTTTTATTAAAAATTGATTTTGAGAAGGCGTATGATAACGTTAATTGGGGATTTATAATTTCTATGTTAGAGCAAATGAATTTCCCTTCACGTTGGTGTATGTGGGTTTCCGGTATTCTTAAGGTGGCGAGATCGGCAGTTTTGGTGAATGGGTCTCCTACGTTTAAGTTTGGTTGTCAAAAAGGGCTTAGACAAGGCGACCCGCTCTCTCCGTTTTTGTTCTTAGTGGTCATGGAAGCTCTCTCATTGTCAATCAAAAAAGCGATTTCCACAGGAGACTTCAAAGGTGTTAAGCTTGATAATGAAGGTATGAATGTTTCCCATCTTTTATATGCTGATGATGCGCTTATTATAGGTGAGTGGTCGGAGGGGAATGTGGTGAATCTGGCTAGGTTGTTAAGGTGTTTTCATGTATGCTCCAGATTGAAAATAAATATAAATAAGTCTAATCTTTATGGGGTTGGAACTTGTTTAGAGGAAACGGGTGTCATGGCGGAAACTCTAGGATGTAAAAGTGACAATCTTCCTTTCGAGTATTTGGGGATTAAGGTGGGAGCCAACATGAATAGATGTTCGAGTTGGAAGAAAGTTGTCGAGGTCTTTGAATCTAGATTAGCGGGTTGGAAATCAAAGCTTTTATCTATTAGAGGACGGGTGATTCTCATAAAAGCCGTGCTTGAAAGTCTCCCCATTTATTATTTCTCGTTGTATAAAGCGCCTCGAAAGGTTGTAGAGAACCTTGAAAAAATTATGAGGAAATTTTTGTGGACGGGTTCGAGTGTGGGAAATAAGGTTCATTGGGTGAGTTGGGATAGAGTAACGACACCGAAAAAACTTGGTGGGTTGGGTATTAAAAAGCTAGAAGTTATAAATGAAGCTTTAATGTTTAAATGGGCTTGGCGATTTCGAAACAACAAGAATGCGCTGTGGACAAAGGTTATAGAAGTTTGTCATAAAGATAACAATATGTGGGAGGCGCTTCCGGTTAACAAATACGCTTCTGGGACATGGAAAGCAATCGTCAAGGTGGTGGCTGGAATGAAGGTGAATGAAGTGGCTACTCATACTTTTATAAGAGCTAAAGTGGGGAATGGTGTTTCAGTGAGATTCTGGATTGATATTTGGCTGGGAGATACCGCTTTAAGGAATAAATGGCCTTTGTTGTATCGGCTAGAAGGTTATAAAACCTGTTCAGTTGCGGACAGAACCAAAAGAGAGGGGAATAAGCTGGTTATAGACGCAGAATGGATTAATAATATACAAACAGCGGAAGAATTAGTACAGTGGGTCAATATGTGTGAAGCTGTTGATTGTTACAATTCCTCGATGGGTCAGGATGGGTGGATATGGGCTGTTGAAGGCCAAAACGAATTCTCAGTCAAAGGGGTGGCTGCTTTGCTGCTTCAAAGGTATGATTATGGGTCAAACTTTGTCATTAAGTGGCTATCTTGGGTCCCATTGAAGTGTTCTATTATGGCGTGGCGGGCGGAAATGAATCGAATACCCACGAAGGAGGCTTTAGCGCAGCGAAATATAGTCATTCAGGATACATCTTGCTCGTGGTGCCGAGCAACAGTGGAGACAGAAGTGCATGTGTTGGTTGGCTGTTTCATTGCGGCAAATGTTTGGGATCGGATAAGTACGTGGTGTAGAATTCCTCCTATATTCGCGTTTAGCATCCAAGACTTATTGCAACTTTATAAAACAGGCCCGGGATGTAAAATGAAAAAGAAGATTTTGCATGGGATTGTGATGGTTTCGATGTGGGCGATTTGGAAGGCAAGAAATGACACGATTTTTAATGGGGCTCAACCTAGTGTGGAGATAATTCTTTCTAGTGTCAAATCCTTATCTTTTCTTTGGTTTAAGAATAGAACAAAATGTAATAGGCTTGTTTGGAAGGATTGGTGTCGTTTTCCTATGTATATGTTGTAATGGTTTGAGCCGTCAGTCCTCACATTGAGGTCCGTTTTTTTGGCGTTGTTGAATGAAAGCCTTTTTTCAAAAAAAAAAAAAAAAAAAGTTATAATACCTGTGCACGCACAGGGTTTTTAAATTTTTTATTTGATTATGTATTATTATCGATTAAAAAATGAACCACTTAACATGTTTCAAATAGTTTTACTTAGTGGACTGAAGATAAAAAAATCATACGTATATATTTTCTAATCTACCTATTATTTTAGGAGAATACTTTTGGATTAAAAATTATATTTTATTATTCAAGCAAAATCACATGATAATACTTGACTTGCATGAGATGTTAGTAATATATGCTTTTAGTTTTGCAAACCCGTGCTATCAATTTACGATGTGTTTTGTAATTGTGGTATTTCTTTTACTTATATGTTCGTTATGTAGTTTTTCTTTTTTTGATTTAGGAGGTGATTCTTATCAAATAATGATTGTGATGCATGCATTTTTTTTATAATCTAAAGGAAACACCTTCTATATTAAAAAATGACTATCTAACCGATGTGTTTTTGCTTGTTTTTTTTAATAATTAGCTTTGTATAACGTTTTTAACTGACAGAGATGTTGAAGGGTTTTGCAAAACCACTTCGAAATGATGTAATTCTTGTATTATATAAAAGATTCAAGCCTATTTATTCAGCTAATAAAGATTCATAAAAGACCATTCCATAACCAAACCTATTAAAGCCTAATTAAAACATGTTTAAAACCAATTAAAAACTATTACGATACAGGACTTGCACGTTTCTTTTTTTTTTTCCCCCAATATAAGTCGAGAACTATTCTTTCTTTGCCTCAATTCGACAACAACCAACAACAAACACCACACTGATGCTACTTTTATTTTTTTCGATCAACAAGGTTTTGGTATATCGTTTTCGTGTTTCGGCTCAACTTTCTACAAGGTAACGAATTCTTTTCATTTTTCTGTTACTACTCAATTAATATTATGCCATTCGACCCTTTTTGAAATATGAATAACCGACACCATATTGCTAATAAAATCGACCCTATAAAACTGATATGATCGACCCTTGTGTTATTCTTTTCGACCCATGAGATTTTCCTATTGTCGAGTTTATGTGTTGAAGGTTTCGTGGGTTATATATGGGATATATGTGTCGAACCCGGTCCGAAATTATACCTATTCGAATATGTTAATGACATACGTATTTAGAATTAAACGCAAAAGAAACAATGGAGCACATAACTATTCGACCTTTGTTTTTTCCTATATTCGACCATAACTGAAACTAATGCATGTATTTGCAAAACATAAAACTAGTATTTATTTATTTCATGCATGAGTTTTTATTTTGAATTGTTAAACTAGGCCTAGACCCAACAGGTGTCAAAGGTGTGCATTGTTGTTTGTTGGTCTCGGTTGAACAGAAGTAACAAAAGAAAGGTTAAATTGTTGCGTATGTTTTTCTTTTAAAAATTTTGAGCTAAGACCACCAAACAAATGGGTTGTGTTTATTAGTTAAATTTACTGAGTTAATAAGTAATAAATATTTTCGGTTATTAAAATACCGGACTAACATGATCTATATTATTTGGACATGATAGTAATTGGTACGCTTCGGTTAATTAAACTTAATGAAAATGAATGTTTTTGAAACCCTAAACCTAATGATATTTAATACGTATTTGTAACCCTATTTGATAAATAAATGACATTTAATATGTTTTAAAACCCTAAGTTGACTAAATGTAGAAATTTACTAAATTTGTTATGAACCCTAATCTGTATAGATTCGTTGAAGATAACGTAACGTCCATTGATTCGTTTGTTTCCATTCAATTGCATTAAGGTACGGATATTCAGTCTTACTATTAGACATTATTTCATTTCAATTTCGTATTGGTACGGATGTTCAGTCTTACTTTTAAACATTATTTCATTTACATTTCGTATCGGTACGAATATTATGGATACCACTTTTCTGTACATCGTTATCGGTTGGTTCGTTTGTTTAATTATTCGTTTCTCATGATTCGTATTCATTGACTGTGATTCGTTTACTTCGATATGAACCTTTGATATGAACCCTTGGTCTGAACCATTGATATGATCCTTTTATTATGATCCATTTGATATGATCCTTTTGTTATGATCCATCAGATATGATCCCTTTGTTATGACCCTTTGTTTCGACCCATTTGATTTGACCCATTGCTCAATGTACTATCCCTTGCCACGGAGGTAATATGGCCATGTCATTGAGGCACCAATGGCATGACACTTTCTGTGGAGGTGTGATTGATCTACGGCGTTTTCCTTATCTGTATCTGTGGCCATTATCTTAGTATGTATGCTAGCTTTGAGCTAGGGTATGTGCTAATCTATTTTGCAGGGGAGCGTATGGATGCATCCTAGGCATAATGTTTTGTTCTGAAATGATTAGTGATTGGTTGTGCATGTCATGCACACCATTTCACTTCTGGGAGCTAGCTAATCCATTTGGTACTTGAGAGGTCTCCCCTCCTTGTACAACGTATGAATTGACGGCATAATGTATTGTGAAATGAAATGATTGATTGAATGTTTTGGTACATGAGCAAATTTTGTTACTATCCCTTTTACTATTTCTAGACTATTCTTTGATTACCATTTTCATATAACCCTTCACATTTTTCATGACCTTTACACTCAGCAGGTTCACATTGGATTGTTTATTTATTCGTTTATGTTCAGTTATCTTTCATATATTTATATCTGTTCACTGAGCGTTAGCTCAGCCGCACTTTCTTTTCCCTGCGGCAGGTATCAAGTTGGAGACTGGGATTGAGTGATGAGAGTAGGAGCTTTTAGTGGACCAACCCTACCTTAGTATTCATGGATTTTATTTCAGATTTATGTTTAATTATTTCATTTCTTTTAGAAGTTGATTTTGATTGTATTTGTTTCATTAGTCCTTTTTGTCTCAAAATTTGCAATTCATTGAGCTAAGTCTTCCGCTTATGCTTTATGTTCTAAAATGACACCATAATGTTACACTTTAGACCCTTGTCGGGTTTGGGGTGTTACAATTATGGTATCAGAGATTAGGATTCGACCTGTAGAGCTTAGGCTATGACCTGTGAGGATTGGGTAGACATTAGGCTTCCTTATGCTTTGACGATTTCTTCTGCTTTGACTGTCTTCTTCACATTTTATCTTCAACTTTGATTTTTGTCTTCACTGATTCGTTTATTCGTAGTGGGCATTTTTATCATGTTTCTGAGTCTAAGCATGCGGTTCAATGGAGCATAACTTTGGTGATTGTCCTAAAAAGAAGTAGGTTGGCGGTTCGTGAATTCCTCGGTTCATTTTTTCATTTATGCTTTTCATTTTACGTCTTAATACATTTCACCTATTTTTTGTTATATTTCTAGAATTTCTTATTTGAACCTGCTAATAAATTGAAGTCAGAATTTAGCCTTATCGTCGTCTTTGTTTATGATTGTGATCTGTTATCTGTTATATATGTGTTCCGTATCTGTTGGATTCAGTTTGAAATGATCGGTCATTATTGAAGAATCTGAAACGTTCTGAACCTTCTGAATCGAGTCAGGAGAAACAAACCTTTCGTTCGTTTGAATCATTTTCAATTCCTTTCTGATGAGGCGAAAAATGAACCACTTTTAGGGGGTCATTTGAGCCCGAATTCGAATTTATTTGATCAAATATTACCCTAAATCGTTCCTTTTGTGATTTTAGGTACTTTGGGAGAGAAATCTGGAAAAGGAAGCAATTCGGACGTTTTTGGAGCATAAAAGTGAAGAAAACGCCAAAGTCTTAATTTTTCTTGCTGGGAACAGTAGGTGACGGCGTCAAGAAGAAATTCCTGACGGCGTCAAGAGTAATTTCCATGACGATCCAGTACAGAAATGACGACGTCACAAGGTAGGGCGTCCAAAGGAAAATGCATGACGGCCTGGAAACACATAACACATGACGGCGTCAGATCTGGATCAAGGCAGTCCAAGGAATATTTTGGCGGCGAGATGACGGCGTCACAAATTTGTTCTTGACGCCGTCAGACCCTATTTCCTATATATAGTTTTCTAATTTTCACATTAAAAAGAGAGAAGTTTTGGAGAAACCCTAAGGCCGAACTTAATACGAATTTTACAGGTTTTTCAATTTCAGCCCTTGATCCCTTTCATGTGTAATTAAGATAAGTATTCTTTTAATTCAATCAATATGTCTATGTGTTGGTTGTCTATCTCTTGTTCTTGTCTTAATTCCATCATGCAAGGCTAGATCTATCTTGTGTTTGCTTGGATCTAATGAAACCTAGATGTTAATTATGTGTTGATTACTTGTTTATGGTTGTATTGGATGAATGATTTCGATGTTAGGCTTAAGAAAACTGGCAGATCTCCAATTGGTAACATGCTTGAACGTCTTAGGAAACATGAACTGACGTGCACTAGGTTTTACTGGTTGTATTTAATGCATGAGTAAATTCTAATGATCCCATGTCAGGAGCTTCTTAATCGGCTCGACATAGGAGTGAAGTAGGCACTCATAGGATTGGGGAATTAAGTGCACCACCCCATGAATGGTATTAAGGAATACAATCCGTCATCCACGCAACTATAACAAGTAATTAACGTGTAAAAGATATCTAGGGAGTAATGAAATCTAAGTAAACACAATTTCTCCACTTATTGCTCACAACCTTAGTTAATTAGTTTATTTTCATTTCTTGTATTTTAATTTGATTGCATCTTTAGTATTGGGTTAGTTGACTAGCAACTAATTCCGCCCAAATCCTTCAAACCCCGAGATTTTTACTTGCTTTCTAAAAAACATAAAAATACAAAAATAATCATCCCTCATCTTTAGAACTAGTATTTAGGTTTTCTAATCCTAGCGACACTATTCCTAGCTGAACGATCAATCCCCCGGTACTTGTCACTATACTATACTACAACGATCAGGTACACTGCCTGGTGGGGGTTGTAAGCTTCTCAAGATCCCTAGAGAGGTAAAGCCTAGTGCGATTTTCCAGGAAGTAGGACCAAGTTTTCCAGAAATTTTCCGGAAACTTAACATAAGAATTTCTGCAGGTCACTTCTGACGGCGTCAAGAATTAATTCTTGACGGCGTCACGTGTAAAAATCTGGAAATTTTACCGGTTTTGTTTTTCTAACGGAGTCTTATGGTTTTTGTGAATTATTAAGTTTTATAATCTCCAGGAAATCTGCAAACTTCATTCCACAAGCATTATATCTTATTTTGTTTTCTAGGATTTAGTAAGTTATATAGGATGCCGCCGATTTTATGCGAGGTTGCCTTGTTTGTTTTCTCAGGATTCACAGGTTATGTTTGACAAGAAGATGATTTATATTTTGGAAGGGAAGCTTTGATTGTTCATTTTCTTGGAGGAAGATTTAACCTGGCCACCTAATTATCCATACCGAGCGAATCAGGGGAGTATTTGATTTCATTCGTTTTACTTATTTCACTTTTACATTCTTTACTTGAACATTGGGGACAATGTTCATCTTAAGTGTAAAGGGAGGGTAAAATGATGATACCTTACATATGCACTTTCACTTGAGTTTGTTTTGTTTAATGGCAGATGTGTAATAAAACTATGAGAAATACTTGTTAGTGCAATTTTAGCGCCAAATTTAAAATTTTTTACAACATTTAGGAGTGAAACTTTAGCCATAGCAAGCGTCTCATGGATAGGAGATTGTATGACTAGCACATAACCGTATATTCAGAAAAATTTTTCACCCAAATATGTGAGGTTCGCCTTTAGATTTGATAGGAAAATCATTTACTATTAGTGCTTATGAGTGTACCGGTAGCATTTAGATTCTAGAACTTGCGTTAGTGATGCATCCCGAGACCGCTAGTGAGACTACATTCGTGTGGTAGGATTTACTACATGATAAGAGGCATTAGAATCACCCTTGTGTTAAACCCGTATCATAATTACTTGACCATTTAAGTCATATTATTTGGCTAGTTAAGTCAACTAATTTTTCCCACACCCTTAGTGTTGTACTCATTTTTAGTACACGAAACCCCTAGTACACCCCTCCGAGCCTATCTTTTCGTTTCTAACTTTAAGCATCTTACTTAAAGGAAGAATTTGTTACACCCCACTTAAATGTACACCCAAATCGCCTTAGCCTTCCGTGTATGCACTCATATTTAGTGCATTATTGTTATTTGTTAAACCCTAAGTTAACTATCTAATTGATTACATGGTTGCTAAGTCGAGTCATATCCTTGTACATATTATTTTGGGACGATTGGGACTCATGGGTAAAGTACTTATTTATGAAGTAATGGGGAAGAACATCATATTATTACCCCCATATGTACGTTAATCTTAAAAGTACTCCAAGTGTTTTGATTTTCTTAATTCGAGTCAATAGATTAGTTCATTGTAAAGTATGTAAAGATTCAAGTGTAAGGGGAATGTTCATCCCCTATGATGTATTATTATGGATGGTAGGGTAAGAGTGTATGTCAAAAAAAAAAAAAAAAAAAATCGAAAAACAAGAAAAAGAAAAACAAGAAAAAGAAAAAGAGAAAAAAACATACGGACTACCATCCCGTTTTCATTCTATGTTCATTTTATGTTTTTTGTTATTTTTTCATTTATTAGCTTAAGTCGAGTCTAGTCTTGGCTTAGCAATACCATATTGTACATGTAATTAACTAAGATTGTTAACTCGCCACCAGTAAAAACTTCCTTTATCCAAAAAAAACCGTGTATTTCATATCCCTACACCTAACGTTACAACCCTTTAAAAGACCTCTTTGATAGTTTATCCTAGGTGCTTACGCCATGTGGTGGAGGTTGGATCCTTTCCCAAGCCTATGGTAATCTAATTTGCTATGACAGGTAGTGAGAGATATCTTCCGTTTCTATATTGTAATTTATACTTTATTACCCGAGAGATGTGAGTATCTAAACACTATTTGTGAGGTGCTAGTGTATGACCTCTGTGCTTGTCTATTGGTCTTTAGTGGAACGATTATTTGTTGTAATTACTTTTATATTAGTGTTAAATGACCCCTAACTTGTATTTTGATTAGAATAAAAGCGCATTTGCTTGAGGACAAGCAAATCTTAAGTGTAAGGGTATATGATGAGGCGAAAAATGAACCACTTTTAGGGGGTCATTTAAGCCCGAATTTGAATTTATTTGATCAAATATTACCCTAAATCGTTCCTTTTGTGATTTTAGGTACTTTGGGAGAGAAATCTGGAAAAGGAAGCAATTCGGATGTTTTTAGAGCATAAAAGTGAAGAAAATGCCAAAGTCTTAATTTTCCTTGCTGGGAACAGTAGGTGACGGCGTCAAGAAGAAATTCCTGACGGCGTCAAGAGTAATTTCCATGACGATCCAGTACAGAAATGACGGCGTCACAAGGTAAGGCGTCAAGAGGAAAATGCATGACGGCCTGGAAACACATAACAAATGACGGCGTCAGATCTGGATCAAGGCAGTCCGAGGAGTATTTTGGCGGCGAGATGACGGCGTCACAAATTTGTTCTTGACGCCGTCAGACCCTATTTCCTATATATAGTTTTCTAATTTTCACATTAAAAAGAGAGAAGTTTTGGAGAAACCCTAAGGCCGAACTTAATACGAATGTTACAGGTTTTTCAAGGGTTTTCAGCCCTTGATCCCTTTCATGTGTAATTAAGATAAGTATTCTTTTAATTCAATCAATATGTCTATGTGTTGGTTGTCTATCTCTTGTTCTTGTCTTAATTCCATCATGCTAGGCTAGATCTATCTTGTGTTTGCTTGGATCTAATGAAACCTAGATGTTAATTATGTGTTGATTACTTATTAATGGTTGTATTGGATGAATGATTTCGATGTTAGGCTTAAGAAAACTGGCAGATCGCCAATTGGTAACATGCTTGAACGTCTTAGGAAACATGAACTGACGTGCACTAGGTTTTATTGGTTGTATTTAATGCATGAGTAAATTCTAATGATCCCATATGTTAGGAGCTTCTTAATCAGCTCGACATAGGAGTGAAGTAGGCACTCATAGGATTGGGGAATTAAGTGCGCCACCCCATGAATGGTATTAAGGAATACAATCCGTCATCCACGCAACTATAACAAGTAATTAACGTGTAAAAGATATCTAGGGAGTAATGAAATCTAAGTAAACACAATTTCTCCACTTATTGCTCACAACCTTAGTTAATTAGTTTATTTTCATTTCTTGTATTTTAATTTGATTGCATCTTTAGTATTGGGTTAGTTGACTAGCAACTAATTCCGCCCAAATCCTTCAAACCCCGAGATTTTTACTTGCTTTCTAAAAAACATAAAAATACAAAAATAATCATCCCTCATCTTTAGAACTAGTATTTAGGTTTTCTAATCCTAGCGACACTATTCCTAGCTGAACGATCAATCCCCCGGTACTTGTCACTATACTATACTACAACGATCAGGTACACTGCCTGGTGGGGGTTGTAAGCTTCTCAAGATCCCTTGAGAGGTAAAGCCTGGTGCGATTCCCACGTATCAAGTTTTTGGCGCCGCAGCCTGGGGAATAGTTATTGTCTAGGTTAGAATCTCTTTTTATTAGGTCTACTTGCTAGATTCTTTTCTAGTAAGATTTTATTTTTATTTTTTAGGTTTTCTTTACTCTATCTTTTTCTTTGTGCCTTTGTTAGTAAATTAAAATTCATTAACTATTCCGTTGACCAATATGGAAAACGCGAATCCACCCCTTTCCCCTAGAGAAGTGGCTGTGTTACGTGAACAAATTGAGAGTGAGATTAGGGAACTTAGGGAGCTTAATAGGTTGATTAAGGTTGAGCTCGAACATGCATTTAGTGACCTAGCGACCGCCTTGTATTCAAATGAGGACCTAGGGCCTAATGACTTTGTGAATGTTGTTGAGGGACTTGAAGAGGGGGAAATAGATCCGAAGCTTAATGACTATTTTAATCTATACCCCACTAAGGAGTAGATTGCATATTATAATAATCTTATTGATAACCCGCGATCTCCTTTTACTATAAGCGAACCTAAGATAAAGAGAGGCGATCCTAAGAATGCTAAGATACCATGTATGATTGGGTATAGGCACATTAACAATGCTTACATTGACTTTAAATCTTCAATCAACATTATGTCCTCAACTGTTTATAATGATATAGTGAAAACAAGACTTGAACCTAGAAAAGATCCCAAATACCCCGGTGGAGTTTGTAACTTTTTCGGGAGAGTCAAAGGTCTACATGTCTTTGTTGGTAATTTCACTTTTGTCACCGACTTTATGATTGTGGAAGATCTTGCTAATGTTATTGATTGTCGATTATCCAATGTTGTGTTTGGCAAACCGTTTGTTGAGGAGTCTAACTTGGAATATGATGAGATAGAAGGAACGATCCGATTTGCAAGTAACACCGATAGTATCACCTATAGGATGCCTAATAGAATGAGAGAATTTTGCTTTATATCCCGGATTAATAAGGACAACTTTGGTGCTTTTGCGGACATCAATGAAGAGGATAAGAAAAAGGGCATGGATTATGTATGGGAAAAAAGGAGTCTTTATTACAAAGATTGTTTGGCCCTAGGACCAAGGTATAAAGTCGATAAAGAATTTGCCCAAAAGATTATGGGGGCGGTTGAGAAAAAGGTGATTGGTTTCTACAAAGAATATTTACAATCGGAGAGTGGAACCAACGATGAGGTCACATAGTAACCCATGACCTTGAGTCTAGCTACAAGACTCGTAAATAAAGAAAAGCGCTTCTTGGGAGGCAACCCATGTTTTGTGTGATTTTATTTTGTTTGTTTGTTATTTGCTTCCGTATGCATGCTTTATTTTTATTTTTGGTAGATCATGTTTCTCAATTAAAAAGTGGAAATACTTTACTTTGTTGCTTTGGCCTAGTCTTAACTCCACCTAAAAGTATTTTTGCAAAAGATAAGTGTAAGGGGAAACCCCAAATATGTTTTTGAGAAACAAACCGATCATGATTCTCCACAATATTAAGTGAACATGTATATTCGTATTTGTTAGAGTCAAATGCTTGTATTGAGTCATAATGAAGTTTTGCAGGATTTTCCAGGCAGTAGGACCAAGTTTTTCCAGAAATTTTCCGGAAACTTAACATAAGAATTTCTGCAGGTCACTTCTGACGGCGTCAAGAATTAATTCTTGACGGCGTCACGTGTAAAAATCTGGAAATTTTACCGATTTTGTTTTTCTAACGGAGTCTTATGGTTTTTGTGAATTATTAAGTTTTATAATCTCCAGGAAATCTGCAAACTTCATTCCACAAGCATTATATCTTATTTTGTTTTCTAGGATTTAGTAACTTATATAGGATGCCGCCGATTTTATGCGAGGTTGCCTTGTTTGTTTTCTCAGGATTCACAGGTTATGTTTGACAAGAAGATGATTTATATTCTGGAAGGGAAGCTTTGATTGTTCATTTTCTTGGAGGAAGATTTAACCTGGCCACCTAATTATCCATTCCGAGTGAATCAGGGGAGTATTTGATTTCATTCGTTTTACTTATTTCACTTTTACATTCTTTACTTGAACATTGGGGACAATGTTCATCTTAAGTGTAAAGGGAGGGTAAAATGATGATACCTTACATATGCACTTTCGCTTGAGTTTGTTTTGTTTAATGGCAGATGTGTAATAAAACTATGAGAAATACTTGTTAGTGCAATTTTAGCGCCAAATTTAAAATTTTTTACAACATTTAGGAGTGAAACTTTAGCCATAGCAAGCGTCTCATGGATAGGAGATTGTATGACTAGCACATAACCGTATATTCAGAAAAATTTTCCACCCAAATATGTGAGGTTCGCCTTTAGATTTGATAGGAAAAGCATTTACTATTAGTGCTTATGAGTGTACCGGTAGCATTTAGATTCTAGAACTTGCGTTAGTGATGCATCCCGAGACCGCTAGTGAGACTACATTCGTGTGGTAGGATTTACTACATGATAAGAGGCATTAGAATCACCCTTGTGTTAAACCCGTATCATAATTACTTGACCATTTAAGTCATATTACTTGGCTAGTTAAGTCAACTAATTTTTCCCACACCCTTAGCGTTGTACTCATTTTTAGTACACGAAACCCCTAGTACACCCCTCCGAGCCTATCTTTTCGTTTCTAACTTTAAGCATCTTACTTAAAGGAAGAATTTGTTACACCCCACTTAAATGTACACCCAAATCGCCTTAGCCTTCCGTGTATGCACTCATCTTTAGTGCATTATTGTTATTTGTTAAACCCTAAGTTAACTATCTAATTGATTACATGGTTGCTAAGTCGAGTCATATCCTTGTACATATTATTTTGGGACGATTGGGACTCATGGGTAAAGTACTTATTTATGAAGTAATGGGGAAGAACATCATATTATTACCCCCATATGTACGTTAATCTTAAAAGTACTCCAAGTGTTTTGATTTTCTTAATTCGAGTCAATAGATTAGTTCATTGTAAAGTATGTAAAGATTCAAGTGTAAGGGGAATGTTCATCCCCTATGATGTATTATTATGGATGGTAGGGTAAGAGTGTGTGTCAAAAAAAAAAAAAAAAAAAATAAAAAAATAAAAAAATAAAAAAAATCGAAAAACAAGAAAAAGAAAAAGTGAAAAAAACATACGGACTACCATCCCGTTTTCATTCTATGTTCATTTTATGTTTTTTGTTATTTTTTCATTTATTAGCTTAAGTCGAGTCTAGTCTTGGCTTAGCAATACCATATTGTACATGTAATTAACTAAGATTGTTAACTCGCCACCAGTAAAAACTTCCTTTATCCAAAAAAACCGTGTATTTCATATCCCTACACCTAACGTTACAACCCTTTAAAAGACCTCTTTGATAGTTTATCCTAGGTGCTTACGCCATGTGGTGGAGGTTTGATCCTTTCCCAAGCCCATGGTAATCTAATTTGCTATGACAGGTAGTGAGAGATATTTTCCGTTTCTATATTGTAATTTATACTTTATTACACCCGAGAGATGTGAGTATCTAAACACTATTTGTGAGGTGCTAGTGTATGACCTCTGTGCTTGTCTATTGGTCTTTAGTGGAACGATTATTTGTTGTAATTACTTTTATATTAGTGTTAAATGACCCCTAACTTGTATTTTGATTATAATAAAAGCGCATTTGCTTGAGGACAAGCAAATCTCAAGTGTAAGGGTATATGATGAGGCGAAAAATGAACCACTTTTAGGGGGTCATTTAAACCCGAATTCGAATTTATTTGATCAAATATTACCCTAAATCGTTCCTTTTGTGATTTTAGGTACTTTGGGAGAGAAATCTGAAAAATGAAGCAATTCGGACGTTTTTGGAGCATAAAAGTGAAGAAAACGCCAAAGTCTTAATTTTCCTTGCTGGGAACAGTAGGTGACGGCGTCAAGAAGAAATTCCTGACGGCGTCAAGAGTAATTTCCATGACGATCCAGTACAGAAATGACGGCGTCACAAGGTAAGGCGTCAAGAGGAAAATGCATGACGGCCTGGAAACACATAACATATGACAGCGTCAGATCTGGATCAAGGCAGTCCGAGGAGTATTTTGGCGGCGAGATGACGGCGTCACAAATTTGTTCTTGACGCCGTCAGACCCTATTTCCTATACATAGTTTTCTAATTTTCACATTAAAAAGAGAGAAGTTTTGGAGAAACCCTAAGGCCGAACTTAATACGAATGTTACAGGTTTTTCAAGGGTTTTCAGCCCTTGATCCCTTTCATATGTAATTAAGATAAGTATTCTTTTAATTCAATCAATATGTCTATGTGTTGGTTGTCTATCTCTTGTTCTTGTCTTAATTCCATCATGCTAGGCTAGATCTATCTTGTGTTTGCTTGGATCTAATGAAACCTAGATGTTAATTATGTGTTGATTACTTATTTATGGTTGTATTGGATGAATGATTTCGATGTTAGGCTTAAGAAAACTGGCAGATCTCCAATTGGTAACATGCTTGAACGTCTTAGGAAACATGAACTGACGTGCACTAGGTTTTATTGGTTGTATTTAATGCATGAGTAAATTCTAATGATCCCATGTTAGGAGCTTCTTAATCGGCTCGACATAGGAGTGAAGTAGGCACTCATAGGATTGGGGAATTAAGTGCGCCACGCCATGAATGGTATTAAGGAATACAATCCGTCATCCACGCAACTATAACAAGTAATTAACGTGTAAAAGATATCTAGGGAGTAATGAAATCTAAGTAAACACAATTTCTCCACTTATTGCTCACAACCTTAGTTAATTAGTTTATTTTCATTTCTTGTATTTTAATTTGATTGCATCTTTAGTATTGGGTTAGTTGACTAGCAACTAATTCCGCCCAAATCCTTCAAACCCCGAGATTTTTACTTGCTTTCTAAAAAACATAAAAATACAAAAATAATCATCCCTCATCTTTAGAACTAGTATTTAGGTTTTCTAATCCTAGCGACACTATTCCTAGCTGAACGATCAATCCCCCGGTACTTGTCACTATACTATACTACAACGATCAGGTACACTGCCTGGTGGGGGTTGTAAGCTTCTCAAGATCCCTAGAGAGGTAAAGCCTAGTGTGATTCCCACGTATCACTTTCGTGATCTGGTATGTTTTTATCCGGTTTTTTTCAATTTTGCGGACGAAATTTTATTTTTAGAGGGGAAGAGTTGTAAAACCCTAAAATTCGGAAACCTAAAATTGGTATAAATTTGAAAATTTTATAATTTTACGATACGTTAAAAGTAATTGTTAACCTAGATTAATTAATTTTGTTACATTTAAGTTTATTAGCAAATTAACCAACACATTTAATCCTTTTAACCCAAACTTAAACCCCACTTAAGATCACTAATTGGCTCAATTATTACACCCCATCCGAAACTCCTTTTTAACCCAATTCTAACCTATTTATTCTGCTAATAAAGATTCATAAAAGGCCATTCCATAACCAAACGGTCCAAACCTATTAAAGCCTAATTAAAACATGTTTAAAACCCATTAAAACTATTACGATACAGGACTTGCACGTTTCTTTTTTTTTTTTCCAATATAAGTCGAGAACTATTCTTTCTTTGCATCCATTCGACAACAACCAACAACAAACACCACACTGCTGCTACTTTTATTTTTTTTCGATCAACAAGGTTTTGGTATATCGTTTTCGTGTTTCGGCTCAACTTTCTACAAGGTAACGAATTCTTTTCATTTTTCTGTTACTACTCAATTAATATTATGCCATTCGACCCTTTTTGAAATATGAATAACCGACACCATATTGCTAATAAAATCGACCTTATAAAACTGATATGATCGACCCTTGTGTTATTCTTTTCGACCCATGAGATTTTCCTATTGTCGAGTTTATGTGTTGAAGGTTTTGTGGGTTATATATGGGATATATGTGTCGAACCCAGTCCGAAATTATACCTATTCGAATATGTTAATGACATACGTATTTAGAATTAAACGCAAAAGAAACAATGGAGCACATAACTTTTCGACCTTTGTTTTCTCCTATATTCGACCATAACTGAAACTAATGCATGTATTTGCAAAACATAAAACTAGTGTTTATTTATTTCATGCATGAGTTTTTATTTTGAATTGTTAAACTAGGCCTAGACCCAACAGGTGTCAAAGGTGTGCATTGTTGTTTGTTGGTCTCGGTTGAACAGAAGTAACAAAAGAAAGGTTAAATTGTTGCGTATGTTTTTCTTTTAAAAATTTTGAGCTAAGACCACCAAACAAATGGGTTGTGTTTATTAGTTAAATTTACTGAGTTAATAAGTAATAAATATTTTCGGTTATTAAAATATCGGACTAACATGATCTATGTTATTTGGACATGATAATAATTGGTACGCTTCGGTTAATTAAACTTAATGAAAATGAATGTATTTGAAACCCTAAACCTAATGACATTTAATACGTATTTGTGTAACACCCCCAAAATTTGATACAGCGGAAGACTCAACAAGCTTTCGGGGTGCTACGGGGATTGGTATCCAACACAAGACAATATAGAACGAGATAAAGTAAACATAATAAAAACACAACCAAACCGGGGTTTTAAAGTTTACATTTATCCCAACATCATTCAGAGTCAGGCCCAAAATAAATAACGATAGGTCCAAATTTGATTATCAGAGTTTAGAAAATATAGATCCATAACCGTGTGCCACAGCCGAGCCTTCCAATCCAAGCATGCACCTCAACACTTAATTACCTGAGAAAATGTGCTAAAAGTCAGCTTTCGCTGGTGAGATCATAGGTTTAAATTCAACTAATAATATAGTGGACATATACGCAAAACGCTTGCTAGCTAGACTAAGGATTCGCTAAAAGCCTGCGGATACCCTCCGCTCTCAACATAACACACGGATACCCTTCCGCAATAACCAAAACACACGGATACCCTTCCGTAACAACATAGATATTCGGGTAACCCCCGCAATACCAATAAATACTCGGATAACCTCCGGAGTATTAATAACCTATAGGTGCACACTACAGTATCTAATAAGTCAACCTTGAATAGTACACACGAAACTATGTGACTAAAGCTGACAATCTAAATAAGCCAACCTTGAATAGTACACACAACAAATATGTGACTAAAGCTGACAATCCAAATAACCAAATAAGCCAACCTTGAATAGTACACACAAAAGGTGTGACTAAAGCTGACAATAACAAATAAGCCAACCTTGAATAGTACACAAGAGAAGTGACTAAAGCTGACTATACATCCTAGTCCATA
This sequence comes from Artemisia argyi, assembly GCA_030686995.1. Classification (NCBI taxonomy): domain Eukaryota; kingdom Viridiplantae; phylum Streptophyta; class Magnoliopsida; order Asterales; family Asteraceae; genus Artemisia; species Artemisia argyi. The sequence goes on from CM060680.1 coordinate 1,653,234, forward strand.
CGCATAGCAAGTTTAGAAAGAATATAAAAGCGATAATAGTCCACGTAAAATGATTTGCACGTTTCTCACCCCAATCGTTGAAAACATAGTTCAAGAGTAAAAAGTGGGGCTATGACTCACCTCAAGTCCAGAAAATAGCAAGACGAGGTAGGTAGCAATAAGATGTATGATAACTCACGACACAGCAACTACGGACTTGGCACGACCTAACAATATTAACTCTTTCAGAAGTCATTTCCTCAAATATATAATATTCCCAAACCCGGACGAGAATCCGTTTTATTTCCGAAAATCCATTTCGTATTAGTTTGGCGTATTTGCGTTTGGTATCCATACGGGTGGTGGGTCGACTCAAAACAAACCAACAAGATCACACGTAGAACATATAATAAACTATAGATCTAATATTAGCCCAATATATCATTTAAATAAATCGCTAAAGTTTACCAAATCCGTCGATTTGATAATCCTCATATTTATTTACGTAATATACCGTTCCAAGATTACACCCAATCTACAACACATATAAAGCACATAGCACATAATTACTATATAGTATATATCATAGTTTAATAAATTCCTCGTATATATCGTCAAATTGGCCAGATTTCCCGATATATACACTCGCAATCTATTACCCTTTACATATACTACAACCTATGGGCGTCGTAGGATACGATGCCCACTAATATATTCGTTTCATATAACCAAACAACCCGACTCAACCTTATGGTTGAGTGGTTATTTACTTATAGATAACGTTCATATTAGTCGTCATATATCCGAGACAACACGAATGTCGCAAATAATAACTTACCTGGACCCGAGTGACAACAATTTCGCCTAACTCAATAAGTTTATTCGTTATATATCCGAAATGACTTTTTATTAAACGTTTCATAATTGTCGGGAGTTTCCCGTTTATAACACAATTTTTAATAATAATAATACGTTTAATAATATTACGCCACGCTCGTAGCCTAATATATATCTAATCGTATTATTTATAATACGACTCGTGATTATTATTATTATTAATATACGCGTTTATATAGTTATATATACGTTATTCACGTATATACTTTCGTATAAACGTTCATATTATTAATAACTATTATTACGAGTTTTATTATTCTCGTTTCACTTTTAATATTTATTGAGTTACACGAAATGGTCATATGTCCGAGTCATGACTCTCGGCTCATTGTCCAAGTCCAATAATAAGAACAAGTCATAAATAATAAATCTCCGTCCAATCACAATCTCAACCACGGGCTACAACAATAAGGTCCGACTACGGTACCCGACTAACCTATCTCCGTCATCTAACGACCGTCTCATAACCGGTCCTCATATCACATACCACTCGACAACAACTTCTCAATTACCAAAACCATAACCAATATCCAATATCCAATTCGACCCAAAGTATTCGGCCGAGAAATAAATACCACAACAATATACCAAAAACAATCATATGAAATAATAATATACAAATAGTTCACAATTGTCACAAAATAACATTAACCAAATTAGTGTTCGGGTCGGTTTACCAAGCCGAACCCGAGGCAACACTTCACCACAACTAGTGTGGTTCCCACCCGAGACCTCCATGGTCTCGGCTAGCTCTAAATGAGCCAAACAAGCTACACGACCTACTAGGGTCGTCGGCAAAAAATTCCATTCGACTACTATGGTTAACCATGACCATCCACAATCGGTCAACCAACAAAACGAGGATCCAAACACCCTCAAACGAACACCAATAATCATTAAAGACCAAAGATTCGGCCAAACAAGCACCATCCGAGGGTTTCACCCTCGGATATACCTCGACCCGACGAAAATAAACCAACCCGGATACCAAACTATCAAGAAAACGTTTTTCATTCAAGATTCATCATCATATCACGTTTTTAATTAAAAACCCATTCGGATCTTAAATACTTCGTGACCAAGGGTCGCGTTTTTATTAACAATACGAGTGGAAACTCGCTCACCTTCGAACTAAAAGCTCAAAACCTTGATAATCTTTCAAGAATAAACGATTAGTGGTAAATTTGGTGGTGATTCGTGTGATAAAATGGTGATAGGAGGCGCGTGGTGTACTAGATCTAGTAGATTAGATGTTGTAGATCAAGAATATGGTGGTGGTTTAGAGTGGTGGCCGGCGGTGGCGCTGTGGTGGCCGGAATATTTAAGGGGTGGCTAGGGTTTAGGTTGTAGAGGAGATGGAGATGAGTTAGAGAGAGAGTAGTGAGGGTTTGTGTTGTGTTTTTGTGTGGGTAAAAACCGGACCAAAGGACCCTTTATTAACTTTTTCTCTCTTTTTTTTTTTTTTTTTTTTTTTTTTTTTTTTTTTTAAATGTAATAATAATAATAAGAATAATAATAATAATAGTAATAATAAAGATATTATTACGGTTGAGCAGGTAACGCGGGTAACTGTAAAAACACGTGGCCCGAACCCGAACTCATTTTAAAATTTCCGTATCACACGAGAACCTCTCGTAATTAATTAAAATATATAACGGACTCGTAAGACGAATCATAAAATTATGTTAGGTAATCCTAGTGCCAAAGTCAACGTAGTACCAAGTGAGAATTCAAATATACATCACCGATCACATAATCAAAAATGAATTATGAACATAATTCACGAATTCCATAACGTCATTAATTAAAATATCCATAAAATAGGTCTTACAAGTTCGTCGTGAAATGAAAATTTCAAATAAAAATTATAAACGAACTTAAATTGAAATGCGGGTTTTTAAAATAGCTCCCTAAACTGCCGGTTGTCACATCCTCCCCGTCTCAGAAGGAAACCCGTCCCGGGTTTCACTCGGAAAAATTTATCTACGAAGTGAAAAGCTTCGGATATTTCTTCCAGAACTCGTCCTCACGTTCCCACGTATATTCTGGTCCATGTCGGGAATTCCAACGAACCTTGACGAGCGGAATGCGACTTCTCTTGAGTCGTTTTAACTTCACGATCTAAAATCTCGATCGGCTCCTCCACGAAATTCAGTTTCTCATCAACACGAATGTCCCTCATTGGAATGACGGGCATTTCATCAGAAAGACATTTCTTCAAGTTACTCACGTGGAACACGTCGTGAACTTTGCTCAGTTCGGACGGTAATTCCAACCTATAAGCCACGGGCCCAATTCTTTCCAAGATCAAGAATGGTCCAATGTAGCGCGGGTTGAGTTTACCACGTTTCCCGAAACGTATTACACCTTTCCAAGGCGAGACTTTCAGCATCACTTTGTCTCCAACCTGGAACTCTAAAGGTTTACGTCTCTGATCGGCGTAGCTCTTCTGCCTATCTCTGGCAGCTTGCAACCGATCACGAATCTGGGTTACTTTCTCGGTAGTTTCCAAAATAAGCTCAGGGCCTGTAAGTTGACTATCTCCAACTCCTCTCACTTTGACCGTCGGTTTGGGGATGATATGCAGTACTCATATCAAGCCTCGTCCCCAAAGCCGTTTGAAGTGATCGCCACAAAGCTGACGTAAAACGGCTATCACGATCCGAAATAATAGATATCGGGACTCCATGACGCGAAATAATTTCCTTCACATATAACCTTGCAAGCTTATCCACACTATCATCTTCACTAATAGCTAAGAAATGAGCAGACTTTGTCAGACGGTCCACAATTACCCAGATAGCGTCACAACCGCTAGCTGTCCTCGGTAATTTGGTAATGAAGTCCATAGTAATCCGCTCCCATTTCCAGACTGGAAGTTCTGGTTGCGTTAGCAGTCCTGACGGTCTCTGGTGTTCAGCCTTAACCTTGGCGCATGTCAAGCACTAACTAACGTACGATGCTATATCTGCCTTCATATTTGGCCACCAATAGAACTTCTTAAGATCTTGATACATTTTATCAGAACCAGGGTGAATGGAGTACTTTGACTTATGCGACTCATGCATAATTACTTCTCGAATTCCTCCATGTAAAGGTACCCAAATCCGATCTCCAAGACATAATAATCCATCCGAACGCTCAACAAATCCTTTCTCATTATCAGCCATCCCAAATATGTTCTCGGCAGATCTATTTTCTGCTTTCAACGCTTTCGTTTGAGCTTCGAGTATTTGAGATGGTAATGGCGATACGATAGTCATTCCCAATGACCTAACTCGTAATGGTGGTACTCTTTCCTTTCGACTAAGAGCATCAGCAACAACGTTTGCTTTACCAGGATGGTAGCGAATTTCACAATCATAATCGCTTAGCAACTCGATCCAACGTCGTTGTCTCATGTTGAGCTCTTTTTGATTCAAGATGTATTGTAGACTTTTGTGGTCGGTAAATACAACACATTTAGTTTCGTACAAGTAATGTCTCCATATTCTTAAAGCAAAAACTACAGCACCTAGCTCCAAATCATGGGTAGTGTAGTTTTTCTCATGCTTTTTGAGCTGTCGGGAAGCATAAGCTATCACTTTCTCTCGTTGCATTAACACGGCTCCTAAACCTTTATGTGAGGCGTCACAATAGACGACGAAATCCTCGTTACCTTCTGGTAACGCTAAGATAGGAGCACTACACAACATTTTCTTAAGCAATTGAAACGCTTCCTCTTCTTTATCTCCCCATTCATACGTAACACTCTTTTGAGTCAATTTGGTCAATGGTTTAGCTATCTTCGAAAATCCCTCGATGAATCTTCGGTAATAACCAGCTAAGCCCAAAAATTGACGAACTTCGGTCGGGGTTGTAGGTGCAGCCCAATCTTTTATCGCCTCAATTTTTGCAGGATCCACGTGGACTCCTTGTCTATCAATCACATGACCCAAAAATTGTACAGTCGGAATCCAAAATTCGCATTTCGAAAACTTGGCATAGAGTTTCTCCTTCCTGAGCAATTCCAAAATGAGTCTTAAATGCTCCTCATGCTCTTTCTCACTCTTTGAATAAATCAGAATGTCATCGATGAATACAATCACGAACTTATCCAAGTAAGGCTTACACACACGATTCATGAGATCCATGAATATTGCTGGTGCGTTAGTCAACCCAAACGGCATCACCTGAAACTCGTAATGCCCGTAACGGGTTCTGAAAGCCGTTTTCGGAATATCTTCCTCGCGAACTCGAAGTTGATGATATCCCGATCTCAAATCGATCTTCGAATACACACTCAATCCTTGAAGTTGATCGAACAAGTCATCGATCCTAGGTAACGGGTATCGATTCTTCACCGTTAACTTATTCAACTCTCTATAATCAATACACATACGAAACGATCCATCCTTCTTCTTCACAAATAAGACTGGGGCTCCCCAAGGTGAAGAACTTGGTCTTATGAATCCTTTTTCGGCTAACTCCGCCAATTGTTTCGACAACTCCTCCAGTTCGGTAGGTGCAAGACGATAAGGTGCTCGTGCTACAGGTGCAGCACCAGGTATCAACTCAATCTGAAACTCCACTTGTCTAGTCGGCGGGATTCCCGGCAAATCATCAGGAAACACATCAGGAAAATCACGAACTATAGGCACATCTCCAATGCACCTTTCCTTTTTCTTCGTCTCGCCCTTCTCAGAAATTTGGGCTAAGAAAAGGTAACATCCCTTCTCCATTAGCTTCGGTAACTTTGTGCAAGATATAACTGCTAATCGGGATGGGCTCCTAGAATCCTTTCGGTCTCCTAATATATTCAGGACTTCCTTTCCATATGGTACACGCACGATCTTCTCGTCGCAAAGTATGTGAGCACGATACTTCGACAACCAATCCATACCAATGATTACATCAAAACTTCCTAACGTGACGGGTAGAAGATCTATGTTGAAAGGGTGGTTCAAGAAATTTAACGTACAACCTCGAATGATAGTATTAATCCTTTCTATGTTTCCATTAGCTAACTCAATATCATATCCAATTCCTAAGGCCATCGGGGGTTTCTCTAGTAAGGGTGCAAAGGTAGTGGACACAAAACTCCTATCGGCACCAGTATCAAACAGTATGGAAGCATAACGATTATTGAGAAGGAACGTACCAGTAACGACGTTCGGATCTTCTCCTCTCTCGTTCCCGAGTGCATACACTCTTCCTTGGGCAGCTCCAGCTTCCACACGTTGGTCCCCATGATCTTGTCGTCCACGGTTTCCATAATTGTACCCATTACCACCCGAGCCTTGATTTCCACGGTTCCGCGATTCTCTACACTCATTCCTATAGTGTCCCTTCTTTCCACACCCATAACAGGTAACATCTGCCTTGTTTCTCATCTCAGGAGCAGCTTGAACCATAGCAAGAGGTCGAGCTCTACAGTCCCTAGCTGTGTGTCCTTTCTTTGAGCAATTCTGGCATTTCACACTACACCATCCAGTGTGATGCTGATGGCAACGATCACACTTGGGTGCATCACCGTTTTGATTCTTCTTATCTCCATTCCCAATAGCATAAGCCTTAGCTTGTCTCTTGCTTCGGTGATCATTACTCTTAGAGTGACGGTCTCTCTTTCTCTTTCCATTCTTCTCCTTATCAGCTTCTTCTAATTCCAACGAATCCATAAGTTGTTGAGCAATTGTGATTGCCTCATGGATGTTTGTAGGCCTAGCAGAAATTACATCATTCCTCGTAGCTACAGGCAATCCATCAGTATACCTCTCAATCTTTTGAGTCTCGGTTTTCACCATATCAGGGCACAACAAGGCTAACTTCTGGTAACGACGATTGTAAGTCGCCATATCATTACCTTTCACCTTGTGGTTCCAAAACTCAATCTCTAGCTTCTTGACCTCATTCCTTGGGCAATAAGTCTGAATCAACAAGGACTTAAATTGCTCCCAAGTCATAGCATAAGCTACATCACTCCCAACTGCATTTCTGTAGTTGTTCCACCAAGTCAAAGCTTCATCTTTGAAAGTAAAAGAAGCAAACTTTACTTTTGCATTCTCCGCACAACAACTAACATTAAACACTGACTCAGTCTTCTCAATCCATCTTACTAAGTAAACCACTCCTTCAGTTCCACCAAACTCAATGGGTCCACAAATCTTGAATTCCTTGTATTGACATCCATTAGCACGAACAGGTGGAAAAGTTCCAGCAGAATTGTTGGAATGATTTGACTCAGCTAGTAGTTCAGCAACTCTTTGCTCCACGAGTTGGTTGATCATTGCTTGATCCACAGTAGGTGCATTAAGTGGAACATGATCATTGTCTCCCTGAACATCAACATTTTGATTCCTGTTGTTACGGTTAGTGGTGTCCAGGTTATAAGGAATAGGGGTTTCAACATTTCGAGTAGGACGGCGTCCTCAGCGACCAGGGGTAGTCGCTGCCGTACTAGTTCGGGTAGCTCTGACAGGGTTTCGTCGTACAGCCATTAATATAATTCCAAGACAATATCAACCACGCAAATAGGAACACAATTCTCCATGTACGCCAAAGCCGTAGAATATCGTACGAGGTCACCATCGTCCATACAAGTAGTGATCGACACTTCGTTCCAAAATACCAAAGACATGATAAATACTAATCGTTCCATACGAGACGAACGTACAATCCGAATATCATGACATAAGAGCTATAATAACTAGCTCTCCTAACCAAATACTCCTTGGCTTATGTAGCAACACAACAACCTGATTCCAAATCGATCTAGCCACGATGCTGGCGTAGACTCCTCAACTCCGATCCCAAACCATCCAAATTCCTCAATAACGATCCCTGCTCAACACGATGTGTATCTCTATCCCTCTAGAGGCCCGCAACCTCCTTTTCTAACACTGTGTTCCTCTGCCACAGCTTGCGATCTCCCTCGCGAGCCGTGAGGAATCCTCTCTGCAGACTCTCTATCTGCTCATGTATCTCTATCATACATGTCCTAATCGCTATCGTCCTGCCCATGACAGTAGTCAAATCAACTCTCAACTCAACAACAAACTCAGCAATAACCTCAGCAATAATCATCTCAAGTCGGTCAGACATCCGCGAGATCCTCTCGCCCTGTGCAGTAATCTGAGCCCACATCCTACCAGTCTCACCTAACTCTGCATGCTCAGCAGAAATCTCAGAAGGTGCATCCGATGCCACAGGACTACTAGGTGGTGTATCAAACGAAAATGGATGATCAGGTGAAACCGGTCCTAACGGATGTATCGGGGAATCGGGCTTCTCAGCCTGAGCTGGTGGTGCTAACACATCATCATCATCATCAGGCATCTCATCCTGCTGAGGGTCATCCTCCTCCTCAGGGTCATCATCATCACCCTGCTCAGCCTCCTGAGGGTCATCCTCCCGCTCAGGGTCATCAGCCTCATCCTCACCCTCGTACTCCTCCTCCTCCTCATCGGAAGAGTATCTCATCAATCGTCGTCTCCTACTAGGTGAACCATGTGTAGATGTAGTAGGTGATCTAGGACGACGACGCAATGATGTGGGTGGCGCCTCAGACAGAAGGGAATGAGCATCAATCTGTAAAGGTGATAGAGTAGGGCGTACCGACATGCGTGCCGTAGCTCGGTGGGCAAAGCGCGGGGCCACACGAGCCAAAGCCTGATGAAGAGTAAGCTGCCTCGATGTACCAGGGAGCCCTAAAGAAGATGAGGGTCCCTGCGTAGATGCAGCAGGTAGTGCTGAAGTAGAAGCTGCCTGTGATACAGTAGCTGAAGACATGGCCATCTGGTAAGGGTCATCAGATGCCATAGTGAACTGTGCAGGTAAAACCGGTGCAGTAAGAATATCCTCGACAACATTAGGCGTAAGGGAGGCCATAGTTTGTGACAACGGCGTAGGGTAGGTGTAAGTGTTTCAAAACAACTTAAATCACAACTCATAATACCATTTCAAATACACTCATCAAATAATTCCATATATAATCGTAATAAAAGAATTTCAAACACCGCATTACTAAAATGTTTATAAAACATGTAGACCATATAAATCCTCGAGAACGCCATCTTATTACTAAAATCCATAAACCTCAAATCATCTCAAATATCTCATAATACCTCAAATAATAGAAGATGCTTCGGCTTGGCGGGCTGGCGGGCGGTAGTCAAGGATCATTTTCTATAAAAATACGGTTATAGTTTAGGCGTTTATTTACCTAGTTCTCTATAACCTTGGCTCTGATACCAATCTGTAACACCCCCAAAATTTGATACAGCGGAAGACTCAACAAGCTTTCGGGGTGCTACGGGGATTGGTATCCAACACAAGACAATATAGAACGAGATAAAGTAAACATAATAAAAACACAACCAAACCGGGGTTTTAAAGTTTACATTTATCCCAACATCATTCAGAGTCAGGCCCAAAATAAATAACGATAGGTCCAAATTTGATTATCAGAGTTTAGAAAATATAGATCCATAACCGTGTGCCACAGCCGAGCCTTCCAATCCAAGCATGCACCTCAACACTTAATTACCTGAGAAAACGTGCTAAAAGTCAGCTTTCGCTGGTGAGATCATAGGTTTAAATTCAACTAATAATATAGTGGACATATACGCAAAACGCTTGCTAGCTAGACTAAGGATTCGCTAAAAGCCTGCGGATACCCTCCGCTCTCAACATAACACACGGATACCCTTCCGCAATAACCAAAACACACGGATACCCTTCCGTAACAACATAGATATTCGGGTAACCCCCGCAATACCAATAAATACTCGGATAACCTCCGGAGTATTAATAACCTATAGGTGCACACTACAGTATCTAATAAGTCAACCTTGAATAGTACACACGAAACTATGTGACTAAAGCTGACAATCTAAATAAGCCAACCTTGAATAGTACACACAACAAATATGTGACTAAAGCTGACAATCCAAATAACCAAATAAGCCAACCTTGAATAGTACACACAAAAGGTGTGACTAAAGCTGACAATAACAAATAAGCCAACCTTGAATAGTACACAAGAGAAGTGACTAAAGCTGACTATACATCCTAGTCCATACGCATAGCAAGTTTAGAAAGAATATAAAAGCGATAATAGTCCACGTAAAATGATTTGCACGTTTCTCACCCCAATCGTTGAAAACATAGTTCAAGAGTAAAAAGTGGGGCTATGACTCACCTCAAGTCCAGAAAATAGCAAGACGAGGTAGGTAGCAATAAGATGTATGATAACTCACGACACAGCAACTACGGACTTGGCACGACCTAACAATATTAACTCTTTCAGAAGTCATTTCCTCAAATATATAATATTCCCAAACCCGGACGAGAATCCGTTTTATTTCCGAAAATCCATTTCGTATTAGTTTGGCGTATTTGCGTTTGGTATCCATACGGGTGGTGGGTCGACTCAAAACAAACCAACAAGATCACACGTAGAACATATAATAAACTATAGATCTAATATTAGCCCAATATATCATTTAAATAAATCGCTAAAGTTTACCAAATCCGTCGATTTGATAATCCTCATATTTATTTACGTAATATACCGTTCCAAGATTACACCCAATCTACAACACATATAAAGCACATAGCACATAATTACTATATAGTATATATCATAGTTTAATAAATTCCTCGTATATATCGTCAAATTGGCCAGATTTCCCGATATATACACTCGCAATCTATTACCCTTTACATATACTACAACCTATGGGCGTCGTAGGATACGATGCCCACTAATATATTCGTTTCATATAACCAAACAACCCGACTCAACCTTATGGTTGAGTGGTTATTTACTTATAGATAACGTTCATATTAGTCGTCATATATCCGAGACAACACGAATGTCGCAAATAATAACTTACCTGGACCCGAGTGACAACAATTTCGCCTAACTCAATAAGTTTATTCGTTATATATCCGAAATGACTTTTTATTAAACGTTTCATAATTGTCGGGAGTTTCCCGTTTATAACACAATTTTTAATAATAATAATACGTTTAATAATATTACGCCACGCTCGTAGCCTAATATATATCTAATCGTATTATTTATAATACGACTCGTGATTATTATTATTATTAATATACGCGTTTATATAGTTATATATACGTTATTCACGTATATACTTTCGTATAAACGTTCATATTATTAATAACTATTATTACGAGTTTTATTATTCTCGTTTCACTTTTAATATTTATTGAGTTACACGAAATGGTCATATGTCCGAGTCATGACTCTCGGCTCATTATCCAAGTCCAATAATAAGAACAAGTCATAAATAATAAATCTCCGTCCAATCACAATCTCAACCACGGGCTACAACAATAAGGTCCGACTACGGTACCCGACTAACCTATCTCCGTCATCTAACGACCGTCTCATAACCGGTCCTCATATCACATACCACTCGACAACAACTTCTCAATTACCAAAACCATAACCAATATCCAATATCCAATTCGACCCAAAGTATTCGGCCGAGAAATAAATACCACAACAATATACCAAAAACAATCATATGAAATAATAATATACAAATAGTTCACAATTGTCACAAAATAACATTAACCAAATTAGTGTTCGGGTCGGTTTACCAAGCCGAACCCGAGGCAACACTTCACCACAACTAGTGTGGTTCCCACCCGAGACCTCCATGGTCTCGGCTAGCTCTAAATGAGCCAAACAAGCTACACGACCTACTAGGGTCGTCGGCAAAAAATTCCATCCGACTACTATGGTTAACCATGACCATCCACAATCGGTCAACCAACAAAACGAGGATCCAAACACCCTCAAACGAACACCAATAATCATTAAAGACCAAAGATTCGGCCAAACAAGCACCATCCGAGGGTTTCACCCTCGGATATACCTCGACCCGACGAAAATAAACCAACCCGGATACCAAACTATCAAGAAAACGTTTTTCATTCAAGATTCATCATCATATCACGTTTTTAATTAAAAACCCATTCGGATCTTAAATACTTCGTGACCAAGGGTCGCGTTTTTATTAACAATACGAGTGGAAACTCGCTCACCTTCGAACTAAAAGCTCAAAACCTTGATAATCTTTCAAGAATAAACGATTAGTGGTAAATTTGGTGGTGATTCGTGTGATAAAATGGTGATAGGAGGCGCGTGGTGTACTAGATCTAGTAGATTAGATGTTGTAGATCAAGAATATGGTGGTGGTTTAGAGTGGTGGCCGGCGGTGGCGCTGTGGTGGCCGGAATATTTAAGGGGCGGCTAGGGTTTAGGTTGTAGAGGAGATGGAGATGAGTTAGAGAGAGAGTAGTGAGGGTTTGTGTTGTGTTTTTGTGTGGGTAAAAACCGGACCAAAGGACCCTTTATTAACTTTTTCTCTCTCTTTTTTTTTTTTTTTTTTTTTTTTTTTTTTTTTTTTAAATGTAATAATAATAATAAGAATAATAATAATAATAGTAATAATAAAGATATTATTACGGTTGAGCGGGTAACGCGGGTAACTGTAAAAACACGTGGCCCGAACCCGAACTCATTTTAAAATTTCCGTATCACACGAGAACCTCTCGTAATTAATTAAAATATATAACGGACTCGTAAGACGAATCATAAAATTATGTTAGGTAATCCTAGTGCCAAAGTCAACGTAGTACCAAGTGAGAATTCAAATATACATCACCGATCACATAATCAAAAATGAATTATGAACATAATTCACGAATTCCATAACGTCATTAATTAAAATATCCATAAAATAGGTCTTACAAGTTCGTCGTGAAATGAAAATTTCAAATAAAAATTATAAACGAACTTAAATTGAAATGCGGGTTTTTAAAATAGCTCCCTAAACTGCCGGTTGTCACAATTTGTAACCCTATTTGATAAATAAATGACATTTAATATGTTTTAAAACCCTAAGTTGACTAAATGTAGAAATTTACTAAATTTGTTATGAACCGTAATCTGTATAGATTCGTTGAAGATAACGTAACGTCCATTGATTCGTTTGTTTCCATTCAATTGCATTAAGGTACGGATATTCAGTCTTACTATTAGACATTATTTCATTTCAATTTCGTATTGGTACAGATGTTCAGTCTTACTTTTAAACATTATTTCATTTGCATTTCGTATCGGTACGAATATTATGGATACCACTTTTCTGTACATCGTTATCGGTTGGTTCGTTTGTTTAATTATTCGTTTTTCATGATTCGTATTCATTGACTGTGATTCATTTACTTCGATATGAACCTTTGATATGAACCCTTGGTCTGAACCATTGATATGATCCTTTTATTATGATCCATTTGATATGATCCTTTTGTTATGATCCATCTAATACGACCCCTTTGTTATGACCCTTTGTTTCGACCCATTTGATTTGACCCATTGCTCAATGTACTATCCCTAGCCATGGAGGTAACATGGCCATGTCATTGAGGTACCAATGGCATGACACTTTCTGTGGAGGTGTGATTGATCCACGGCGTTTCCCTTATCTGTATCTGTGGCCATTATCTTAATATGTATGCTAGCTTTGAGCTAGTGTATGTGCTAATCTGTTTTGCAGGGGAGCGTATGGATGCATCCTAGGCATAATGTTCTGTTCTGAAATGATTAGTGATTGGTTGTGCGTGCCATGCACACCATTTCACTTCTGGGAGCTAGCTACTCCATTTGGTACTTGAGAGGTCTTCCCTCCTTGTACAACGTATGAATTGACGGCATAATGTATTGTGAAATGAAATGATTGATTGAATGTTTTGGTACATGAGCAAATTCTGTTACTATACCTTTTACTATTTCTGGACTATTCTTTTATTACCATTTTCATATAACCCTTCACATTTTTCATGACCTTTACTCTCAGCAGGTTCACATTGGATTGTTTATTTATTCGTTTATGTTCAGTTATCTTTCATATATTTATATATGTTCACTGAGCGTTAGCTCAGCCGCACTTTCTTTTCCCTGCGGCAGGTATCAAGTTGGAGACTGGGATTGAGTGATGAGAGTAGGAGCTTTTAGTGGACCAACCCTACCTTAGTATTCATGGATTTTATTTCAGGTTTATGTTTAATTATTTCATTTCTTTTAGAAGTTGATTTTGATTGTATTTGTTTCATTAGTCCTTTTTGTCTCAAAATTTGCAATTCATTGAGCTAAGTCTTCCGCTTACGCTTTATGTTCTGAAATGACACCATAATGTTACACTTTAGACCCTTGTCGGGTTTGGGGTGTTACAATTATGGTATCAGAGATTAGGATTCGACCTGTAGAGCTTAGGCTATGACCTGTGAGGATTGGGTAGACATTAGACTTCCTTATGCTTTGACGATTTCTTCTGCTTTGACTGTCTTCTTCACATTTTATCTTCATCTTCGATTTTTGTCTTCACTGATTCGTTTATTCGTAGTGGGCATTTTTATCATGTTTCTGAGTCTAAGCGTGCGGTTCAATGGAGCATAAGTTTGGTGATTCTCCTAAAAAGAAGTAGGTTGGCGGTTCGTGAATTCCTCGGTTCATTTTTTCATTTATGCTTTTCATTTTACGTCTTAATACATTTCAGCTATTTTTTGTTATATTTCTGGAATTTCTGATTTGAACCTGCTAATAAATTGAAGTCAGAATTTAGCCTTATCGTCGTCTTTGTTTATGATTGTGATCTGTTATCTGTTATATATGTGTTCCGTATCTGTTGGATTCAGTTTGAAATGATCGGTCATTATTGAAGAATCTGAAACGTTCTGAACCTTCTGAATCGAGTCATGAGAAACAAACCTTCCGTTCGTTTGAATCATTTTCAATTCCTTTTGTGATCTGGTATGTTTTTATCCGGTTTTTTTTCAATTTCGCGGACGAAATTTTATTTTTAGAGGGGAAGAGTTGTAAAACCCTAAAATTGCTATAAATTTGAAAATTTTATAATTTTACGATACGTTAAAAGTAATTGTTAACCTAGATTAATTAATTTTGTTACATTTAAGTTTATTAGCAAATTAACCAACACATTTAATCCTTTTAACCCAAACTTAAACCCCACTTAAGATCACTAATTGGCTCAATTATTACACGCCATCCGAAACTCCTTTTTAACCCAATTCAAGCCTATTTATTCGGCTAATAAAGATTCATAAAAGGCCATTCCATAACCAAACCTATTAAAGCCTAATTAAAACATGTTTAAAACCCATTAAAAACTATTACGATACAGGACTTGCACGTTTCTTTTTTTTTTCCAATATAAGTCGAGAACTATTCTTTCTTTACCTCCATTCGACAACAACCAACAACAAACACCACACTGCTGCTACTTTTATTTTTTTTCGATCAACAAGGTTTTGGTATATCGTTTTCGTGTTTCGGCTCAACTTTCTACAAGGTAACGAATTCTTTTCATTTTTCTGTTACTACTCAATTAATATTATGCCATTCGACCCTTTTTGAAATATGAATAACCGACACCATATTGCTAATAAAATCGACCTTATAAAACTGATATGATCGACCCTTGTGTTATTCTTTTCGACCCATGAGATTTTCCTATTGTCGAGTTTATGTGTTGAAGGTTTCGTGGGTTATATATGGGATATATGTGTCGAACCCAGTCCGAAATTATACCTATTCGAATATGTTAATGACATACGTATTTAGAATTAAACGCAAAAGAAACAATGGAGCACATAACTTTTCGACCTTTGTTTTCTCCTATATTCGACCATAACTGAAACTAATGCATGTATTTGCAAAACATAAAACTAGTGTTTATTTATTTCATGCATGAGTTTTTATTTTGAATTGTTAAACTAGGCCTAGACCCAACAGGTGTCAAAGGTGTGCATTGTTGTTTGTTGGTCTCGGTTGAACAGAAGTAACAAAAGAAAGGTTAAATTGTTGCGTATGTTTTTCTTTTAAAAATTTTGAGCTAAGACCACCAAACAAATGGGTTGTGTTTATTAGTTAAATTTACTGAGTTAATAAGTAATAAATATTTTCGGTTATTAAAATATCGGACTAACATGATCTATGTTATTTGGACATGATAATAATTGGTACGCTTCGGTTAATTAAACTTAATGAAAATGAATGTATTTGAAACCCTAAACCTAATAACATTTAATACGTATTTGTAACCCTATTTGATAAATAAATGACATTTAATATGTTTTAAAACCCTAAGTTGACTAAATGTAGAAATTTACTAAATTTGTTATGAACCCTAATCTGTATAGATTCGTTGAAGATAATGTAACGTCCATTGATTCGTTTGTTTCCATTCAATTGCATTAAGGTACGGATATTCAGTCTTACTATTAGACATTATTTCATTTCAATTTCGTATTGGTACGGATGTTCAGTCTTACTTTTAAACATTATTTCATTTGCATTTCATATCGGTACGAATATTATGGATACCACTTTTCTGTACATCGTTATCGGTTGGTTCGTTTGTTTAATTATTCGTTTCTCATGATTCGTATTCATTGACTGTGATTCGTTTAGTGCGATATAAACCTTTGATATGAACCCTTGGTCTAAACCATTGATATGATCCTTTTATTATGATCCATTTGATATGATTCTTTTGTTATGATCCATCTGATATGACACCTTTGTTATGACCCTTTGTTTCGACCCATTTGATTTGACCCATTGCTCAATGTACTATCCCTAGCCATGGAGGTAACATGGCCATGTCATTGAGACATCAATGGCATGACACTTTATGTGGAGGTGTGATTGATCCATGGCGTTTCCCTTATCTGTATCTGTGGCCATTATCTTAGTATGTATGCTAGCTTTGAGCTAGGGTATGTGCTAATCTGTTTTGCAGGGGAGCGTATGGATGCATCCTAGACATAATGTTCTGTTCTGAAATGATTAGTGATTGGTTGTGCGTACCATGCACTCTATTTCACTTCTGGGAGCTAGCTACTCCATTTGGTACTTGAGAGGTCTCCCCTCCTTGTACAACGTATGAATTGACGGCATAATGTATTGTGAAATGAAATGATTGATTGAATGTTTTGGTACATGAGCAAATTCTGTTACTATCCCTTTTACTATTTCTGGACTATTCTTTGATTACCATTTTCATATAACCTTTTTCATGACCTTTACTCTTAGCAAGTTCACATTGGATTGTTTATTTATTAATTTATGTCCAGTTATCTTTCATATATTTATATCTGTTCACTGAGCGTTAGCTCAGCCGCCCTTTCTTTTCCCTGCGGCGGGTATCAAGTTGGAGACTGGGATTGAGTGATGAGAGTAGGAGCTTTTAGTGGACCAACCCTACCTTAGTATTCATGGATTTTATTTCAGATTTATGTTTAATAATTTCATTTCTTTTAGAAGTTGATTTTGATAGTATTTGTTTCATTAGTCCTTTTTGTCTCAAAATTTGCAATTCATTGAGTTAAGTCTTCCGCTTACGCTTTATGTTCTGAAATGACACCATAATGTTACACTTTAGACCCTTGTCGGGTTTGGGGTGTTACAGTTAATCTCTTTCTGTTGCTCCGCCACGGGTTCATTTTAGTCTAGTTGGGCTTTCATTTCCATTTTCTCCCAAGAGCTTGATTTTTAGGTCTAGTAATAGCTTCTTCGATCAATAATTGTTTTCAAAGATGGTCCATGACAATTATGTTACGTACACCCCATATCATCGATCATTTGAAGCATATGGCTACAGCAAGAGTACCTATGCATCTTACTTCAATCTACAAATTGCTTTTATCAGCCCTGTCTCTACTCTTGTGGTTCAAAGAAGACTTTCTCACACCTTTCGACCCTCTTCTGTTGATGTTTCACGCTTGTTTTGTCAAATCTATCTCTATCAACCCTACAATCCTCGCCATAGATTATCTATGTGTGACCATGTTCATGCATTTCATAGTTATATTGTTTGTTTTTTTGGTACCTTAAATTTGGTATTGCATACCAAAACATATAATAATACGGAAATTAGTAAATATATATAACTTTGTCGGTTTCTATTGTCCATATTCATCCTTAACAGTATAAAATGTGGAGTCTGTTTGTAAATTATGAAATACATTGTAACAACACTTTTTTCCAACTAGGGACGAACCAAGGGGGTCCCAAGGATGCACGTGAACCCCATGGATTTTTCTTTCCTAACGTAAAATTACATCAAACATACTGATTTTCTCTTAAATGCACATTATCCTTACATTTTGTGTTACCATTCTTCGTTAGTTTTATAAAATGCACCCCATGATTTTAAGTCTTGCGTCCGCTACCAGATCCAACCGCAAACCACTACCGTTTTGACACGCCGGTTCCAACCGCAAATGACGAGTTGGCAGAACTGAATGTTGTGAATTGTAATATTAGCCTACGCGGAATGAGTCCAACACGTAAAAGCTTCCTTGTTGAGGCATCAAATGGGACATCTGCACATACACAAGTAAAAAACATAAGAAAAGTTGTAATCAAATGAAGCATTCTGCGCCACTTATATAATTGCAAAAGAAATTATTTTGTAGAATAAATGAACTAAAAGTCTAAAATCATGCTTGGAAAACTTGTGCAAATTTTTAGTTATGAAAAACAACGTGGTTGCAAAAAAATGCAGTTCAAGCAGCACTACTTTTAATTAAAATACAGAATGCGTTATCAAATTTCATCTTACCTTAGCTGCAACCTTCACCCCGGATCCAATCCACTGTAAGAGTGAAACTACACTTTTTTCCCACTATACGCCACTCGGTGTTCTTACCTTCATGTTCTTCACGGTATTCATTCGTCGCATTTACAATAATTTCCCCGGAATCAACATCTTGAAAGAATGCTTCGAACATGAGGACGCCTTTGGTGGGTACAGCCAACGCGGATTTCTTCAATTTAAGATCGCCTTCCACTAATTCAGCTGGTTCCGTTTGAAATACTACTGCCTTGTATGACACTTTTTGAAAACCAACACAATCATCAAGAGCGTCACCGCCGTAATAAGCAAGTATGTGTCCACATACTTTTGGATGACCATCGGTCCACTTAGTCCGCTCATACATTAACTTCATAGAAGTGTCTACCGCATCTTTTAAGAGAAAGTAGTAGATGCTTATTGACCCATCCTTGCCTTGAGCATAAAAAGTACTTCGCTCTGTATTTTGTTTACCACTCCAAAAATCTGCCAGATTTATCTCTTTCTTGACATTGCAAAGCTGATAACATGCATCCTTTTTCTTGGAAGTGGCCCAAAGATAAACGCCTATCTCGATCGATGAAGAAAATGGTACAGAATGGCGAGACGCCGGATCGCCAAAGGATAAGAAAGATGTGTCGTAGATACCTACGGAATCATGCCAGTCATGGTGAAAATAAGAGACATGACCGCAACCCTTATCCACATTGCACCACCCATCTGATCGTAATCCAAACGTATCAGATACTGTGATTCCCCCGAAAAGATTACCCTTCTCAAAATTCGAATGGGTGACTTCGACAAACATAGAGAATATCTCGAAACGGGATGTTACCCTGATGAAAACCAAAACAACCATTCCAAATTAATAACGAAATTATGTATACAGTAGACAATGGACCATGAAAAATACCTGTTAACTCAAGTTTACAAAAAAAAAATAATAGTACTAACAAATGAAACCATTGGAGCTTTGAGTTACTAAAAGATGGCTTTATAGCCAGATTGTGTCATTTCATAACAAAAAGAATCATAAAACCAGTCTTTTAACCAAAAAATAAATAAATAAATAATAAAAAAACCGTGAAACTAGCCTTTTCAAAACTTATTAAAAAACTAATAAAATAGTTGCATTTTATAAATATTTAAATTTTATTTATATATATAAAATTTCAATTACAGATTACATAGTGACCATACCTTTTGGAAAAATCATTATGCAAACAACCATATATTTTACTTTAATTGCATGTAATGAAAGGAAGTTAGCATAGAAAATATCAATTATTTTCGATATCCAAATGACCATAGGTTTACCAGTAGTTACCTAGAATCAGGCAAAGAACTGTTATGATAAGTTTGCTGTTCCCAGTATGATGGCAAGCCTTTTGAGGATTCCTACAGAAAAAAGAGAAGTTCAAAACTAGTTACAAAATGTAGAATTGTGACTAACTTTGCTTTTTTATACTAAGGCAATACTTTTCGAGTTGTTTAAACTTGACTTAGCTTCCGAAGAAAAATCCTTCTACTTTACTTAAACTATTCAAACATGAACCCATTCAATTCAATAGTATGGTATTGAATTTTAGTGTTATGAACCAAACCAATTTAAATTAAAGAACATAAACCCATTAAATATATCTTAACTACCCCTTTCACAAAAGATAAAAAATCAATAACAAACGGCAGTCCTACATAACAGGATCCGAGGAGGAAAAAATAAAGAAAAAAACAGAAAAACCGAAATATAAAAAATCTACTAGATGAAAGCCTACCGGAGTGATACCCAAAAGATCAAAGCCTTTTTCCATCACCACTTCAGCTGCCTTGCACAGCAAAACTCCAGACTCACTAGGCTCAGCCTGCCAAAATAATCATACGTCTATTAAAAAATCAAATTTAACTTTTTGAAAAGAATATATTGCAGAAAGCGTTCTTGTGGTTTGCTCAGATTGCATGTTTCATTCCTGGTCTTTCGAAAGTGCAAGTGGCCTTCCTGTGAGAAAAAGTCTGGTTTACTTTTCGTCCTTGACCAAGGACGAAATTTGCAATTTTGGCAAATCACAGGGAGGCAGCCTACACTTACATAAGGACCAAATCAATCCTAAGTTTTATCCACAAGGAGGCTGCCTGCACTTTTGAAAGTCATCACATTTGACTTTTTTTATTAACTATTTGAAATTAAACTTAGTTTATGAGAAGCGAAAATAACATTCAATGTTGTATGAGAAAAAGCATATGTATGTAAATATACCTCGTCGATGTAACTGGTAAAGTTCTTAGACAAATTGAAGAGGTATTCACACAACATGTGGGGTAACAAAGCTAAAATAGCCTCTTGGATAATCTAGAAAAGAAAGTTAGATTATTAAAACAATAATATAAATTATATATATTCATATTAACAAAATTAGGAATATCTATAAAAACCAAACTTTTTCACTTCATTTTTTTCATCTACATTTGTATAATGTCTTAATGTAGGAAAGTAAGTAAATAAGTACTGAATATACATCCGGATGTATATGCCTAGTTAAAACCGGACTGGGTTTTTTTAATTAGTACCCTACGTTTACCCTACGTTTTGTATCATGGTTTACCCTTTATTGTGCATTTAAGAGCATATTATAAGAAGCTATAAGGATTTAGAGTAACCTAGAGAAATAAAACCAACTATTCAATTCCAGAGAACCATGCTTCATAACTTCAACCAAGGTTTTTTATGTTAAAAAATGTAGTAAAAGTTCGTTGGGAAATTCTTCTTACCTCGGTAAATTGTAGTAAATGTAATCCCATCTCACGTTCTCTCCCGACTAATGCCTGTTGGGGACAAAGACCAAGAAAGCGATAATAAGATTGGGGCCGAGAATAGAAATTTGTAACAACATTGAAACAGAAAGAAAGTCTTACCTTGTTTGACTTAAAATTGGGGCGAGAATTCTTGAGAAATGCACGGATTATACTTTGTGTTTTTAGTAGATGCAAAAAGGTATTTCCCTTTTCATCGAGCATCTCTTTAATTTCAAATGTACAACCAGAATATGTTTGATTTTTCAAGTAAGCATACCTGTTAAGAACAAAACGCAAAGCATTAAATATGAATAAGTATGAGACTCGACTTGAATTCAATATAAAAAAAATTGTAAATAAAAATCTGTCTGTAGCAAGCTGATAGGAAAATAACATTTACCACATTGGTAAATGATAATAATAAAATAAAGTACAGTAAGGGTAAAAAATATGATAGAAGCGGCGAAAATCTACTTGATTGTGCATTCAAAAACTGCTTCAGCACTGTACCGAGCACTGTACCGAGAAGCCATGCCTGATAAAAAGAAAAATGTGAAAATAAGCTATTTTAACCAATCATATAAAAATAGAAATGGATTTGGGACATGTTTTATCACTTATAGGTTAAGAAAAAAATATAATTTCAAGTCGAAACGAAACAGGTCAAATGGGTTGAAAGCTAGATTGCTTTATCAAAGAAAGTGGAAGGATATTTACAATAAAATAAATATTGGTAATCACATTTTTTTTCACAAATAAAATACAGAATAAAATGAACAGTATATATACCTTGTTCCAAAAATGTGTCCCAGAAGGAATCAAGCTTTTCTTGTTCAATACAAGAGGTTTGATATCCAAGATAACTCATGCTAATGGGGTGCTTCTTCACAAACTTTTGAGCAGCCTGGGAAAATAGGAAAATAATTAGTATCCAATTTCTCTTCCAATATTTTTTTGAACATGTTATCAGTTATGCACATAAAAGTTACTTACATCGAAGCACTTCATAATGTACTCCCGCTGCGGTATGGGAGTCACATATATAATCCATTGTGCATTTTGTTCACAAAATCCATACCTACATATATTAGTTTCAAATATTTAATAAAACTGCACACAATCACTAAACAATATCATTATGAATTGATAAAATACTTAATAAAACAACAAACATGCCATATATAGAAAAGGTTTAGGAAACTACACAAACTTATTAAAAAACTGAAGAAGTAAAGTACCACAAAGCTGCGAGATCTTCATGAAGTTTGTTTAGCTGTGCTTTACGCGATGCTTCTTCCTTCATATCAACAAGAGATTCCAACGTTCTTTCATTTCTAATGACTCCCCAAAGGTGTTCTTTTACCTCATCTAAAGACTGCAAATTATGCCCAACTTATGTAATTTCATACACACATATAGATAATATAATATAAAACAATAAAATATAGCAAACATTCATACAACTACTTCACCCTGGTCATTGTGCATTTTGCTGGTCACTTCAACTCCACAATACTCAAGCATGCGAACCAACATATCTCTTATATATGTGGACCGAACATCATCTTCTTGCTCCTGTGACGCGAAGTCAACTATTACCTTTTTCGTAGGTGATATTGGTGCCCATGCGGCTATACCATCTTTTAAATTCTTACGAATCCTCTGCAAAAAAAAAAAAAAAAAAAAAAAAAAAAAAAAAAAAAAAAAAAAAAAAGATGTAGACGAGAAGAATCTAGGTGAGAATTGTAATGTGTGTTTTAAAAAAGTTTGGGAAAGACGAGGAAAGAAAATACCTTAGCCATCCAGTCCCCGTTTAATTTGAAGGTTAAAAACCCAACATCAAGTAGGTTGAGTTCTTCTACCATATCCGATTTCGAAAAATTATCCTTGATGGCCTACAATAATAAAATATCATAACGAAACATAATAATAATAATAATAATAATAATAATAATAATAATAATAATAATAATAATAATAATAATAATAATAATAAGCCAAGATGAGAAAACAGTAATTCACCTTTGCAATACTTGGTGGTCCTTCCTTCTTAAACAGATTTGGATCTTTTGATCTTAATTTTTCGCATACGTGCAAGATATTAAAGCTGTAATAATTATCAAATGCCAAATCATTCTCAGGAGAAAAACCTCATACCAAAGAAACTAAAAAATTACATACCATATGTAGTCACCATGCTTTTTGAGATCCCCTTCGAGACGTCTAAGGACGCAAAGTTCATCCTCTAAGTGAGGTTGGTAACTCTTTTGCAGTGCTTCATTTAATTGAAAAGCCATTTCTAAACTTACCACGGCTCTTCCATATTCCTTTATTACTTTGTCTGTTGTTGTAGACATTGTTGTTGAAGTAGAATAATATCTTTCTAGTAACAAATCAAAATCATAACATAATTTCATAGTTTTTTTTTATCCATAGCCAAGTTCAACTAGTGCTCCACCAATTAAGAGTTAAACATAGAAAAGCCATGTTTTCAATAGCTAAAAATAAGAAAATTTAGCTCAATAGACAAAACCCATGAAGCAATAAACTTTACATTAAAATCATCAATCAAAAGTACCGCAGCTAAAATGTAGGATTTTTTTTTAAAGAGTTTGCAAAACCCTTGTCTAATTTAGCTTAAGAAACATAACCCATCAATTAAAACTAATAAAGCAACAAACTTTGCATAGAAATCATCAATAGCTCACAACCTCATTTTTTTTTTTTTTTTTTCGCTTTTCCAATTTCAAACAAGCCCAGAAAATAATCTAATCTAAAACGCTTACTTTTCATGTCAAAACATCATGAAATTTTTTAAAATATGTTTCAATAGTTATGAAACTGAAAGTACTAAATGGTTATATATATACAGCTTATTATGTTACCTATCTATAATCTATAATATAAAAATAAAAAAAATAAAAAAAACAGCCCAAAAACAGCAATTCCAAATAATTAATCAAATAGAATATAGAATTCTAATTTTCATCAAATATAATTGATTAATTCGCGACCTGATGATTTTTAAAACAAAATTGGGGGTTTTATTATTATTCTACAAACATCTATCATAATATATAATCAATGAATCAATAATAACGCAAGACAAGAAAAAAATAAAAAGCTTAAACCCATATAGAAAAGCCCCATGCAAAAGCATCCATGCATATAGCTATAAGCAGATTCAAACAAATAAGTGGTTGATTGGTTAGTTACCGATTTGGTGGGTTTTTTCTTGCGTCTTGAACAATTGATTGACTAATAAGTTGAAGGGAGATGATGCGTGTTTATACACCATACCAACTTACTATAATTAAGTAAGTCCTATAAGTTTTAAAATATCTAACATTGGCCCTTCAAGAATGCTTTTATATTTGATAATGAGCTTTAAGCAAAAAAGAGTTACTAACCAAACGCGAAAACGAATTTTGATAACCCTAATCCAAGAGTTGATAATGTGAGATCTTTATAATGGTTGGTTTGAGCTTACGAAAGCCGACCCATATGCTTAATTTTTTTATCCTGTCGTGACTATAAGATTTTGTCGATTCAACAAACATAAGTTAATGTGTTAATTCATGCTAATCTTTTATTTGCATTTGATTAATGAAGTATGCACGTCATTATAGTGAAAACAATTGTTCAGTTCAGTTCCCGTCATTCCTGGTTGCATTAGAGCTTATTTTTAAACACCTTTGGTTGCACCTTATTATTCTATATAAAAAAGTTAAGCTTCTTTAGTTTTTTGTTTTGCACAAATTTGTTTTAATCTTCACAGCTTATCTGAGCTAAAGCTCGTAATTAAATTAGCTTACTAAGCTCGTCATTTATGTCCAAGTTAACAAAAAGTTAAACTAAATATTATTGAAACCATTGGCATTCCTAGATTTCAAAAACATAAATCATAATCTGATACCAAAAATCAAAGCATATATGGTTATTTGCAAACACTAATGTACAAACATAACAACCATCATGCAATAACCATCAAAGCTCGTCGTTTAGGTGCTAGCATCGGCCCATTAGCCCGACTAGCATTAGGGCATCATTTCTATATTTATACATTGCTTATACAGACTTATCATTTATCAATAATTGTGTACGAAAATCACACTCAATATTGAAAATGTCTATCTAATAGATGTCTTTAGGGTTTTGGTTTAGATAAATAAATTAGAAAAATATGAATTATTACCTAAAACATCACATTTGATTAGGATAATTTATAATCAATACTACTTATAAATCATTTACACACTTTCCCTATATTTAATTTTTAAAACTTCCTAAAATAGATTTTTAAGCAAATACAAGTCAAAAAAACATACTCCCTTCGTCCTAAAATTATTGTCCAGTTTGAATTTTCAAAGTCAAACTGTTTCAACTTTGACCATAAGTATATATTGTTTATTATATAATACTTGATGAAAAATTATACCATTGAAAAGTACACTTAAAACTCAATTCATTTATATATTTTGCATCAAATATTATATAACACCCACAAAAATATTTAACGTCAAAGTTGAAGAAAAAAGACTAAAAAAGTCAATAGTGAACAATAAATTTGAGACAAATGGAGTAATTTACAAGTATATAAAGCACAAATAAAAAAAAAAACGTTATTTCTTACATACAATTAAAATTTAATTTCATATATCACTCTATTTTCATAATTAATTTCATATATATCCAAATTGCAAGTATTGAATGCATAATGTACAATGTTTTTAATGCATGTTTGGGTATATATGAAATTTTCAACTAAAAGGAGGGGAGATCTGAAATTACCCCTACAATTAATACATAATTTAAAACATCTCATCACCAATATATACAACTACATAAGTACAATGTACAAATAAAATTTAAAAAAACACTATTCAACACATAATATTAATATGCAATTTAATTCACTCATTCATCAAAATCTGCAACTATTTAACCACAAAATACAATCTAATTAAGCTTCTAAAATATAAATTGAAGATCCTGCAGCCCAAAACAAAACAATAATTGTTCACCGGAAAATTTAGTCACATGATACCCGCCGCCGCATCGCGCGGGTACCTGATAGTTTTACTTAATGTGTATTAAACATCACATTTTATTTAAGGCCTACTTGATTTGGTATAGGATCTTGATGACAAATACTAGAATTGGTATAATCCAGCTTAATATACTTTCTAAAAAAGCAGATACGTTTTACGAGAGCTATGTGTCTCGTGTCTTGTTGTAGGTATTAAGTAGCTAACGTTAGTTATACATTTGGGTTTTGATAACCACTACAATCAGCAATTCATGCGTATGCATATACTAGTTATAATACCCGTGCACACTCACGGGATTTTTTCTAAAAAAGAAATTAATCATTTATTATTATCGGTTGAAAAACAAACAACTGAACATGTCCTAAATTTTGTTTTCCAAAGAGTTCTTTCATTCAATTGAATCATAGCCAACGTAAAAGCAAACCAATAGCTCAAATCTCACAAAATGGTATTATTTTTTTATTTTTTTTACCATATGAAATTGCAGAATCTGATTAGATGAGTCATGTTTAATATTCTACATTGTGTTTATTATGTTAAAGATTAAGAATTAGATTGCATGTGTTTGAAACTATAACATAAGGAAAGATATCAATTATGTCGTATGTAAATATACAATTTATATAACTATACATTTGGTTCCATGATTACTTAACTGTAACAAACCATTTAAGTATAAACAAATGAAAATTCTATTTCACACATAAATATCTATTAATAAAGTTTTACCCGTGAAAATTTATTTTAAAATTTCAAAATTTATTTTAAAATTTTAGTTTACTATATGGACACATAAGAATTTACCCGTAAAAATTGTGATATAAGTATCTATTACAAAATTTGCGAGTTTAGTAGCACATAATGAGCATTAATGAAGTTAAAATATACTCCGTAAAGTTTTTTACAAATGTTTTTCCGGATATCAGTATATAAATTTTAAATATTAATTACATGAGTTATTATTATAAATACAATCGAGTATATTTATTTTCATATCACAGTAACTCATGCTTACCATTTGATATTTATATTACCGTTAATAATAATTTTTCCGTATTTAATATTCAAACCTGTGAACACATAAATTATATTTTTAAATAGGAAAACAAGTTAAAGGAACCATATGTTAGCTAAATAGACATAAACAAGAAAACTAATGACATATATTGTGAAATTCGACCAAAATAGTATAACCATGATATTGGACACTTAGCTACTGTTAAAAAGGACTTAAAAAGGAAAACATAGCAATTGGAATCACTTAAAACGAGTACATGAGTCAAAAGATACGGCAAAATAAAGTTATTAAACCGGAAAGACCAAAACTGCCTAATAGCATTCTGTTTGAAATCCGTATTTTTTCAGGCTTCTGGTCCGTTTCATCAAAAAGTTAAAACACGAAAGTTGTACGAAACGACGTTTTCGTTCAAGTCTAAAGAAGCTCGAACCCTGAAAAGGCATAATGAGTGATATTTTTTTTTAAATTCTTGACAGCCCTTTTTTAATCCCAAATGACCATGTATTGGTTATATCCTTAAACATCATCCAACTCACGGTGAGTTTGTAGCCCCACTCTCTATATTTTAACTATTTTACAACCCCGTGGGGGAATACATGCTATTATTTTTTTACTCGAACACAATGCTTTCTACTGTACTATGCTTACCCGACTATGTTTTATTGTCACTAAGTAGCGATTGCCATGTTCAAAGTCCCTATATTATGAACCGTTAGTCACTAGCTTAGTGAGCATGAATATTGTGAATAGGCCTATTGGGATTGACAAATCCTGTTTGTGTTGAACAACCACGAATTCAATAAATGCACTATATTTGAGATTTAGAGGTATAATGACAATATTACCTTGGTAGGGCTTCTATAATGCCAATTTTTGGTTCGATGTTAATGCTTTGGTTGCATGAGCTTAGTGCAATAATAACGGTTTTGTTTTCTAACTATGAATGTGAAATTAATTACCCCACGTTATGATTATTCTGTTCAAACGATTTAACTAAACCTACGAATTTCACTCAACCTTTGTGTTGACAGTTTTAAGCATGTATTTCAGGTCCATGATGTTAGATGCTGGCACGGAGGTGCACGGATATTCGAGTGGCTATAAATTTTATTATCATTCGAAAACTCATTTAATGTAATTTGTAAACATGGAACCATCTGGGACCTCATTTTGTAAACTCTGATATTTATATAAATCGAATGATAGTGTTTTTAAAACGACTCCACTAGAGTTCATTTTCTATTGTTATAACCGTTGTGCCATGAAGTAACACCCAGTTTGAATTCCGCTGCATATCACAAAATTTGGGGTGTTACATATTCTAGCCAAGACCCAGTTATAACCAGGTAAGACTCGCTATTCTGGCCAAGACCGAGTTAGAACCAGGTAAAACTAGGCTATTCTTGCCAAGACCCAGTTAGAACTAGGTAAAACTAGGCTATTCTAACCATGACCCAGTAGAACCAGGTAAGACTCGGCTATTCTGGCCAAGACCCAATTAGAACCAGGTAAGACTTGGCTATTCTGGCCAAGACCCAGTTAGAACCAGGTAAGACTCGGCTATTCTGGCCAAGACCCAGTTAGAACCAGATATGGCTCGGCTATTCTGGCCAAGACCCAGTTAGAAACTGGTAAGGATCGGCTATTCTGACCAAGACCCAGTTAGAACTAGGTAAGACTCAGCTATTCTAGCCAAGACCCAGTTAGAACCAGGTAAAACTAGGCTATTCTGGCCAAGACCCAGTTAGAACCAGGTAAGACTTGGCTATTCTGGCCAAGACCCAGTTAGAAACATGTAAGACTCGGCTATTCTAGCCAAGACCCAGTTAGAACCAGGTAAGACTCGGCTATTCTGGCCAAGACCCAGTTATAAACAGGTAAGACTCGGCTATTCTTGCCAAGACCCAGTTAGAACTAGGTAAGACTCGGCTATTCTAGCCAAGACCCAGCTAGAACCAGGTAAGACTCGGCTATTCTGGCAAAGACCCAGTTCGAACCAGGTAAGATTCAGGTATTCTAGCCAAGACCCAATTAGAACCAAGTAAAACTAGGCTATTCTGGCCAAGACCCAGTTAGAACCAGGTAAGACTCGGCTATTCTGGCTATGACCCACTTAGAACCAGGTAAGACTCGGTAAGACTAGGCTATTCTGGCCAAGACCCGGTTAGAACCAGGTAAGACTCGGCTATTCTGGATAAGACCCAGTTAGAAACAAGTAAGACTCGACTATTCTGGCCAAGAACCAGTTAGAACCAGGTAATACTAGGCTATTCTGGCCAAGACCCATATTAGGAGCTAGTTGTCGGATCGACATAGGAAGAGGTAGAAGCTTATAGAGTTGGGGAAGATCGTACACGGCCCCACGAATGGTATTAAGGAATATAACCCGTCATCCACGCAATTGTAACAAACTAATCAATTAGAAAGATAGCTAGGGAGTAGTGAAATCTAAGTAAACACGTTTCTCTCATTATAAGGTTTTTCTCACATTTTATTTTCTTGATATTTTATTTTTACTGCATTTGTAGTTATTTGGGTTAGTTGACTAGCAACTAATTCCGCCCATTCTTCCAATACCCGAGATTTTTACTTGCTTTCCTTAAAATATAAAAAAAATACAAAAAGAATCATCCCTCACCTCTAGACCTAGTTTAATTAAGTTTTGATCCTAACGAACACTATTCCCCAAGTAGAACGATCAATCCCCCAGTACTTGCCACTATACTATACTACATCGGTCAGGTACACTATCTGGTAGGGATTGCAAGCTTCTTGAGATCCCTCGAGAGGTAAAACCTTTTGCAAGGTTGCAAAACCACACATCAAGTTTTTGGCGCCGCTGCCGGGGGGAATAGTTATTGTTTTGGTTGAAATTAATTTCTATTAGGTCTACTCATTAGATTCATATCATGTGAGATTTTTATTTTCTTTTTATTAGCTTTTTTGTAGTCTATCTTTTTCTTTGTACCCTTTGTTTGTAAAACCATTTTTATTTGTCTCCATGGCGGATGAAATTATATTTAGATCATTAAAAATATAGGAACAATTAATTTACTCGGATAGATTTGTTTCCATTTGCTCCAATGAATTTTTAAATGATCTTAGATATACACAAAGGAGATGGGTGTAAATTTTGATAGGTTTGATGAGTTAAGCGCATGTGTAGCCTATATTAAACAATCATTGTTAGGATCAATTCCTTTTATTAAGACCCTTTGGAAATTTTTTGAGGAAAGCCTCCTGACCGTGAACCATGAGTTCAATGAATTGATGGGTTTGTATGCATCACAACTTGAGGAAACAATTAAGGAGGATTTAGCCGAACATGGTCATTTTGAGCAAAAAGACCTAGGTTTTATGATCAATGACTTTGAATCTCAAGGAACACACTGATGAATCCTTTAGGCAAATTGAACATTGTAATCAAGTTATTGAGGAAGATTCTTATGAATCAGACTTAGAACTTGAAATGGCTAGAGAAGGATTTGAGATACTTAGGAACATGTTTGGGTTAGATTCTACTAAAACACATGATGAGGATATAGGTGATATTGAGATTAGGAAGGATGAGGTAAATAACACAAACCTACAAAGTACCCGACAACTCCCACCATCACTTGAGGAATACACACCACCCGTGACTTACTCGGAAGAAGTAGAAGACACTATAGGAACCCCAATAGAGTTAGAGCCCTTGGACCAAACACAACTAGATGAAATAGGTTTGAATACTTGTAGTCATAACCTTTCTCTTAGTTCTAAGGAAGTTCCTAGTTTTGATGAACCGGAGCCTCAACTAAATCCGTTACCTAATCTTCCATCCTTGGAAGAAAATTTAGGAATTGAAAAAGGTCCCAATCCACCCATCAAACCATATAGTCCGGGTAGTCTTGGGATAAAGGAAGTACACTCTAAGCTTACATCACCCATTAGGTCAAGATGGATTCCCAACTAGGAGTCTCTCAAAGTTGATAGAAGACGATCCCTTTTTAGGAGAAAACTTTAACTCACCCATTGACCAAAGTGAACTAGGTAAGGTTATGATAACAGGAGCACACCCCTTTGAGCATATAATTCATCCACCACTCTTCCCTCATGAGGCATACTTTCACCAAAATGGTGTATATCGCTACTATCACCTGCACTTAATCCTAAGTGTAGGGAAAACCTCCCTTATTTCTGTTAAATAAGGGTAAAGTCAGGCTCGTGACTCGAACAAAAACAAGCGCTTATTGGGAGGCAACCCAAGCTTTATTTATTTGTTTGTTTGTTTATTTGATTTTATATTCTTCCGTATGTTTATTTTATTTTCATTGCTTATTGTTCATGTTTCAAATGAAATTGTGAAAATGCTTTATTTTGCTTTTAACTTCGTCTTAACTACATATAAAGGTATTTTGCAAAAGATAAGTGTAAGAGAAATCTAAATTTGTTTTTAAGAACGAGATTGAACATGAACCACAATAATATTAAACGAATATGCATATTAGTATTTGTTTGAGTCAAATACTTGTATCGAGTCATAATGAGTATTTTGCAGAATTTCCAGGAATTAAGGCGTGAGTTTTTCCAGAAATTTTCCGGAAACTTAATATGAAATTTCTGCAGGTTACTTTTGACGGTGCTCAGGATTATAACCTGATGGCGTCAATTGTAAAATTCTGAAAAATTTTGCAAATTTTGTTTTTCTGCTGGAATTATAAAGTTTTTGCTAAATCTTTAGTTTTATAAACTCCAGGAAATCTGCAAATATTCATTCCACATGCATTATATCTTTATTTGCTTTCTAGGATTTTATTATATATAGAGATTGCCGCCGATTTTACGCGAGGTTTGCTATGATTGTTTTCTCAGGTTTAACAGGTATATTAGACAAGAAGAAGATTTATATTTCCGGAGGGAAGCTTTCAATGTTCATTTTCTTAGAGGAGGATCTAACCTTTTTAACACATTATCCACTCCGAACGAATCAGGAGAGTATTTGTTTCATACTTTTACCTTTGTTACTTTTACATAATTTTTATTGAACATCGGGACAATGTTCAGCCTAAGTGTAAGGGGAGGGTAAATGATGATACCTTAGAGAATGCAATTACACTTGATTTTTGTTTGTTTAATAGTAGGTGTGTAATAAAACTAAGAGAAACACTTGTTAGGGCAATTTTAGTGCCAAATTTAAAATTTTTTACAACATATAGGAGTGAAACTTTAGTCTTAATAAGTGTCTCATGGATAGGAGTTGTATGACTAGCACAAAAAACCGTACCACTTAAAAAATTTTCACCCCAAATATGTGAGGTTCGCCCCTAGATTAGTTAGGAAAAGATTCTTATGAGTGTACCGGAAGTACTTAGATTCTAGAACTTGTGATAGTGATGTATCCCGACACCACATGTGAGACTACATTCGTGTAGTTGGGATTTACTACATGATAAGAGGCATTAGGATAACCCTTGTGTTAAACCCGTATCATAATTACTTGACCAATGAAGTCAATACCCTTGACTAGTAAAGTCAATTAATTTTTCTACACCTATGCGTTGTACTCATTTTTAGTACACGATACCCCTAGTACACCCCTCCGAGCCTATCTTTTTCATTTCTAACTTTAAGCATTTTACTTAAAGGAAGAATTTGTTTACAATCCACCCCAAATGTACACCCAAATCGCCTTAGCCTTCCGTGTATGCACTCATCTTTAGTGCATTATTGTTACATGTTTAAACCCTTAGTTAATTGTCTAATTGATTACATGGTTGCTAAGTCGAGTCATATCTTGTACATATTGTTTTGGGACGATTGGGACTCATGGGTAAAGTACTATTGTTATGGAGTATTGGGGAAGATGTCAATTATTAACCCCATGTGAGCGTTAATATCTAAAAAGTACTCCAAGTGTTTTGATTATCTTAATTCGAGTTATTAGATAGTTGATTGTAAAGTATGTAAAAATTTAAGTTTAAGGGGAATGCAAATCCCCTATGATGTATCATTTTGGATGGTACGGCAAGAGTGTACGTAAAAAAAAGAAAAAAGATCGAAGAAAAAGAGAAAAACATACGGACTACCATCTCGTTTCCTTCTATGTTATTTTTTTTTATGTTTTTGTAGTTTTAATTAGCTTAAGTCGAGTCGAGTCTTGGCTTAGCAACACCACATTGTACATGTAATTGACCAAGATGATTAACTCGCCACCAGTAAAGATTGCCTTTATCCAATAAAACCGTGTTTATCATATCCCTACACCTCACGTTACAACCCTTTAAAAGACCTATTTGATAGTTTATCCTAGGTGCTTACGCCAAGTGGTGGAGGTTTGATCCTTTCCCAAGCCTATGGTAATCTATATTCTATGACAGGTAGTGAGAGATATTTTCCATTTTCATTTGTGATATATACTTTTATTACACCCGAGAGATGTCAGTATCTAAACACTATTTGTGAGGTGCTAGTGTATAATTTCCGTGCTTGTTTTGGTTGAAGTGGAACGATCATTTATTGTAATTACTTTTATATTGGTGTTAAATGACCACTAGCTTGTATTTTGATTAGAATAAAAGCGCATTTGCTTGAGGACAAGCAAATCTCAAGTGTAAGGGTATTTGATGAGGCGAAAAAGTGTTGCGCTTTTAGGGGGTCATTTAAGCCCTAAGCCGTGATTATTTGATCAAATATTGCCTCAAATTGTTCCTTTTGTCATTTTAGGTAGTTTGGAGAAGAAATCTGGAAAAAGAATCATTTTGGACGTTTTTGGAGCGAAAAGTGAAGAAAACGACAAAGTCTCCAAAATTAAGCTGGAAATAGTACCTGATGGCGTCATGCTCTTAAGGTGATGGCGTCACGTGTTGGAAAAAAGGTAGGTACGAAGTTTACACGAGACGCGCCAGAATGATTTTTAGGTTTAAAGAGTGACGGCGTCACCCTTTGGGACACCTAGGCCGTCACGTGCAAATTATAAGGAGACGGCCAAGAGAAGAGTAACAAGTAACGGCGTCAGATCTGGATCTAGGCAATCCGAGGATATCTTTGGCGGGAGTTGACGGCGTCACTTGTATAATGTGACGCCGTCAGATTGTAATCTCTATATATATTTTTCTAAATTTCATTCATTGGGGAGAGAACTTTTGGAGGAACTTTACCGTAAACCCTAGGTCGAATTTTCACCTTCTTGTAAGGGTTTCAAACCCTTCTTTCATCCATGTTTGATTAAAGATAAGTCTTCCTATAATCATTCAATATGTCTATGTGTTTTTTGATTTTATCTTATGCTTGTCTTTACATTAACATGCTAGGCTAGGTTTGTTTGTGTTTGCTTAGATGTAATGAAACCTAGCTATTCATTTTTGGTTGGTTGTTTGTTATTAATTGTTGTGGATGAATGATTTCGATGTTAGGCTTAAGAAAACTGGCTATTCTTTAATTAGTAACTTGCTTGAACGTCTTAAGAAACATGAATCGGATGTGTACTACGATTTTAATGGTTGTATTTAATGCATAAGTGACTACTAAGGATGCCATGTTAGGAGCTAGTTGTCGGCTCGACATAGGAAGAGGTAGAAGCTTATAGAGTTGGGGAAGATCGTACACGGCCCCAAGAATGGTATTAAGGAATATAACCCATCATCCATGCAATTGTAACAAACTAATCAATTAATGAAAGATAGCTAAGGAGTAGTGAAATCTAAGTAAACACGTTTCTCTCATTATAAGGTTTTTCTCACATTTTATTTTCTTGATATTTTATTTTTATTGCATTTGTAGTTATTTGGGTTAGTTGACTAGCAACTAATTCCGCTCACTCTTCCAATATCCGATATTTTTACTTGCTTTCCTTAAAATATAAAAAATACAAAAAGAATCATCCCTCACCTCTAGACCTAGTTTAATTAAGTTTTGATCCTAACGAACACTATTCCCCCAAGTAGAATAATCAATCCCCCGGTACTTGCCACTACACTATACTACATCGGTCAGGTACACTACCTGGTGTGGATTGCAACTTCTCTAGATCCCTCGAGAGGTAAAACCTTTTGCAAGGTTGCAAAACCACGCATCAATAAGCAGCAGAATGAGTTTCTTGAGAACCTTTATTGTTTGAGGACACGAAAGCAAGATTTTAAACTGCAAAAGATGAAGTAGATGTTACCTTCATCTCTGATTCATAAACCTTCAAGTTGTTGTAGAGATTACCCAAACTCATCTTCTCAAAATCAGGTTTGTTTCTCCACACAACTGTATGCATGCTCCATTTAGTTGCTAAACTTCTAAGGAACTTGAGATTGATGTCTTCCTGAGGAATTAGATAACCCACAAGCTTCAGATCACTAACAGGTTCCACGAGTTAGCTAGGATGGTCCCCCACATGGTAACTCCTGAAACAAAGCATATCGATAAATATATCAGTGGGTTGGTTCCACAGATTCGGAGTATGGTTACGGCTACAGAGCCGACGACACTCCTAAGTGCCATTCAAAAAGCTGGAGCACTGACTGATGAAGCATTTAGAAGTGGTACACTTACAAGGACAAGCGAGAAGAAGAAAGAAGAGACTAAAACTGGTAAGTCGGCTGGTTCTAGTGTTGACAGCAAGAGAGCAAGAAATGGGAAGGGGTTCGTAGCAACGAATCCTGTGACGCAGCAGGTTATGTGGGAACAGTTTCTACGGCTGTGGCTAGAAACAATGATATGAGGGGATATGTTGGTAATGCCCTAGATGTGCTAAGTGCACTGGTAGTCATCCCGAGCATGTTGCATGTCGTATGTGTTTTAGATGTAATAAACCTGGACACTTTGCTAAAGAGTGTCATGCGGTGATTACTCAAGCGGCTCCAATCAACTCGGTTGGCGCAGGATTTAATCGTAAGGCATGCTATAAGTGTGGTAGTATGGATCATCTCCGTAACTTGTATCCCAAGCTGAATAGGGCACCTGGACAGTCAAGAAATCAGTTGTCCATTGAAGGAGGTCAAGGTCAAGGGTTTAACAGGAATTCAGCTAAAGGAAACGTGTTTACTGTGAATGCAAATGAGGCACGCCAAGACCCGAACGTAGTCACTGGTACATTTTCTCTAAATGGCCATTATGCTACCTAGAATTGATGATCTTTTCGATCAGTTACAAGGTGCTCGATTTTTCTCAAAGATAGATCTGCGTTCTGGTTGTCATCAGCTAAGAGTGTATGAGGAGGATATTCCAAAGACAGCTTTTAGAACTCGTTATGGACACTTCGAGTTCACGGTTATGCCATTTGGGTTGACAAATTCACCCGCGGTATTCATGGATTTGATGAATCGCGTATGTAAGCCCTATTTGGGTAAATTCGTAATTGTGTTCATTGACGATATCTTAATCTATTCTAAGACGAAGGAAGAGCATGGAGAACATATGAAGTTAATACTTGGTTTGCTGGAGAATGAGAGGTTGTACGCCAAGTTCTCGAAATGTAAGTTTTGGTTACAGGAGGTGCATTTTCTTGGACATGTGGTGAATAGTGAAGGTATACATGTGGATCCTAGTAAGATTGAAGCGGTCAAGAATTAGAAGGCTCCTACGACACCTTCTGAGATACGCTCTTTCTCAGGATTGGAAAGGTACTATAGGAGATTTATAGCGAATTTTTTGAAGATTGTCAAGCCCCTCACTATGTTGACTTAGAAGAATAAGAAGTATGTTTGGGGAGATGAGCAAGAGATGGATTTTTAGACATTAAAAGATAGTTTGTGTAATGCATCTGTTTTAACGTTACCTGATCGACCAGACGATTTTGTAGAGTATTGTGATGCGTCAAATCAGGGATTTGGGTGTGTATTAATGCAGAGGGGGAAAGTGATAGCCTATGCATCTCAAAAA
Organism: Artemisia argyi; assembly: GCA_030686995.1. Classification (NCBI taxonomy): domain Eukaryota; kingdom Viridiplantae; phylum Streptophyta; class Magnoliopsida; order Asterales; family Asteraceae; genus Artemisia; species Artemisia argyi. The sequence goes on from CM060680.1 coordinate 1,690,493, forward strand.
CTCAAGATTCATGAGAAGAATCATACCACTCATGATCTAGAGCTTGGTGTGGTAGTATTCGCTCTCAAGAATTGGAGACATTATTTTTATGGCACGAAGAGTATTGTTTACACTGATCATAAGAGCCTTCAGCATATTTTTACTCAGAAGGAGCTGAATATGCGCCAAAGAAGCTGGATTGAACTGTTTAGTGATTATGATTGTGAGATTCGCTATCATCCTGGAAAAGCGAATGTGGTGGCTGATGCGTTGAGTAGGAAGGAAAGGATTAAGCATAAACGTGTGCAAGCTATGAGCATGACGTTGCCGTCAGGAATTAAGAGTAAGATATTGGTGGCACAAGAGGACTGAAAAGTTGCGTGGGTTAGACCAACAAATGAAGAGAAAGGAGGATGGTGGATTATATTTCTTGGATCGAATATGGGTTCCACTAGTAGGAGATGTGAGAAAGTTGATCATGGATGAGGCTCATAAGACGAGATACTCGATTCATCCACGACCCAGTTAGAACCAGGTAAGACTCAGCTATTCTGTCCAAGACCTAGTTAGAACCAGGTAAGACTCGGTTATTCAGGCCAAGACCCAGTTAGAATCAGGTAAGACTCGGCTATTCTGGCCAAGACCCAGTTAAAACTAAGTAAGACTCGGCTATTCTGGCCAAGACCCAGTTAGAACCTGGTAAGACTCGGCTATTCTGGCCAAGACCCAGTTAGAACCAGGTAAGACTCGGTAAGAATAAGCTATTCTGGTCAAGACCCGGTTAGAACTAGGTAAGACTCAGCTATTCTGGCCAAGACCCAGTTAGAAGCAGGTAAGACTCGGCTATTCCGGCCAAGACCCATTTAGAACCAGGTAAGACTCGACTATTCTAACCAAGACCCCGTTAGAACCAGGTAAGACTAGGCTATTCTGGCCAAGACTCGGTTAGAACCAGGTAAGACTCGGCTATTCTGGCCAAGACCCAGTTAGAACCAGGTAAGACTCGGCTATTATGGCCAAGAACCAGTTAAAACTAGGTAAGAATAGGCTATTCTAGCCAAGACCCAGTTAGAACCAGGTAAGACTCGGTAAGACTAGGCTATTCTGGCCAAGACCCGGTTAGAACCAGGTAAGACTCGGCTATTCTGGCCAAGACCCAGTTAGAATCAGGTAAGACTCAGCTATTCTGGCCAAGACCCATTTAAAACCAGGTAAGACTCAGCTATTCTGGCTAAGACCCATTTAGAACCTCAATAGCATCCTCTTCGACTAACTCACCATCTTCTAAAGGCAATGTTTTAGGAGGTGGTGGTGTTTCATCAAATGTTGCATTCAATGATTCTTCTACTTTCATGGTGTGTTTGTTAAGTATTATATATGCTTTACTATTTTACGAGTAATCTAGAAATATTCCTTCGTATGATTTTGGGTCGAACTTAGTAAGATAATCCCTAGTATTTAAAACATAGCATTTACTTCTGAATACCCTAAAGTAGTTTAAGTTAGATTTTCTACCTCTTAACAACTCATAAGGAGTTTTTCCTAAAATTCTCCTAATTGATACTCTATTAATTATATATGTTGATGTAGCTATGGCATGACACCAAACGTTTTGTGGGATGGATTGTTCATTTAGCATTGTTCTACTCATTTCTAGAAGTGACCTATTCTTTCTTTCTACTACACCATTTGATTGGGGAGTACGAGGAGCGGAGAAATTGTGAGATATTACATTTAAATCACAATATTTTCCGAATTGTACTTCGTTATCAAATTCCCTACCGTGGTCCATCCTAATAGATACTATGGGACATCCTAATTTATTTTGAATCATTTTACTAAATATTTCAAATTTTTCAAAGGCTTGGGTTTTATCACTTAGAAGCCTAGTCTACGTGTATCGTGAATAGTCGTCTACTATTACTAAGGTATAACGGTTTCCACCGTAGCTCCGCACAGCGGATGGGCCAAATAGATCCATATGTAATAATTCTAGGCACCTAGTAGTGGATACTATATTCTTAGCTTTGTGGCTTGCATGAGCTTGTTTTCCAATTTTACAAGCATCACAAAAGTGTTTATCATATCTTAGGTTGGGAAAATTTCTAACTAATTCCTTAGAGGCTAAAGATTGTATTTGTTGCATGTTTGCGTGTCCTAATCTCATATGCCACAAAGTGGAGTTCTGGTCTAAGGTTGCTAGGCATATCTTATCTTCCGTTTTGTTTCCTAGTTTCATAACGTATACTCCTCCTTTCCTAATTCCTCTACAAATGACTTTTCCATCCTTAACTATTTTGCTATCTTTTTCGGTAAAGGTAACCCTACACTTATTATCGCATATGTGGCCTACACTAAGCAAGTTAGAAGTTAAATTATCTACATGCTCTACATTATCAATAGTTAGAGAGTCTTGAGAGATCGTACCTTTGCCAATGATTTTTCCACGTAAGTCATTACCAAAAATAACATTACCTCCGTTATATGCCTTGTATGAAGAGAATAGCTTGCGGTTCCCCGTCATGTGCTTTGAGCATCCACTATCCTTAATCCATTCGTCGGGCTCCATGTTTATTCCTAAGCATATTTCATCGCTCACTTGAGCTACAAGACATTTTTCGTCGTTTGCTTTTTTCACTTCGTCTTTGTCACTATCACTCCATGTTCCACTAACAAAGGCGACTTGATAATCATAACCCGGTGGCTTTGGACATTCGCCAATGAGATGGTTTGGACTTCCACATCTAAATCACTTTCTTTTCCCGTAGTTATCGCTTCTAATTATTTGATATGACCTTCTTTCGTCTCGTGGTTGTCTTGTGAATCTTCCTCGTCTCTTGAAGAATTTCTTGAATTCTCTTACGGCCATTGCATATTCTTCGTCTTCACTATCGTCACTTGAATCATCATCGTCACTAGGTTCCTTTTTGGCTTTTAGCGCAAGAGATTTGATTTTTTCTTTCTTGCCTTTGACTATTTCTGAATCTCTCTTTATAATTTCTTCATGGACCTTCAAATTGCCAATAAGTTCATCTAGCGATAACGTCATCAAATTCTTCGATTCTTCAATTGCCGTGACCTTTGCTCGCCATTTTGGATGTAATGCCTTAAGAAATTTCCTAACACGATTCACTAGAAAAAGTCTTATCAAGTGCTTTTAAACTTGTGATAATAGTGTTAAATTTAGCAACAACATTATCTATTGATTCCTCTTCCGGAATCGTATAATTTTTCATATCGTTGAACAAGAAGATCTATTTTGTTGTCTTTGACTTGACTATTACCTTTGTGAGTAATTAGTAGTGAATCCCAAATTTCTTTTGCAGTTTTACACATAAAAATTCTTTCATATTTCTTGCGCGGTAACACATTATAAATTACCATTTTTGCTTCATTATTTTTTGCTAGTTTCTTTTTCAAATCATCATTTTGTTTTTTAAAAGGTACAATTTCATCTATTTTAGTTTCCGGATTATTTTGATTGGGGGGAAAATCACCAAAGGTAATAACATGCCAAAGATTGTCATTCTAAATATTTTTCTGATTCCATAGATCGATTCAAGTTTCAAAATACAATATATTTTAAAGATCTTATTTAACGTGGCTCTTGATACCAATTGTGGAAAACTAGAAGGGGGGTTGAATAGTTTTACGTCTTTTTAATTTTATGAAAACTTTGGTTTTAAGATTATTGTTTACTTTAAAAACTTTAGATACGAACTTATATGAATTCAAGTCTTGCACAACATAAACAATTATAACTAAGTACTAAAGCAATAATATTGTAAATGAGATAATAAGTAAGAGATGGAAAGATTGAACCGCGAGACAAGAGATTTATAGTGGTTTGGCTACGAAGCACCTCTTCGCCCTACTCCACTCCCCGAGCACCTAACTCGAGAGTTTTCTTCACTATGTCAACAAGCTCCTTTATGGCAGAGAAAACCTTACACACCACTTATCACAACTTCTTCACACCTTCTTAACAACTAGTTCACAACTTCTTCACACCTTCTTCACAACTAGTTCACAACTTCTTGACACCTAAGCACTACTTATTCACACTACTTCTTCTTCACACCTATTCTACTTACACACCACAATCTCTTCACAACTTCTCTATCTACACACCTTACTAGCCTAATTCCTTAAGTTTACACCTAACTAACAAATATTCACAACTTATACACAAATGATTGAATGATTTACAAATAATGATGCACAAATACCTTAGATGTTGAGGTCACACTTAAGTTGTAATACTTCTTGGCTTGATGGATAGAAGTATTATTCTCTTGCACTTGAATGGTTGAAGCTTGAATCACTTGATAACAAAAGCTTATGATTATATGATCAAAGGAGTGTGAAAGAATAGAGAGGAGATGTAGATCAGAAAGTTTGGAGTGCAAAAGGTGAGGTAAAAATGCAGGAATGAACCAGTATTTATAGGCATAGCTGGGGGGCCAGAGGAGCATGCAGGTCCCCTTAATTAAAGGGTCGATCCCCTTAATTATTAAGGGGGCCGCCCGACAAATTCCATTGCCCAGTTTTGTCTTTTTGTTGGGAAGGTTTTTCTGGAACATTTTTGGTTGAAAATTTGAATTCATATATTTATAATGAATTTAGAATATTTATTTAATACCAAAAATGATTTTCTAAAAGATATAAAATGTTTGTGATATTTTATAAAAATCTAGTGATGAAGAAAATGTTCCTTTGATCATATAATGCATTAAACATTTTGTTTATTCATACCTTAAGTGTTTTGGATGTTAAAATGAATATTTACTACTAAATACTTGTTTACGTCATAATTTGTAGTTCAATGAGTTTATGTGTTGTGATTATCAAAACATAGAGATATCGATATATGTTAATAACATTTTTAGGCATTATTTATATTAACACTTTTCCATCCCCAACTTTCATTCATTTGAATTTCCACATCCCATACATTTCTTTCTTTCAGTTTCACCACATTAATCCATTTCACCCATAAAGACTCTTTTCTAGCTGCTACATTCCACAGGTGTTTTGCAATAGTGTTTTGTTCCACAATTCCAATGACTTGAAACCCAAACCACCTTGGTCTTTTGGTTTGCAAACATCATTCCAGGCTACCTTTGCTCTACCTTTACTTCCCTCACCAGAACTCCACAGATACTTTTTGAACAGTTTTTCAATATCTCTAATGACAGTTTTTGGTAATAAGAACACAGAACCCCAATATACCTGCATGGATGCTGAAACAGAGGCTATTAATTGTGCTCTTCCAGCATAGGATAAGCTCTTGTTCTTCTGGTCATTGAGCTTTTGATAGACTTTTTCAATAAGTGGTTTACAATCATTAATACCAATCTTCTTGGACACCAAGGGAACACCTAAGTACTTGACTGGTAGCTTGCCTATTTTATTTATATATTTTATTTAGATATACAAAAATAACTTTTCATATAATGAAAACCGAAACATATTAGTATACTACAAAAATACATCGAAAACCCAAAAAAAAAAAACTGATGTTAATGATGAGGTGCATAGAAAGACAGAATTACCCCTCGTATGATTGAACTTAAAGAAAGAAAAAAAAAGCTAACGGTCGTTTGGCCAAACATGGATGACTGATGTAATTATTTATTGTAAGTTTTAGGGCTGAGCATCGGTCCAAAACCAAACCAAACCGACCTGACCCGAAATCGATACCACTACTATATAGAACCGAATATGGTCGGTTTGGTTTAGTTTGTGTCGGTTCGATAGGTTATGTTCGGTTTATATGGTTTAGGTGTATTTTTTGTCGGTTTTGGGTCGACCGAACAGAACCAAAACCAAAAACCGTTAATAGAACCGAATATGGTCAGTTCGGATCGGTTCAGCTCGATTTTCTCGGCTTTGTGCTCAGCCCTAGGTGTTAATATGTGTAAACTACAAGAACAATTTATGTAATTAACTTTGTTAAATATATAAAATTTACATGAGATTAAACTGTTCACCAAATAGTAACTGGTTCAGCCAAGAACCAGAAACCGAATTGGTGCCGTTTTCTTTTTGTAAAAATTTACATAAAGTCCCTAAGTTTTAACTATTGTTATATTATAGGACTAACATTGTAACAAAAATAAGTTTTTAGGGACCAAACATGTAACATAAATTTACATAAACAATCCTTTTAGACTACCTTAGTTTGCAAAAGTCGTTCATACGTGAAATACATAAACAACCCCTATCGTTTAACGACTGTTACAATTCATCCCTAAAAAGCAAACATGTAACCAAAAATTACATAATTAGTCCATGTAATTTACCTGATATTGCAAAAAACATCCCTAAACCATTACACTTTGCGAAATAAATATTCACCTAAACAATCCTTACGTTTTAGCTCAAATTACTTAATTTATCCCTAAAGACTACATTTAAATAAATGAGATCTTATACGTAAACTTTTATGCGTAAAAACGCATACCTCACAGCTAAACGCATATAAAAAATCCTTTTTGCATCCCAAATATCAATCTAAATTCATAAATATGTTTTTATATTTTATTAGGTACACTATACAATGATAACTTTCCATATAATCAAAACATGGATGGAACTGGGGTTTCGCGGATGTTCAGGACCTCTATGGATTTTTTCGATGTAATGTCGGTTTTTGAAAAAATCATTATCTATATATACTATTTGTTGGGATGTCAAGACAGAAAACTTTGCACAACTACAGTGCATTTAATATTTTTTATTCCCAGCTACAGTAACTAACGACCGTTAGTTACTGTAGCGTTATAACTAACGGTCGTTAGATATTTAACGGCTGTTAACTAACGACCGTTATCTTTAACATTTTCTTTAAAAATTCGTACGAAATTGGTCCTTCATCTCAGAAGTTCATTGCATATTTAGTCTTCTCATAATTTACATAATTGGTCCTTCATGTTATACGTCCATTGCAAAGTCAGTCCTTAGTCACTAAATTGACGTTAAGTAGCTACCAACCATTATTACACTTTCCCTATTCTGAAAACACCCCGCGGCAAAGCGCGGTTTTCCAACTAGTTTTTTTCTAAATGCATCTTTAATGCACTCAGATCCATCAAAATCTGTTTCTATATTATGCTTCCAAAAAATTTGTACACCTGATCATATTTAGTCCTCGTTCTGTCCTAAACAAAAACAAATTCTTATACTCCAAAAACAAACCCAAAACCATCCCCTTTTCTTCACCAACACACAAACCAAACACCCCCTTCAACTTATATCGACCCAAAACAAAACAAAACAAAACAAACACTCCATCATCATCCTCTTCATTCCTCACTCAAATCAAATCTTTAAACAAAAACCCTAATAAAAGATTAAAAAAAAAAAAACCCAATCTGAAAGTGGTTGGATCAAAAGATGGGTGTGGATTACTACAAGGTGTTACAGGTGGACAGGAACGCAAAAGAAGATGATTTGAAGAAAGCATACAGGAAGCTTGCTATGAAGTGGCATCCTGATAAAAACCCCAACAATAAAAAAGATGCTGAAGCTAAATTCAAAACCATCTCTGAAGCTTATGATGTATGTACCATCTTACCCCCTTTTTTTTAGCTACTTTTATGATGATTTGTGTGTAAAGATTGATGCTTTATTAGTTTTGGTGAATTGGGTTGTGTTTATTGAGCTTAATTAGACAAGGGTTTTGTAGAATCTTGAAATTTTATGAAATTTTAGGCCTAATTATGTATAAATTTGATGTTTTATTAGTTTTAGTGAGTTGGGTTTCATGGGTTATGTTTAAATTTTACAATTTTGATGTGATGACATGATAAGTAAGCGTTTTATAGGCGCGAGAATCGAATGTACAGAAAGTGTACAATGGTGTTTGGATTAGTTTAGTTTAGATAAAGTTTGATGCTTTATTAGTTTTAGTGAATTGGGTTTTGTTTATTGAGCTAAATTAGACAAGGGTTTTGTAGAATCTTGGAAAATTTTATTAAATTTTAGCCTAATTATGTATAAATTTGATGTATAAAGGCACGAGACGCGAATGTACAGAAAGTATACAATGGTATTTTGATTAGCTTATGTTATGGGTTTGTTTGAAATTGGCTTATAAGCCGGAAAAAAGTAAGGTTATGAGCTTTTCATGATTTCTATATAAAGCTTATGATGTATGTAACGTGCCCCCTTTTCTCATTTTTTTTAGCTACGGTTTTATGATTTTAGTGTAAAGTTTGTTGCTTTATTAGTATTAGTGAATTGGGTTATGTTTATTGAGCTAAATTAGGTAAGGGTTTTGCAAAATCTTGAAAATTTTAGCCTTATGTATAAAATTGATGATTTGTGTATAAAGTTTGTTGCTTTATTAGTTTTAGTGAATTGGATTTCATGGGTCATGTTTAAATTTGACAATTTTGATGGATAAGTAAGCGTTTTTAGGCGTAAGACCCCAATGTACAAATTTATTAGTTTTAGTGAATTGGGTTGTGTTTATTGAGCTAATTTAGACAAGGGTTTTGTAGAATCTTGAACTTTTTATGAAATTTTAGGCCTAATTATGTAAAAATTTGATGTTTTGTGTATGAAGTTTGTTGCTTTATTAGTTTTAGTGAACTGGGTTATGTTTCTTGAAATATCCGGAGTATAAAAATTTTAGCCTTATGTATAAATTTGAAAATTTTACGGATAAATTTGATGTATAAAGGCGCGAGATGCGAATGTGCAGAAAGTGTAGAATGGTGTTTTGATTAGCTTATGTTATGGGTTTGTTTGAAATTGGCTTATAAGCCGGAAAAAAGTGAGGTTATGAGCTTTTGATGATTTCTATATAAAGCTTATGATGTCTGTAACGTGCCCCCTTTTCTCATTTTTTAGCTACGGTTTTATGATTTTAGTGTAAAGTTTGTTGCTTTATTAGTTTTTGTGAATTGGGTTATGTTTTTTAAGCTAAATTAGATAAGGGTTTTGTAGAATGTTGGAAAATTTTAGCCTTATGTATAAATTTGACATTTTTATGCTCAAATTTGATGTGATGACATGATAAGTAAGCGTTTTTTAGGCGCGAATGTACAGAAAGTGTAGAATGGTGTTTGGATAAGCTTATGTTATGGGTTTGTTTGAAATTGGCTTATAAGCTGGAAAAAAGTGAGGTTATGAGCTTTTCATGATTTCTATATAAAGCTTATGATGTATGTAACGTGTCCCCTTTTCTCATTTTTAAGCTACGATTTTATGATTTTAGTGTAAAGTTTGTTGCTTTTTTAGTTTTAGTGAATTGGGTTATGTTTATTGAGCTAAATTAGACAAGGGTTTTGTAGAATCTTGGAAATTTATTAAATTTTAGCCTTATGTATAAATTTGATGTGATGACATAATAAGTGTTTTTAGGCGCGAATGTACAGAAAGTGTAGAATGGTGTTTGGATTAGCTTATTTTATGGGTTTGTTTGAAATTGGCTTATAAGCCGGAAAAGAGTGAGGTTATGAGCTTTTGATGATTTGTATATAAAGTTTGATGCTTTATTAGTTTTAGTGATAAGGGTTTTGTAGAATCTTGGAAAATTTTATTAAATTTTAGCCTTATGTATAAATTTGACATTTTTATGTGTAAATTGGATGTTTTTACATGAAAGTAAGTGTTTAAAAGGGTCGAAACTTGAATGTACGAAAAATGTGCAATGGGGTGTTTGTCTTAGTTTATGTGATGGACAAGCTCACATGTAATGGTTTATAAGGTTAATGACTTCAGCGTATAGCTTATGTAAGTTCATAAGCTCATTAGCCAAAAAAAGGAGCTAAGACAGACACCCTACATGACATGAAAAGGTATGTTTTAACGTTCTTCAGAAGTGTATTTGCACTGCAATTTGTTGCAGACGGCCCTAGTTTACACTTGAGTTTAGTTCATGCGTGTGTTTCTTGCAAAGGGTTTTGATTGAAATGTAATCTCTTTGTTACTTGATTGGTTTGATTTGCATTTTATAGTAACTTGCGCGATTTTTGCGTTTTATAGTAACTTGCGCGATTTTTGCGTTTTATAGCAACTGTTTTGTCGGATTTCCGGAGGTATTGGAATTTATTATCTAATAAGGGACTTTGCGTGTACATTAATTAACAGGTTTTGAGCGATCCACAGAAGAAAGCTGTTTATGATCAGTATGGCGAGGAAGGTTTGAAAGGGCAGATGCCCCCTCCGGGTGCTGGTGGGTTTTCCGGTATGCACCACGATGGTGGTTCATCATCATTCAGGTTTAATCCTCGGAATGCAGATGATATATTCTCCGAGTTTTTTGGAATGCAAAGTCCATTTGGAGGCATGGGAGGGTCTCATGGTGGGAGCCCGTTTCAGAGGAGCATGTTCGGTGATGATATCTTTTCTCAGTTTAGAGGGGCGACCGGTGGTGGTGGTGAAGGATCAGCAAGTATGCCGCCTAGGAAAGGGGCTATGATTGAGCGCACTTTGCCGTGTAGCTTGGAGGACTTATTTAAGGGGACTACAAAGAAAATGAAAATTTCAAGGGAAGTTTCTGATGGTACCGGGTAAGCTTCTGATTTTTGTCCATAAATATTAAAAGCTACTTGATATGCATGATACGTGATCCATATGATTGAAGTTAAGTAATTGCTTCCTTATATACGGAAATCCTGTGAATCTTTTTATCACCATTTGTTTGCCTATGATTGGCTATACGTTATAACGTTTGAGATTCGAATTTGCTGATAACTTCCCCCGTCGATAAGAAAAATGGTTTGACTGCTAAACCTTAAAAAATTTTGACGTAGCTGAATGGTCTCTATAATGGCTTTGAAAATCTGGCGTCTTATTAAGGGACTTGAAAATTTAGTAGTTTATATAATATTTTTTTGGAAGTAGAATTCTTTCTATAATGGTTATGGAAGTTGAATCGTTTTTATAACGGTTTTGGACTCATATGACCAAATTAGAAATGTAGTAAAAGCGCAATTTTATTTAGTGGAGTATGATCTTTGTAGACAGGTTCAAAGATCTAAAACACTAGCATTTTTAACAAAAAAACATGCTTCAGTTGAAATATGCTGTTAAACTGCAAACCGCATCTTTCTGCAACTATTAGATGCATTTAGGGTCAATTCGACAGAACACTTCAAGCTCTGAGGAGTTAGGTACTTAATATTTGCTGTGCACTATATATCAGAATGTAAGATAAGATAAGATACGCAAAATCTCGGAATTATTTTGGGCCATGGCAGGTACATATCAATACAACTTAGATGATAAAATGGGTAAAATGAGAAGATCCCTTTACAGGTTACTCAGGAAATTGGGCCTTTTTGGCGCTGATGTACAGGGCCTAACCAGTATTCCCGTGGCCGTTTTTGGACTTTGCCTGGCCATCCCAAGATGTTCACCCAGCGAGGTTTGAACCTTGGTCTCTTCTGTGGGGACACCTTACTACTCTTGGAGATGGTTCCTATGATTAACTTATAGCTTACTATATTCCCATGTAAATCGGTCCAATGCTTTTATGGGAAGTTTAGCATTTTATGACAAAAGAAAAATAAGAATTGTTAAAGATATCACACTCTAAATGAATTTAGTGATAATGGTTTGCATGCTTATTCCTTATTAGTGACGATGAAGATAAAACACCGTTATGCAAATAATCAAGCGCAAAGATGTTAACAATCTTTCTTACATGCTTATTCCTTATTAGCTACTACTATATGTTACTATCTTCTTACACAAAAAAGCTTTCATTCCCTTAGAACTGAATATAATGGTTACTTCTGACTAAAACCTGGTGGGCGTATAAAGATAAAATGGCTAAATCTTGTCCGTAAGATTGTGTAGTAGTATTATTCATCAAACTAGTATTTGTTCGTTTCTCTGTGCTTTAAAGGCAGCTACCCTTCCTATTACTTATCTAACTAACTCAGTGACGTGGTGGGTGTAACATGATAGTGCATGTTGGTAGATACAAATTCCATGATGGTGTATGCCATGCCATAAAAATTACAAAAATGTTTTTTAGGGTATATAGTTACATACTGTGGACCAGATACGATCATTCTTGGGTGTTTTACTATTGAATCTTGGGGTGGTGTGATTTGGAATCGAGAAGTATCTCTAGTTCATGTTGTTCATACAACACGATATCTACAAAATGATGAACATACTAAGATCTGTGGGCATGAACTTGGAAACTATCACCCCGTTTTGTACGCAGAATTTGGCCAATAGTGACTCAAAGTCGTGCTTTAAGATAAGCACTTCAGATGTGGGGACCATTCAAACTGCAAGACCTAAAGCACCATATGGGTTTAATAAGTTTTGGGTATTGATCGTTGAGACCATTGTTTCTTCGTCAAATAGTTGTGATTTTGTACTAATTTTGTACAAATCTAAATGTTTATTTTGCAAAGGGTAAAATGCGCATACTAACAGTTTACTTTAGGCCAATCTTCATTTTAGGTAATTCACTTATTTTATACGAAATAGCAATTACTTATTTAATGCAAAATAGAACATTCTATACTTTTCGTCCTTTTCAGGCAATGTCCTTTGGCAACTCTACGCTAATTGGAACATACTTTAGATTTACAGATTATAGGAATTTAATTGTGTCGACTATTATGGACGAAAGGGTAACAATGGGCAGACAGGGTAACTGAGTTGTGTCAAAACAAGTTAATCTTATGATGGGTCAAAATGGGACGGGTTGACATTCTACAATATCATTTATCAGCATAATGACATTTCTTTACTAACAATTTGGGAGGTTGTAAACACGGGATTATGCAACCAGTGACTTTTCACTTGTTCGAACCCCTTATTTTTGGCTAAATACCTTTTTCACCTTATCGGTTTCTTCTTTTAAATTTGCAGGAGATCAACCACAGTGGAAGAAATTCTTGCTATAGAGATAAGACCAGGCTGGAAAAAGGGCACCAAAATAACCTTCCCAGAAAAGGGAAACGAGCAGCGAGGTGTCATTCCTTCTGACCTTGTGTTCATCATTGATGAAAAGCCACATGCAGTCTTCAAAAGAGATGGTAACGATCTCGTTATCACTCAAAAGATATCCCTTGCCGAAGCTCTCACTGGCTACACAGCACAAATCACCACCCTTGATGGACGAAGCTTAACCATCCCTGTCAACAGCGTCATTAGTCCGACATATGAGGAGGTAGTCAAAGGGGAAGGTATGCCTATTCCCAAAGAACCAACAAGAAAAGGAAATTTGAGAATCAAATTCGATATTAAGTTTCCTACAAGATTGACGTCGGATCAGAAAAAGGGTATTAAGCTGCTGTTGACATCTTCGTGAGGTTGTGTCACAGGTCGGTAAACTATATAGTGCTGTTCTTACATTGTCTTGTTTTAGATGCGAAAATTGTTGCTGTTTTTGAATTATTAGATATTTATTTATCAAAAAGGAATCTTATGAATTGTGGTCATCGGGTTTGTTGGCTAGATTTTGGCTTAATTTGTGAGTTTTCTTGTAATCTGTTGAAACTTTTTGTATGAACTTATTCTCAAGTTGTGAATGCGATTGGCTTAACTTGGTTAAAATGCGTCCAAGAAAACACTTTTCACACAACACATGCAACTGTCGGTCTGTCGCAGAGGTAGCAACATGAGCAGGTATCAATCCATTTAATAAACTAGAGATGCACGCATACGATTTGTCCTGAGATCAGTTTTGAGCCTCGCTTGAGACTGGTCCTAAAAGTATTGGCTTATGACAACCGTTCTGTTTAGGTCACCAATTTTTTCCGGAAGCACGGTTAAGGATCCCGGACCCCCTATGTTTTGGCCTGAGCATGAGAGTTGAGACTGGTTGGGCTTTTAGCTTTTAGACATTAAAGCAATGTCTTTGTCAAGTTCGAAGTACTATGTTACGCCCCGTGAACGACTTGACTTAAAATAATGAAAATTGAGAACTTTTTTGCTGAAACACTTTGACTATAACGAACTCACTATTACACTTATATAAAACGACAAGAGTTTATAACAATTTACACTTTCAAATACTTACAATTTCAAACAAGACTTAGAAAACTTACAAAAAAAACCACCATTGTTACACAAATCCGCCGTATCCATATTCATGGATATGTTGTATTACTGGACGATGCTGTTGGGATATGTCCATATAACAAATAATGTATGGCCGAGAATACGTGAGCCTATTGGGGGCACACACGTATACACATAGAGAACGTTTATTAATGTATTAATATATTTATTGTATATATGTTAATTATATTAATATGTTTATGAAATGGATTAACGGCCGTCAATTATTCGTTAGATGCATGTTTTAATTAACGGGCTAAGCAAATTATTTGTAATGGACTAATAATTAGTGTGAGTTATGTATGGATCGGCAGGTTTAGTGATATTGAGGTTGGAGCTTGTTTTGACTTGTATATCAAGATATATTTAGTATATATAATAGGTTCATTATTAACGATTGGTCCTACATACCTATAAAACATATCTTAAATTGCTGCACCTCTTTATTAGGGATGGCAAAAAAAATCCGTACCCGATGAGGAACCCGATCCTCAAACCTGAGTTGACTAGGGAATCCCCGAGTTGACCGGGGATGAGGATGGGGACGGGGAATCCTGGAATTATGAAACAGGGGATGAGGCGGGGATGAGGATAACATAAATCCCCGACCCCAAACCCGAACCCAATGTTTTTAATGTACAAATATGTATAAATTATATGTATATCAATACTAAATGTACTTGTATATGTATATGGTAGTGAGTATTGACAAGTATTATACTCAAAGTATATTTATATGTGTATGTGACATTTAATGGATAAAAATTAACAATATTTTAAAATGTTAAAGCACTAACTACGTATTATCCAACCAATATTTTGTCCGAAAACACTCATTCAATGCACTCTATTTTTATATTGTATGTGATGTTTCAATATATACAATATTTTAAAGTTGAATGACTTTTTAATTAATCCAACTATGTACGATGTACACTTTTTGAGACTTTTTATAAGTCAATTCTTTATATTTTTTATTACTTTTGTCATTTTTATGCTTAATTCATAAGGACCGAAAATCCTCGAATCCCTATGGGGATCCCCGATGGGGATGGGGATGCAAAACGATTCCCCGATGGGGATGGAGGCGGGGATGGGGATGGGAGTAGGGGTGTAAACGAGCCGAGTCGAGCCGAGTACTGCCAAGCTCGAGCTCGGCTCGATTAGTAAAACTCGAGCTCGAAACTCGACTCGAGTTCGTTCGAGCTTTGGATTTCAAGCTTGAGCTCGGCTCGTCATCTCAAACTCGAGCTCGATTGTTGCCACATTTAAATCTCGAACTCAATGAAAAATAAGCTAGACTCGACTCGATTTTATGACAATTACGTAAATACATGTATATAAAAGGGTAAAAGTGTAATATCATTGAAGCTCGATAAGGGCTCGCGAGCCTCACGAGCTGAGTATATACGAGCTCGAACTCGACTCGAAAGTGAACTCGAGTAGCTCGAGCTCGACTCATTTTTATCGAGTCGATTTCGAGTAGTTTACGAGTCGATCTCAAATAGCTCGCGAGCTGTCTCGGCTCGTTTACACCCCTAGATGGGAGTGAGAAACGAGGATGGGGATGGTAAATACAATCCCCGATATTCCCCGCCCCGTTGCCATCCCTACTCTTTATTCCCTGATAACTGTTTGATAGTTTTTCAAGGAACCTAAAGAGGTTTCGTCTGATCCAATACTCAAGAACAAAGCAATTGTGTTTTGTGTTCTTATTCATAGACAAGCACTAGCATTCTAGCATTCTTATGCGTGTAGTGTGAGCGGCCATAGAGAGTTCATACTTTTGAACTTGGTAGTTTTGCATATTAGTTTAACACATATGCGTGTAATAAAGATTCATTGTTCGTTTGCATATTCGCTAAAAGGTACACGATTCTTTATGTTATATTAATTATTTTATACTATACATGATCTTGTCTTCCATTGCGTTACTTGTGCTTTAAATGTTTATATTATGTTTATAACATGCTTAAACTCTAACAGATATGCCACATCTCCAAGAAGGAATACACCGTATCACCTCTACAACTCAATATTGTAACCACTTTCATGGATACGTCGTATTGAAACACCAGATACCGAAACCACTGCAGGATTTTTGCAGAAAGCTCATACACTCAAACTCAACCATTGGCACTATAACCTTTACTCAAAACAACTATTTTTCATGCCAAATCTGTAACAAACGATACTCTAACATATTAAACAGCAAGTGACCTGTTTGACCCCAAAATGGGTGGTGTGTATTAATTTACACACCTTTTATAAGACCAAAACCGGACTAAAAAGACCAAAAACCGACCCAAAATGCCAAAAATATGTTGTTTTTGTGTTTTTGTATGTGCAGGTACGGGTATCGTAGAAATGGACAAAAATCGAGCAAAAGCAACAAACACGAGCACGGGATTATGGAAAGTATTTAAAAGCCGGAACCGGGAAGCTAATTACAAGTTTGGTCCTTCAAATCTCAAACATATCACGAATAGTCCTTGGATATATTTTGTTGAAGATGGCAACTTTAGCCCTTGAAGAATCAGCTAATGGCAGAATCATCCCTTGTGAAGTACTTTGCATAATTGTCAAAAACAACCCTTTAACCTTAACATAAATTTCACCTAAAATCCTAAATGTTATATTACACTTAACACAGATCCAGTCCAACAATACTCATTATCATAAAAGCCCATTCACCTTTTACCACTAACCCAACCCCAATACCCGGTCCACTCATCCTCTCCACTAAAACCTGACCCATCCACCCTTTTTAATATAACTTGGTCAAAAACAAGTCAAACAAAAATAAATAATACCCGCGCCCTTTGTCCCCAATTTACCCAGATTTACTATTCATGTTAGAACCCTAAATCACCCCGCTACAAAATTACCACAATTAAGGGTAATTTCGTACAATCACGCACTCCTAGAAGGGTCTGATAAGAGGGAATGATAGGATGGTAGAATGGGGCATTGTGATTGGTTGGAACACATCACCATTTGGATCTAAGGGCTAATAATAGAGTCTGTGATGATAAGTGAAATCAAGGGTCATGATGAGAGATTCGTGAAGCTTCTATTGGAATCCCAAGGACCTGAGCTCAGGCTATATATACTCACTCCTCATCTCACATTAGAGGTTGTTAGTTTTAGGAGTAGGAATAGATGTAATATAGCTTAGGGTAGCTTTTATAGCAGCTTATTGTAGTTATAATTCAGCTTATTACTCTGTATCTCTTCAATTGTAATCTGCTTTTATATCAATACAATTCAGTTTTCCTTTTAAATGCAATTTATTTTAAGCTTTCATTAAGTGTTCAATATATTCATAAGCTCTTAATTCTTCTCAGTAAATTCATTCAAGCTAAATCATAGCTTGTTGTGAGTTTGGTTACTTAGTTTCTGCTTTAAGTTTGTTCTATGGGATTTGGTCAATGAAAGTCAACGAATATTCAATTTGATGATTCTGGGTTAATAAGGTGTTAGATTCAATAATTCTGGTGTATTATAGCCTATCCAAAGATAGGCATGTCTCAAATGTTTACTCTGCTCAGTTGAGGTTAGTTTGTGAGATCTCATTTTCATTTCTCTAGCATGAATATGCACTTATCATTTCGTAGCATAGAACTTGTCCATTTATATTTGACTTTATCAGTGTTGCTTGTATTCTTCTGTTGTAGCTTGTTTGATGTTAATTAAGTGCTTATAGATGATTATGCTTAATACAAGTTTGATTCTGCAGGTTATTGTTTGATTTATGATTCTGTACTTTTATTATTGATTGTTGTTACTTGTAACTGCTTTGATTCTCAGTAGATTGTTTGATGTTGGTTATTAGATTTATTGTTAGTTTTGTTTGGTTTCATGTTAGTAAAGCTTGATTGCATAGAATCTGTTTCGATTTGTTGAATCTGAGTTTCTGAATATTAGAGGTTATTTGTTGGAATTTATTTCTGATTTAGTCTCATATATATTGTTGTTTGATCCATTGTGATCACTGGATTGGTGCTTGCTTGTAATAATTGGCATTTGATAGTATAATAAACTGGATATAGGATGTTTGGATCAGTCTTGATCATTGAGTTTAAGTGGTTATTTTGATGCTTGCTTAGCATAGATAGTTTACATTAGTTTCATTTAGTTCATTTGCAGTTAAAATCAGTAGTCATTTAGCATATAGTCAAATAGCTTTGAATCTCAAATACTCCTTGCCATTTTGTTAACTGTTCTTATTGCTATCTATGATTTGATGCATGATATAGTTGTGATTGTTAGTTTAGGTCCTAAACTTGTTCATCATACATCCAGAGATAGATTTAGGCTAGTAAAATTCACTTTTGTCAAACCTGTGTACAAAATTCATAAGTCAACATTCTGCTTCAAGTTAGCTTGCATAGCAGTTTTTCCACATCTGAACTTGGTTCATTTTAGGTGTGCTATAGTGGATTAGATTTAGGGCTTTTGATGTTTTTGAGTAGCCAGTTGTACTAGCTTGCTTTTTCCCACTTTAGTTTCCTATTTTGAGCTTAATTAGACTGCTTATGAGTGCTTTATAGATGGGGTTTTAGCCACTGTTTCTGTCTTTATAAATTGTTATCTGTTTGAGTTTACTGGTTGTATTTTTGTGCTAAATTGGATATCTTGAGTACTGTTTAGCTTACTTTAGTGTTATACATGATTTCTGAGTTTATGACTATTCCTATTTCAAATCTGCTAATTGATAGAGCTTATTTCTCAACTGCTTATTGCTCATTTGAATAATTCTGTGTATATTTTGGTCTTAACTGAGTTTGTGTGAGCTTATATGAGTTCTGTGAACTTTCTGTAAGAGTTTTAGACCTTTTGGTGATAAGTGCTTATTAATAAGCATTTATCCTTAACTGCTTTTTAGCCCATTAAGCATTTTTCAGCTTATTTTCCACTTTTTCTATTTTTCCTAGGTTTCAATTAATATTTTAGAATTTTCCTAAATTTTTCATATTTTTCTGACTTCATTTGCTATTTTTCTCATTTTATTTTAGTTTTTAATCAATTTTTAATATTTTTTAATAGATAAAAATTAATAAAAAATCAAAAAAAGCCATAAAAAGTCCAAAAATATTTTAGATAATTCTTTTATAATATTTTAGATTTTTCAAAGTAGATTTTATAATTTTTCCCATTTGTTTTTACATTTTCCTTTATTTTTAATTACTTTTTAATTCTAAAAATTAGAAATAAATTCCTAGAAAATAAATAAAAAGTCAAAAAAATATTTTTCTTTTTCTGGAAATTCTTTTTATTAGTTTAAGATTTTTAAAAAATTGTTTCACATTTGTAGGATCATTTTCCGTTAAAAGTTACGTTTTATTTCGTATGTTACGTTTAAATTTAGCGTTTGCATTCCCGTTTTTAGGTTTTAAATCTTTGTGCATACTTAACTTGTACATACTGCTTATTTCACTATTTCTTTTCATAATTTGAATTTCATTATCAAAATTTTCACATTTCACTTTTCACAACACGATTCACGAATCGATAATTCGAGATTCCATTCACACCTTCGTTGGGAAACGACTCGGTAAAGCCGTATTTCTCGCGGATTTTCTCGATACTTAATATATATACATATAATTGAGCGAATCAATGGGTAGATTTATACAATAATCCAAACACCCCTTTAAACCAAAACATAAATACTTTTTAACTATAACCATTACTATAACATAATATTTGACACACTTAACTTTGACAATCGCATAACAAAGACTTTGACGTTCCACAACGACATAATAACCATTTAAAGATTCTTGAGGGTTCAACCTCGATTCAAGCTCAGTGTCTATGACTAAGCTCTTAAATACATTAAAACCTTTCTATGATCCGCACTTACATTCTTTGTGAGAACCTACAAAACATGGTTAACTATAACGATAAGTGAAAACGCTTAGTAAGTAACCAAGTTAACTTATGAATAATACGTCAATCCATATATTTGCAATATGAACACTTAATAGCAAACTTAACACATAATACCATCCAACCTCGTAACCATAACACATAATACCATCCAATCTCGTAAACATAGCGATCAACATAATCTATAACACAATTATGACAAAACATACCTTAGTAATTCCATAATCATGAACTAACACTCGAGTAATCTCACTAGGAAAGTCTCCTATTAAACCATACTTACGAATCCAAGACTTTAATCCTACAACCTCATTCATAATCACATAGTATGAGAACATTCATATTAAGCACATATTAACCATAGTTACTTACCTTAGCATCCGTGCTAAGTTACCAATCATAATTTCACCATCAACATCATCATTCTCCAAACTTTGCAATCTAGGTCAAACTTATCATAAGCATAATAACTTAATACACATAATCAAATTACTATAACAATAGCTGATACAACCGTAGATCACCTCTTAACACTTCAATTCATCATATAATCATATGTTGATCATATGATGATTAATCCCATAAAATTATTAACTTAAAACCATAAAAACCTATCTTATAATTTACTATAACTCTTTAATTAGCCTTAAAACACCTTTTACCTATTATCTCCGAAATAGGGTTCATGAACCCTAATTTCTAATTAACAGAATAAACACTAATTAGTGGTTAGTTACTTGTAGCAATTATTGCTAGGGACCAAACCAACGAAATGTAACCTTTAACTCATCACAAAATCACCTTAACCTCATCCTTTTTCTTCTCTTTTCTTTCATAGCTTCGCACTGCAGGATACACACACTTCTACCAGAAGTGTGTAGAAAAGAGATTATATAAGTATAATTGATGACTCATCAAAAAGGGCAATTTATTCATTCTGCTAATTTTAAGTTGGTACGTCGTATCCATGATAACCCACCATACACCGTATTCACTCTCCCTGGATATGACGTATCTCGTATCTAGGTCCATACCTATACGCCATATTCATATACCGGATATACCGTATCCATGCTATAACAGACATGCACTTATTTCTGCACTTATACAAATTACCCAATATTCTTAGTCAAACATATTTAGACCCGGTCAATTTCATCTAGGGTCATACCCATTTAAAAACGGGTTTCGGGGTGTAACATACTAATTGTGGCTAATTGGTTAACCAAGAAACCGATCAACTGAATGTTAGTGTTTTTAGTTACTGTTCAAGTTCAAGAAACTAGTGAACTGAAATTACCGCTTAACCAATTTCTTAGTTAGATTTATTTCATCAAAATAGAATTTACATAGTGGTTGAAGGCAAATGAGCAACAAGCTGCGCTGCTAGCCCTTTTTGGATTGCAAAGCTAACTCTTTTGAAAACTACATTTGTGGATCTATGTGTCATAACATTACTGTTCATAACTCGTTGAACTCTGTTGAGTAGTTCCACCGCCTCAGGTGCAAGGAAACCAAATGTATCAAACGCAAAAGGAATAAACACGTGTTGATTTTCAATGCATGCTTTCTCGTGTTTTGTCACTTTGCACGAGGCGGCTTTCAAAGCGGCATGTTCGGCTGTAAAACCCCGACTACTCAACCCTACGAGAGGAGAAAACCCGGTCAGATCCACACAAGCATGTTTTTGATACGTGGGGATCGCACCAGGTTTTACCTCTCGAGGGATCTCGAGAAGCTTATAACCCCCACCAGGCAGTGTACCTGATCGTTGTAGTATAGTGTAGTGACAAGTACCGGGGGATTGATCGTTCAACTCAGGAATAGTGTCGCTAGGATTAGAAAGTCTTCTAAACTAGGTCTAGAGGTGAGGGATGATTCTTTTTGTATTTTTATATTTTTATAAAAGCAAGTAAAATCTCGGGTTTTGAAGGAGTGGGCGGAATTAGTTGCTAGCCAACTAACCCAAATGACTAAAGATGCAATCAAAATAAAATAAATAAAAAATGAAATGAAACTACTATACTAATGTGGTGTAACAATAATGAAGAAAGTTGTGTTTACTTAGGTTTCATTACTCCCTAGATATCTTTTACAGGTTGATAGCTTGTTACGATCGCATGGATGACGTGTGATATTCCTTAATACTAGTCGTAGGGCCGTGTACAATATTCCCTAACTCTATAGGATCCTACTTCACTCCTATGTCGAGCCGTTAGAAGCTCCTAACATGGGATCATTAAAATTCTCCTACGCATTAAACACAACCAAAAATCGTAGTACACCTCCGATCATGTTTCTTAAGACGTTCAAGCAAGTTACCAATGGAAGTCTGCTAGTTTTCTTAAGCCTAACATCGAATACAATCATCCGTAACAACTATAAACAAACAATCAACCCATAATCAACATCTAGGTTTCACTACATCTAAGCAAACACAAAGGAAATCTAGTCTAGCATGTTAAATATAAGACAAGAGTAAGATATAATCAAACAACACATAGACATATTGAATGATTTGAAAGGGTACTTATCTTTAATTGAACATGAAAGATTCAAAGGGTGGAAACCCTTGAAAAAGTTGGAAAATTCGACCTAGGGTTTTTCCCTCAAAGTTGCACAATAATGAATGAAATTTGGAAAACTATATATAGATTTTACAGGGTGACGGCGTCATGTGTTAAGTTGTGACGTCGTCAACTTACCGCCATAATGAAATCGTATTGCCTAGATCTACTTGTGACGCCGTCATGTGTGATTTTCTTCTGGGCCGTCACTAATACTTGGACCATGACGGCCTTGGGTGACGCCGTCATCTCCAATGCACAAAAACTCTCTGGATCGTCACGTGTATTTTCCACATCCACCTCTTTTGTAACTCTTGACGCCGTCATGTGGAGAGCCTTGACTCCGTCAGGTACTGTTCCCAACAAGGAAAATTGAGACTTTGCCGTTTTCTTCATTTTTATGCTCCAAAAACGTCCAAAATGCTTCCTTTTATAGATTTCTCTCCAAAAGTACCTAAAATGACAAAATGAATGATTTAGGGCAATATTTGATCAAATAATCAAAAATCCGGGCCTAAATGACCCATTAAAAGTGGTTCACATTTTGCATCATCAAATACCCTTACACTTGAGATTTGCTTGTCCTCAAGCAAATGCGCTTTTATTCTAATCAAAATACAAGATATGGGTCATTTAACACTAATATAAAAGTAATTACAACAAATAATCGTTTCACTAAAGAACAAAGACAAGCACGGAGGTCATACACTAGCACCTCACAAATAGTGTTTAGATAATCACATCTCTCTGGTGTAATAAAATATATATCACAATAAGGAAATGGAAAACATCTCTCACTACCTGTCATATCAAATAGATTACCATAGGCTTGGGAAAGGATCAAACCTCCACCACTTGACGTAAGTACCTAGGATAAACTATCAAAGAGGCTTTTAAAGGGTTATAACGTTAGGTGTAGGGATATGGAAAAACACGGTTTTGTTGGATAAAGGCAATATTTACTGGTGGCGAGTTAATCATCTTGGTTAATTACATGTACAATATGGCGTTGCTAAGCCAAGACTAGACTCGGCTTAAGCTAATGAATAAAAAATAACCAAAACATGAAACAAACATAAAATGAAACTGTATGGTAGTCCGTATGTTTTTTTTTTCTTTTCTTTTTCTATTTTTTTTTCTTAATTTTTCGTTTTTTTTTTTTTTTTTTTTTTTTTTTTTTTTTTTTTTTTTTTGCATGCATTCTTACCCTACCATCCAAAAAATTACATCATAGGGAATGTACATTCCCCTTACACTTGAATTTTTACATACTTTACAATGAACTAATCTAATGACTCGAATCAAGATAATCAAAACACTTTGAGTACTTTTAAGGTTAACGCACATATGGGGGTAATAATTTGATGTTCTTCCCCATTACTTCATAACACAAGTACTTTACCCATGAGTCCCAATCATCCCAAAACAATATGTACAAGATATGACTCGACTTAGCAACCATGTAATCAATTAGATAATTAACTAAGGGTTTAAACGTATAACAATAATGCACTAAAGATGAGTGCATACACGGAAGGCTAAGGCAATTTGGTTGCACATTTGGGTGGGTTGTAACAAATTCTTCCTTTAAGTAAGATGCTTAAAGTTAGAAACGAAAGAGATAGGCTCGGAGGGGTGTACTAGGGGTTTCGTGTACTAAAAATGAGTACAACGCTAAGGTGTGGGAAAATTAGTTGACTTTACTAGCCAAGTAATATGACTTAAATGGTCAAGTAATTATGATACGGGTTTAAACACAAGGGTGATCCTAATGCCTCTTATCATGTAGTAAATCCTACTACATGAATGTAGTCTCACTAGCGGTCTCGGGATGCATCACTAACGCAAGTTCTAGAATCTAAATACTACCGGTACACTCATAAGCACTAATAATGAATGCTTTCCCTATCAAATCTAAAGGCGAACCTCACATATTTGGGTGGAAATTTTTTCTGAATGGTACGGTTTTGTGCTAGTCATACAACTTCTATCCATGAGACGCTTGCTAAGGCTAAAGTTTCACTCCTAAATGTTGTAAAAAATTTAAATTTTGCTCTAAAATAACACTAACAAGTATTTCTCTTAGTTTTATTACACACCTACCATCAAACAAACAAACTCAAGTGCAATTGTATCCTATAAGGTATCATCATTTACCCTCCCCTTATACTTAGGATACGTGGGGATCGCACCAGGTTTTACCTCTCGAGAGATCTCGAGAAGCTTAAGACCCCCACCAGGCAGTGTACCTGATCGTTGTAGTATAGTATAGTGACAAGTACCGGGGGATTGATCGTTCAACTCAGGAATAGTGTCGCTAGGATTAGAAAGTCTCCTAAACTAGGTCTAGAGGTGAGGGATGATTCTTTTTGTATTTTTATATTTTTATAAAAGCAAGTAAAATCTCGGGTTTTGAAGGAGTGGGCGGAATTAGTTGCTAGCCAACTAACCCAAATGACTAAAGATGCAATCAAAATAAAAAAAAAAAAATGAAATGAAACTACTATACTAATGTGGTGTAACAATAATGAGGAAAGTTGTGTTTACTTAGGTTTCATTACTCCCTAGATATGTTTTATAGATTGATAGCTTGTTACGATTGTATGGATTATGGGTGATATTCCTTATAACTAGTCGTAGGGCCGTGTACAATACTCCCTAACTCTATAGGATCCTACTTCACTCCTATGTCGAGCTGTTAGAAGCTCCTAACATGGGATCATTAGAATTCTCCTACACATTAAATACAACCAAAAATCGTAGTACACCTCCGATTATGTTTCTTAAGACATTCAAGCAAGTTACCAATGGAAGTCTGCCAGTTTTCTTAAGCCTAACATCGAATACAATCATCCGTAACAACTATAAACAAATAATCAACTCATAATCAACATCTAGGTTTCACTACATCTAAGCGAACACAAAGGAAATCTAGCTTAGCATGTTAAATATAAGACAAGCATTAGATATAATCAAACAACACATAGACATATTGAATGATTTCAAAGAGTACTTATCTTTAATTGAACATGAAAGATTCAAAGGGTTAAAACCCTTGAAAAAGCTGGAAAATTCGACCTAGGGTTTTTCCCTCAAAGTTGCACACTAATGAATGAAATTTGATAAACTATATATAGATTTTACAGGGTGACGGCGTCATGTGTTAAGTTGTGACGCCGTCAACTCGTCGCCATAATGAAATTGTTTTGCCTAGATCTACTTGTGACGCCGTCATGTGTGATTTTCTTCTGGGCCGTCACTAATACTTGGACCATGACGGCCTTGGGTGACGCCGTCATCTCCAATGCACAAAAACTCTCTAGATCGTCACGTGTATTTTCCACATCCAACTCTTTTGTAACTCTTGACACCGTGATGTGGAGAGCCTTGACACCGTCAGGTACTGTTCCCAGCAAGGAAAATTGAGTTTTCTTCATTTTAGGTACTTTTGGAGTGAATTCTGGAAAAGGATGCATTTTGGACGTTTTTGGAGCATAAAAGTGAAGAAAACGGCAAAGTCTTAATTTTCCTTGCTGGGAACAGTACCTGACGGCGTCAAGAGTCTCAAGTGACGGCGTCAAGAGTAATACAAGAGGTGGAAGTGGATAAAGTCCATGACGATCCAGAAGAGTTTTGCACTATGGAGATGACGGCGTCACCATAGGCCATCATGGTCCAATTGTTAGTGACGGCCCAGAGTAGAATTACACATGACAGTGTCAAAAGTGGATCTAGAAATCCGATTTCATTATGGGCGGCGAGTTGACGGTGTCAGAATTTCCTTCTTGACGCCGTCACCCTGTAAAATCTATATATAGTTTTGCAATTTTCATTCATTAGTGTGTAACTTTTAGGGTGTAACTTTAGAGATAAACCCTAGTCCAATTTTCACAGCTTTTTCAAGGGGTTTTACCCTTTGAAACCTTTCATGTTCAATTGAGATAAGTACTCTTTCAATTCAATCAATATGTCTATGTGTTGCTTGAATATATCTTACACTTGTCTTGAATTTAACAAGCTTGGCTAGATCTCTTGTGTTTGCTTAGATGTAGTGAAACCTAGATGTTAATTATGGGTTGATTGTTTGTTTATAGTTGTTACGGATGATTGTATTCGATGTTAGGCTTAAGAAAATTGGCAGACTTCCATTGGTAACATGCTTGAACGTCTTAAGAAACATGATCAGAGGTGTACTATGATTTTTGGTTGTATTTAATGCGTAGGAGAATTCTAATGATCCCATGTTAGGAGCTTCTAACGGCTCGACATAGGAGTGAAGTAGGATCCTATAGAGTTAGGGAATATTGTACACGGCCCTACGACTAGTATTAAGGAATACGACCCATCATCCATGCAATTGTAACAAATTATCAACCTGTAAAAGATATCTAGGGAGTAATGAAACCTAAGTAAACACAACATTCCCTATTATTGTTTACACCATATTAGTAATTAGCTTCATTTTCATTTATGTTATTTTATTTTGATTGCATCTTAGTTAATTTGGGTTAGTTGGTTAGCAACTAATTCCGCCCACTCTTCCAAAACCGAGATTTTTACTTGCTGTTATAAAAATACAAAAAGAATCATCCCTCACCTCTAGACCTAGTTTTTATGCTTTCTAATCCTAGCGACACTATTCCTGAGTTGAATGATCAATCCCCTGGTACTTGTCACTATATTATACTACAACAATCAGGTACACTGCCTGGTGGGGGTTGAAAGCTTCTCGAGATCCCTCGAGAGGTAAAGCCTGGTGCGATTCCCACGTATCAAGTTTTTGACGCCGCAACCCGGGGAATAATTATTGTCTAGGTTAGGATTTCTTTTTATTAGGTCTACTTGCTAGATTCCTTTCTAGTAATATTTTATTTTTATTTCTAGGGTTTCTTTAGTCTATCTTATTTTTTCGTGTCTTTGTTCGTAACCTTTAATATCCAACATTATGGAAGGTGGTAACATCTTTGAACCCATCAACCCACCACAAAAAAACCACCCACAAAACCCACCACTAGCAAACCAACCTCTTAGGCCCCGAACCCCAGGAGAGTATTCCCGTCCTAGCCACCAAGGCTATCGAAACACTATTGAGCTCACTCAAGGAGCCAATGTGTCCCCTTTGCGATCCGACACCATCCGGTTGGTGCAAAGCGGATGTGCATTCCATGGACTTCGTTCCGAAGATCCTAATCAACATCTCAAGGATTTCCTTAAAATCATAGATTCTATAGACCTTGATGTTACAACTAGAGAGTCGACGACCCGATTACGCCTATTCCAATTCTCTCTAAGTGATCAAGCTAGTCAATGGTTTGAACGTCTACCCGCGGGATCCATCACCTCATGGGATGATCTCACCACTTGTTTCCTTGCTCAATTTTTCCCACCGAGGAAAACTGCGATACTTAGAAATGATATCTTGATGTTCCAACAACGTCAAGGTGAAACTTTCTACGAAGCATGGGCTCGTTTCAAGGACTTACTCCAAAAAGTCCCTAATTATGGTATAAATCTTTGGTTATTAGTTCAAATATTCTATGACCATGTTGACCTTCACACCAAACGTACCATTGATCGAGCCGCTGGAGGTAGATTACGTGATAGGAACGCCGAGGAATCTTGGGAAATTATTGATGAACTAGCCGCCGATAAACAAGAATTATGGGAATTTAATCATGCTATAAAA
Source organism: Artemisia argyi (assembly GCA_030686995.1). Classification (NCBI taxonomy): domain Eukaryota; kingdom Viridiplantae; phylum Streptophyta; class Magnoliopsida; order Asterales; family Asteraceae; genus Artemisia; species Artemisia argyi. The sequence continues at coordinate 1,718,663 of CM060680.1, forward strand.
GTGGCTATCAACGCAATCTCGACACCTGGAGAGACTAATCAAATCTCCGAAGAACTCCTTTGCAAGCTTGAGGCAAAGGTTGACTATCTCAAGGAAAAACAAAAGAGACCTTTAAGTCCTAGACGGGCAACTGTCAATTCTGTCTCAAAAATGATTCCAACGCCATTGTCTGAGTCACCTTCTAGAGAGAATGTTGAAACCTTTCAAAACTATGCCCCACCTTATTCTCCTCCTGAAAACCTCAGCCCAGAATTCGAAGCTCGAATGAGAGAATACATGGCAACCCATTCTGAGCGGCTTGCTAGATTCGAGGAAGCAGTTTATAAACAAAAAGAGGAGATGCAAGAGAAAATGAAGGAGATGATGAGCCTAGTGGTGGAGTACGCAAACCAGAAAACCCCAGAAATGATGTTACTAAGGAAAGAAAGTGCTACCCCCACTACCCGGTTTGTTAATTGATGCGTGGGAATCGCACCTTGCTTTACCTCTCGAGGGATCTCGAGAAGCTTACAACCCCCACCAGGCAGTGTACCTGATCGTTGTAGTATAGTATAGTGACAAGTACCGGGGGATTGATCGTTCAGCTTAGGAATAGTGTCGCTAGGATTAGAAAACCTAATTAATAGTTCTAAAGGTGAGAGATGATTATTTTTGTATTTTTATATTTTTATAAAAGCAAGTAAAATCTCGGGTTTTGAAGGAGTGGGCGGAATTAGTTGCTAATCAACTAACCCAAAACTAAGATGCAATCAAAATAAAATAATAAAAATGAAAATAAACTAATTTATACTAAGGTTATGAGTAGTGGTTGGAGAAATTGTGTTTTACTTAGACTTCATTACTCCCTAGATATCTTTTACATGTTAATTACTTGTTACACTTGTATGGATGACGGATTGTATTCCTTAATACCATTCGTGGGGTGGCATACATAACTCCCCAACTCTATGAGCTCTTATCTCCTCCTACACCATGACCCAGCACAACTATAGGGATTGTAAACAGTGGCTCATGCATTAAATACAACCAATAAAGACCTAGTACGCCTCGGTTCATGTTTCTTAAGACGTTCAAGCATGTTACCATTTGGAGATCTGCCAGTTTTCTTAAGCCTAACATATAATATCATTCATCCAAAACAAGAATAGACAAGTAATCAACACATAATCAACATCTAGGTTTCATTAGATCTAAGCAAACACAAAAGAGATCTAGCCTAGCATAGTAGAATTGAGACAAGAACAAGAGATAAACAACCAACACATAGACATATTGATTGAATTGAAAGTACACTTATCTCAATTACAATGCAAGGTCTCAAGGGTTTGGAATCCTTGAAGAACCTGTAAAAGAGGCACCAAAATCGTCTTTAGGGTTTCACCAAAACTTCTCTCTTTTAATGAAAAAACTAGAAAACTATATATAGGAAAAGTAGGCTGACGGCGTCAAGAGTTGCATGTGACGCCGTCACCTCGCCGCCATATACTTCCTCGGACGGCCTTGACCCACTCATGACGGCCTATGTGACGCCGTCACCACCCACGGTATTTTATTCTTGCCACTTTGACGCCGTCATGAAGCCTTCTGACGCCGTCACCACCTACGGTGTTTAATTCTTCATGTCTGACGCCGTCAAGATGGTAGTCTTGACGCCGTCACCTTGTATCTTCAGCATGGAAATTTGGTACTTAGCCGTTTTCTTCACTTTTATGCTCCAAAAACGTCCAAAATGGCTTCTTTTCCAGAATTCACTCTCCAAACACCTAAAATCACAAAAGGAACGATTTAGGGCAATATTTGATCAAATAAAGTCGGATTCGGGCTTAAATGACCCCCTAAAAACGGATCATTTTTCGCCTCATCATATACCCTTACACTTGAGATTTGCTTGTCCTCAAGCAAATGCGCTTTTATTCTACTCGAAAGACAAGTTAGCGGTCATTTAACACTAATATAAAAGTAATTACAACAAATAATCGTTCCACTAAAGACCAATAGACAAGCACGGAGGTCATATACAAGCACCTCACAAATAGTGTTTAGATACTCACATCTCTCGGGTGTAATAAAGTAATATAACATTATGGAAATGGAAGATATCTCTCACTACCTGTCATAGCAAAATAGATTACCATAGGCTTGGGAAAGGATCAAACCTCCACCACATGGCGTAAGCACCTAGGATAAACTATCAAAGAGGTCTTTTAAAGGGTTATAACGTTAGGTGTAGGGATATGAATTACACAGTTTTGTTGGATAAAGGGAGTTTTACTGGTGGCGAGTTAACAATCTTGGTTACTTACATGTACAAGATGGCGTTGCTAAGCCAAGACTAGACTCGACTTAAGCTATCAAATGAAAAATAACCAAAAACATAAAATAAACATAGAATGAAAATGGGATGGTAGTCCGTATGTTTTTTTTTTTCTTTTCTTTTTTTTTTATTCTTTTTTTTTTTTTAATTTTTTCAATTTTTTTTTTTTTTTTTTTTTTTTTTTTTTTTTTTTTTTTTTTTTTTTGCATACACTCTTACCCTACCATCCAAAATAATACATCATAGGGGTATAAACGTTCCCCTTACACTTGAATCTTTACATACTTTACATTAAACTATTCTAATGACTCGAATTAAGAAAATCAAAACACTTGGAGCACTTTTAAGATTAACGTACATATGGGGGTAATAATATTATGTTCTTCCCCATTACTCCATAAAATAAGTACTTACCCATGAGTCCCAATCGTCCCAAAACAATATGTACAAGGATATGACTCGACTTAGCAACCATGTAATCAATTAGAAAGTTAACTTAGGGTTTAACAAATAACAATAATGCACTAAAGATGAGCGCATACACGGAAGGCTAAGGCGATTTGGGTGTACATTTAAGTGGGGTGTAACAAATTCTTCCTTTAAGTAAGATGCTTAAAGTTAGAAACGAAAAGATAGGCTCGGAGGGGTGTACTAGGGGTTTCGTGTACTAAAAATGAGTACAACGCTAAGGGTGTGGGAAAAATTAGTTGACTTAACTAGCCAAGTAATATGACTTAAATGGTCAAGTAATTGTAATACGGGTTTAACACAAGGGTGATCCTAATGCCTCTTATCATGTAGTAAATCCTACCACACGAATGTAGTCTCACTAGCGGTCTCGGGATGCATCACTAACGCAAGTTCTAGAATCTAAATGCTACCGGTACACTCATAAGCACTAATAGTAAATGCTTTTCCTATCAAATCTAAAGGCGAACCTCACATTTTTGGGTGGAAAATTTTTCTGAATATACGGTTATGTGCTAGTCATACAATCTCCTATCCATGAGACGCTTGCTATGGCTAAAGTTTCACTCCTAAATGTTGTAAAAAATTTTAAATTTGGCGCTAAAATTACACTAACAAGTATTTCTCATAGTTTTATTACACATCTACTATCAAACAAAACAAACTCAAGCGAAAGTGCATATGTAAGGTATCATCTTTTTACCCTCCCCTTACACTTAGGATGAACATTGTCCCCAATGTTCAAGTAAAGAATGTAAAAGTTAAGAGGTAAAGAGAATGAAATCAAATACTCCCCTGATTCGCTCGGTATGGATTATAGGTTGGCCAGGTTAAATCTTCCTCCAAGAAAATGAACAATCAAAGCTTCCCTTCCAGAATATAAATCATCTTCTTGTCATACATAACCTGTAAATCCTGACAACAATAGACAAGGCAACCTCGCGTAAAATCGGCGGCATCCTATATAAGTCACTAAATCTTAGAAAACAAAGTAAGATATAATGCTTGTTGAATGAAGTTTGCAGATTTCCTGGAGATTATAAAACTTAATAATTCACAAAAACCATAAGACTCCGTTAGAAAAACAAAACCGGTAAAATTTCCAGATTTTAACTCCTGACGCCGTCAAGAGCAATACTCTGACGCCGTCAGAATGGACCTGCAGAAATTCTTATGTTAAGTTTCCGGAAAATTTCTGGAAAAACTTTGTCCTACTTCCTGGAAAATCCTGCAAAACTTCATTATGACTCAATACAAGCATTTGACTCTAACAAATACGAATATACATGTTCATTTAATATTGTGGAGAATCATGATCGGTTTGTTTCTTAAAAACATATTTGGGGTTTCCCCTTACACTTATCTTTTGCAAAAATACCTTTAGGTTGAAGTTAAGACTAGGCCAAACAACATAATAAAGTATTTCCACATTTTAGTTGAGAAACATGATTAACCAACAATAAAAATAAAACATGCATACGGAAACATATAACAATCAAACAAATAAAATCACACAAAACATGGGTTGCCTCCCAAGAAGCGCTTTTCTTTATTTACGAGTCTTGTAGCTAGACTCAAAGTCATGGGCTACTACGTGATTTCATCATTGGTTCCACTCTCTAGGTCGTCTTCTAAACCAGTTTTGTATTCCGGACCTAGTTGCAAGCATTCTTTGTAGAAACCAAGCATCCTATTTCTAACATACTCTACTCCTCTACGTCTATCCTCCTCATTCCTATAATAAGCCGCTTGCTTATGTTCCTTTTCGAAATTAGAGAGAAGGCGGTATTGTTCGATCTTGTAGGGCATTTGATAAGCAACCTCATCATTGTCTTTCTTGAATCTAACTATTCCCAAAGTCGGATCATAACTCATCCTAGTGGCTTCAACAAATGGATTCCCGAACATAATTTGGCTTAGGTTAGCATCAATCACTGGACGAGTGTCCTCAACTATCATAAAATCGATCTCATAAGTGAGATTCCCTATAATCACATGCAATCCCTTCACTCTTCCTGCAAAATTACTTATCAGATTCTTACCGGGCATAATCCTAAAATTGAGTTGCTTCTTCATCACCCAATTGTAATAAGTCCTAGTCATGATGTTCACGGGGGATCTAAGGTCGATGTAAGCTTTCCATATATGCATGTGCCCTATATTACATGGGATGTTAATGTTGGAGGGATTTCCCATTTTGATCAGGGGGTCGCCAAAGATATATGTTTTCTCGGGACTATCGAATAAATCCTTATGGTATTCCCGTTCCTCCTCGGTTGGCAACTTATCAAAGTATTTCTCTATAGGTTCTATCTCCTCCAATTTCTCATCCTTTTTAACCTCAACTTCCGTACTCTCATCCTCACTATTGGCTTCTACTCTAACTTCATCCTTGTCACTCTCCTCTATCTCTCTATCTATCGGCTTAATGGTGACAACATTGACAAAGTGGACATGTTTGGATGATGAGGGGTCCTTAATTTGAATTCCACTATTGGTGTCCCTAGTGTCCTTCCTAGGTGTGGCTAATGTTTGGTTGTTGAGGGCTTTCAACAAGTTGTCGATCTTGTTGGTCATCTCCGTTTGTTGTTGGTTGAATTCGGTTTCGAACCTAGCTATGCGGGCTTCTTGAGATGCCATAAATTTCGACATCAATCCTTCAAGATTGTTGGTACTACCATAGTTGTTAGAAGGATTGTTGTTGAAGGTACGGTTGGATGGTGGACCGTTTGATTGGTAACGATTAGGCGGATTGGAAGAATTGGGTTGATTTTGTTTCCACCTAAGGTTTGGGTGATTTTTCCATGAGGGGTTGTATGAATCACCGTATGTGTTTGGCTCGGGCTTGAAAGTGTACCACTTATCTCCCGCTTCGTCGGTACGCGTGGATGCGTAGTCCACAAAAGCTGTTTCGGGGAGTTCCATACAATCACGAGTGTCATGGGGACCACTACATAATTCGCATGAAGATGTGATTTTGTTCACTTGGCTTGAATGCTTCGGAGCTTCGTAAGATTTCATGAGAAACTTGACTTGGTCCTCTAGTTCCATGATCCTACGGTCGGGAGTGCTTGAATTGTTCGAAGGCAAAGATATTGCCTTGACCGTTTTGTTCAAATCACGGGGATCATTCCAACTTTCATTGTCATAGAGAGCAAGATCTTCTATGAGTTCCCATGATTGTTCCGCACTAAGATCACGTAGCTTACCACCGGCCGATTGGTCAATAGTTCGCCTCGTGGAGATGTCGATATGGTCATAGAAGATTTGGACTTGGAGCCAAAGATCTATGCCATGATGAGGGACTTTTTGGAGTAAGTCCTTGAAACGAGTCCATGCTTCATAAAGAGATTCATTTTGACGTTGTTGGAACATCAAGATGTCATTCCTAAGCTTAGTAGTTCTCCCCGGTGGGAAAAATTGAGCAAGGAAACGAGTGGTGAGATCATCCCATGTGGTGATGGATCCCGCGGGTAAACGCTCAAGCCATTGACTAGCTTGATCCCGTAGAGAGAATTGGAATAGGCGTAAACGGGTAGTCTCTCTAGTTTCAACACCTAGGTCTATGGAATCTACGATTTTGAGGAAGTCCTTAAGATGTTGGTTTGGATCTTCGGAACGAAGTCCATGGAATGCACATCCGCTTTGCACCAACCGGATGGTGTCGGAACGCAAGGGGGTTACATTGTCTCCGGTGAGCTCAATGGTGTTTCGGTAGCCTTGGTGGCTAGGTCGGGAATACTCTCCTAAGGTTCGGGGCCTAAGGGGTTCTAATGGTGGGTTTTGTTGTGGTGGGATGATGGGTTCAAAGATGTTACCACCTTCCATGATGTCGGATGGTAAAGAGTTACGAACAAAGGCATGAAGAAATAAGATAGACTAAAGAAGACCTAAAAATAAAAATAAAAATCTTACTAGAAAGGAATCTAGCAAGTAGACCTAATAAAAAGAAATCCTAACCTAGACAATAACTATTCCCCGGGCTGCGGCGCCAAAAACTTGATGCGTGGGAATCGCACCTTGCTTTACCTCTCGAGGGATCTCGAGAAGCTTACAACCCCCACCAGGCAGTGTACCTGATTGTTGTAGTATAGTATAGTGACAAGTACCGGGGGATTGATCGTTCAGCTTAGGAATAGTGTCGCTAGGATTAGAAAACCTAATTAATAGTTCTAAAGGTGAGAGATGATTATTTTTGTATTTTTATATTTTTATAAAAGCAAGTAAAATCTCGGGTTTTGAAGGAGTGGGCGGAATTAGTTGCTAATCAACTAACCCAAAACTAAGATGCAATCAAAATAAAATAATAAAAATGAAAATAAACTAATTTATACTAAGGTTGTGAGCAGTGGTTGGAGAAATTGTGTTTTACTTAGACTTCATTACTCCCTAGATATCTTTTACATGTTAATTACTTGTTACACTTGTATGGATGACGGATTGTATTCCTTAATACCATTCGTGGGGTGGCATACATAACTCCCCAACTCTATGAGCTCTTATCTCCTCCTACACCATGACCCAGCACAACTATAGGGATTGTAAACAGTGGCTCATGCATTAAATACAACCAATAAAGACCTAGTACGCCTCGGTTCATGTTTCTTAAGACGTTCAAGCATGTTACCATTTGGAGATCTGCCAGTTTTCTTAAGCCTAACATATAATATCATTCATCCAAAACAAGAATAGACAAGTAATCAACACATAATCAACATCTAGGTTTCATTAGATCTAAGCAAACACAAAAGAGATCTAGCCTAGCATAGTAGAATTGAGACAAGAACAAGAGATAAACAACCAACACATAGACATATTGATTGAATTGAAAGTACACTTATCTCAATTACAATGCAAGGTCTCAAGGGTTTGGAACCCTTGAAGAACCTGTAAAAGAGGCACCAAAATCGTCTTTAGGGTTTCACCAAAACTTCTCTCTTTTAATGAAAAAACTAGAAAACTATATATAGGAAAAGTAGGCTGACGGCGTCAAGAGTTGCATGTGACGCCGTCACCTCGCCGCCATATACTTCCTCGGACGGCCTTGACCCACTCATGACGGCCTATGTGACGCCGTCACCACCCACGGTATTTTATTCTTGCCACTTTGACGCCGTCATGAAGCCTTCTGACGCCGTCACCACCTACGGTGTTTAATTCTTCATGTCTGACGCCGTCAAGATGGTAGTCTTGACGCCGTCACCTTGTATCTTCAGCATGGAAATTTGGTACTTAGCCGTTTTCTTCACTTTTATGCTCCAAAAACGTCCAAAATGGCTTCTTTTCCAGAATTCACTCTCCAAACACCTAAAATCACAAAAGGAACGATTTAGGGCAATATTTGATCAAATAAAGTCGGATTCGGGCTTAAATGACCCCCTAAAAACGGATCATTTTTCGCCTCATCATATACCCTTACACTTGAGATTTGCTTGTCCTCAAGCAAATGCGCTTTTATTCTACTCGAAAGACAAGTTAGCGGTCATTTAACACTAATATAAAAGTAATTACAACAAATAATCGTTCCACTAAAGACCAATAGACAAGCACGGAGGTCATATACAAGCACCTCACAAATAGTGTTTAGATACTCACATCTCTCGGGTGTAATAAAGTAATATAACATTATGGAAATGGAAGATATCTCTCACTACCTGTCATAGCAAAATAGATTACCATAGGCTTGGGAAAGGATCAAACCTCCACCACATGGCGTAAGCACCTAGGATAAACTATCAAAGAGGTCTTTTAAAGGGTTATAACGTTAGGTGTAGGGATATGAATTACACAGTTTTGTTGGATAAAGGGAGTTTTACTGGTGGCGAGTTAACAATCTTGGTTACTTACATGTACAAGATGGCGTTGCTAAGCCAAGACTAGACTCGACTTAAGCTATCAAATGAAAAATAACCAAAAACATAAAATAAACATAGAATGAAAATGGGATGGTAGTCCGTATGTTTTTTTTTTTCTTTTCTTTTTTTTTTATTCTTTTTTTTTTTTTTAATTTTTTCAATTTTTTTTTTTTTTTTTTTTTTTTTTTTTTTTTTTTTTTTTTTTTGCATACACACTTACCCTACCATCCAAAATAATACATCATAGGGGTATAAATGTTCCCCTTACACTTGAATCTTTACATACTTTACATTAAACTATTCTAATGACTCGAATTAAGAAAATCAAAACACTTGGAGCACTTTTAAGATTAACGTACATATGGGGGTAATAATATTATGTTCTTCCCCATTACTCCATAAAATAAGTACTTACCCATGAGTCCCAATCGTCCCAAAACAATATGTACAAGGATATGACTCGACTTAGCAACCATGTAATCAATTAGAAAGTTAACTTAGGGTTTAACAAATAACAATAATGCACTAAAGATGAGCGCATACACGGAAGGCTAAGGCGATTTGGGTGTACATTTAAGTGGGGTGTAACAAATTCTTCCTTTAAGTAAGATGCTTAAAGTTAGAAACGAAAAGATAGGCTCGGAGGGGTGTACTAGGGGTTTCGTGTACTAAAAATGAGTACAACGCTAAGGGTGTGGGAAAAATTAGTTGACTTAACTAGCCAAGTAATATGACTTAAATGGTCAAGTAATTGTAATACGGGTTTAACACAAGGGTGATCCTAATGCCTCTTATCATGTAGTAAATCCTACCACACGAATGTAGTCTCACTAGCGGTCTCGGGATGCATCACTAACGCAAGTTCTAGAATCTAAATGCTACCGGTACACTCATAAGCACTAATAGTAAATGCTTTTCCTATCAAATCTAAAGGCGAACCTCACATTTTTGGGTGGAAAATTTTTCTGAATATACGGTTATGTGCTAGTCATACAATCTCCTATCCATAAGACGCTTGCTATGGCTAAAGTTTCACTCCTAAATGTTGTAAAAAATTTTAAATTTGGCGCTAAAATTACACTAACAAGTATTTCTCATAGTTTTATTACACATCTACTATCAAACAAAACAAACTCAAGCGAAAGTGCATATGTAAGGTATCATCTTTTTACCCTCCCCTTACACTTAGGATGAACATTGTCCCCAATGTTCAAGTAAAGAATGTAAAAGTTAAGAGGTAAAGAGAATGAAATCAAATACTCCCCTGATTCGCTCGGTATGGATTATAGGTTGGCCAGGTTAAATCTTCCTCCAAGAAAATGAACAATCAAAGCTTCCCTTCCAGAATATAAATCATCTTCTTGTCATACATAACCTGTAAATCCTGACAACAATAGACAAGGCAACCTCGCGTAAAATCGGCGGCATCCTATATAAGTCACTAAATCTTAGAAAACAAAGTAAGATATAATGCTTGTTGAATGAAGTTTGCAGATTTCCTGGAGATTATAAAACTTAATAATTCACAAAAACCATAAGACTCCGTTAGAAAAACAAAACCGGTAAAATTTCCAGATTTTAACTCCTGACGCCGTCAAGAGCAATACTCTGACGCCGTCAGAATGGACCTGCAGAAATTCTTATGTTAAGTTTCCGGAAAATTTCTGGAAAAACTTTGTCCTACTTCCTGGAAAATCCTGCAAAACTTCATTATGACTCAATACAAGCATTTGACTCTAACAAATACGAATATACATGTTCATTTAATATTGTGGAGAATCATGATCGGTTTGTTTCTTAAAAACATATTTGGGGTTTCCCCTTACACTTATCTTTTGCAAAAATACCTTTAGGTTGAAGTTAAGACTAGGCCAAACAATATAATAAAGTATTTCCACATTTTAGTTGAGAAACATGATTAACCAACAATAAAAATAAAACATGCATACGGAAACATATAACAATCAAACAAATAAAATCACACAAAACATGGGTTGCCTCCCAAGAAGCGCTTTTCTTTATTTACGAGTCTTGTAGCTAGACTCAAAGTCATGGGCTACTACGTGATTTCATCATTGGTTCCACTCTCTAGGTCGTCTTCTAAACCAGTTTTGTATTCCGGACCTAGTTGCAAGCATTCTTTGTAGAAACCAAGCATCCTATTTCTAACATACTCTACTCCTCTACGTCTATCCTCCTCATTCCTATAATAAGCCGCTTGCTTATGTTCCTTTTCGAAATTAGAGAGAAGGCGGTATTGTTCGATCTTGTAGGGCATTTGATAAGCAACCTCATCATTGTCTTTCTTGAATCTAACTATTCCCAAAGTCGGATCATAACTCATCCTAGTGGCTTCAACAAATGGATTCCCGAACATAATTTGGCTTAGGTTAGCATCAATCACTGGACGAGTGTCCTCAACTATCATAAAATCGATCTCATAAGTGAGATTCCCTATAATCACATGCAATCCCTTCACTCTTCCTGCAAAATTACTTATCAGATTCTTACCGGGCATAATCCTAAAATTGAGTTGCTTCTTCATCACCCAATTGTAATAAGTCCTAGTCATGATGTTCACGGGGGATCTAAGGTCGATGTAAGCTTTCCATATATGCATGTGCCCTATATTACATGGGATGTTAATGTTGGAGGGATTTCCCATTTTGATCAGGGGGTCGCCAAAGATATATGTTTTCTCGGGACTATCGAATAAATCCTTATGGTATTCCCGTTCCTCCTCGGTTGGCAACTTATCAAAGTATTTCTCTATAGGTTCTATCTCCTCCAATTTCTCATCCTTTTTAACCTCAACTTCCGTACTCTCATCCTCACTATTGGCTTCTACTCTAACTTCATCCTTGTCACTCTCCTCTATCTCTCTATCTATCGGCTTAATGGTGACAACATTGACAAAGTGGACATGTTTGGATGATGAGGGGTCCTTAATTTGAATTCCACTATTGGTGTCCCTAGTGTCCTTCCTAGGTGTGGCTAATGTTTGGTTGTTGAGGGCTTTCAACAAGTTGTCGATCTTGTTGGTCATCTCCGTTTGTTGTTGGTTGAATTCGGTTTCGAACCTAGCTATGCGGGCTTCTTGAGATGCCATAAATTTCGACATCAATCCTTCAAGATTGTTGGTACTACCATAGTTGTTAGAAGGATTGTTGTTGAAGGTACGGTTGGATGGTGGACCGTTTGATTGGTAACGATTAGGCGGATTGGAAGAATTGGGTTGATTTTGTTTCCACCTAAGGTTTGGGTGATTTTTCCATGAGGGGTTGTATGAATCACCGTATGTGTTTGGCTCGGGCTTGAAAGTGTACCACTTATCTCCCGCTTCGTCGGTACGCGTGGATGCGTAGTCCACAAAAGCTGTTCCGGGGAGTTCCATACAATCACGAGTGTCATGGGGACCACTACATAATTCGCATGAAGATGTGATTTTGTTCACTTGGCTTGAATGCTTCGGAGCTTCGTAAGATTTCATGAGAAACTTGACTTGGTCCTCTAGTTCCATGATCCTACGGTCGGGAGTGCTTGAATTGTTCGAAGGCAAAGATATTGCCTTGACCGTTTTGTTCAAATCACGGGGATCATTCCAACTTTCATTGTCATAGAGAGCAAGATCTTCTATGAGTTCCCATGATTGTTCCGCACTAAGATCACGTAGCTTACCACCGGCCGATTGGTCAATAGTTCGCCTCGTGGAGATGTCGATATGGTCATAGAAGATTTGGACTTGGAGCCAAAGATCTATGCCATGATGAGGGACTTTTTGGAGTAAGTCCTTGAAACGAGTCCATGCTTCATAAAGAGATTCATTTTGACGTTGTTGGAACATCAAGATGTCATTCCTAAGCTTAGTAGTTCTCCCCGGTGGGAAAAATTGAGCAAGGAAACGAGTGGTGAGATCATCCCATGTGGTGATGGATCCCGCGGGTAAACGCTCAAGCCATTGACTAGCTTGATCCCGTAGAGAGAATTGGAATAGGCGTAAACGGGTAGTCTCTCTAGTTTCAACACCTAGGTCTATGGAATCTACGATTTTGAGGAAGTCCTTAAGATGTTGGTTTGGATCTTCGGAACGAAGTCCATGGAATGCACATCCGCTTTGCACCAACCGGATGGTGTCGGAACGCAAGGGGGTTACATTGTCTCCGGTGAGCTCAATGGTGTTTCGGTAGCCTTGGTGGCTAGGTCGGGAATACTCTCCTAAGGTTCGGGGCCTAAGGGGTTCTAATGGTGGGTTTTGTTGTGGTGGGATGATGGGTTCAAAGATGTTACCACCTTCCATGATGTCGGATGGTAAAGAGTTACGAACAAAGGCATGAAGAAATAAGATAGACTAAAGAAGACCTAAAAATAAAAATAAAAATCTTACTAGAAAGGAATCTAGCAAGTAGACCTAATAAAAAGAAATCCTAACCTAGACAATAACTATTCCCCGGGCTGCGGCGCCAAAAACTTGATGCGTGGGAATCGCACCTTGCTTTACCTCTCGAGGGATCTCGAGAAGCTTACAACCCCCACCAGGCAGTGTACCTGATTGTTGTAGTATAGTATAGTGACAAGTACCGGGGGATTGATCGTTCAGCTTAGGAATAGTGTCGCTAGGATTAGAAAACCTAATTAATAGTTCTAAAGGTGAGAGATGATTATTTTTGTATTTTTATATTTTTATAAAAGCAAGTAAAATCTCGGGTTTTGAAGGAGTGGGCGGAATTAGTTGCTAATCAACTAACCCAAAACTAAGATGCAATCAAAATAAAATAATAAAAATGAAAATAAACTAATTTATACTAAGGTTGTGAGCAGTGGTTGGAGAAATTGTGTTTTACTTAGACTTCATTACTCCCTAGATATCTTTTACATGTTAATTACTTGTTACACTTGTATGGATGACGGATTGTATTCCTTAATACCATTCGTGGGGTGGCATACATAACTCCCCAACTCTATGAGCTCTTATCTCCTCCTACACCATGACCCAGCACAACTATAGGGATTGTAAACAGTGGCTCATGCATTAAATACAACCAATAAAGACCTAGTACGCCTCGGTTCATGTTTCTTAAGACGTTCAAGCATGTTACCATTTGGAGATCTGCCAGTTTTCTTAAGCCTAACATATAATATCATTCATCCAAAACAAGAATAGACAAGTAATCAACACATAATCAACATCTAGGTTTCATTAGATCTAAGCAAACACAAAAGAGATCTAGCCTAGCATAGTAGAATTGAGACAAGAACAAGAGATAAACAACCAACACATAGACATATTGATTGAATTGAAAGTACACTTATCTCAATTACAATGCAAGGTCTCAAGGGTTTGGAACCCTTGAAGAACCTGTAAAAGAGGCACCAAAATCGTCTTTAGGGTTTCACCAAAACTTCTCTCTTTTAATGAAAAAACTAGAAAACTATATATAGGAAAAGTAGGCTGACGGCGTCAAGAGTTGCATGTGACGCCGTCACCTCGCTGCCATATACTTCCTCGGACGGCCTTGATCCACTCATGACGGCCTATGTGACGCCGTCACCACCCACGGTATTTTATTCTTGCCACTTTGACGCCGTCATGAAGCCTTCTGACGCCGTCACCACCTACGGTGTTTAATTCTTCATGTCTGACGCCGTCAAGATGGTAGTCTTGACGCCGTCACCTTGTATCTTCAGCATGGAAATTTGGTACTTAGCCGTTTTCTTCACTTTTATACTCCAAAAACGTCCAAAATGGCTTCTTTTCCAGAATTCACTCTCCAAACACCTAAAATCACAAAAGGAACGATTTAGGGCAATATTTGATCAAATAAAGTCGGATTTGGGCTTAAATGACCCCCTAAAAACGGATCATTTTTCGCCTCATCATTAATTCCATCACAATTGACCACGAGGATAATGAGGAGAAAGAAACCCCTAGTGAACAAACCATTGATAAACTGCCAAAATCCCAATCATTAGGTTACTACCTAAAACACGATATAAACGAAAACACCATAAGAAATTGGATAAAAGGTGACGGGCGTAACCAATCCTCCAAACAGGTTTCAAAGAAAGAGAAAGAGGGGGAAGATGAGTATGATACATTACCTGGGGGCCGGTATTCGAGAAACTACTTGTACAAAAGGTAGCTACTAAGCAGATGGCTTGTGGGAACTTTGAGATACCGGTCAGCATTGGGAATTTGCAATGTCTGAATGCTTTCGCCGACCAAGGATCGGAAGTAAATCTTATGCCCCTAACTGTCTACACCCAACTAACCTCAAAAATGCCAGCCACAATCCGTGTTAGACTATTCTTCGCTGGACACTCTTATGTGTACCCTTTGGGAATTGCAGAGGATGTGCTGATCAATGTTGCAGGATTCATGTATCCCATTGATTTTATGATCATCGATGATAAAGGAGGTGGATGCATGCCAACAATCCTTGGAGCACCATTCCTCACCACCGCAAGAGCTGTTATTAGGTATGAAAAAAGGGAAATTGAGCTTAAATCAGGGAAAAGAAAGATTAGCTTTCCCATGACCCCACGATGTGCACAAGAAAGCTTGATGAAGAGAAAGCTCAAAAACAACATTGACACATCGCCTATTCGTATTCAAGAAAAGATTCTTGCATGGGAAACAAGGATCAAAAGTTACAAAGAAACAGAGCATGAAAGAGACGAAGGCTGCAACAAAGTTCGTGTCAAGTTTGAATGTAGTCAACCAACGAAGAATCATGTACCATTCACAAAAGGAGACCTGGTACTCTTAAGACACTTAGAGATGAAAATACCTCCTGATAAACCAAGTCCCTGGTGGTATGGACCATTCACAGTTGAAGGCATAGGCCAAGATGGGATAGCTAACTTGAGCAGTAAAGGAGGAGGAAAGGTGACTGCGAGTATCGATCGACTGAAACACCACCACCACAATAGTGAGGATCATAATTATATGGGATACATCATCTCGAGAGATGAGGTCACGTAATAGCCCATGACCTTGAGTCTAGCTACAAGACTCGTAAAATAAAGAAAAACGCTTCTTGGGAGGCAACCCATGTTTTGTGTGATTTTTAATTGTTTGATTGTTATTTGCTTCCGTATGCATGCTTTATTTTTATTGTTGGTAGATCATGTTTCAAAACAAAATTGTGAAAATGCTTTATTTTGTCGTCTTAACTTCATACAAAGGTATTTCGCAAAAGATAAGTGTAAGGGGAAACCCTAAATATGTTTTTAAGAACCGAAATTGATCATGATTCTCCACAATATTAAATGGACATGTGTATTAGTATTTCTTAGAGTCAAATGCTTGTATCGAGTCATAATGATGTTTTGCAGGATTTTCCAGGAAGTAGGACATAAGTTTTTCCAGATATTTTCCGGAAACTTAACGTAAAGATTTCTGCAGGTCACTTCTGACGGCGTCAGGAATTAATTCCTGACGGCGTCATGTGTAAAATTCTGGAAATTTTGCGAGTTTTGTTTTTCTAACGGAGTCTTAAAGTTTTTGTTAATTCTTTAGTTTTATAAATTCCAGGAAATCTGCAAACATTCATTCCACAAGCATTATATCTTAATTTGCTTTCTAGGACTTGTTAGTATATATAGATTGCCGCCGATTTTACGCGAGGTTGCCTTGTTTGTTTTCTCAGGTTTAACAAGTTATGTATGACAAGAAGATGATTTATTTTTTCTGGAAGGGAAGCTTTGATTGTTCATTTTCTTGGAGGAAGATCTAACCTTGTTGACACACTATCCACACCGAACGAATCAGGGGAGTATTTGCTTTCATTCTTTTACCTATTTTACTTTTACAATCTTTAATTGAACATTGGGGACAATCTTCATCCTAAGTGTAAGGGGAGGGTAAATGATGATACCTTATAAGATACACTTGCACTTGAGTTTGTTTGTTTAATGGTAGGTGTGTAATAAAACTAAGAAAATACTTGTTAGTGTAATTTTAGCACCAAATTTAAATTTTTTTACAACATTTAAGAGTGGAACTTTAGCCTTAGCAAGCGTCTCATGGATAGGAGTCGTACGATTAGCACAAAACCGCACCATTCATAAAAAATTTCCACCCAAATACGTGAGGTTCGCCTTTAGATTTGATATGAAAAGCATTCACTATTAGTGCTTATAAGTGTACCGGTAGCATTTAGATTCTAGAACTTGCGTTAGTGATGCATCCCGAGACCGCTAGTGAGACTACATTCGTGTAGTAGGATTTACTACATGATAAGAGGCATTAGGATCACCCTTGTGTTAAACCCGTATCATAATTACTTGACCATTTAAGTCATATTACTTGGCTAGTGAAGTCAATTAATTTTTCCCACACCTTAGCGTTGTACTCATTCTTAGTACATGAAACCCCTAATACACCCCTCCGAGCCTATCTTTTCGTTTCTAACTTTAAGCATCTTACTTAAAGGAAGAATTTGTTACAACCCACTTAAATGTACACCCAAATCGCCTTAGCCTTCCATGTATACACTCATCTTTAGTGCATTATTGTTACATGTTTAAACCCTTAGTTAATTATCTAATTGATTACATGGTTGCTAAGTCGAGTCATATCTTGTACATATTGTTTTGGGACGATTGGGACTCATGGGTAAAGTACTTATGTTATGGAGTAATGGGGAAGAACATCATTTATTACCCCCATGTGTGCGTTAATCTTAAAAAGTACTCCAAGTGTTTTGATTATCTTGATTCGAGTCATTAGATTAGTTTATTGTAAAGTATGTAAAAATTCAAGTGTAAGGGGAATGTTCATTCCCTATGATGTATTATTTTAGATGGTAGGGTAAGAGTGTATGCAAAAAAAAAAAAAAAAAAGTACGGACTGCCATCCCGTTTCATTTTTTGTTTGTTTTAAGTTTTTGTTATTTTTGATTTATTAGCTTAAGTTGAGTCTAGTCTTGGCTTAGCAACGCCATATGGTACATGTAATTAACCAAGATGATTAACTCGCCACCAGTAAATATTGCCTTTATCCAACAAAACCGTGTATTCCATATCTGTACACCTAACGTTATAACCCTTTAAAAGACCTCTTTGATAGTTTATCCTAGGTGCTTACGCCAAGTGGTGGAGGTTTGATCCTTTCCTAAGCCTATGGTAGTCTATTTTGTTATGACAGGTAATGAGAGATTTTTTTCATTTCCATATTGTGATATATACTTTATTACACCCGAGAGATGTGAGTATCTAAACACTATTTGTGAGGTGCTAGTGTATGACCTCCGTGCTTGTCTTTGGTGTTTAGTGGAACGATTATTTGTTGTAATTACTTTTATATTAGTGTGAAATGACCCATAACTTGTATTTTGATTAGAATAAAAGCGCATTTGCTTGAGGACAAGCAAATCTCAAGTGTAAGGGTATTTGATGAGGCGAAAAATGAACCATTTTTAGGGGGTCATTTTAGCCCGGATTCGAATTAATTTGATCAAATATTGCCCTAAATCGTTCCTTTTGTCATTTTAGGTACTTTTGGAGTGAATTCTGGAAAAGGAAGCATTTTAGACGTTTTTGGAGCATAAAAGTGAAGAAAACGGCAAAGTCTTAATTTTCCTTGCAAGGAACAGTACCTGACAGCGTCAAGAGTTCTCAAGTGACGGCGTCAAGAGTAATACAAGAGGTGGAAGTGGATAAAGTCCGTGACGATCCAGAAGAGTTTTGCACTATGGAGATGACGGCGTCACCATAGGCCATCATGGTCCAATTGTTAGTGACGGCCCAGAGTAGAATTACACATGACGGCGTCAAAAGTGGATCGAGGCAATCCGATTTCATTATGGGCAGCGAGTTGACGGCGTCAGAATTTCCTTCTTGACGCCGTCACCCTGTAAAATCTATATATAGTTTTGCAATTTTCATTCATTAGTGTGTAACTTTTAGGGTGTAACTTTGGAGATAAACCCTAGTCTGATTTTCACAGCTTTTTCAAGGGTTTTTACCCTTTGAAACCTTTCATGTTCAATTGAGATAAGTTCTCTTTCAATTCAATCAATATGTCTATGTGTTGCTTGAATATGTCTTACACTTGTCTTGAATTTAACATGCTTGGCTAGATCTCTTGTGTGTTTGCTTAGATGTAGTGAAATCTAGATGTTAATTATGGGTTGATTGTTTGTTTATAGTTGTTACGGATGATTGTATTCGATGTTAGGCTTAAGAAAACTGGCAAACTTCCATTGGTAACATGCTTGAACGTCTTAAGAAACATGATCAGAGGTGTACTATGATTTCTGGTTGTATTTAATGCGTAGGAGAATTCTAATGATCTCATGTTAGGAGCTTCTAATGGCTCGACATAGGAGTGAAGTAGGATCCTATAGAGTTAGGGAATATTGTACACGGCCCTACGACTAGTGTTAAGGAATACGACCCATCATCCATGCAATTGTAACAAATTATCAACCTGTAAAAGATATCTAGGGAGTAATGAAACCTAATTAAACACAACTTTCCCTATTATTGTTTACACCATATTAGTAATTAGCTTCATTTTCATTTATGTTATTTTATTTTGATTGCATCTTAGTTAATTTGGGTTAGTTGGTTAGCAACTAATTCCGCACACTCTTCCAAAACCGATATTTTTACTTGCTTTTATAAAAATATAAAAATACAAAAAGAATCATCCCTCACCTCTAGACCTAGTTTTTAGGCTTTCTAATCCTAGTGACACTATTCCTGAGTTGAACGATCAATCCTCCGGTACTTGTCACTATATTATACTACAACGATCAGGTACACTGCCTGGTGGCGGTTGTAAGCTTCTCGAGATCCCTCGAGAGGTAAAGCCTGGTGCGATTCCCACGTATCAAAAAGGTACGATTTAGGGCAATATTTGATCAAATAAGCACGAATCCGGGCTTAAATGACCCCTTAAAAGTGGTTCACTTTTCGCCTCATCAGTTTCCCTTCAACCGATTTCTTTAGATAACATTTTGCGAGCACACTTAAAAGAATTTACTTTTGGAAAACCATTGTTTCAAAACCTGGGCTAACTTGACTAGTTTAACTTGTTAAATCATGAACTTTTTTATTTACATAAATCCAGAAAATGAAGGAATAAAAAAAAAAAAACAAAAACAAAAAAAAAACAAAAACAAAAAAAACAAAAACAAAAAAAAATGGTTAAATCGATTTATTTACAAAATCTATTAAAAAACTAGTTATATAAATTGGGTTTTGCTAAAAAAAATAATAACTGGTGGTACATATAATCGGTTACGAGAGATTAATTTGTTAGTTATTATTGAAGATACAAGCAGTTAATTAGTATCTAAATGCCTTAAGCATAACTCTTATGGCTACATTCAACAATTAAAAAAAAAAAAAAAAAAAAAAAAAAAAAAAAAAAAAAAGGCAAAAGACCATCTCTGAAGCTTATGATGTATGTAACATCATACCCCCTTTTTTATGATGTTTTGTATGTAAAGTTTGATGCTTTACGGTGTTTTGAAACCCGGGTCAACCCGGGCGGGTTAACCGGTTGAACCGGTTTCAAAATAAAAGTCATATTAAACAAGGTTTCTAAAAACGAGTTAACTGGTTAGATCTGCCGGGTTTTAAGTGACCCGGGTCAACCCAGTTCTTGAACCCTAGCCGGGTTTGATTTTTTTCAAAATTTTTTATAGAAAACCGGTTTGACCCGGTGGTTGACTCGGTGGTCGAACCGGTGACTCGACGGGTCGATTAAAAACCGGGTTTTCAAAACGAGTTTTAGTGAACTGGGTTTTGTTTTTTAAGCTAAACTAGACAAGGGTTTTGTAGAATCTTGAAATTTTGTTTAAATATGATGTTTTAGTGAATTGGGTTATGTTTATCGAATTTTTTAATAAACAATTAGCCTTACAGTGGATAAATTTGATGTGATGACATGATAAGTAGGGCTGGCAATTTTGACACGAAACCTGTTAACACGACACGACACGACCTGACCTGTTCTTAACAGGTTTCGTGTTTGACCTTAACAGGTTTCGTGTCTTAACAGGTCAGACCTGTTAAGACCTGTTAATTTTCGTGTCTTAACAGGTCATAAACCTGTTAACCTGTTATGACCTGTTAACCGACTACCTACTAAATAATATCCTATTACTCTCTCACTACCTACCCACACAACCCAATCTTATTCTTATCACTGCCACTCACTAATAATATACTCTCTCTCATTTCATCTCTTCCCCATAATATACTCCCGCCTCTCACTAAACCCTAGCTGCCACCACATCACTGCCACTCACAACGCCACACCACCACCACCACCACCAAAATACTCAC
This sequence comes from Artemisia argyi, assembly GCA_030686995.1. Taxonomy (NCBI): domain Eukaryota; kingdom Viridiplantae; phylum Streptophyta; class Magnoliopsida; order Asterales; family Asteraceae; genus Artemisia; species Artemisia argyi. The sequence goes on from CM060680.1 coordinate 1,739,600, forward strand.
CGCGACCTCTTCTTCAACTATCTCTACCACACGTGCCGTCAAAACGATCTGTATTAAGATCAGTAATAGAGATCTCGGGTAGGTTTTGTTTGTTCATTTTTGTTTCTTGGTTATAGATCAGTAATGGATCTATTTTATTCTTAGTTTCTTACTCATTATTTTATTATACAAAAGATGTGGATCGATTTATATTATATCCTATTTTGATTTGATAGATATATTATATCTTATTTTTTATACTAATAATTCTTTTGTTTGAGGATTGTAGAGAATGGCAGTTTAATTTGGAAGTGGTAGAGTGATGGGCCGGGCATTACGTTGAAAGTAAGTATCAATGTGTTTTAAGAATGATGATTAATTTACACATAGAATTATAATTTGGTTATTATACGATTGACTAGTTATATGCCTACAATTTTATCTCAATAATTAGTTGGTTTACTATGTTAAAAAAAATAGTTAGTTTACTGATTATTGTGCTGTAAGTTGTAAAACTAATTTAAAACCATCATCCAAACAACCTTTTAGTAAGATTTGTATTTGTTAGTCTTGTAATGAGTATTGTGTTTTTTAATTGTTAGTCTTGTATTGCCTCATTTTCTAACAGTATATACTATATAATAGTATGCAAGAAATCTCTTTCAGATGTTTCACTTTTTGGCTAATTTGTATTGATTTCATCTGTTTTATATAAAACATAACTAAATTTGTCTTTATTTTAAATAAATGGGTAGAAATGGCCACATTTATTTTCAATGTTTAAGATCAGATTTTTACCTATGTTGAAGTTGGATTATTAATCTTTCAGGAAGAAGACAGTAGTTGTGTCTCTGTGAAATACTCTTGCCATTGATCTTGGCCAAAAGCTATTTGTTAAAAATGGTAATATCTTGCATTGACCTTTTTGTTTTGCTAAATAATTCACTTTTACTTAACTAAGCATGAGCCTAACAGTGAGTTATTTGGGCAGAAAATATGACAAGTGAAGAAAGGAGGCAGAATTACTTATGCGATATCACATACGTCACCAATAGTGAGCTCGGTTTTGATTACCTGAGAGACAATCTTGCAATGGAAAGTAATTTTTTGCTTTGAAGACAACAATATATTCTGTTATCTTACAAATCATTTTCACTTATATTGTGGAGGTTCTTTTTATTTTGATTCGAATTTTGATTGTAATCGTTATTGTGGTTGTAATCGTTATTGGATTGATGATTGGTTGTATTTGGTGCCAGAAAATATAATCCTTAAAATTAGAAACCCTAAAATCTTAATATGCATGTTAACAGGTCGTTAACAGGTCTTAACAGGTGCACCTGTTAAGTTTCGTGTCGTGTTCGTGTTTGAGAAAAATGACACGATTAGTTAACAGGTCGTGTTTGTGTTTGACCTTAACAGGTTCGTGTCTTAACAGGTTCGTGTCTTAACAGGTTCATGTGACATGTTATGCCAGCCCTAATGATAAGTAAGCATTTTAGAGGCACGAGACTCAAGTGTACAAAGTTTTTGGATGAGTTTATTTTAGATAAAGCTTGTTGCTTTATTAGTATTAGTGAAGTGGGCTATGTTTTTTTATCCTTAATTAGATAAGGGTTTTGTAAAATCTTGAAATTTTTATTAAATTTAAGCCTTATGTAACTATTTTGTTGGTTTTCCGGATATTATCCAATAAGGGACTTTGCGTGTACATTAATGAACAGATTTTGAGCGATCTACAGAAGAAAGCTGTTTATGAACAGGTGCAGGTGGGATCTCCGAGTTTTTTGGAATGCAAAGTCCATTTGGAGGCATGGGAGGGTCTCATGGTGAGAGCCCGTTTTAATGCTCATGTATAACTTTGTTAGTTTTTCTTTCAAATCCGCATTTTTTTGTTTTAATGCTCATTTATACCATGAAATGAAATAATGAGTGACAAGAGTATATATTCATGCAAAACTTACACAAATAATGAGCATATTAAGGAGAAATTGACACTAAAATATCAGGATTATTTGATTTTAGCATGCTATAACCACAAAATATTTAGAATAAACATGCAAAAAATAATGCTATAACCACAAAATATTTAAAATAAACATGCAAAAAATTAAGTAGTGTTTTTTGATTGAATTAATCAAAGAGAAAAGACATAAATTATTACAAAAACATTTTTTCTTTAAACTTTCGGTTGTAGCATAGCTTAGGAAAAAAAACAAAAGTGGAATATTCGTGTTTTGTTTGAATTAATAAATGAGAAAAGATATAAATTATTACAAAAGCATCTTTTTTTCAAACTTTTGATTGTCGGATAGCTTAGAAAGAAAAAAAAAAGCAAAAGTGAAATATTTCTGATTTGATTCAATTAATGAAAGAGAAAAGACATAAATTATTAAAAAGACATTTTTCCCTGAATGCCCTAAGGGTACAACCCTTTGTGCCCTATTCACTCCAAAAAAATTTTACTTCTTTATAAACTCCAGGGGCGACCATCTCCAAAAAATTTTTGGACGACTCTCACAGATTTGGTACAAGTGTCCATATCATTGGGCCCACTATGTACTTTCATAGTACCACTATATCTAGCTTTGTTTTTTGGCGACCGGGACCTACATTCTTGGGCGACTAATCATTTTTTGTCTTTTAGTGAAAAAGTATAGTATTTTTATATTATTGAATAGTACATATTTCTTGACGACTGGTCTCATCCATGTGTATTCTTGAGCTACTGGTTTTTTTCTTTTTGTGTAAAAGTTGTTAGCTACATTTTTTGTCCTTGTAGTTTGTTTGTTATTTCAGTTTTTGTCATAATCTTCCTTTCTCTTTTATAAATAAAAACACATTCTATTTTCTTATAATACAAAAACATATATACAAGATTCAATCACCACCTCCTCCCACCATAAATACGTCATTAAATCTCTTCATTTCATTTACCTCTTCAATTCAACCTCTTCACTTCATTTACCCAGAAATACATCATTAAATCCCAATCATGTTACAAAAATCATCAGAACCCATCACTCATATAATCGGATTACATAATAGGTGTTAAAACATCACATTTCTTCAACAAAAAACAAAACCCATCACTCATATAAACCACAACCAACAACTTAAACGAAAACAATCTCATCTCCTCAACAAACAACAAAACACAACAGAACCCCGATCTTTAACAAATCTTAGAACCAAAAAAAAAAAAAAAAAAAAAAAAAACCTTTGTGGTTTGTGTAGATTACGATGGTGGGTATTTAGTTTTTTAAATGGTGTTTTAATTTGATGATGAATGTAGATTATGGTGGTGTGTGGTAAATGAGATAGTTACAAAACTACCAGATATAAATGAAATACTAATCAAATAACAAGGACCAAAAATGTAGTTAACAACTTTTTCTCTAAAAGTAAAAAAAAAAAAAAAAAAAAAAAAAAAAAAAAAAAAAAAAGTCGCCCAAGAATGTAGGTCCAGTCATCCTAGAAATAACCTATGTTAACTGGTACTATGAAAGTACATAGGGGGCCCAAGGATATGGACACTTGTCTCAAATCTGTGAGAGTCGCCCAAAAATTTTTGAGAGAGGATCGCCCCTGGGGTATATAGGAAAGTAAATTTTTTTTTGGATGAATATACAAAGGGTTGTACCCTTGGGGCATTTAGGGAAAAGCCAAAAGTTCTTTATAGATCCAACTTTTACCATATAACCCATCAAGCAATTTTACCCACTAATTTTTTTTATCAAAATAAAAAAAAATAAACTTCCACCCGTTTTTTAAAACTTAAATATTTCGCAAACCGTAAATCATCAAGCTACAAAAAAAATACCATTGCGACGAGAATTAAATTATTTTTCTATAGACATGCATTGTTATATACTTTCGACGAACTTTTTTTTCGATGAATTTTTCTTTTTCGCCCAGAAAAATCATATATGATTCGATTTTAACAAATCATATATGATTCGTAAGAATCGAATCATATATGATTTTTTACGAATAATATATGATTTTTACGAATCATATATGATACTTTCTGGGCGGAAATTAAAAAAAAAAAAAAAAAAAAAAAAAAAAAAAGTTCGTCGAAAGTATATAACAATGCATATCTATAGAAAGATCATTTAATTCTCGTCGTGATGGTATTTTTTTGTAGCTTGAAGATTTACCGTTTGCAAGATATGTTGTTTTGAAAAAAAATAGGAAATATAAATGAGTGGGTTAATAGATTCTATGACATGCATGTGTTTTTCATGGATCTCAACTCTTAAGGAAAAAGGTCATAATAATAAAGCATCTTTTTTTTTTTCAAACTTTTGGTTGTACCATAGCTTTCAAAAAAAGCAAAAGTGTTCCGCATTAACGAAACAACTGAAATTGATGTATCTAATGATTGGTATATAAATTGAATTTTGACTTTCATTTGATTTGGGCATTTTTTTTCTTTCTTCACTCAACTCAAGTTTATATAAATTCCAAACCATCTCTGAAGCTTATGATGTATGTAAAGTTTATATAAACTCAAGTTTATACCCCTTTTTTTAATGATGATTGGTATATATAGTTTGATGCTTTATTATTTTTAGTGAATTGGGTGATGTTTTTTAAGCTGAATTAGACAAGGGTTTTGTAGAATCTTGAAAATTTTATAAAATTTAAATTTGATGTTTTGTATGTATAGTTTGTTGCTTTATGGTTTTGTTTTTTTAAGCTAAATTAGACAAGGGTTTTGTAGAATCTTGAAATTTTGTTTAAATATGATGTTTTAGTGAATTGGGTTATGTTTATCGAATTTTTTTACAAACAATTAGCCTTATAGTGGATAAATTTGATGTGATGACATGATAAGTAAGCGTTTTAGAGGCGCGAGACTCGAAAGTAGAAAGTGTTTGGATGAGTTTATTTTAGACAAAGTTTGTTGCTTTATTAGTATTAGTGAATTGGGTCATGTTCTCTAACCTTAATTAGACAACGGTTTTGTAAAATCTTGAAAATTTTATCAAATTTAAGCCTTATGTAACTGGTGGGTTTTCCGGTATGCACCACGATGGTGGTTCATCATCATTCAGGTTTAATCCTCGGAATGCAGATGATATATTCTCCGAGTTTTTTGGAATGCAAAGTCCAGTTGGAGGCATGGGAGGGTCGCATGGTGGGAGCCCGTCTCAGAGGAGCATGTTCGGTGATGATATCTTTTCTCAGTTTAGAGGGGCGACCGGTGGTGGTGGTGAAGGATCAGCAAGTATGTCACCTAGGAAAGGGGCTATGATTGAGCGCACTTTGCCGTGTAGCTTGGAGGACTTGTTTAAGGGGACTACAAAGAAAATGAAAATTTCAAGGGACGTTTATGATGGTACCGGGTAGGCTTCTGATTTTTATCTATGAATAGTAAAAGCTACTTATTATGCATGATACATGATCCATATGATTGAATTTGCTTCATTATATTTCGAAATCCTGTGAATCTTTTTATCACTACTTGTCTGCCTATGATTGGCTATACATCATAACGTTGAGATTCACACTCTAAATGAATTTATTGATAATGGTTAGCAAAAAGAAAAATAAGAGTTGTTGAAGATATCGCGCTCTAAGCCTCTAAATGAATTTACTGATAATGGGTTGCATGCTTATTCCTTATTAGTGACGATGAAGATAAAACACCGTTATGCAAATAATCAAGCACAAAGATGTTAACAATCTTTCTTACGTGGTTTAGCTGCTATAGGTTATCTTCTTGCACAAAAAAGCTTTCGTTCCTATAGAACTGAATATAATGGTTACTTCTGACTAAAAAGTGGCGGGCGTATAAAGATAAAATGGCCAAATCTTGACCGTAAGATTGTGTAGTTTAATAAGTTTTGTTTATTGATCGTTGGGAGCATTGTTTCTTTGTCAAATAGTGGTGATAGCAAATTGTCTTATATATGTATTTCTTCTTTACAAATGCAGGAGATCAACCACAGTAGAAGAAATTCTTGCAATAGAGATAAGACGAGGCTGGAAAAAGGGCACCAAAATAACCTTCCCCGAAAAGGGAAACGAGCAGCGAGGTGTCATTCCTTCTGACCTTATGTTCATCATTGATGAAAAACCACATGCAGTCTTCAAGAGAGATGATAACGATCTCGTTGTCACTCAAAAGTTATCCCTAGCCGAAGCTCTCACTGGCTACACAGCACAAATCACCACCCTTGATGGACGAAGCTTAACCATCCCTTTCAACAGTGTCATCAGTCCGACATATGAGGAAGTAGTTAAAGGGGAAGGTATGCCTATTCCCAAAGAACCAACAAGAAAAGGAAATTTGAGAATTAAATTCGATATTAAGTTTCCTACAAGATTGACTTCGGATCAGAAAAAGGATATTAACCTTTTTTTTATTGGGTTTTCCGGTATGCACCACGATGGTGGTTCATCATCTAAATTTAATCCTCGGAATGCAGATGATATATTCTCCGAGTTTTTCCCATTTGGAGGCATGAGAGAGTCTCATGGTGATTCATCATTTAGATTTAATACTCGGAATGCAGATGATATATTTTCCGAGTTTTTTAGAATGCAAACTCCATTTGGAGGCATGGGAGTGTCTCATGGTGGGGTCACCGGTGGTGGAGGTGAAGGATCAGCAAGTATGCCACCTAGGAAAGGGGCTACGATTGAGCGAACTTTGCCGTGTAGCTTGGAGGACTTGTTTAAGGGGACTACAAAGAAAATTAAAATTTCAAGGGACGTTTCTGATGGTACCGGGTAAGCTTCTGATTTTTGTCCATAAATATTAAAAGCTACTTGATATGCATGATACATGATCCATACGATTGAATTTAAGTAATTGCTTCCTTATATTTGGAAATCCTGTGATTCTAATTTGTTGATTCGAAAATTGGTTTGACTGCTAAACCTTAAAAACTTCTGACGTAGCTAAATGGTCTCTATAATGGCTTTGAAAATCTGATGTCTTATTTAGGGACTCAAAAGTTTAGTAGTTTATATAATATTCTTTCGAAAGAAGAATTCTTTCTATAATGGTTATGGAAGTTGAATCGTTTTAAGTTATAAGCAATAGAGGAAACTAGAATGAGAAGAAAAGGCCGTATCATAATTTATAATCTAATTTACCCTTCCAAAATATAGGAATTATTTTGGGCCATGACGGGTACATATCAGTACAACTTAGATGTACATATATGGGTAAACGGAGAAGATCCCTTTTCAGGTTACTCAGGAAATTGTGTTAACCGGTATTCCCGTGGCCCTTTTTGGACTTTTACCTGGCCATCCCAAGATGTTCACCCAACGAGGTTTGAACCTTGGTCTCTTCCGAGACTTTGGGGACACCTTACCTATATTCCCATGTAAAACGCTTCAATGCTTTTATGGGAAGTTGGGCATTTTACGGCAAAAGAAAAATAAGAGTTGTTAAAGATATCACACTCTGAATAAATTGTTATAATGGTTTGCATGCTTATTCCTTATTAGTGACGATGAAGATAAAACACCGTTATGCAAATAATCAAGCACAAAGATGTTAACATTTGTAGATAGTACATGGCAATATTATTTTACTTTTTACAGTATAAAAAATTACGAAAATATTTTTTGGGATATAAAGTTACATACTGTGGACCACATAGGTCCATCCTTGGTGGTTTGATTTGGAATCGAGAAGTACCACCGGTTCATGTTCATAGAACACGGTAACTACAAAACGATGAAGAACATACTAAGATCTGTGGGCATGAACTTGGAAACTATCACCTGTTTTGTACACAAATTTTGGTCAATAATGACTTAAGTCGTGCTTTAAGATAAGCACTTCAGATACAAATGTTTATTTTACAAAGGGTTAAATGCACATAATAACAATTTATGTTAGGCCACTTTTCATATAAACAATCTATACTTTTAGCACATTTCAGGTAATGTCCTTTGGCAACTCTGCTAATTGAAACATACTTTAGATTTACCGATTATAGGAGTTAGATTGTGTTGACTATTATGGACGAAATGGTCGTACATTGCCCAAGATGGACAAACTCTTTTTGTGTGCCTAAAATGGGTATTGTACGTTGCCTTTGCGTGCGTCTAAATATTTTGCATGTTTATCTTATGATGGGTCAATTGGGACGGGTTGACATTCTACACAAATGATTACAAATATCATTTATAAGCATCATGATATCTTCTTTACTAACAATTTGGGAGGTTGTAAACACCTGATTATGCCACCAGTGACTTTTCACTAGTTCGAACCCCTTATTTTTGGCTAAATGCCTTTTAACCTTATCGGTTTCTTCTTTACTAATGCAGGAGATCAACCACAGTGGAAGAAATTCTTGCAATAGAGATAAGACGAGGCTGGAAAAAGGGCACCAAAATAACCTTCCCCGAAAAGGTAAACGAGCAGCGAGGTGTCATTCCTTCTGACCTTGTGATCATCATTGATGAAAAACCACATGCAGTATTCAAGAGAGACGGTAACGATCTCGTTGTCACTCAAAAGATATCCCTTGGCAAAGCTCTCACTAGCTACACAGCACAAATTACCACCCTTGATGGACGAAGCTTAACCATCCCTGTCAACAGTGTCATCAGTCCGACATACGAGGAAGTAGTTAAAGGGGAAGGTATGCCTATTCCCAAAGAACCAACAAGAAAAGGAAATTTGAGAATCAAATTCGATATTAAGTTTCCTACAAGATTGACATCGGATCAGAAAAAGTGTCTTAAGCTGCTGTTGACATCTTCTTGAGGTTGTGTTACAGGTCGGTAAACTATTATAGTGTTCTTACGTTGTCTTGTTTTAGATGCGAAAATTGTTGCTGCTTTTTAGTTATTAGATATAATTTTTCAAAATGGAATCTTGTGAATTGTGGTCATCGGGTACGCTACACCTGAAACCTGTTTACAAACAGGTATGACCCTAGATGAAATTGTCCGGGTCTTAATATATTTGACTAAGGATAAATGGTACTTAGTATAAGTGCAGGACTTTTATAGCTCCAATATGGCGTATTGGATAATATGAATACATCGTATCGAGGTAGGCATGGATACGGCGTATCCATGGAAATGGATACTACATATTGGCAATAAAATGAGCAGAAATGACTAAAATATCCTTTAAGCTGAATCACCCCTTTTATCACCTGACTTCTAGTTACTTCTGGAAAGTGTATTTGTGTGTGTGGTGACGAGCTAAGGAAGAAAGAAAGGAGAAAGTGAAGCTTATGACAACTTTGTGTTTATGCTTATGGTTATTTTGACCTAGATTGCAAAGTGAGGATGTTGGTTTAATGGTAGGTTAGCTTGGAGCTAACGTAAGTAACTTGGTTACTATATGGTAAATACAAAAGTTATTATATTATGTAATCATGAATGAAAGTGTTAAGATAGGTTGTAATTGCTTAGAAAGTGTGACGAATTAAGGGACTTGGTTAGTTGGATGTTATAGAACTAGCTTTGGATTATGGAAGGATTAAGGTATGTGTTAATGCTTATATGTGTTATAGATATGTGGTTATAGTATATGTGATTGTTTTAGTGTTAGTATGCGAGAATGAATGGTTTAGTGCTGGATTAGTTGTTAAGCGTTCATACTGCTATTATGATGATTGACGTGTTAATTATGTATTAACCAATTACTTACAAAGCGTTTTCTCTTACCGTTATAGTTACTAATGTTTTGTAGGTTCTCGCGAAGAAGGTATTGCTTGGATAAAGCTTAGATATGGAAAGTGGATCAGAAGAGTAATTAAATTATGAGTGGAGCTTAGTATTAGTTACCAAGCTCGAATAAAGGTTGGACCCCTGAGTGTTTGTGAAGAATCTAGTAAATGTGTAAGTGTGTCAAATGGTATGTTGTAGAAATGGTTTAAAGTCTTTGTATTTGGTTAAAGGAGTGTTTGGATTAAAGTCTAATTGTACCCATTTTGGGGCTAAATGGGTCCACTTGCCGTTTCATATGTTATAGAATGGTTGGTTATAGTTTGTATAATAAATGAATGATGTTTGTACAGGTTATAGTGTTGAATTGGAGTCAAAACGGTTGAGTTTGAATGTGGGTTTTTATGCAGAAATTATGCAGTAGAGTCTGTAACAGGTGAGCCAAGCTATTGGATACAGCATATTGAGCTTCAGGGGCGATAAGGCGTATCCCTTTTTGGTAATACAGCCTATCATGCTTAGTAGCAATACGGCGTACACATGTTGGTAGATGCAAGTTTCATGACAGTGTATGCCTTGCCTTAAAAATTACAAAATTGTTTTTTAAGGTATATAGTTACATGCTGTAGGCCACATACGATCATTATTGGGTGCTTTGATTTTGTTCATGCCATCTTTTTTGTGCACTATTGCATCTTGGGGTGGTGTGATTTGGAATCGAGATGTATCTCTAGTTCATGTTGTTCATACAACACGATAACTACAAAATGAGGAAGAACATACTCAGATCTGTGGGCATGAACTTGGAAACTATCACCTGCTTTGTACGCAAAATTTTGTCAATAATGACTCAAAGTCGTGCTTTAAGATAAGCACTTCAGATATAGGGACCATTCAAACTACAAAACTTTAAGTACCTTAGTACCATATGGTTCAAAATGGGACGGGTTGACATTCTACACAAATGATTACAAATATAATTTATCAGCATCATGATATTTTCTTTACTTAACTGGATTGAAATTTTTATCTCTAGCGAATTGCCTTATATATGTGTTTCTTCTTTACAAATGCAGGAGATCAACCACACTGGAAGAAATTCTTGCAAGCGAGATAAGACCAGGCTGGAAAAAGGGCACCAAAATAACCTTCCCAGAAAAGGGAAACGAGCAGCGAGGTGTCATTCCTTCTGACCTTGTGTTCATCATTGATGAAAAACCACATGCAGTCTTCAAGAGAGATGGTAACGATCTCGTTGTCACTCAAAAGATATCCCTTGCCGAAGCTCTCACTGGCTACAACAGCACAAATCACCACCCTTGATGGACGAAGCTTAACCATCCCTGTCAACAGTGTCATCAGCCCGACATATGAGGAAGTAGTTAAAGGGGAAGGTATGCCTATTCCCAAAGAACCAACAAGAAAAGGAAATTTGAGAATCAAATTCGATATTAAGTTTCCTACAATATTGACTTCGGATCAGTAAAAGGGTATTAAGCTCCTTTTGACATCTTCGTGAGGTTGTGTCACAGGTCGGTAAACTATTATAGTGGTATTCTTTACATTGTCTTGTTTTAGATGCGAAAATTGTTGCTGTTTTTGAATTATTAGATATTTATTTATCAAAAAGGAATCTTGTGAATTGTGGTCATCAGGTTTGTTGGCTAGATTTTGGCTTAATTTGTGAGTTTTCTTGTAATCTGTTGAAACTTTTTGTATGAACTCATTCTCAAGTTGTGAATGCGATTGGCTTAACTTGGTTCAAATGTGTCTCAGAAAACGCTTTTCACACAACACATGCAACTGTCTGTCTGTCGCAGAGGTAGCAAAACGCTTTTCACACACCTTGCCATAGACCCCTACACCTTTCTTGACCTATCAATCACCAAAATAAATAATCACTTTTACCTTTAGCATTATTATCCTCGATATCATCATCATCAACAACCACCGAAACCTAACAAAATTCCACGGTAGTCTTACCATTACCCGAACCCAAATCCACCGTACCCAAACTACACCCTCGCCTTCTACCTTGTTTTTCTATACTTTCAAATGTGGATCTTTACAAGAACAAACATGTGAACAACTTCTCTGCCTTTGACAAAACGTGTATTTTTTAAAACAGCTATAGTTACTTACTCGTAGAACACACGAAACTGGAGGCACAGGTCGATACAACTATTCTGTCTTGACCGAGTAGAACACATGGTCCTAATTCAATTGGTGTCACATGGAAAAAAACAAAGGTTACTTTTATTCAGACAGTTCAATAACAGCCCTCAACTTCACTTGACAGTTGACACTGAAAAACTCAGTAAAGTTGGTGAAAGTCAATAATTTGACTCAAAAAGCCAACTCTTCTTATGCTTAACGATTTCATCCCAATTTAGAACATAACTATATAAACAAAAAACCTCTTTATGATAATAAAAAATCACATAATAATACTAAATGAACTTAATTTTGGTATGATACTAGTCAACCATGTATAAAATCCAACCATTGTCATCAAGAACACAGTACTTATTACGTAATTCATATCACTTATCACATATTTCAAGTTGGGTATTATACCTTTATTAAAAAGTCTATAGTTAAATCGTATTACTTGATCATTTCATCTCAGTGCACACGACGTACTACAAAAGAAATATGAGCCAGTATTACATGTATAATAGCACCTCAAGAGTATATTGACATCACTTATAAACCTTTCATTAGATGCACAAATTAACTTTCTGAACAACTCAGCTGCGTAAACTGAACTCCGTGAATAAACTATGTAAAACTAATTCTGAATGATAAAAAGAAAAACAATCATTGTTTGCGAATGTACCTAATAACAACATATCATACATTGATGCTGATGAAACTATCCTATTAATGATCAACAAATTATCTTCAGTTCTTCACACCACACTACCGCTTGACTTGTAAGATGATACAACAGACATGAAAAAACTGATTGAGCCAGAACAAACCGTTAGGCCTCGGGGATTGAGCTTCGAGTTCATTTTGGTTCCAGAAAGTGCTGATTGGCAATCAAACATGCATGAAATGGTTCAGTTGTTATAATCGATAGTAAAATACGTGTCAAATGCTAGAAAATTCGATTTACATCATATCAATTTCAAAACTTGAGCTAACGTACGACATATTTTCAAGAAAGCAGAGAAAGTACCTGTTAAAATAGTTGTTTACAGAGGACTAAACAACAGTGTAGCAGAAGGTTTTACGATCACCATTATCAGAGTTTAGCTTCACAGGCGTTAAGCCACATAACGCAAGAGTAGATTCAGACCCAATAATACGCAGACCTTTCAACTGAAAAATGCTCCATGGAAGATGACGTATGCGTGTACCTGTTATATCTAACTCTTCTAAATATTTTAAATGCCCAAGTTCCTCAGGCAAATCATAAGTTGTATAATTATTACAATCGAGCAAATGAAAATATTTTAGGCATTTCATTTCAAAGATGCTCTTTGGAAAACCTCCAGAAAATTGATACCTCCTTAAAATTAGCTTCTCTAAGCATTGTAATAGGCCAAGATCCTCCAGTAACTTCTGTCTCCCTTCAATTTCAAGATATTTCAGATGTTTCAACATACAAATGCTATCTGGAAGATGCTCAATCCAAGTTTCTGACAAAATTAGCTTCTCTAGAGATTCTAATTTGCCAAAATCTTCAGGTAAACTCGTAAAATGTGTAAATACAAGTTTGAGAGATTTCAGCTGTTTTAACATACAAAAACCATCTGGAAGACTAACCATATCAGACAAACAAAGCTCCTGCAGGGATTCTAATTTGCCAAAATCTTCAGGTAAACTCGTAAAATGTGAAAATACAAGTTTGAGAGATTTCAGCTGTTTTAACATACTAAAACCATCTGGAAGATCATGTATTTTTGTATGGGACAAACAAAGCTCCTGCAGGGATTTTAATTGGCCAAAATATTTGGGTAATTTCTCAACACCGTCACAAAATTCAAGTTTGAGAGATTTCAGCTGTTTTAACATACAAAGACCATTTGGAAGATCATGTATGCTTGTATGGGATAAACAAAGCTCCTGCAGGGATTCTAATTGGCCAAAATATTTGGGTAATCTCTGAAGATTCAAACAAAATTCAAGTTTGAGAGATTTCAGCTGTTTTAACCAACAAAAACCATTTGGAAGATCATGTATGTTTGTATGGGACAAACAAAGCTCCTGCAGGGATTCTAATTGGCCAAAATCTTCAGGTAAACTCTGAAGATTCAAACAATCTTCAAGTTTGAGAGATTTCAGCTGTTTTAACATACAAAGACCATCTGGAAGATCATGTATGCTTGTATGGGATAAACAAAGCTCCTGCAGGGATTCTAATTGGCCAAAATCTTCAGGTAAACTCTGAAGATTCAAACAATCTTCAAGTTTGAGAGATTTCAGCTGTTTTAACATACAAAGACCATCTGGAAGATCATGTATGCTTGTATGGGATAAACAAAGCTCCTGCAGGGATTCTAATTGGCCAAAATCTTCAGGTAAACTCCGAAGATTCAAACAATCTTCAAGTTTGAGAGATTTCAGCTGTTTTAACATACAAAGACCATCTGGAAGATCATGTATGCTTGTATGGGATAAACAAAGCTCCTGCAGGGATTCTAATTGGCCAAAATCTTCAGGTAAACTCCGAAGATTCAAACAATCTTCAAGTTTGAGAGATTTCAGCTGTTTTAACATACAAAGACCATCTGGTAGATGTTGTATCATTGCAACGGACAAACAAAGCTCCTCTAGACATTGTAACTGGTGAACGTCCTTGGACACTTCTGGAATTCTATGGCCTTCAAGTGTGAGCTTTTTTAAACATTGCAAACTAAAAATGATTCTAGAAAAACTTTCAAGGTTTGTGCAAGAACTAAGACCTATAGAAATAAGCTTTTCAAGATTTCCAAATGACGAGGCTGCTGGATCTTCTTTATAAAAACATGTAAACAGGAAGTTTGAAAGATCCGTGACCGGGTGCAATGCATTTGTATCTTTGGACTCCGCAATGAGATGTAACTCTGATAAAGAACCAACCTCAAGTAATTTTGACTGTTTATCAAACAGAAAGGATTTAAACCTTCCACAACCACTTAAGTTTAAGTAGACAAGCTTTTTTAGGCATCCAACAGGAGCATTAATTTCTGTTAAGTTTGAACAGTCTTTGAGATCTAACCTCTCGAGATTTGGAGTCAGCTCAATGTCAAGGGTCCTCAACTGTGAATGACTGAGGTCTAGGGATCTGAGATTTAGACATCTGAAGGGCACATGAAATGCTTCCAAATCACATTCGGTAAGACTTAAAGTCTCGAGATCTGGAGTCGGCCCAAGGCTAAGGTTCCTCAACTTTGAATCATGAAGGCTGAGGGATTTGAGCTTTGGACATCGGATGGGCATGCAAAATTCGTCAATATCACATCCAGCAAAACTTAATGTCTCGAGATCCGAAGTCGGCCCAAGGTTAAGCTTCCTCAATCGTGAGCTATTAAGGCTGAGGGATTTGAGCTTTGTACACCGGAAAGGAATGCACAGTTCTTCCAAATAACAACATCCTGCAATACTTAACGTCTCGAGATCCGGAGTCGGTTCAAGGTTAAGGTTCCTCAACTTTGTATAATCGAGTTTGAGACATTGGAGCTTTGGACATCCAAAGGGCATGCAAAATTCTTCCAAATCACAACATTCTACAAGAGTTAACGTCTCCAGATTCGGAGTCGGCCCAAGGTTAAGGATCTTCAACTTTGAATTATTCAGATTTAGAGATTGGAGCTTTGGACATCCATCAGCCTCAGGTATGTAAAGTTTTCTCAATTTATTACAATGTTCAAGATTTAAAATCTCGATATTAGGAGTCAGCTCAAGATTCAACGTTTTCAATGGTGTGTAACTAAGGTCAAGGAATCTGAGCTTATCAAGAACCTATCATATACAGAAGAAAAAAAAAGGATGAATATATTATGGTATAATAACAAACCAATATGTATTACATTATAATTAATCATGAAAATTAACAAACCAACCATTATTTTACCTTTCTTGTTCGCCCTCTCTGAACCTTTTCGATTACGCTAAAAGACATGTCAAGTCCAACAAGATTGTCTGCTTGAAATGTTTCATGTAAAGATGAAAAAGGGTAATCTCGCCAGCTAAGATACTTTAACGCATTTGGAAAGCGCTGGCTAACCTGATTATCTTTCCAATTAGGTCTGGAACACATGTAAAGAACTCGAAGTTTCTTCATGTTTCCCAGACCTCTCATAACAGTTTCAAGATTTAGTGTCAACGGCGACAACTTTATACATCTTATTGCTTCATTAACATTTGCCTGTACGCCAAATAGAAGTGTTAAAAAACTTGTTACAGAATGAGTTAGTTTTATCTACCTTAGAAATGAATTAATCCTTACCGAATCACTTGCCAATATATTTTCAATGTCCCCACTGATCCACAATCGGCTATGTTTGTAAGAATCATCGGGGTGCAAACGGAAAACAATGTTTTTGCCCATTTCTTCTATATGGTCATGCATGCCTAAGCTGCCATATTCAGATATAGTTATGAGAGATTTTTGCTCAAGAACTCTTAACCCATTGATAGCGTGAAATCCACAGCTTTCAAACACTTGGATTGCTCGGTCCTTCTGCTCACCTTTTAATAAGCATGCAACATCTAGGAAGATTTCTTGGTAATCATTCTCTAGATCATCATAGCTTATTTCCAATACTTTTTGGATTTCCTTCTGCGGAATTGTTTTTAGTCTTTTTAAACCATCTTCCCACTCGAGCTCCTTTTTACCACGCAGAAATGAACCCAAAACTTTTATCGTTAAGGGTAGGCCAGCGGCATAACGTACAACTTGTCCTGATAGTTGTTCGTACCCTTGAATTGGAATATCTCTCCCAAATGCGTACCTACTGAATAGACAAAGTGCTTCGTTATCTGACAACAGATTGACATTATGAATCAAGCTCACTCCATGTGATACTAGCACTTGTTCATCTCTGGTTGTAATGATAATCGTACTTCCTGACTTAAACCAGTTAGGCTCACCAGCTAAAGCCTCAAGTTGGTCTATATGATCCACATCATCTAGAACAACAAGAACCTTTCTACTACGCATCATCTTTCCCATCATGTCTTTCCCATCAACAACACTACTTACGGTAATGCCTTGATCATTCAAAACATCTGAAAGTACTTGTTTCTGCAACGACTTCAAACCCAACAAAGAGGTTTTCGAAACTTCCCTCACATTTTCAACAAAGCTTTTACCTTCGAACTTACTTGATATATGAAGATAAACAGCCCTGGCTAAAGTTGTCTTCCCCCCACCTCCCATCCCCTTGATTCCAATAACACGAACATCTTCGGTACAGCTTTTCAAAGATGTAAGAACCTCGTTGATTCGCATCTCCATGCCTACTAGCTTGCCATCAATACTCGAACTAATGGAACATAACTTCGTGAATATACTATCAACAATTCTTTGGATCAATTTAGATTCATCCCTGTAACATTATAAACGATATTTAACTAGCTTGCTCAAATTCCATAGTAACAGTTAACTTCAGACCTATACGTAACATAAAGGTATTAGAAACATACAAAATGAAAGAGTATTAAATTACCCATTAGCAGTCGCCTTCAACTCCCACCCTGCCAGATTTGATGCTTCTTTCATAGCATCTCTCCATTTCTGAGCAGCCTCTTTCTTTGTATTTTTGGCAAAGGCTTCTTTTACTGGCCCAATTTGTTTGCGGACTTCAGTGGGCTCCACATCATAGAAGACCGGGAAAGCAGTATGCTCAGTCATCTCCTGACACTCGATAATCTTGACAAGTTCATCTAAGCACCAAGATGAAGAAGCATAGTTTTTAGAGAAAACAATTATGTAGAATCTTGAGTCGTCGATGGATTTGAGTAGTTGTTCGTTGATCATTTCCCCTTGTTCTATCTTCTCATCATCCTTATATGTTTGAATGCCTTTCTGCTTCGGAGCTTGATAAAGATGGCCAACGAAGCTGTTACGGGTGTCCTCACCCCTAAAACTCAGAAAAACATCGTACTTGAAGCTCTTTTGAATGGATGAAGATGAAGTAGACGCCATTCTGTTGTAGTTATTATCTAAGGATCTGTTGTTTAAGAGAATTAATTATCTGAACTAATTGCAAAGAAACAGCGATAAGATGATCAAGTGTATATTGAGAAGACAAAGACTCAATAACATAAGGCTATTATTTGGTCAAGAAACATAAGATTCGTTTAAGAGATGGGAAAAGCATCACTACTGTGACACAGCAGCAATAATATATGCTGCAAGGACAATTTATTTTTTACATTTACACTTTTTATCCTTAAAGATTTTCAATTGTACATGAATCACCCTTCAAAAATTTTGAATTATAATAGGACAGTAGATATTATTGCTGCTGTGTCACATCAGTGATGCTTTTCCCATCTCTTAAATGAAGGGAGGGGTTATAAAGACCGGGGGTGTTTTTTTAGTTGCACCGGGTCTATGGTAGGGTAGTGGCAATGGTCCTTTGGTCCTTTTATGTTTTTTTGTTTTTTTTCCTATTTTGTCGTTTTGTGCCTTTTTTTTTTTTGTATAGTTTGTGTAATGTTTATTTTGTTTGTATTTTGTTTGTGTAATATTTTGTGTTTGTATTTTGTTTGTGTAATATTTTTTTTGTGTTTATTTGTTATGTTTCACGGTAAACGTTACCACATTAAACGACTATAACAACAAATGTTATCATTCAATTAAACAATAACGTTAACACATTATTTAAAAAAACAACAACATCACGAACAAACAACGTTAACACATTATTTAAAAACAACAACATCTACGAACAACAACGTTAACATATTATTTAAAAACAACAACATTTACGACATATGAAGATTATTCATATCATTTAAAAGATCATGTAGCCTTGCACCCGACTGACAAGCGTGATCCTCAGGATTCCTTGCCAATTCTAACTCCATCTCCAACGTCTTTATTCTTGTCTTCAACAGCTTGATCTCATTATCTTTAGCAACGCACTCATTATCTTTAGCAACGCAGTTTGAGCACTGCGTTGAAGATGAGGCTCGACTAAAGTACCGTCTTTCAAATTCATCTTTCCAACTGAAGTATCGACACCCATAGTCAGTTGTACCTGGCTGTTACATGTTAAGAAAATAATAAGAAATGTATTTTTAACACACAAATTATTTACATAAAACCCCTAAGCAAACGTATAATTATTTACCACTGAAAGAGGACATGCATAATACAGTCGGCCCCGACTACCTTCTTTCGTGGATTTCCGTTCTATAATATATCCTCTATTACATCGACACCAGAAAGGATTTCCTTGGCCCACCTGATAAAAGAATTTGCATAAATCAGTAATCAATCATTTACAACATAAAACACGTATCATTTACAATGTTATTATTAATTTAAATGTAAACAGTAATCAATCATTTACAACATAAATCAGTAATCAATCACTATGTTTATAATTATTTACAACATGAATCATTAATCAATTATTTACAACATGAATCATTCACTATGTTTATAATTATTTACAACATGAAACATTTACAATGTTTTGTATGTATATATTATTTACTAATTTGGTAGTCGATGCATATATAATGATTCCCACTCGGATGCAGCTTCGGATCTGTTCCTCCTCCATTGTGGGTGGAGATACGGAAGTGGAGAATGTTCGTCTAGCGTCAAAACAATGAAATAACCTACTTTGTCCCCCACACGGGCTATCACAAGGGGGTCAGTTCTTTGTGAGAAGTCTGGACCACTGAGAAGCAGAAAACACGTATTCCAACCCCGCAAATATATAAATGCAACGGGTCGTCTAATCAGTTCTGCAATAACCAACCCCGTGATGGGCATTTCCATGTAGCGATTAGGCAGTGCATTTCCATCTCCGAACCAGTCTATTGTACGGCGAAGATCGTTAAAACCATCTTCCCCCCACAAACCCATGTAAACCTGCCAATTTAGGTCCATCTGTTGCAATAACATCTGCCTAACTTGACGCCAATAATGTTGTTGTTCCCAAACACCATGGGTAACGCACCGAAACCCACAATTTCCGTCACCCACCACATTATATATACTGGTTATGTATGGATGCCAAAGGACTGGAAGCATACCCATAAGCATTTCGCTTACTGCATCTCCATCGTACAACCTGTGTCTTATTTTTTGTTGATCACTAGGACCCGTGAAAGAACTATGTCGGGCAGGTTCTTTGTTGAAGTTCGGGACTTTCGTAGATCTCGTGGCGGTGCTTCTTCGGTGATCTACAATTGGTACTTCATTCAAGTCCGGGAAATCATTCAAGTCCGGGACTTGTGAAGCCTTGCCCTTTTGGTCCTTTGTGCTCGGACGTCCACGGGTATTTTTCTTGACAGCAGGTTCTTGTGTGCCAACAGATTCAGGGTGGGTTATCTCTTTCAACTTCGTTATCATATTTTTTCTGACAAACGGCGATGCTTTGCTAACCATATCCGTGAATTGTCGAATGTCATTTTGAAACGAAGCATCATCATCATCATCATCATCATCATCATCATCATCATCATCATCATCATCGTCATCATCATCTTCAGGCGGTGGCCTATTGTTAACAGGCCACGGAACAGACAGTGTTCTCAAGAAAATAGGAATTGATTCGAGTGGAATGGGGAGTTCTGAATTCAATAAAAGTGACTTATATAAGTTACTGTTATTAATAAGAAAATAGGAATTGATAGTTATAAATTTAATATACTTACCATGACATCTGTAGATATACATCATATGAAAGCATGGTAGTCCGTATATTGCATTCAACTTATGGCAACATTGGTCTGGGGTGATCCGCCGTCCGAGTTCTTTGAACATCAGATCACAAGCACGATGGGAAACTTTATACCGTAATTCTTGAAATAGTGGTATATCACATTTAAGTTGTAGCTCGTTGATGCTTCTGTTAAAACTCCCTTTTATCCCATTTTCTTGCGAAATGAGAATCTTATCGACCATCATCAATAACCTATCTAATTTGGACTGTGTGCCGTCCAAATATGTTTTCAACAACGCGTGGTGAGCCTCAACTCTGCACGTTGTTGTTTGGCCGTATGAGCGATAATGGTCGATAATATACGAGAGAAACTTGTTTCCGTAACTCTGCAACCAGTTATCCAGATACCCTTTTATATCTGAAAAAACAATGAATTAATAAAAGGCCATTCGGGTGCTTATTAATTAAAAAACAATGAGAAAATAACTAAGTACCCGCATGGTCGACCAATCGCTGTTGTAGGCGGTTATAACGTTCCTCGAACATTTCCCGTGTCGGAGCTTTAACCATCCAATCCCAGGCGCCCTTAATGGACTCATACTCATTGTCTCCACGAAATTTGTTTTTGCAATACTGAAGCATATTTTGATTTATATGCCATCGACAGAGTAAGTGGTGAGCGTTAGGAAATTCTCGTTCTACTGCCCTAACCAACGCTAATTCTCTGTCAGTGACAATAACACGTGGGTAATATCTTTCGTCTATAACTTCCTTCACTTTTTCCAATACCCATGTATAATTCTTATTTTGTTCACAGCTTACAAAGCTATACGCCATTGAAAATATTTTATTTGTTGAAGTTACTCCAACAATTTCACACAACGGCAATTTGAACTTCGTGGTATTGTACGTGGAGTCCATCAGCATGATTTCTGGAAATGTACACCATAAAGCATACGAAGTGGGGTGCACAAAAAAAAGCTCTTCAAGCTCGTTGGTATGCTCATTTACCCTCGGGTACCATGTATACCCTGAATCCGTCAAATGCGAGTAAAGAACTTGAATTGGAGTTCTATCATCCACTCTGGCTCTCCAGAGCTTATCTTGTGCGTTATATATGGTTCTGAGGCTAGACACGTTATTTGGATTACGACTCTTTATTGTTGAAAGTATATTCATTGGTCGTAGGTTACATTGTGTCAATTCGTCGACCAACCCCAACTCATCATTCTGTAGTCGCATTGCAAATGGAACACCATGCAACGACTCTAGCATATCATGATTATGCGTATCATATTTCACCCTTAAAACCCAATAATTCGTTGTTCGATGATAACTCGCTACTAATCTGAATGGACATTCGGTTTTAACTGTTTTGGTTTTCCGCTTTCCTATACCTTGAGGTGTATACTTCCCACCCTTTGTACACCTGTAATTGATCTCGTTCATCTGACCGAACAGTGATCTGGTTCTATTTTTAACAACTACAAAACCGAGCCCCCGGACTATATTTTGCACCCACTCAGTCATTTGCTCGTGAGAATCGAAAACCTGAAAATACATAATATATTTTCTAACACACACACACATATATATATATATATATATATATATATATATATATATATATATATATATATATATATATATATATATAAAACAGCTGGACAGCTGTCACACACACACACACACGCTATTATCACACACACACCCACCCACCCAAAACACACTCACGCTATCTATTTCTCTCTCTATCCCCCCCCCCCCCATTCTCTCTGTTTCTCTCTCTATTTTTAGATCTAAAAACATTTTAGATCTAAAAACCACAATCAACAGCTTGATTCTGGTTTGAGAAATGTTATGAGATAGAAAGATAGCGTGTGTGTGTGAGATACGTGATTCTGGGTTTGAAAAATTAGGGTTTCATAAAAAATTGGGGGTTTTGAAGGTGATGTGGTATGTGATATGTGATGGATTTGATGGTAAGTGCTACGTGTTATTTGATTCTGGGTTTCAAAAATTAGGGTTTCATAAAAAAATTGGGGGTTTTTCAAAAATTGATTGTTATATTTCAATTAACGTTTGTTAATTGAAAGTTTTGTGGTTAAATTTAACAGATCTATATAAATTTTATGAAACGCCTAATTTTTATAAATTAGGGTTTTGAAAAAAATTGGGGGTTTTTCAAAAATTGATTGTTATATTTCAATTAACATTTGTTAATTGAAAGTTTTGTGGTTAAATTTAACAGATCTATATAAATTTTATGAAACGCCTAATTTTTATAAATTAGGGTTTTGAAAAAAAATGGGGGTTTTTCAAAAATTGATTGTTATATTTCAATTAACGTTTGTTAAATGAAAGTTTTGTGGTTAAATTTAACAGATCTATGTAAATTTTATGAAACGCCTAATTTTTATAAATTATGGTTTTGAAAAAAATTGGGGGTTTTTCAAAAATTGATTGTTATATTTCAACTAACGTTTGTTAATTGAAAGTTTTGTGGTTCAATTTAACAGATCTATGTAAATTTTATGAAACGCCTAATTTTTATAAATTAGGGTTTTGAAAAAAATTGGGGGTTTTTCAAAAATTGATTGTTATATTTCAATTAACGTTTGTTAATTGAAAGTTTTGTGGTTAAATTTAACAGATATATGTAAATTTTTTGGTTTCATAAAAAAATTAGGGGTTTTAAAAATTAACGAGTAATCTTTCAATTAACGTTT
Source organism: Artemisia argyi (assembly GCA_030686995.1). NCBI lineage: Eukaryota > Viridiplantae > Streptophyta > Magnoliopsida > Asterales > Asteraceae > Artemisia > Artemisia argyi. The sequence goes on from CM060680.1 coordinate 1,762,809, forward strand.
GTTAATTGAAAGATTTACTGATTAATTTAAAAAACCCCCAATTTTTTACGAAACCCTAATTAGATATAAAAATTTAGGGTTTGGTAATTTTGGGGTTTTTTTAAATTAACTTGAAATCTTTCAATTAACCTATGTTAATTGAAAGATTTACTTATTAATTTAAAAAATCTCCAATTTTTAGGAAACCCTAATTGATCTGGATATGTTATGATGTAGGTGGTTCTGTGGTGATGGTTGGTGGTCCTTTTGTGGTTCTTTTGAGTGGTATGAAAACCTGTGGCTGTGGGTAGGTTAACTCCTTGATCTGCCACCTTTGAGTGGTATGAAAACCTGCTCTGGCCTACCCCCACAGTCCACAGGTATGTGATATGGGAGGGGTTATAAAGACCGGGGGTGTTTTTTTAGTTGCACCGGGTCTATGTGGTAGGCTAGTGATATATGATTAGCCCCTAACCGGACGGGGTCTACCCCCATGTTTGGCAAACCCTCCCTAGTTTTACCGGGTCTATGGTGGGTAGGGTGGCAGTGGTCCTTTTGTGGTTCTAATATGCTTGATAAGCAGTTTGTGATGAAACTGCTTATAAAACTGCTTATGTGCTTGATAAGCAGTTTGTTATTTCAAACTTGGTTTAAGCTGTTTGCTTATGAAATTTGATAAGCAGTTTGATTTAAGCAGTTTGTTTTAAAAAAAAACTGATATAAGGCGATGATGATTTAAAAAAAAATGTTTTGATTTTGGCGTGGCATTACCGAATGGACGGCAAAAAAGTAAAAAATTATTTTTTGCAACCTTTGAAGTTGCAGCCAAATATGATAAACTTGCTTATGTTGCACTAATATATATCTGAGCCTAATGTTACCTCTTCTGTGTAAAATGGTGAATTTGACATTTCGGCAGCCTAAGATCTTTGTTGTGTTCACTTGTGTGCAATCTGCAGCCCCTGTTAATCTAACCAAATAGCCTCCGTCTTTATAACCCCACCCTGTTGCTTTCACTTGTGCAATCTGCTTCTTTGTTATTGTTGTGATATTGATTGAGAGCAAATAATTATTTGTGCTTTCACTTGTGCAATCTGCTTCTTTGTGAGGCTTGTTTATAATGGAGCCTTATGGTGAGACTTGCTTTCTTGTGAGTTTCTGCAGTTTGTTCTTGTTGTGAGACTTGCTTTCTTGTGAGCTTTGTGGTGAGACTTGCTTTCTTGTGAGTACTTGCAGTGAATCTTAGTACTTGCAGAATCTTAGTACTTGCATTGTGTAACATGTGTGGAATGTGAAACTTGTGTTTCACCTGGTTTGGGTGCAATCTGTTTCGCTTGTGTGCACTTGGGAAAGAAAAATGACTTGGACGACTTGTGTGCAATCTGTGCACTTGGGGGCAAATCTGTGCACTTGGGTGCAATCTGTTTCACTTGTGTGCAATCTGATATGGCAATGATGATATAAATCTGAGCCTTTGTGCATGATTGTGTGCAATCTGCTTGTGTGCACTTGGGAAAGAAAAATGACTAGGACCTGGACATGGTTGTGTGCAAAAACTGCTTGTGTGCACTTGGAAAAAAAAGGCGATGACGAATGGTTTTTAAAACCGAATGGCATGGCAAAGTGATATTTTTATCACTTTGCAACCTTCATATCCGAGCCTAACACTTTTTTATCACTTGTGCAAATGGTTTTCTAAATCGGCAATGATGATTTAAATCTGAGCCTTTGCAATCTACTTGTGTGCAAAAACTGGACCTGGACTGTGTGCAAAAACTGCTTGTGAAAAAAAAAAAAAAAAAGACTTAACAAAAAAAGAAAGACTTACATGTGTATAATTTGGACAAAAAAAAGACAGAAAAAAAAAACATGACTTGGACCTGGATTAAACACCCCAAAAAAAAAGGACTAAACACCCCATAAAAAAAAAAAAAAAAAAAAAAAACAGCAAAAGACAAAAAAGTTAAAAAAAAAAAAAAAAAAAAAAAAAAAAGGGAGGGGACAAAAGCTGCAAAAGACTCCCTAAATATAGGGAGGGTTTGCCCAAGGAGGGGGGGGGGGGGGGGGTAGACCCGGTGTTGTTAGTACCACCCTATATGAATCCTTAAGAGATATAGCTAAGCTCACATGAACCATTCGTTCTTTACTTTGACTTCAACATACATCTTATTATTTTTCCAAACCAATATGAACTTTACTTTCTTAAAATTACCTATTCTAATAATTAAAAAAAATAGACATGTTAACTAAACCAACTGGGTTAGCTCAGTTGGCCACCAAAGGTAATCTTGGGGAGGTATCCTTGGAGAGGTCTCAGGATCGAGTCTCACCATGGACCTTCAGGGGCCCGAAAAAATAGAAGCAGGAGTGGGGTTTATCTCGTAAGGAGAAATGTTCGATGCTTGCATATTGCCCAATTGGATGTCACTGTGAGCTAGAATCACTAACTACTAACTCGACATTCAAAAAAAAAAAAAAAAAAAAAAAAAAAAAAATCACTGGATTGATGGATCTTTGAACGAGCAAAATCAAATGTTACACTGATACGGTCTTCTTCTTATCTTACATTTTTTATGTTATATATTTCCTAACAATGACGAGCCCTCAAAAATGGTTAAAAAAAATTCAACGAGTTGAAAGCCTTACATTTTGTAATTTTTTATGTTATATAATCCATTTATCAAAAAAAAAAAAAAAAAAATAAAAAAAAAAAAAAAAAAAATAATAATAATAATAACATCGTAATGAACTATTTTTTTCACGGGTCATCTTCTTGACCTGTTTTTTTATCCGAATTCATAAACAATTGAAATCAAGCTCCATTTTGAACATAAATATGGTGTGATGACTTGTTTTAACACTATTACTCATCTATTTATTCTACTACTAAACAAGAATAATGTACAAACATATTAAGGGCATCTCTAATGCATAGTATAATGTAGAGTTTAATACAATGCTAACTCACTGCCACGTCAACATTCAACTTCTTATACAAAACACTCACAATGCATTAAACTTTACACAGTTTAATAGATTTCCACATCATCAAATTATTTTTAATTTCTATGTATAATCCATTGTTTGTAATTTACTACGTATAAGACAAGACTTAAAAATACAATGATTTACAAAGTATATATGTAGCATAACTCAAAAATACTTAGAGATATAACAACTTACAAAATATGAATCATAAATAATTCTAGTAGAACCTTAATCAAACTTAGTTATTCGAAGACTTGAAACTAATATTTTAAGCAAAACAAAATTATCAAACAACAAAATATCATCTCTTAAAATCTGTTACACGAAGATGTTACGCAAAGAAGCAACAAATAAAATGAAACATTCAACAATTTAAAATTAATATGCAAAATAAAAAAAGGAGTAAGTGGAGATAATGGCCCACCATACAACGCATATTTGGTGTTTGTTCAAATAACTCAATTTATACCAACGAGTAAGGTGGAGGTTTTACAATCGATTACACGCGTAATTGGTCTCATTATACATTGCCACGTATACCGGTTGTGGATGCCCTAAGCAGCAAAATTCATTAGTACTACTAAATACACCAAAGAACTTTTAAACATTAAAAACTGTGCTAATTTTTATACTCATAATTTGCAAAACATGAATATGTAATTAAATAGCACTCATAGTCTCTTAAATGTGGTAGTAGGCCTCATAAAGATATTTATTTTATTTTTAATTCGTATTTTATGCATTAATTATATTCATTTGTTTTCTTTAACGTTTTATTTTTTCTCTTTGAGTTGATTTCCTTTTTTAACTTTTAATTAGTGTTTATTGCCATCTCAAATGATAAAAATAGTTTTTTTTTTTTATTTTTCTTTTTTTTTATTATTTTTTTATTTTTTAAATACAAATTTTTACTACAACACTTATCTCACATGTTTCGAACGAAACTTGAATCCACAACCTCTAAAGCACGCTCTCTTGGTTACGTTATTGTAACTCAAAAATCATACACGAACGAAAGTGGTTTTTTCTATGAAGTCACGCTTATGTGTGATCGTGGTGGTGAATATAAACCGAAAGAAACAAGTAAAAAATCTGCTACTAAAATGATTAATTGTCCATTCCAGTTTGTAGGAAGTATTCAAGTATGCATGATGGTTGGTTGATGAGTGTGATATGTGAAAAACATAATCATTCTCCTGCCCGAAATATGGAGAGGCATCCTGTTGGAAGAATTAAGATCACATGATTTCATACTTATTATTTAGAAGAATTATTTATGTATATGTTATTTATTAGTATATGTTCGAAGTTCTGTCATGGTCCAAACACCAACAGACACTCTTTGAAACATTGTATTAGTTAGTTATTATGGTTATGACAGTTACAAAATGAAGGGACATGATGTTACACTCGAACCATCATGTTTACTCCTTCAAAAGACATGTCTATCCATCTAGTATATATATGTATCATACGCTGCAAATGAAATACAATTCCAGGAATTTACTTTACTTATTTTTACTTTGTTTCATACATTATATTTACTGTTATATTGCTGCACAAATACTTGAACAATCTTTCTATTTTCAAACCACAAACATGGTTAATACCAACACTTTCTTAGAACAAAATTGGTTGAACAACAAACATGAGATCGACCCATATAATAATTGGCATCAGAGCAAACTTGGGAAATCTCTAAGGAAGAAGATGCAGCAAGCATTTATACATCGGCAATTGAAAATAGAAAACGAGAAGAAACTGGGCAAGTGCATACGACAGATTACACATGACTGCAAGGATATGTTAAAGAAGAAACTAGAAGAGATCGAAGCATACAACACGAATCTTACCCAAAACAAATACCGAAAGCATAAATGTTTCATATGCAAACAGAAAGGTCACATAGCAAAAACTTGTCCTATGAATCATGAGGAAGAGAAACCAGAAACTTCAAACCCAAATCCTATCCCAACACAATCCGAAACCATGGTGTTGGGATCATAGTTTTCACTATTTTATCAAGTCTCGGTTATTTGTAATAATGTTAGGTTGCTTAACTATTATTTACTTTCATTTACTAAATGTATTAAGTTTACTAGGCTTAAGGTATGTAACCCATGGGCCTCAAAGCCCACGAAATGATGAAAGGAAGGAGAGGGAGTGTTGCCCTAGCTCCTTCCCTATATATAGAAGCCTTAGGTCATTTGTAAACTTGGTTGGTTATTTCATTATTCTAAGAAAACTCTTTCATTTCTATTTCTCATAGTGTCTTAATCAACCATCTCTCACTCTCATCTCTTTTCTATCATTCTTATACTTGTGTTTACATAAAGTGTGATCTAACAAGTGGTATCATTCGCTAGAAGAAGGTGTAGTTATTGTTTTTCATTGATTTTGATCTTAAATTTGTTTTTTATATTGAATTTTTTGTTAAAATTTTAGTACTTTCTTGCTTGTTTCTTGGTTTCTAACACATATTTGCTTACAAACTTGTGTTAAAAATCAAAACAAACCAAAAAGTTCCAAACTTTTATCAAAAAATTCGATTTGGTGATTTGTACTATTTTTCGAAATCTTTTTCATTTTTGAAAAAGTTAATAAAGTTTTCAACTTTCTTAAAGATCTCATCATTTTATACCTAAAAGTACAAGAATCTTGAAATAAAAACGAGTTTTTGGATTGCTTTCTTTGAAAAACAAAATCTGCCAAATTTTCGAAATCACCCATTTGACCAAGTTTCGAAATCACAAGAAGGTGCTTCAAATCGACTTACGAATTGTGGACTCAGTCTTTTCTCTCTTGTATAAGGAAGAAAAGTACTTCGACTTTTGGTAAACTTTCGAAATTGTATAATTTCGAAAAGTGTGTTGGTGACTTTTGTGTTTTCGAAAATCACTCATTTTTTCGAAATCACAATTTTTCGAAATTTTTTGTCAAATTTTTCGAAATCATAATTTTTTCGAAATCACAATTTTTCGAAATTTTTGACCAGTTTTTCGAAATCACAATTTTTCGAAATCACTGTTTTCGAAAATATCTTCAGTTTTGAAATCTCCAACATTTTCGCAATTAGCAAAAGTTTCGAAATCACTTATTTTTCGAAAACTTTATTTTCGCAATCTCAAGTGACAATTTTTCGCAATTACAAGTTTTGCAAGTTTTCGAGATTTGGCTACATCTATACCTTCTATAAGATCCATAATTACACAAGTATCTTTCTAATATCTTCTTACTATAATCTTAATCTGAATTTCCAAAAAAAAAAAAAAAAAAAAAAAAAAAGTTTTTTGGCGGGAAAATTTGAGTAAAATTTAATTTTTACAGGAGACTAAACGTTCATTTTTTACGCGAAATTCAAATTTTGGTTTAACAGTGAAAATTTTGGCCCAAAATTCAAATTTTAGGCCAAAATTCAAATTTTTTTGGTAAAATTTGGCGGCAAAATTTTTGAAACTCAAATTTTTCTTGCAATCTTATAATTGCATTTCATAGTGATTTTCAAATTTTGGGAAAGAATTTTTTTTCAAATAATTTTTGGAGGGAAAATCTGAATTCACTATTTCGACCTTGTGTGTGACATTTTGCATGATTTTTTCGATTACATCGCAACAATCAAGGGGGAGAGCAATGTCATCTACAACGTCTCAAGGACCTTCTTCCAACTACCTTCCTCACCAATATTCTCATCAGCAACAGTCATCAGCAACAGGACCTTCTTCCAACTACCTTCCTCACCAATATTCTCATCAGCAACAGTATCATCAACAACATAGTCACAACTCCCTCATTCGCCATGTTCTGCTCTTTGGCAATGAATCAAGGCCTCCGATGTTGCTACCAGGAACGTATACTGTTTGGAAACGGTGATTTTTACAATGGCTCACAGATCGTCCTGCTGCAGATCTCATGCTTAAATCCATTCAAGATGGTCCATACAAAATGATATTTCTTGTTGACTCAACAGGGATTATCAGAATACAAACTGATGAAGATTTGAATGCAACTGAACTTGCTCAGTACGATGCTGACCAACAGGCTGTATGGTTCATAACAGTGGCACTTCCCAACTCAATTTACATGTATATGGACTTTCAAGCTAGTGCGTATGAAATGTGGAAATATCTTGAAGCTATGCATCGTACAGAAGAACTTCATCACTTCAGAATGAAGCAAATTCTTGAATCTTGCTTAAGCATGAATCCACTGAAGACCATTCTCCCTGCTCCACCAACTCCAGCTGTTGACCATGGATCCTTAATTCACACTCCAAATGGTCTCTTCTTCAATCCTCCGAATGCACCTGAGCCTTTCTTCATTCCACAGTACCATCCTGCTACACTACATAATAATGTGCAATCTCTTCTGCAAAATCTAGTGAAGCTTAGTCAAGTATCTTCTAAGAAAGGCAATGGTGCTATGACTTCAACTTCTGAATGCTTAAACACAATGAAAGATTCTGATGATGAAGAAGATCTTATCGAACCGAGCATGGCATTTTTGGCATATACAGAAAATATTGCAGATGTGGAAGATCAAGATTATGATTCAACTCCACTTTTTGATGATAATGTTGAATACAATGCCACACTTAGTCAAATGGAAGTTGAAGGGGGTAATCTCAATGCTGTTTTGCAAAGGTTCATGGGAGATATTCCATCTGATGATGAATATGCAGATTTGGAATCCAATACAGCAGATTTGGAAACTGATACAACAGATGTGATGTTAATGGTAAACATGCAGGAATCTCACATGAATAATACATGCCCAGAGCATGATTCTGATGATTCTGAAGATCCAATTGTGAGATTAAACGGAGAGAAAATGTATCAATCAAGGTCGCTGATGCATGAGTTAGAGACATATTTAGTGAAGAGATGCATGGAACAGTGTAGATCACTTAAGTCACACCTTAAGGTCCTCTCATACAAAGACTTAGTAGGAACTCGTTCCGAGTATGGATTCAAACGGGCATTTCCATCACTCCTTGGAGAAGACTTTGACATTTTCACGAATATGATGTTCGAAAACGTGAATCAACTTGAAAAGCAGCTTGCATCAAAAGAAGTTCACGAGAATGAATCCAACGCCACCTTCAGAGTGATCAAGGAACAGTTTCAGCAGTTCATCAAATCCCGAATCGAGGATGAAACTTTCAAAGACATATTGATACGAGATTTGGATTCGATTGAGAAGGTGATTCTTCACAGAAGAAATTATGTCCAAAGAATGAATGAACAGAAGTTGCAGATTCAAGAAGAGCAATCTAATATGGTTGATGCATTGGAAGCTAATTTGGGTGTCATAGAAAGCAAAGGGAAGAGCAAGAAGACAGCAGCAGATTGGGGAATGATACAGATGTTGATTCTGCTAATATCAGACCCACTTATGACTTAGAGCCCAACTTTGACAAAGAACAGATGGATGAAGAAAATATCATACCCATCTATGACACAGAACCGAACTTTGACAAAGAAGAAATGGTTGAGGTACAATCTACTGTTGATCATATTATGCTTGCAAATGAGATACAACAATCTGAGCAACCTAACTTCAGTAATGAAGGAGAGGTTGACCAGAATGTTGTTCAATGTCCTGACAAACATTCTCAGTCTGAGTCCTTACCTGATAATATTATAACTGATACATCATACCAAACTCTTGAGTCTGAAAACATTCTTCTCAAAAAGACCATTGCCTAGTTTCATAAAAATTTTTCAAAACTGGAGGCACATTGCATCTCACTGGAACTCAAATTGCAAAACGAATCTCTAAATTCGGGCAACAATGGTCAATCTTTGAATGAACAAAGTAAACGTGTGGATACATTAGTTAAAGAAAATGAGCTTCTAAAAGGTCAAATTCAAGAAAAGGTGTTTGCACATGCTGCATTACAAAACAAATTAAGAAGACTGACTAGCCAGAGTGTGGATACTAAGTTTGCAAAACCATCAATCTTGGGGAAACAGCCTTCTCAAACAAACAGAAAACAATCAGTGGTTAGACAACCTACTGCATTTAAATCTGAACGACCTATATTTTCAAAAACTCGGTTTTCCTCCCAGGTTGTTGAGAAAAACAATTTGACAAAACCAGTCACTCCACATTCTTGGCTTAAGGAAAATGCATCTGTGTCTGCCAAATCTCAACACGTGATTATACCTGGTTCATCTAGGATTAGTTCGAAAACAGTGTCTAAAACGAGCATTAAAAGTAAAGAGTTTTATGGCAAATATGACATGTACAAGAACTATGATCTAGAAAAGGCTAGGAAAAAGGCACTACTTCAAAAGGATGGAATTCTAGGTTCTAAACCTCATGCGATGCCTTCCACTGTAGTACAAAACACTGCTAGTAGTAGCAAACCAAAACCTAGGAGTTCTCAACAAACTAATAGGAATTGGCTAGCTTCTAAGAGTAGTTGCGTAAATAATCATGTTGTTGGTGCTTTAAAATATCTTCAAAAAGGAAATTCACTTGAAAAGGCTCAATCGACTAAGACAAACAAACCCGATGAACCAAAAGTCATAAGTCAGAAACCTAAGAAGTGGATCAATATAGGACGTAAGTTTTCTCAATCAAGTAATGCTCCTACATTTCATTCAACAGCATCTAAAAGGAAAACATCTCCTAGATCTAACACTAGGTGGGTACCCATGGGTAGAATTTTCAAATCAATTGGTCTTAAGTGGATTCCTACAGGAAAGATTTTAGACATTTGCACCAAAACTAATGTGAAATCCACAACTTCTACCTCTGAGACTAGAATGAAAACCTTCGGTATTGTGTGTTCTAGTGTCAAGAAGATAATTGACACTACATCTTTATGCTTCTAACATCTGGAACCCAGTTACTCTTGGGGATCCTTGTTCTCTGTTTTTCTTGTCTCTTCTTTCTTTCTGTGCAGATTCAACAGGAATGGCTTCGGAACAAATCAGTTTCGGACCCGAGCTTAATGGAATGGCTTCTGAGCAACACGGCTTAGGACCCGCAACTAACCGTCTTAACTTTCCAGTCTCTTCGGCTGAACCATTGTCACTTTCTCAAGAAGTGGAAACCTTGTTTGCTCCATTGTTTGATGATACGCCTGTTAACCGTCCACCTGAGGCCACACCAAATTCCGCTGCAAACCTTGATCTACATCAAGTACCTGATACACCTCAATAAACAACAACTACTGTTGGAAGAGACGGTCCTCCAGTCATATCACCTACAACAACAGAACAAACCGGGTCCAACTCACGACACTCAGCTGGAGATTCCATACCTTTATTAGTTCCACAACCCGCAGAGCATGACCCAGAACCATTCGTTAATCCATTTGCAAATGCTCAACCTGTCCCCGACATTGCTGAGTCATCTACACGCAATTTGGGTCCTGCTCACTTGCGAGATTCTTATCAACTTCATCCCTCGACACACAAATGGACTAGAGATCATCCCTTAGTTCAAATTATTGGCCATCCAGATGCACCTATCATGACAAGACAACGCCTTCACACAGACGGTGAAACTTGCATTTATGCAGTCACAGTTTGTGAAACCGTACCCAAAAAATGTCAAAGAAGCAATGACTTATGAAATCTGGATTGAGTCTATGCAAGAAGAATTCGAAACCTTTCAAAGATTAGAAGTATGGGAATTGGTTGAAAAACCTGAAGGCATCATCGTCATTGGTTTAAAATGGATCTGGAAAAACAAACTGGATGCAGAAGGCACAGTCATACGCAACAAATCACGCTTGGTAGCAAAAGGTTATTCTCAAGAAGAAGGTATCAATTTTGAAGAATCATTTGCTCCTGTGGCTAGACTTGAAGCTGTACGGATATTCTTAGCATTTGCTGCTCATCGGAATATGATTGTTTACCAAATGTACGTGAAAACGGCTTTTTTGAACGGTCAACTCCGAGAAGTGGTTTATGTCAGTCAACCTGAAGGATTCATTGATCCAGAACGTCCCAATCATGTCTACAAGCTTAAGAAATCTCTCTACGGTCTTAAGCAATCCCCCAGGGCGTGATGCTGACCATGCAAGATGCTTAGACTCGCGAAAAAGTACATCAGGTGGCTTACAGTTTCTTGGAGATAAACTTGTGTCTTGGCAATCAAAGAAGCAGGATTGCACATCACTGTCATCTACAGAATCTGAATACGTAGCTATGTCTGCTTGTTGCGCTCAAGTCATTTGGATGAGATCCCAACTTAAAGACTATGGCTACTTATTCAACAAGATTCCGATTTACTGCGATTCTAAGAGTGCCATTGCAATCTCCTGCAACACAGTTCACCATTGCAAATCCAAACACATTGATCTCCGCTACCATTTCATCAAAGAGCATGTCGAGAAGGGTACAGTTGAGTTATATTTTGTGGGTACTGAGTATCAATTAGCTGACTTACTTACAAAACCCTTAGCTCCATCAAGGTTTGCAAGTTTAGTTCACCATATTGGTATGCGGTGTTTGACTCCAGATGATTTCCAAAACTTTCTTAAAAACTAAGAGAGTCAAACATCAAACTTTTTTTTGTAAATTTTCTATCATAAAGAAAATACAAAAACTGCAAAAAGAATTTTCTTTCTCTGTGTACAAGCTTCTAATCTTCAAAACTATGTTCCTACATTAAAACATATTTTGTTTTACATTGTCAAAATGGAACATGTTTTGAGGGGGAGAAAATTTTTTCACAAAATCATGAAGTTTGCACACCTAATCATTATTCTTCACGGATAAATTGTTTCTTCATCATTCGGATTAAAAACTCATTTTTCTAAAGGTTCTATGATCTCTCGAATTAAAATGTGCAAAAATTTTTCACAAAATAAATGCTAATTCGAGGGGGAGAAAAGAAAATTTTCGGCAAGGATTCCAATTTAACCATGTTTAGACTTCAAATGGAAAAGTAGTTAACCTTTAATGAGTAAAGTTCACAAAAGTCTTAAACTTAGGTAAAAGGACAATGCATGAAAAAAAAAAATAAAACAGGCTCGCATCAATATTTTCACAAATGTTCTCAAAAGTTTCACACATAATCAGACTAACAATTTTTTATCCTCGATTTCTTTTCGATTGTGTGTTTCTAATTTCTTCATTGTTGTTATCTAATCATTCCCTAAATGTTTCAAATGTTTTCAACTGTCAAAAAGGCATAATCAGAAACTAGGGTTCAAGTAATTATCGATCGGGGCATTTTCTTTTATGTGTTTAGTCTAATTAATCATTTCATATAACCTTAGAGAACACTAAAGAATGCTCGATTGGTGTGTTTGCACGATTAGATACAACATAGGTTTGAAATCAAGTGATTTAGGGTTTAAGATGTCGATGTCTTTGCTGCTACTACTAGGGCGTTTGTTTGTACAATATTCTTGCATTTTGATGCTAACAAGTGTGCTTAGACTCAAATCATAACCCCTAACCATTATCATAATTGGATAATCTCGAGTGATAGGATGAGTTAATCTGTGATCTTGTGTGTTTATTAGAGAATTCTGAGCATTTTTGGTAGATTTAGAATGAGTTTCTTGATTCATCTGTATACTTGTTTGTGCCAGATGCATTTTCTCGGTGTGCAAGTACATGTCATCCCATTGAAAGTCAAAATTTCAACATTCGACAAAATGTTTCTTATGGAACATATTTTGAGGTCAAAGGGCAAAATGTGTTTAAAGGCTAAACTGGTAAAAGGATTCAAAATGGTGAGAAACAAATTTTTCCAAACTCTACACTCTCATTTTACACCGGTAAAGCAAGTGTGGAGACCAAAGCAAAGTCATTCAAAACCTTTCAAATTTTCACAATCTGGAATGCTTTAACACAATAAAAGAATGTCTCTGATCTGAACATCCCAAATATCGGATGTTTTCCATGCATAACAAAAAAGAATCTTCAAAAAGAACCCATGAGGTTCAACTTTAGATGGAAATCTTTTTCAGATTTTAAAACTCAAAAGAGAGACTCCGGGTCTTAAACAACTTTTCAACAGTAAAAGAGTTTTGAATTTCAAGCATTCTTTGTTGTATAATACTTGATTGTGTTTTCTAAAACCTTGAGCAGAGTCGTCTCACGAATTTTCAAAAAAAGTATTTTATAATACGATTCAAAATTCTGCTCAAGAAGACTTTCTCTCGAATAACATTCATTATTTGAGGGGGAGTATATTGTTTAAAGAAAACTAATTTTGTATTAAAACAACGACTTGTGCACTCATTTCAGTGTACAATTTGGTTTTCAAAGAAAGGAAAGTGCCTTGCTAAACCATTTCTTAAAAACAAAACGTGCACTTTTCCTTGAAAACAAGAAGTTCTCATGCAAAGCTTATCTTTAACTCTCTTAATCTTGAGCAAAATTTATTCAAAATTTTTTCAAAAGGTTTTTCAAAACTTTTCAAAATTTTGCTCAAGATTTTTCAAATCTTTACTCCCCAATTCGATCCACAGTTTAAAAAATGTCAAAACACATGCTCGTTTTGAGGGGGAGTATTTTGAAATCAAAATGCTTTGTCAAAATCATGTTTTTTATGGCTTGTGCACACATAACAGTGTACAACCCGCACTTGTACTGAAAGGACCCTGAGGTACGCTTCAGTGCCTCAATCCTTATATAAGGAGCGAAGGCTTCTTACTTTTGAGTAGAGTTAATCAAACACTTTCTGATTTTCATAACTCTGCTCAAAAGGCAAGTATTTCACCTCAATGAGTATTCACTTGTTGAGGGGGGGCACTTGAAAAAATTTCTTCGTTTGCAAACCAAAAGTTCTTGTTGATATCTCCCCATAAGACTCAAAAAGCATATTTTAATCAAAAGTTTAACAAAAACATCTCATATGCTATTTTTGAGGGGGAGAAAAGTGAAAGTGATTAAAATATGAAAGTTCAAAGTTGCTTAAAGTCAAATCTCATGCGAGCTAGACTCAGAATTGACCCAAGAATTGACGAAACATAAAAGTTAGTAATCTCGAAAAGACTTATCCTCGACGGGTAATAACATCAAGTTAGTTACTAGAGCTAGTTGGCACCTAAAAGCTGACAATGGAACTCTTTAACTAGCCACGTAAGCGTGTCTCGAAAAGGATTAGTCTTAGTAGAAATGTACCGTTTCGAGAAACTTTCTGTGGACTTGACCAGGCCGGGTAATAACTTCAAGCTAGTCTAACTAGTGATGTAAGCGTGTCTCGAATCGGTCTTGTTCACTGAAAGTGGATCAATTCAAAAAGTGCTCGCTCCTCCCGCATGTGCAAATTTATTAAATACATATGAGCACATGTGAAGGGGGAGCCCTTTATAAATACAAAACTCTCAAAGTGTTAAACAAAATGTTTGATAATCACAAACACTTTGAGAGATTTTCAAAGGTTTCTTGGCTATTGTCGGATAATCACGGAGTTATAAGGTGATTAAGATAGGAATAACCGTCCTATGCTCCGCTAGAGCCGGAGGGATCTACGCAAGGACATCTCCCATAGTTGGAATTAGAAGTCCTTAGGTATGATACGAAAAAAGGAAAAAAGAATGAAAGGGAAAGAAGGAGTTGAAGAATTAAAAAGAAAAGTAAAGAAAAGGGTGAAAAGAAATAGCCCTCCAAATGTTCAACCTTAGGGCAGACACCGGGTTCAATACGTATGCTACTGGTTGTTGCATAAGACAACACCGGTATTGAAGATAAAGTCGTCATGGACCCAGTGACGCACTGCACTAAACCTTCTTAACCACTCAAGTTCTCTTAAAAGAGCTTGTTTCATTCTCACGGGGAACCGATGTAATCTATCGACTTATCTCTTAAAGATGGTTGATATTGAAGCAGGAGACCCCTCCCTAGTCTCCGCATAGGAAACCTAAGTGTGCACTTTTCGAGTCTAGAGCCATGAGATACATCAAAGATCTCTTAGGAACACTTAGTATTTCTACAACTGGTGTTCTACATCAATGGACACCAGCTGTAAACTATCGAGTCCTTCGCAGATCTTAGCAATCTGCCGAGAACGTTTATGAGAGAATTTACATAAGTATTTCTCAATGATTGAACGGAAATCCTGCCAGGGTCAACATCTAACAGCCCTGACAGCAGGTCACTTCGGTAACTCCTTGCGGGTTACGCTTAGTGTTTGTGGTGGTTTCTTAGCGGTCTACAGTCGTGGAGTGATCCCCAGCGACTCACCCAGTCATTGAGCTACTTAGTAGGTCTCGTAAGCTCCTTCGGGAGTATCTGATATGGGAACGGCCTTGATAAGGATTAGAAGGAGTCTTCACACTATGCTGTTGACAATCTCTAGTTCCTTATCTGTAAGTACCGGATGTTTTATTGCTAACTGTTTACATGCAGGGTTACATCATTTCCATGGCGACGGATTCCACATGCTCATACATGCATCTTGAAGTCATCAAAAGCTCCCCCAAAAGATCAAAGCAACACAAAGTTCAAAGAAAGATTCTACGCCAAAAGGGAAGAATCTACAAAGTATAAAGACTAAAGATCTTAAGTGAAAGAAAGGGACTACGTGCATGTATAAGTCAGAATTCAAAGATGTATGAGCATGTTGGAATGGCCGACGACCACCACAGACGCAAAAGTGACGCATGGCAGATAACTTCATAAGATGATCACTACCTCATCAACAAAGATCAAAGGACAATGAACGATTTTGAAGACGTCTAAAGCCTTGAAAGTCAAAGATCAAGATGAAGACGTCAAGCAACCGTGATGACCGACCCTTAGGGGGAGATTGTTGGGATCATACTTTTATATTTAGTCAAGTCTCGGTCATTACATTTTGTAATAAGATGATCACAACTACATGAACTAAGAACAAAGAACGATGAATGATTTAGAAGACGTCTAGAGCTTTGAATGTCAAAGATCAAGACGAAGACGTCAAGCAACCTTGATGACCGACCCTTAGGGGGAGATTGTTGGGATCATAGTTTTCACTATTTTATCAAGTCTCGGTCATTTGTAATAATGTTAGGTTGCTTAACTATTATTTACTTTCATTTACTAAATGTATTACGTTTACTAGGCTTAAGGTATGTAACCCATGGGCCTCAAAGCCCACGAAATGATGAAAGGAAGGAGAGGGAGTGTTGCCCTAGCTCCTTCCCTATATATAGAAGCCTTAGGTCATTTGTAAACTTGGTTGGTTATTTCATTATTCTAAGAAAACTCTTTCATTTCTATTTCTTATAGTGTCTTAATCAACCATCTCTCACTCTCATCTCTTTTCTATCATTCTTATACTTGTGTTTACATAAAGTGTGACCTAACACATGGTAACTCACAAGATACAAAAACCAACCATTGAATTGAAGTACCGCGAATGCATTCACTTCTCAACGAATTGTATCTTAAAAGGGACGGACCAAGGACATTGGGACAACATCTGGTATATCAGCAATAAAATAGATAAGCACTTATGCTCTAATCTCAATTCTTTTCGTAATATAAAAGAGGATTTTGTTGTTTCAAAGTTAAAAGAACAAATGAAATTCTTATTTACATATGGAATTGGTGAAGTCTTTATAAAAGATGATGGTCGAGGTTTAATAATACCAGGGGTCTTTTATGCTCCTGAAGTTTCACTAAACATACTTTCCATCGACCTACTTGAAAAACAAGGTTTTGAAATAGTCTATGAAGGAAATCGTTGTAGGCTAGTTTACATGTTTAATAATTTTGAAGACTATGTTTTTAATGAAGATAGTTTAAGAAAAAGGCACAATGATTTCTTGGAATCTTACTTTGAATCATTGGCAAATTCTGAAGATGATGTGATTAAGATTAAAGGAAACATATATTCAACAAGAGTTACTACTTTTAATGAATTTGTAGCCTTCTTAAACTTGATTAAATGTGATGATCTTATTCGTCAAGAATGGGATTATTTTAGATACAAATTTGATAAAGTTGTCAAATGGTTTTACAATCATTACTTAAACAAATCCCTTCCTGGTCCTATTCCTCCCACGATCAATGGTATCCAAATACATCTACTTGATCTTTACAAACTAATAGAAGGACTTGGAGGATACTTAAGTGTTCATTTCGGTCAAGAATTCGGTACAATTGGTGAACTTATTGGATTGTCAAAGCAAGATGGTGAAGAATTGAAAAAGTGCTACATCAAATACTTGGTTATTTTCACATCCTATTACAAGACTGCTAGGGGGCCTAATTTTCCTACCAAAAGAGTACAAGTGGACACATCTTATAGTCCGTTGTCTCATCAAGAGACGTTTGCACCCAAATTTATTTCGGCAGATTCAAAAGGAAAAGAAAAATTGGAGCACTTTGGTATTATATTGGAAGATGTTGAAGAGAAGAAAGATCACACCAAACCGGTTCAACCACACAATTGGAAACAAGACACAAAGGCTCGAACATATTCGGTCAAGACAGAAACAAATAGCAATGCAAGTGATGATTTCACTATCATTACTTGATGCTTCGAAGAAGACAACAACATGCTGTCAATCCTATGATCTTAGGAGGGAGAATGTTGGAAGAATTAAGATCATATGATTTCATACTTATTATTTAGTACAATTATTTATGTATATGTTATTTATTAGTATATGTTCGAAATTCTGTCATGGTCCAAACGCCAACAGACACTCTTTGAAACATTGTATTAGTTAGTTATTATGGTTATGATAGTTACAAAATGAAGGGACATGATGTTACACTCGAACCATCATGTTTACTCCTTCAAAAGACATGTCTATCCATCTAGTATATATATGTATCATACGCTGCAAATGAAATACAATTCCAGAAATTTACTTTACTTATTTTTACTTTGTTTCATACATTATATTTACTGTTATATTGCTGCACAAATACTTGAACAATCTTTCTATTTTCAAACCACAAACATGGTTAATACCAACACTTTCTTAGAACAAATTTGGTCGAACAACAAACATGAGATCGACCCATATAATACATCCATATGCGAGATGATTGTCTAATGAAGAATATCAATTGGTTGAAGATTTGACAAAGAAAAATGTGGAGCCACATGACATATTGTGAATAATTCAGGCGCAAAATAATGATAATGTGTCAACACCAAGACATAGTGCATGCTCGAACTATGAAACACGTGCACGTGACGTGTTCCTAGACTTAAACCAAGAACCTTCGAGACATAGTTCGTATGTGAGCCAATCGTCCATGAAACGCGTTCCGGAATGCGTTGTGGATTTTGATCTGTCGCTGTCACTCTCGGTCTCCCTCAAGATCAGTGGCGTCGTATTCGGTCTGATTTAGTGCAGGAGTTAGATTTCAACCAACAGAAATACTTAGTGCAGGAGTTAGATTTCAACCAACAGAAATACAAGTATATATTTTGAACGATAGGTTATAAAAAAATTTATGAGACTGTAAAAAAAGCTGGAAAGTGGATGGAAATGTCAAACACTGGTTTGGTTATTGCCTCAGCATATAAAAGAGTTGTTATAAGTCTAACTCATGGAGAAAATGTCAGAGGCTGCACTACGAGTTTTCCGCTTTGGTCGAGTCCACCACAATCGGAACCACATGAGGCAATTGTGATTGTTCATGTAAACGGTAACCATTATATCAAAGCGACACTACGCGAAGGTTGTCTATTACCATTAACTCATCTACTTTGGATTACATATAAAAGTGGGAATGCATCTGGATAGGAGGACACATATGTTAGCCGTCAAGATGTGTTTCTCGAATATTATTATCGCATTTCAGAAAATATTGACCTAACAAAATAATTATGTAACATTCTTTATATTGTATTTTTAATTATTTATTTTCAATAAATATTGTTTTACTTGTTCACTTATATAAAAATAATTATATATGCAATTATTCACTTTGTGAGAGATATATATGCAATTTTGCCATGTATGTATATAACAATAAAAAATAAAAAAATTAAAAATAAAAATAAAAAGAAAAAGCTCGTACACACACTATCTCTGATTAAAAACATGAACCTTAAAAAAAGTCATACAACACAAAGGTAATAAAATAACAATATGATAAAAAAAAATAAAAGGAAAAAAACCAAAAAGACAATATGATAAAGGGGCATTTACATATATATCCTTGAAATTTTTTAAAATTACACATATATCTTTTTGATGCATTAAAAGCATTGTACTTTATGCATAAAAAACTAGTAAAAAGTATATATATGTAATTTTTAAAATTTTCAAGGATATACATGTAATTCTGCCTATGATAAAAGAATGAAGAAAAGAAAGAAATAAAGGAGTAACTAAGAATAGTCACGGGTTCCCATATATATTGAATGAGATGTATCTTCACTTTCTTTGCTTTGCCTCATTAATTAAGTAGTCATTAATCAATGCAAGTCAATGATTTGGTAATTATATTGGTGTATTTAGATGACCCCATGCTATAACGTGTCTTTGCTCATATTGGTCAGAAAAGAATTAATGCTTTGTGTACAAGACTGCTATGCACTACTTTCATTGTTTTATTTTTGGTAGGTCAACAAGCCATCAATTGATTCAACAAGCCAGCAATTCAATTCATTCCTCATAATGCTCTGTATTTTTGTAAAGGGCAAATCGCACAAAAAGGTATCAAACTTACCTTCAATTTCAATTTAAGGTACCCAACTTTTTTTTTCTCAATTTAAGGTATCCAAGTTATTTTTAGTTGCAATGTTAGACAATTAACAGATTACCAGGTCACATCTATGAAATCAGCAGGTTACCTACATTTCTTTCTTCTCTATTGCTAGTGACAAGATAATGGCTACTTTTTTACGCACCAGATTTCTCTATTTCCCTTCCTTTTACTTTATACATTTCATTAATCTCATATCAATTTTTTGTTATCTTCAGCTGAATTACGGCCCGTAAGGTGTAACCTTATTTTTTATTTATTTATTTATTTTTTAATTATTGGGGATATTGTTTTGGATAGTTAAACTATCTATAATTATAATGTATGTATATGTTTTATTTATTTAATTTGCAATTATTAATGTATGTTTTAAAATCAAATGCTCTTTATATTTAGCTAGTTGTGATGGTCATATAACTTGAATATTTGCTTGTCTGTTACTAAAGGGGTGCTTCGGATTACGTTTTTAAACAACTCAGATAAGCGTTTTTTGGTGTTTGGATGGAGGACCAAGTGTAACTGTAGTGACAACAGTTGGTGTGTTTGTGGGGAACAAGAGAAAAAAAACAAAACACTTATACGAATTGCAATTAAAAAAAACACTTTGCAGATGTATATATTGGGATACTAATTAAAGTAAAACAAAAGATATAAGTTTTTTGGCCGGAAATTGGCCGGAAGTTGGTTGGGGAAGATAAAGTATGATGATGGTAACCTGGAACCTTTTGTGTAGGTAAAAACTTCCCGACATTGCAATCAAAAATAACTTTGAGACCTTAAATTGAGAAAAAAAAAGTTGAGTACCTTAAATTAAAATAGAAGGTATGTTTAATACCTTTTTATGCTATTTGCCCTTTTGTAAAGCAATTAATGTCTGCTATTCTTCTTTCATACGATTCTTCATTTGGAATCATTAAACACCGCTATTTTTGCTAATTAATTAAAGTATTCCTACAATCAGTCATAAACCCTAATTTATCTACTATCTATATAAAAAAAAAGTTTTTCTAAACTCATCTCCTCTCCAAAAATCTTCTAAACTCGCCACCTGGCATTTATGCCTATCGGACGGTCCTCCTTAATTTTGATTCTAAACAAGTTAACGAAAGGAAAAAATGGGCAGAACTTGCTTTATCTCATTTATTTGTTACAGATCCATTCAAATTAAAACTACTAACACCATAAACACCAACCCTATTCTAAATCAATAAATTATAACTCTCCCTTTAATCAATCATCATATAACCTTATCAATAAAAAACGAACATAAACCTTCCTGTACATCATCATCAGTTGTTGTTTTTAATCGATTCAAGGTATGTTTTTTGTTTTTAGTTATTCATAATTCATGCTTGATATTCATAATATATTGCGTGATGATACATTTGTGGCTGCTACATCTGACATATTTAGTTTTTGGATTTGATTAATCAGATTTCATCAACTATTTAATGAATTGGGAAACACTATAGATATTTGTTTTAATCTATGTCTTGGTGGACTCTTGAATGAACGATTGTTTTTATTGTACTAATTATATAAAGTTCTAATTTTGAACATTATAGGATTAGTGTTTTTGTTTTATCAATTAAACGTGGTTCTCATCTTTCTTATTTTATTGGATTTACTGAATGTTTGATGGTTGTATGCTATGTCTAAACATTTATCTTTTGATAGTAGGTATTTGATGAAGGTGTTTACTAAGTGTTTGATGAAATGTCTAAGAAAAAAAGTAAAATGTTAAACGTTTTCCCTTTTATGTCTTTGATAGTGTTTGTGTTGGTAGTTTGAAGTGAATGATATCAATCTTTTAGTGAATGATATCAATCTTTTCGAGATCAACAGGGTGATAATGAGATGCAAGTTTCTACTATATTCTTATGTTTTTATGACAAAATAGAGGTATGAGAATAATCATGTTTTAGTTTGTTTGTTTTTGCAGTCATTTGCATCACAAATTTGTTATTCCGCCATAAGAAGCATAAAATTAACCCACAAAAGATGAATGTCAATGCTATTGTAATGATCATTGGACATCCTTTGGGCGCCACAAGTAAGTAGAAAGCATATCTTTATCAGCATGATATCTTATTAATAAAAATGTCCTTTCTTAAAATCGATGAAATAACCTCGTGATGTAAAATTTATCTTCAATGTTAATGATGCGTAGGGATTGCACCAGGCTTTACCTCTCAAGGGATCTTGAGAAGCTTACAACCCCCACCAGGCAGTGTACCTGATCGATGTAGTATAGTATAATGACAAGTACCGGGGGATTGATCGTTCAGCTAGGAATAGTGTCGCTAGGATTAGAAAACCTAATTACTAGTTCTAGAGATGAGGGATGATTCTTTTTGTATTTTTATATTTTTTTAAAAAGCAAGTAAATATCTCGGGTTTGAAGGATTTGGGCGGAATTAGTTGCTAGCCAACTAACCCAATACTAAAGATGCAATCAAAATAAAATACTAAAAATGAAAATAAAACTAAATTAAACTAAGGTTGTGAGCAATAAGTGGAGAAATGTGTTTACTTAGATTTCACCACTCCCTAGATATCTTTTGCACGTTAATTACTTGTTATAGTTGCGTGGATGACGGATTGTATTCCTTAATACCATTCATGGGGTGGCGTACTTAACTCCCCAATCCTATGAGTGCCTACTTCACTCCTATGTCGAGCCGGCTAAGAAGCTCCTAACATGGGATCATTAGAATTTACTCATGCATTAAATACAACCAATAAAACCTAGTACACATCGGTTCATGTTTCCTAAGACGTTCAAGCATGTTACCATTTGGAGATCTGCCAGTTTTCTTAAGCCTAACATTGAAATCATTCATCCAATACAACCATAAACAAGTAATCAACACATAATCAACATCTAGGTTTCATTAGATCTAAGCAAACACAAGATAGATCTAGCCTAGCATGGTGGAATCAAGACAAGCACAAGATATAGACAACCAACACATAGACATATTGATTGAATTAAAAGAATACTTATCACATTAACACATGTAAGGTTTCAAGGGCTGAGAACCCTTGAAAAAGCTGTAAAATACGTATATGGTTCGGCCTTAGGGTTTCTCCAAACTTGTCCCTCTTAATGAATGAAAATTAGAAAACTATATATATATAATAGAGGCTGACGGCGTCAAGAACAACCTTGTGACACCGTCATCTCGCCGCCTAAATAATCCTCGGACTGCCTTGATCTACATCTGACGCCGTCATGTATTCCATTTTTCCAGGCCGTCACACATTTAACTCTT
This sequence comes from Artemisia argyi, assembly GCA_030686995.1. Lineage (NCBI taxonomy): Eukaryota > Viridiplantae > Streptophyta > Magnoliopsida > Asterales > Asteraceae > Artemisia > Artemisia argyi. The sequence goes on from CM060680.1 coordinate 1,785,682, forward strand.
GACGCTCTTCTTTGTGACGCCTTCATTTCAGTACTGGGTCGTCATGATCTTTACTCTTGACACCATCAACTTGTTCCTCTTGACGCCGTCACACACTGTTCCCAGCTTGGAAAATTAAGTCTTTGGCGTTTTCTTCACTTTTATGCTCCAAAAACGTCCGAATTGCTTCCTTTTCCAGATTTCACTCCCAAAGTACCTAAAATCACAAAAGGAACGATTTAGGGCAATATTTGATCAAATAAATTCAATTTCGGGCTTAAATGACCCCCTAAAAACGGTTCATTTTTCGCCTCATCAAATAAACTTAAAAAAATTAATTTTATTTGCCTCTTTTAAAGTTGTTATTGCGAGTCTTCACCCGTTTCTTATGCCAATACTCAATTTCAACTATGTGTAAACAAGTCATATTTTTTATAAAACCATAATGTCTCTACATCTCGCAATAATATGTAAAAATGCGTATGAATTTACTTACTATGTTTTGAGTTTTTTTATTACCTATTTAAGCTGCTATTACTTTTAGTATATCACACAACGATGCTATTGTTAGTTTCACTAAGGTAATTATCAAATATCATATGATTTATTGCTTACGGTCATGGGTACCTTAATATGTAATCATAGATAGCTCAACATATAAATTTGTGATGGTTACATAACTACGTTTGCAAAATTATAGTAACATTATCTTTATGTTATGGAGAAAAGGCATGAGGTGCCCCCAAACTATAGGAGGTTATTAAGTTCGAGGCTAAGAAGAATTGTACATCAAGAGAAACTTGAAAAGGTTATTTTGTTATATGTTTTTAACACACTCTCAATGGGCTGAATGTCGGCTTCAAAGGGCTGTTTGGTTACTGTAACATTTGTGCAAAAAATAAATCTTAAAAGCTTGTTTGGTTGCTGTAACTTTTGTGCGAAAAAGGACTTCTAATTGGTTGTTTGGTTGCTTAAATAATCTTTACATGCAAGGAAGTTTGAGAAGGGTGTTTGGTTGCTCAAATTTGTGAAGAAAATTGATTTTAATAGGTTGTTTGATTGCAAGGAAGTATACTATTTGTTGTTTTCTTGAGGGCAATATAATCAGGTTGGTAGCTGGCAAGCCCAAATCGCTTATAGAATTATTTCAAAAACTTTAATCTCAGTGGCCGTCAATTTCAAATATGTTGGACAGTTTATGGATTATTGACTATGTATGTGGTACTATTACTAAGTTTTTATATTTGACTCAATTTCGTTTTATTTTGATTGCTCTCAGCATCAAATCAATATATCTGTGCAATTTAACCATATCAAAAGATCTATTATTTCTAACTCTTTTTTACTTAATGATATATCTTATCGTCTCTACAGGCACTAGATTTGGCGTAATTTTACATGGAGTCCTAAAGGAGGGTGCACACTACCATTTCAAATCATTGGCTTGTGAACGCGCAATCTACAATTTATGAGACAACACCCAAGCATTATTATTCAAACCTTGACATGGTGAGAATTTGATGTTGGCGTCGACATCTTCTCAATGACAAGAGGTCTGTTGAATTTGAAAAGGATGAGAAACAACTTGATGTCTATTTATAAAAGGGGTGAGTGAGAGAAGCAACCATGGCATTGTGCTTATCATCTCGTTCAGGTAAATTTCACTTTGCTTTGTGAAAATTAAGTCATTGAAGGCCAAATGAAACCGAATAGTAGTACTTACTTAATAATGTATAAAAGAACAAAAAGTTCATAATGCTTTGTGACAAGATAGTAAGCCTTGCATTACATATTTTGATAAAACTTGCTATTATCTTTGGACAGTGAATGCCGAAATGGCTATTCAAATTGTGGTCGAAGTGGTGACCGTGGGGGCATGCGGGCTATCAAGGTTAGTGCTTTTATAATTTATCTTCTGCTTTTTATTGTTTAGCCATGTTCATGTATAAATTCTACCATCATAAACAATATGCATACTCAGTAATCCTATTGCAAATGTAACATTAGAGATGACATAATGGGCACATTTGAACGGGCTCGGGTCAATTTTCGTACAGGTCGAGTTCGAATCACTTTTTTGTTGGGTTTTAATCTTACTATGATGAATGAAAAAACACAGGTACGAATTAATAAACTTGTTCTTTTAATAATACTTGCTAATATTTGTTCATTACCGAACTTACAAATACATCGACCCTATATATAGTTTTCTAACCGACACTTATGAAGTGATACAATGCTTCAACCGTTTCTATAACCGTTTTCCTAAACGATGTGTCGTTTGATATAAACGACATTACCCTTAATTGGGTTTCTTATTTACATAACGACACCCTAAACTTACACTAATTACATACTAATACACTAATACATTCTATACTTTCTAATATGACATATTTAACCCAAAGTTTAGGTTAATAATAAACATTTTTTAACCTATGTTTTTATAGTAACAAAATCTGTATTATCACAGTTATAAGTTTATGACTAAAGTGATTTAGCAAGTATGCATTTGATAACATAAACACATGAAATGAGATCTCATTTTTCTTCTTGCTACACATTGTTGGATTATTATATAGAAATAAAAGTCGTCTATGCATTTAAGGTCTATTACACATGATATGAAGCTGTCACCACAATGTTTGGGTTTGCTTATTTTCCTTAATTAAAACAATGAACATGCAGAGAAGCACTTTAAATAAGTCCCAAATAGGACATCAAAAATAAGTAAAAATCATATAAAAGTAATTCTTGTGATACCAATTATGCTGATAAAATATCTAGGATATGCAGACAGGCAACCTTTGCTTGTCCTGCCAAGGGCTGCACAATATGTTTCAGGCTATAATCAGCCCAACTAAATGGTCAGTAATGTACAATATTATAACACCCCCAATTTTCATAGACCGCAACGGATGTAAGGTCTAGGGGTATTACTTCATGGAAACAAAGAAAAGATAATAGAAAACGACTCGAAAAGAGACGTTTTTGAAAAAGGTGTTATCATTCATTTATTCATCAGAATTTTTACAGTAAAAGACATACTTTTACCAAAAGAGAGGTCCCTAAGATACGTTTTTAAAGCAAAAGATGAATGATAACTATACTGGATGTCCTCATGTCCAATGCCACACCATGCCAGGGTTCCTAAAGTGCTCATATACCTAGGATAACATGTTTAAAGAGTCAACACAAAGGTTGAGTGAGAGTCATAGGTTTAAGTAGATAGAGAGTGAATACAAGTTCCACAGGGTTCAACTGTAACCCTATGTGTGGAAGAGTTTTAGAGAGAGAGATGGTTATTGCACTAAGCTCATGAACCACACGTTAACATGTCCAGATCATAGGGTCTGCAGACCAAACCATGATGGGACAGAAAGGATAACTTGCCAAAATTAATCCTTTAGAGAGGGTTAAAATATAGTACTTATTGGTACCCAAGACACAGGCAAACCAACAGGATTTGTCAAACTCCAATAGATCTATCAACTATATTTGTTTTCACTCGCGCAAGTGACTAAGGTCATGAATTTAGTTATGTAATAGTGGCAGATAGTCACACTTATGGAATAACCAAAGAAAAAGACTTGTATTCAATTTAAAGAGAAAAATAAGCATGTATCCCCCTCATAGGGTTTATAAAGCATTTAGAAAGAGTGAGGCTATGAACTCACTTGAGTCTAAGGTAAGTAGGATAGGGGTTTAGACAGCTCACTCATGTATTCTGGGGGTAGTGTAGGTGTGTGTATGTCAAGTCCTAGTTTACATTTTTAAGTTTTTCAAGTAATCACTCTTAGGGTTTCTAAATATAACATAACACCGTTCGGGCCAGCATAATCCAGAAGTACATACTCCTCACATGAAGCTCCCTAGTATTGTATTATGTTATAAAACATACAATACCGTTCGGGCCATCATAATTCAGAAGAACATATTCCTCACATGAAGTTCCCTAGTATTGTGTCATGTTGTTATTAGATATTAGTTATAACATAACACCATTTGGGCCATCAAAATTCAGAGGTCATGTAGTAAATGTTTGAGGAGCCAGGGCACTTTAAATCGTAAACCTAGCAAACTCGTCAAAACGAATACCCAAATGAAACCCCTCACACGAAGCTCCCTAGTATTATGTTATGTTGTTAACTAAAAATAGGTTTTTGATAATTATATGAAAATAGTCCGTTTATACCCTTCAAGTTTGCATAATTACACTTTTTACCCTATACTTTTACATATATACACATTAAGCATTTAACTTTCTATCTTTTACACAATTAGTCCCTATACTTATATATTTTAGAGAAATGACAGAAATGGTCATTAAACTATACTAACTTTCCATATTTACCCTTTATACCCTTAACTTAATAATATTTGCAAAACTAGTCCTTATAAGTTTATAATTTATTTTACTTTTTATCCTAGGGTTTTAGAGCTTTGCAAAAAGGGTCCTTATACTTATAACTTCTAAGAAATGTCGAAAATAGTCCCTGGAGTTAATATTTTTAGAAAGTTACTATATATACCCTTATGCATGAAAACATTTGCAAAACTAGTCCTTTTATCAAATAAATTATATTTTTATGAAATAAAAGAGTTTCCTAGCTTATGTTTAGCTAATATATGCTTAACTAACTCTCCTAAATCATATTATAGTACATGACAAGGCAATTTAACACAAAAACACATTTTTACCTAAAATTAGGGTTTTGAAATGAAAGCTTCTAAATGAAAATGATCAAGGCTCTTCTAAGGGTTGTAAGGCATATCCTAAGTATCCTAGGCCAGTACTAAGACTATTAGAATAAAAAACAAAGCTTACTTGGGTCGTGGAAAGCTCAACATGGGATCTAGGGTTTCTCAGTCAAAATATAACTTGACAAGGATCTAAGGCTTAGCTACACGACTTCTAAGGCTTCTAGGGACTTAGTATTACATAAATGTTTAGGTAGCGAAGAGAGAGAGAGGTATGATGTGAAATGGTGAGGGCTTATGCCCTATTTATAGGGTGCATTTGTGTAGCGAGCAAGAAAAGAGGAGGAGAGGTGGCGAGGAGGGGGGCTGACTCACGACAGCTAGGTGGTGATGAGGATGAGCTATAGGGTGACTAGGAGGAGCTACAACTAGCTAGGGGCTGTAGGGGGTATTTGTGGTGGTGGTGTGGCCGCGGGTTGAAGGAGGTGACAAGGATGTGATTCACCTCCTTGTGTGCTAGATAGGGAGGTGCTAGGGTGCTAGCCTGAGGAGCTAGAGGTGTTTGGTAGCTTAGTTTCATGTTTTAGGTTTAATTTTAGTCTAGTTTTGTCTAGTGAGAGATTTAGGTTTAGCTTAGGATTTATTGCCTTGATTTAGGGTCCTATGAGTATTTAGTAACTAAGGTTAACTCCTAGAAGGCTTATACTAAGTGGTGGTAGCTTATGGTAAAGATTCGGGATAGTTTAGACCTAATTTCAGGAATTTATGACCTAATTAGGGTTTTGTGCTTAAGGGACTTGTACCTAAGTTCTGGGAGTTGTACTATGATCTAGGAAGTCTAATATATCCTAAAGTTGCTAATGTAACTTATATCTAAGCTTTGAACACTTTCAAACTAGTTTAGATAAGCAATTAGGGTTTTAAAGATAACCGTAAACACATAGGTGCAATTAGGGTTTTTTGGTGAGTATAGTGTACCAGAGTGATAGTTTACTTAGTGAAAATGTGTTTATAACCTAGACTTGACATACTGGGTGTTTACATGAAGTAAACATAGTGGTGTTTGGCATAGGTGGATACGTGAGCTTGAATAGAGGTTATATAGGCAATAGTAATATAGTAAAGCAAAAATTTCACTCAGGAAATAGATATAGGCATAGCAAACCTAGATTGTGCTTAGTCAGGGACTAAGTTAAGTTAGTAAGGCTTTGCTAACCTATGGGGAGCTAGGAGGGAAGTTAGTGGGGAAATTAGTGGGTTGCTACAATCTCCCATCCTAAAAGAAAATCTCGTCCTGAGATTTTAACTAGGGTTAGTGTGCAAAGGTAAGAATAGATACCTAAGGCAAGGGGTTAGATCCTAAGTCCGTGACTACGCTTGGATCTTCTTGGTCATTCCTATTCCTCAACTTATAAGCTCTTCCCTGGGCATCATCAGTATTTTTCTTTTGACATCTATTTGCATAGTGTCCTTTCTCTTTACAAGCTTGACAAGTGACCGTTACTAGTGGCGGATCACCCCTAGTGGCTGGTCCTTTGTGCCTGCAATCCTTTGTCCGATGGCCCACCTTGTTACATGTAGTACATTTGATGAAACAAGGCCCTGTGTGGTGCAAAGCACATCTCTTACACGGAGGGGCTTTCCCAACATAACCACTTCCCTCATTTGGAGTGGCGGCATAAGCTTTAGCAGCTTCTTGCCTTGGCTTTGGTTGAGGATAGGGGTTGGCGTTGTCGAAAGCTCTCCCATCATGGAACTTTCGTTTATTATCGTTGGGCGCTGGAACAGAGTTGTGCTTTGTTACTTGATCCATTAACCTCAAAGTAATGTTAATGGCTTCCTCTAAATCTTGCGGTTTAGAGGTAGTAACATTCCCTTCGATACTTTGGGGTAATCCTCCGATGAAAACTTCTATCGTCTTTTCAGTAGTTGATGAGGCGAAAAGCGTACCGCTTTTAAGGGGTCATTTAAGCCCGAATTCGAGATTATTTGATCAATTATTGCCCTAAATCGTTCCTTTTGTCATTTTAGGTACTTTTGGAAAGAAATATGGAAAAGGAACCATTTTGGACATTTTTGGAGCATAAAAGTGAAGAAAATGGCAAAGTCGCAATTTTCTTGCTGGAACAGTACCTGACGATGTCAAGGGATTACATGTGACGGCGTGAAGAGTGACAAAAGAGGTGGGTGTGGAAATTATAACGTGACGATCCAGAATGTTTTTAAGCTTATTGGCCTGACGGCGTCACCAAGGCCGTCAGGGTCCAATTACACGTGACGGCCCAGAGCTCATTCCTACATGACAACGTCAGAAATGGATCTAGGCAATACGAATTTCATCATGGCGGTGAGTTGACGGCGTCAGAGGTTAACACATGACGCTGTCAGGATGCATAGTCTACATACATTTTTCCAAATTTTCATTGTATGTGTGCAACTTTGAGGGAATAAAACCCTAGATGAATTTTCCAGCTTTTTCAAGGGTTTCAACCCCTTGATTCTTCCATGTTCAACTAAAAATAAGTACTTATTCAAATCATTCAATATGTCTATGTGTTGTGTGATTATATCTTACGCTTGTCTTATCTTTAACATGCTAGGCTAGGTTTTTATTGTGTTTGCTTAGATGTAGTGAAACCTAGATGTTGATTATAGGTTGATTGTTTGTTTATAATTGTATTCGATGTTAGGCTTAAGAAAACTGGCAGACTTCCATTGGTAACTTGCTTGAACATCTTAAGAAACATGATCGGAGGTGTACTACGATTTTTGGTTGTATTTAATGCGTAAGAGAATTCTAATGATCCCATGTTTGGAGCTTCTAACGGCTCGACATAGGAGTGAAGTAGGATCTTATAGAGTTAGGGAATATTGTACACGGCCCTACGACTAGTATTAAGGAATATAAACCATCATCCATGCAATTGTAACAAGCTAATCAACCTGTAAAAGATATCTAGGGAGTAATGAAATCTAAGTAAACACAACTCTTCTCATTATTGTTTCCACCAAATTAGTATATTAGTTTAATTTTTATTTATTTTATTTTATTTAAATTGCATCTTAGTTAATTGGGTTAGTTGGCTAGCAACTTTCCATAAAATACAAAAAGAATCATCCCTCACCTCTAGACCTAGTTTAGTAGGCTTTCTAATCTTAGCAACACTATTCCTGAGTTGAAAGATCAATCCCCCGGTACTTGTCACTATACTATACTACAACGATCAGGTACACTGCCTGGTGGGGGTTGTAAGCTTCTCAAGATCCCTTGAGAGGTAAAACCTGTTGCGAGGGCGCAATTCCCACGTACATCAAGTTTTTGGCGCCACAGCCCGGGGAATAGTTATTGTCTAGGTTGGGATTTCTTTTTATTTGGTCTACTTGCTAGATTCCTTTATAGTAAGGTTTTATTTTTATTTTTAGGTTTTCTTTAGTCTATCTTATTTCTTCGTTTCTTTGTTCATAACCTTTACCATCCGACATCATGGAAGGTGGTAACATCTTTGAAACCATCAACCCACCACAACAAAACCACCCACAAAACCCACCACTAGCAAACTGTCACAACTCGTAATTTTCGGTCATTTTCCAAACCTCGACAATTTACTATTCACAAGTTACTATTCATCATTTACTATTCATCGATCACTATTCATCGTTTTCGAGGTCAATTTGACATTCTGAGAAGCGTTCAGAAATTTTACTATTCACTCGACACTATTCCTTTCCGGAAGAATTTCTCTATTCACGTGCATTACTCATGTCATCGTAAAATTTGTTTACGAGTATTCAAATTCGCGTAACCGTATTGGTTCATGAGCGAATTCATGCATTATTATCAGGGACATTTCATACGGACTAGAAATAGTCTGCATATCATCATTATGGCATTTGCATACTATTCCACTCGTAGGATATTTAAATTAATACTTTTGGTATAATTTACTTTTTTTTTTTTACGTATAATTATTTCTATATAAACGTTAACAAATGATCAACAATGTGACTAACACGTCCAACACTCCCGACTATGATCCCAATATATTTTTATATTCATTTTTATAATATAAAAATTATAATATTAATTTACCCGGTATTTTGGATATTTATTTTAATTATTAACTTAAGTTTACTAAAATTTCGACGGTTTTCGTAGAAATTAAACAATAATTATCTAAACACTTAATATTTGTACCCAACCTATTTTTATAATTTTTATAACTTTATTTTATCCCGGTTAACTCCGTTAAAATTTATTTTTAGTTAACCCGGTACCCGGTACACCTTAAAACTACAAATAAAACATAATATTATACATATATCACCAAAAGTCTTACACCACATTCCCCCCCCCCCCCCTTGACTTGCCGCCCCCCCCCCTCTCCAATCACTTACAATGTTTACTTACACACTCAAGTTTCATTAATGCTTATACTAACTTTGTATATAATAATAATAATACTAATAATGCATAAAACTATACTAGATCTTTTTTTTCATCTCATTTACAACTAGCCAAGAAATCTTTTTCTCTCTTTTTCTCTCAAGGGTGCTCGGCCTAGGGTAATCAAGAATCAAGAAAACATCATTTTTTTTTCAAAGATCTAAGTATAATCTTGTTCTTATAGTTGTCCTTGTTAGAGTTTTGAGATAAAAACTCAAGGATTGTTAGGTTTTCACCATCCAAACTTCATTAATCTTCCAAGTAAGTTAACAAAACTCATTTCATAATTTTTTTACAAGTTATTACTATGACTATATAGTTTTCTTACAAGATCTCATGCATGCATTAACTTATACCACTCCATTTTTGTATATATTTAACTTTTAAGCCTAGAAATGATTTTTGGTTAGATCCTTGTTAGATCTACTTGGTTATGATGTTTAGGAACCCATGACACCCTAAGAAGGTGTATGGTAGGATTAGACTAGTTTTGTGGTGATTGAAAGTGGTTTGATTGAAGTTAGAACTAGTTTGGAGACTTGAAAATGGTTTTTGAAACTACATATTGACCTACTGTCCCTATTTTTATTTCGTGGGAAAATCAGTGAATGATGGGTGATTTTTGACCAAAGATTTAAAAAATACTTTCAAAAACGAAACTTTAGGAGAAAGAACGGATTAAAACGAGTTTATAACGTAGAAGATATGATTTTTGTAAATTTAACGACGAAAACTATTTTTCTAAAAACTGCATGCTGTTTGGCAGTTTTCGACGGGTAAATAGAGGCATTAAACGTAATCTAGAGGAACCGAGCTATCGAAAATATATTAGTATATACAAAAACGAATCCGTGGATATAAAGAACGAGGAAAATGAACCTAAAACGACCAAGTTATACGCGTTTTAAGATCACCAAAACTATATATATATATTTGGTCACAAATAAAAATAATAACTTACGTACTAAATGGTAAATTTTCTAGAAATGTTACTAAGGACTATATTCTTAACAAATGAATACGTACGACCCAAGAGAATATTTATACGACTTAACGACATTATTTTAAGGTTTTCGATACGAGGAATATAACGCTAACATTTTCATACGAGATAATACGACAAGTTATATACTTCTATATTTGGACTTATTTTTCCTAAGTATGGAAACTATTTTACTATGACGATAACTAGTATTTCCAAATTACGAGTGGTATAGGTATCATGTGCATGTGCATTCATTACATCGCGGCATGATCTAAATTAGATCACGATTATTCATAATAGGTTGCGGCTAATACACGCGCCTTGTTGTCCCTATCATTCCATCACTTTGTACTATCACTCCAGGTGAGTTCTCATAGCCCCGTTTTAATTACTTATTTGATTTTGAATCCCACGGGGGAGAATACATTGCACAATTATATTTTTGTACATGCCCAAGTATTACAAATTCCATACATTGCTTAAGTTGTCTTACTACCAAGTTAAGTCCCCTTATATATCATGGACCGTTAATTATATTGCTAAGCGAGAGTGAGTGGATAGATCTATCGAGGGTGACGCCTCCATTCGTGTTTGGGTTGCTTCAACGGGACGAATGCATTTCATGTCTTAACAAATTGAGTGTCTGGTAAACACTCTGGTGGTGCCATTACAAAGTCTAGCTTCGGGGTCATGAGCTTAAGAGCCAATGTAGCGTTTTTGACATTTTTGTCAGTTTACTTTGTACTTGCGGTTTATGTACATACGATTTACTTATAAACCTATGATTATTCACCAACATTCGTGTTGACCATTTTTCGCAATGTATTTCTTAGGTTATTAAGGTAGCTCATGTTGCATACATTTGGACCTTCATGGAGTCGCGGAGTCGACGCGTCTCACCTTATATTTTCTGCACTTATGAAACGTTTGATCTTGTTGAATTTATTTTATCTAAATTGGCAACATCTTTTGGAACCTAAGTTTTGTAAACTCTGAATGTTTTAATGATCAAACGATGTATTTTTCCAAACGACACTTTAGGTCGTTCAATATGACTGTAACTGTGGTGCTATGACAGTCACCCCCAGGTATTCCATTCCGCTGCCATACAGGTAAATTGGGGGTGTGACAGATTGGTACCAGAGCTAAGGTTATAGCGAACTAGGATGTATCTTGGACCCTAGACTATAACCACATCATCATAGCATCTCATCATTTTATCATAGGTGCATATTCACTATACATGTTGCTTTACGCACACACTGTACGAGTTATTCATACCCATACTCATATATATATATATATGATTATATTGACCTGGTTCACAAGTGACATGTCTTCAGATACCCACGCTGTTATCCTTTCGTCGGATTCCGACATTGAAGATGCCTTGTCATCTTCCACCACCATTATACCACCAGCTGTACTTACACCACCATTAGCACTATTGAATTGTCATAAGAGCAAGGTTCTCATTCAGCCTATACATAGAATGCCGTTTGGTAGAGTATTCAGACTTAATTTTAATGGACTTATTAGGATGCTTATTACAAGGGAGATAGCATGTTTTCTTTCCTTCACTAGTAGGACGCTTACTACTTAGGTACTACCACCACCGTTGGTTACTTATTACACTATTGGTCGTCCCATAGTGCGTACTTCAGCTTTACCTCTTGGATGTCGCGAGATAGCGCGAAAGAGGGTGGTATTCCATTCACTATTATCATCATTATCTCCTAACCCATCACCAGGATTTCATCGTCACCAATGTTATTCTCATCCTTTAGAATACCACCATTGTCAGTTTCCTTTCCCATTTTCACTTGCCATGTAATTAGATAACGCCCTGTGGATAATACCAAGATTACGGACTCAACAGGAACATCCGCAGATTCCTCAGGATTAGTTTGGAACCTACACTATCTAGGACTTGATCGATGCACAACTACAGATACCACTTCAGGACTATCTCGACCTTATGATGCCATAAACCTGATTTCACTTAGAGGGACTACAGGAAATCTTTAAACTAGACTTATATCTTTACTAGCTTTTACTATTATCCTAGCCACGGGAGGTGGGGCATAGTTCAAAGAAACTTGTAGTATTTTGATTGTTGTACAAACGGAATCACCAAGTATTGACTCTACTATAGGGGAATGGTTGTGCTATCTATGATATCGGTCCATATAGACCGAAACCTTCATGTGTTATATTCATGTGTTATGAATAGGATGATCCTTATTACCAATAGATTCTCATGGACTCTTATGATTTGATGAAAATAGATTTAAGCAAACCACTCCAAGCATGACGCAAGCCGCTGTTGGACAATTCATTGCCAGGAACGTAACTACCGCCCTCACCAAGGAACTTACTCACGTGGAATTTATGGGTTGTAATCCCTCCTCCTTTAGCGGAAATATAGACACAAAGGAATTTCTCAAATGGTTCGAAGAATTAGAAACAATATTTCAATGTGGTGACTGCCGTAAGGAACACAAAGTTAAGTTCGCCACTTGCACTTTTCAGGAGCATGCCCAGAAATGGTGGACTAAGTATGTCCAGGTAGTAGGAGTTGATGCTGCTTACTCACACTCTTGGGAAAAACTAAAAAGGATGATGAGTTTAAAATTTTGTGTGAAAAGCGAATTACAAGCAATTGAATATGAAACACTAAACCTTACCATGGTAGGAGATGATGTTGTCAAGTATACAGCTTATTTTCATGATTTAGCCCGACTAGGCTCTGCAATGGATGAGCCGAAAAGCAAGAAACTTTAAAGGTACATAGGATGACTTTCTCCTGAAATTCGTATGTTAGTCATCTCATTGGAACCCGATACCATGCCTAAAGCTATCAGAATGGCAATCGAAGCAAAGGAACGCATAGCTCACACCAAGATTTTAGGAGGCAATGGTAGCAACAAGAGAAATTGGGTCGGTAATCTGGATGCTAATGCTTCTCAACAACCGTTTAAGATACAACAAGTGGTGGAAACCTGTGCTGCTGGGTCAAGCCAAAAGAAAAGGTATGTTGGTAAATTACCCGAGTGTAACAAGTGTCAGTTTCATCACAAAGGATCTTGCCCCTCTCAATGTAAGAACTGCCAAAAGGTCGGACACGAAGCCAAGGATTGCAAGGCTCCCACCCTCGCAAAGCATCAGAAACTCACGGTAACCTGCCGCGAGTGTGGAGTAGTGGGACATTTCAGGAGTGAATGCCCGGAGTTGGGAAACCAGAATTGGAAGAAGAAGTTTATGTTTTAATTATATAAACCGTAGTTTGAGCCCTCTAGGGTTGTACTTTTCTTTTGGTACTTTCCATAAGTACGTTAGTGTAACCTAGTTGTATTAAGCACTTTCCTATCTAGTGTAATGACTATCTTTTGTTATCTATGTGATAATCGTAACCTTCGCTTATTCCATTTTCTATTGCAATTGTGCAATTTTCAATCGTTTCGCAACATTATGTCACTGTCTTACTAGAGATTAGGCCGATTTCGTTCTTAACGGATTAGTAGACTATTACCATTCCATAAGATTCACCCATGTATCCAATAAACCATTTAACGAATTTTATCTCAAGCTATTTTACTACCAAATGGGGAAATTGTTTTACGGAATTATTAAAAGAAACTATTTTATTACCACCGTATAAATTGATTTTTCCGTCATTGCGATAAGTATTTACTATTAGTATACGAAACAATTTTCATATTACTTGAAAGGAAATGACTAGAATACCATTTTTCAAAACAAAACGTTGAACACCATCTAAAACTTTTGAGAGAAATAATATTATTTTGACTAAATCAAGCATCGCATCATTAGTCCTCAACTATACATAGCCTGATCACCTATGTATACTTCAGGAAGGATTATGCCATGAAGTAAATAGTTACTTTTTAAAGTATTGCTAATAACAATCTTCATTTAAAAGCATTTTAAACAAGCAAACTCTTTCATAAATGTCTCTTTCTGACAAACTTTCCCCTGGATACTTACCTCACATGTCACTCAGTTAGCCATTAAGATGGACTTTCCATTGGCTTCTTTAGGAGAGACTTTCCGTATTAAGTACTAGGAGGATTCCTTGATACAAGAAAAACAATGAAAGGATTACAGAACTACTAACCTAGACTAGAAGTATACACCAAGACAATTTATAACTCAACAACAATTCTAAGATGCCACGAGACCATCCGAACCACCATCTCTGACCTAGTTGTCCAATTCTATCATTCAAAGGTACTAGCTAGATTGAGTTGCAGGATCAAACACATTGTGAAGGTACGCTAAGCAACATTATAGAAATATACAAAGCCTCCTAATCGATACTGTAGAGTGATTTGATTAAACATGGCCACATCTAAACGCAAACTTCCCTGTAATACGTTTCACCAAGGATAAATAATTTGAATTAAGGATGTCGATATAGACTCCCTTAAGGCATTGTGTTCTCAAGAAATTCCAGATAACCTCACCTATACATCAAGAGAGGCATCAGACTCAAGAGTATCTCCCCGGCAACAGGTGAAGACAAAACGGAAATTCATTGACATAGTATCAATTGAAACCCTCATATTGCCAACATGATGACAATTTCAACGATAAACCATCTCAAGACTTAAGTTGGTTGAATACCTAGGCTTGTAGTTTTACCAGATAACCACCAATAGACATCATCCAAATATCAGGAACCGAATGTTAGACACCTATGCAATTATGCGAACATTTCCTATCCTACTATTTTATCCTTGTTAGTATTTTTACTTTTAAATGAAGTTGATTTCAAAATTGTGTCCATACAAATCACCTATCTCGTAGAAAATAATTTTGAATTGCCTATTTTGAATAAATACGATCCTTTTTAGCCAATATTTACTTGAACCATTATACAATGAGAAATGTTTAAACATCAAACTTTGATAAACAGTTCTATTCACAACATGTTTGAAAACCGCGTCACATTTCATAACTATTGAATGTTGAATCATCAAGAAAGCTAATATTTAGTATACCATTTGTTCCATTTTCTAAACTTGTCTATTCAGAAAAAGATTTCGACCAAAAACTCAAAAATCGCGAGATAAATTTTGAAAACAAATGACCATACTACATCGCTTATGCATTTAGGGCCTTGTGATTTGACAATAAGGAATATTAGAATATGTGATGAAGGAAATTAGGAGGAACACCATAGATCGATTACAAACGTCAGTAACGGAAACCAAGCACAATTGGCAAAGAAAGACACATGTCTTAGCAACCATTAGACCAAAACACAAGGAATCAAAGTGTTACCCATATTCTATCTTATTCGTATAACGCCCTTTTCGAAAAGTATAACGTTGTAGAATTAGTCACCCGATTCATTGTAACCGTTTCAATTATTCCTGATAAAGGTGATCGAATCACCTCAGACTTCTAGCAATCATTTTAAGATTTCCTTCGGAATCCCATTTAGATGTAAACACCACCTATCATCCTTAGACCAATGGTCAAATTGAGAGGACAATTCAAACATAGGAAAGATATGCTCAGAGAGTGAGCAATTGACTCTAGAAATGGTTGGACTAACCATTTATCATAAATCAGATTCGTTTGCAACGATAGTTATCGCACGAGCGTAGAGACTACACTATTTGAGGCATTTTATGGTCGAAGTACCAATTACCCATTTACAGACCGAAATCGGAAAGTTAAATTCACGGGTCTAGAACTAAACTATGGAACAACAAAGGAAATTTCACAAGTCAAGAACCGGTTACAAGCAACGAGAAACTGGTAGAAGTAGTTTGGTATATGACGCACATCATGTGGATTGGGTATCCTTGAACAGCAAACCAACTAGATTCATATGAGAGAACGAACTAAGTTGAAAGCTTTGCCTTGGAGAGGCATGATACGATTTTGGTAAAACGAGAGATTGAACCTTTAAGTATATTGGATCATTTAAGATTCATTTTAGAATCGACCAACTGGCATATACGATTTGAGCTCTGACATAGTTCAGCAACATATATTACCCATATTACAGTATAAACCTGAAGAAGCACTGATCATCTATTGACGAACCAACTCGGAAAAAGCCAAACTCACTATTCATGTAAGCACTCATGAAATAACCAGGAATTTCCTGCAAATCAAGAATCAGTTACAAGTCGATAAGTTGTAAACCCTTAGAATTTCAAGTTGGTGGTAGAATCACGTTAAAAGTTCTGCCTAGGAAAGGCATGATATTATTCGGAAAAATTTGGAAAATTAAAACCCGATATACACTGGACCATTTAATATTTCAGACAGCGTAGGCCAGTAACCCTCAGACTTAAGCCTTGTTGGAAGGAAGCAAGATTACACAAACATGTTTCATAATTTCAAATCCCGAGAAACGACTTTCAGATTAGTGACTCATGATTTCATTGGAAGGAATCGAAACCAATGAAAAACCTAAATCTGGTAGGAGAACAGGTAGAAATCATGGACCGTGAGGTCGAACGGTTGGAGCAAAGTCAAATTCCTATCGTGAAAGTTCACTGGAATTCTTGAAAAGGACCCGAATTTACTTGGGAACGAGAGGACCAAATGCAACTTAAGTATCCATGTCTTTTTATTAAATATACTTCAGAGACCAACCAAAACTGAACTTCGGGAGGAAGTTCCTGTTAGAGGGGAAGACTGTCACAACTCGTAATTTCCGGTCATTTTCCAAACCTCGACAATTTACTATTCACAAGTTACTATTCATCATTTACTATTCATCAATCACTATTCATCGTTTTCGAGGTCAATTTGACATTCTGAGAAGCGTTCAGAAATTTTACTATTCACTTGACACTATTCCTTTCCGGAAGAATTTCACTATTCACGTGCATTACTCATGTCATCGTAAAATTTGTTTACGAGTATTCAAATTCGCGTAACCGTATTGGTTCAGGAGCGAATTCATGCATTATTATCAGGGACATTTCATACGGACTAGAAATAGTCTGCATATCATCATTATGGCATTTGCATACTATTCCACTCGTAGGATATTTAAATTAATACTTTTGGTATAATTTACTTTTTTTTTTTACGTATAATTATTTCTATATAAACGTTAACAAATGATCAACAATGTGACTAACACGTCCAACACTCCCGACTATGATCCCAATATATTTTTATATTCATTTTTATAATATAAAAATTATAATATTAATTTACCCGGTATTTTGGATATTTATTTTAATTATTAACTTAAGTTTACTAAAATTTCGACAGTTTTCGTAGAAATTAAACAATAATTATCTAAACACTTAATATTTGTACCCAACCTATTTTTATAATTTTTATAACTTTATTTTATCCCGGTTAACTCCGTTAAAATTTATTTTTAGTTAACCCGGTACCCGGTACACCTTAAAACTACAAATAAAACATAATATTATACATATATCACCAAAAGTCTTACACCACATTCCCCCCCCCCCCTTGACTTGCCGCCCCCCCCCCCCCCCCCTCTCCAATCACTTACAATGTTTACTTACACACTCAAGTTTCATTAATGCTTATACTAACTTTGTATATAATAATAATAATACTAATAATGCATAAAACTATACTAGATCTTTTTTTTCATCTCATTTACAACTAGCCAAGAAATCTTTTTCTCTCTTTTTCTCTCAAGGGTGCTCGCCCTAGGGTAATCAAGAAGCAAGAAAACATCATTTTTTTTCAAAGATCTAAGTATAATCTTGTTCTTATAGTTGTCCTTGTTAGAGTTTTGAGATAAAAACTCAAGGATTGTTAGGTTTTCACCATCCAAACTTCATTAATCTTCCAAGTAAGTTAACAAAACTCATTTCATAATTTTTTTACAAGTTATTACTATGACTATATATTTTTCTTACAAGATCTCATGCATGCATTAACTTATACCACTTCATTTTTGTATATATTTAACTTTTAAGCCTATAAATGATTTTTGGTTAGATCCTTGTTAGATCTACTTGGTTATGATGTTTAGGAACCCATGACACCCTAAGAAGGTGTATGGTAGGATTAGACTAGTTTTGTGGTGATTGAAAGTGGTTTGATTGAAGTTAGAACTAGTTTGGAGACTTGAAAATGGTTTTTGAAACTACATATTGACCTACTGTCCCTATTTTTGTTTCGTGGGAAAATCAGTGAATGAAGGGTGATTTTTGACCAAAGATTTAGAAAATACTTTCAAAAACGAAACTTTAGGCGAAAGAATGGATTAAAACGAGTTTATAACGAAGAAGATATGATTTTTGTAAATTTAACGACGAAAACTATTTTTCTAAAAACTGCATGCTGTTTGGCAGTTTTCGACGGGTAAATAGAGGCATTAAACGTAATCTAGAGGAACCGAGCTATCGAAAATATATTAGTATATACAAAAACGAATCCGTGGATATAAAGAACGAGGAAAATGAACCTAAAACGACCAAGTTATACTCGTTTTAAGATCACCAAAACTATATATATATATTTGGTCACAAATAAAAATAATAACTTACGTACTAAATGATATATTTTCTAGAAATGTTACTAAGGACTATATTCTTAACAAATGAATACGTACGACCCAAGAGAATATTTATACGACTTAACGACGTTATTTTAAGGTTTTCGATACGAGGAATATAACGCTAACATTTTCATACGAGATAATACGACAAGTTATATACTTCTATATTTGGACTTATTTTTCCTAAGTATGGAAACAATTTTACTATGACGATAACTAGTATTTCCAAATTACGAGTGGTATAGGTATCATGTGCATGTGCATTCATTACATCGCGGCATGATCTAAATTAGATCACGATTATTCATAATAGGTTGCGGCTAATACACGCGCCTTGTTGTCCCTATCATTCCATCACTTTGTACTATCACTCCAGGTGAGTTCTCATAGCCCCGTTTTAATTACTTATTTGATTTTGAATCCCACGGGGGAGAATACATTGCACAATTATATTTTTGTACATGCCCAAGTATTACAAATTCCATACATTGCTTAAGTTGCCTTACTACCAAGTTAAGTCCCCTTATATATCATGGACCGTTAATTATATTGCTAAGCGAGAGTGAGTGGATAGATCTATCGAGGGTGACGCCTCCATTCGTGTTTGGGTTGCTCCAACGGGACGAATGCATTTCATGTCTTAACAAATTGAGTGTCTGGTAAACACTCTGGTGGGGCCATTACAAAGTCTAGCTTCGGGGTCATGAGCTTAAGAGCCAATGTAGCGTTTTTGACATTTTTGTCAGTTTACTTTGTACTTGTGGTTTATATACATACGATTTACTTATAAACCTATGATTATTCACCAACATTCGTGTTGACCGTTTTTCGCAATGTATTTCTCAGGTTATTAAGGTAGCTCATGTTGCATACATTTGGACCTTCATGGAGTCGCGGAGTCGACGCGTCTCACCTTATATTTTCTGCACTTATGAAACGTTTGATCTTGTTGAATTTATTTTATCTAAATTGGCAACATCTTTTGGGACCTAAGTTTTGTAAACTCTGAATGTTTTAATGATCAAACGATGTATTTTTCCAAACGACACTTTAGGTCGTTCAATATGACTGTAACTGTGGTGCTATGACAGTCACCCCCAGGTATTCCATTCCGCTGCGATACAGGTAAATTGGGGGTGTGACACAAACCAACCTCCTAGACCCCGAACTTTAGGAGAGTATTCCCGTCCTAGCCACAAAGGCTATCGAAACACCATTGAGCTCACCCAAGGAGCCAATGTGTCCCCCTTGCGATCCGACACCATCCGGTTGGTGCAAAGCGGATGTGCATTCCATGGAATTCGTTCCGAAGATCCTAATCAACATCTCAAGGATTTCCTTAAAATTGTAGATTCCATAGACCTTGATGTTGCAACTAGAGAGTCAACCCGATTACGTCTATTCCAATTCTCTCTACGTGATCAAGCTAGTCAATGGCTTGAACGTTTACCTGCGGGATCTATCACCTCATGGGATGATCTCACTTCTCGTTTCCTTGCTCAATTTTTCCCACCGGGGAGAACTACCAAGCTTAGAAATGATATCTTGATGTTCCAACAACGTCAAGGTGAAACTTTCTATGAAGCATGGAATCGTTTCAAGGACTTACTCCAAAAAGTCCCTCATCATGGCATTAATCTTTGGCTATTAGTTCAAATCTTCAATGACCATGTCGACTTTCACACCAAACGCACCATTGATCGAGCCGCCGGAGGAAGGTTGCGTGATAAAAACGCCGAGGAATCCTGGGAAATTATTGATGAGCTTGCCTTTGACAATCATGAACTATGGGAAGTTACTCATGTTATAAATTCGGCTATCAACGCAATCTCGACACCTGGGGAAACCACTCAAATCTCCGAAGAACTCCTTTGCAAACTTGAGAAAAAGGTTGACTATCTCATGGAAAAACAAAAGAGACCATTAAGTCCCAGACGGGCAGCAGTCAATTCTGTCTCAAATATGATTCCGACACCATTGTTTGAGTCACCCTCTAGAGAGAATGTCGAAACCTTTCAAAATTATGCTCCACCTTATTCACCTCCTCAAAACCTCAGCCCAGAATTCGAAGCTCGAATGAGAGAGTACATGGCAACCCATTCTGAGCGACTTGCTAAATTCGAGGAAGCTGTTTATAAACAAAAGGATGAGATGCAAGAGAAAATGAAGGAGATGATGAGCCTAGTGGAGGAATACTCAAACCAAAAAACCCCAGAAATGATGTTATTAAGAAAAGAAAGCGCTACCCCACTACCCGATTTGTTAACTCTATCACAATTGTCCACGAGGATAATGAGGAAGAGGAAACCCCTAGTGTACAAACCATTGAGGAACCGCCAAAATCCCAATCACTAGGTTACTACCTAAAACACGATATAAATGAGAATACCATAACAAACTGGATAAAGGGTGACGGGCGTAACCAATCCTCCAAACAGGTTTCAAGGAAGGAGAAAAAGGGGAAAGATAAGTATGATACATTACCTGGGGGACCGGTATTCGAGAAGCTACTTATACAAAAAGTGGCTACTAAGCAGATGGCTTGTGGGAACTTTGAGATACCAGCCAGCATTGGGAAGTTGCAATATCTGGATGCTTTCGCCGATCAAGGATCGGAAGTAAATCTTATACCCCTAACTATTTACACCCAACTAACCACGGAAATGCCGGCCACCACCCGTGTTAGGCTATCCTTTGCTGGTCACTCTTATGTATACCCTTTGGGAATTGCAGAGGATGTACTGGTCAATGTTGCAGGGTTCATGTATCCCGTCAATTTCATGATCATCGATGATAAACACTAGTACAAAAATGACCTATGGTCACACATGGTCGATTTGGAACAGCCACACATTCAAATATTTGTGTGGCTGAAGGTAGGTAAATTGACAGCATTTACGAATTAGTCACACATGAGCATTTCGAATGTGTGACCATAAGACCTCTATTGCTACACAATCGACCCTTATGTGACTAAACGTAACTGGTGATTTTGTTCCAGATCATTTAGTCACATATGCATTTGGAACGTGTGACAAATACAAGTAACCTTGATGCCATATATGGTCACACTAAACTTATAGTCACATTTGCTTCTAATAGTATGACCAAATGCCATATACGGTCACACAAAATAGTTTGTCACACATTATTAAAGTGTAGCCAAAATCCAGTACATATAGTCACACTAAACAGTTTGTCACACATTATTTAAGTGTAGCCAAAACATGATTTGTGTGACTAAATGTTAACAAAGGCCACACAAAAACCCAATTCATATGGCAAGTGGATGATCAATAGTCACACAAAATACACATTCCTTCACTTTAAATAGCATATGGTCACACTTATTAACACTTTTGGTCACTTGATGGTTAGTTGTATGTGACTAAATACACTCCCAAAAACATGCTTTGTGTGACTAAATGTTAGTAAAGGCTACACAAAAACCAAATTCATGTGGCAAGTGGATGATCAATAGTCACACAAACTACACATTCCTTCACTTTAAATAGCATATGGTCACACTTATTAACACTTTTGGTCACTTGATGGTTAGTTGTATGTGACTAAATACACTCCCAAAAACATGCTTTGTGTGACTAAATGTTACCAAAGGCCACACAAAAACCAAATTCATGTGGCAAGTAGATGATCAATAGTCACACAAACTACACATTCCTTCAATTTAAACAGCATATGGTCACACTTATTAACACTTTTGGTCACTTGATGGTTAGTTGTATGTGACTAAATTCACTCCCAAAAACATGTTTTGTGTGACTAAATGTTACAAAAGGCTACACAAAAACCAAATTCATGTGGCAAGTGGATGATCAATAGTCACACAAAATACACATTCCTTCCTTCACTTTAAACAACATATGGTCACACTTATTAACACTTTTGGTCACTTGATGGTTAGTTGTATGTGACTAAATTCACTCCCAAAAACATGCTTTGTGTGACTAAATGTTAGCAAAGGCCACACTAAAACCAAATTCATGTGGCAAGTGGAAGATCAATAGTCACACAAAATACACATTCCTTCACTTTAAACAGCATATGGTCACACTTATTAACACTTTTGGTCACTTGATGGTTAGTTGTATGTGACTAAATACACTCCCAAAAACATGCTTTGTGTGACTAAATGTTAGTAAAGGCCACACAAAAACCAAATTTATGTGGCAATTGGATGATCTATAGTCACACAAACCATACATTCCTTCACTTTCAACACCATATGGTCACACTTATTAACACTTTTGGTCACTTGATGGTTAGTTGTATGTGACTAAATTCACTCCCGAAAACATGCTTTGTGTGACTAAATGTTACCAAAGGCCACACAAAAACCAAATTCGTGTGCAAGTGGATGATCAATAGTCACACAAAATACACATTCCTTCACTTTAAACAGCATATGATCACACTTATTAACACTTTTGGTCACTTGATGGTTAGTTGTATGTGACTAAATACAACCCTAAAACTTGCTTTATGTGTCTAAATGTTCCAAAATGGGCACTTGTCACACTTTTATATCTCCTGCCAAAGGCGTATTTGGTACCTATTCATCTTCCATGTCGAATGCCTAATTGGTACAGTTTTTATTTACCATGCCAAAGTTAACTAGGACGGTTTTGACAAACGTGTTTGGCCCAATTTTAGTTTTTTGTGCCAAGCATATTTTGCACATTTTTATCCGCCTTGCCAAAAATCATTTGTCACAGTTTACGTAATCATTGCTACGTGTACTAATACCATTTTTTGTTACAAATAGGTTTTAGTACACCATCGTATCAACCAACCATCTCATATATGCGCAAATATAATTCAATAGAAGCCATAAATTGAACTCAATTTTTATTAATCATCCATCAAATCAAGTCAACATGGTCACTTGAATACATAAAGTAAAAAAACCAATATCTCTTTTGTAGCGCAATGCCTAAAAATTGTTAGGAGAACTACTACTTCATCGTTTGTAATGAACTCCCTAAAATTGTTAGGAGTACTACTACTTCATCGTTTGTAATGAACTCCCGGATATCTCTTTTGAAGAGCAAATCTGCACATAAAAAATAGCAACTTTTATATAGTATGAAAGTTACACATTAAACCGTGATGTGAAAATTGATAAGCAATTTTTAACAAGAGCACCTGGTGATTTGTGTTGATCCCATTTTCTTCTTCCAAGGTAATCAAAACCCAATCCTAAACAAATATACAACCATCTTGAGAAGACAGGAAACTCTCTCCAATAAAGTGGCTATATTTATATATTAACATGTATGCTACACCAAAAATTAATATAGTAACTGTCTAACATAACCAATATACATGTTTATAATTCCTAAGGAGTTGGCTTACGAAGATCTATTGATGTGAAAGTGTAGCTTGCGTTGTCATGGAAATTGAAAAAATGTGGCTTACATTTTCTGCAATTACTTCTATGGTAACAACACCCTTAATCACCTAAAATGCCATTTTTAGCTAATATATCTAATTTAACGTATGGAGATCAAAAGAAACCTAAATCGAGTAAAAGGGTCAATCTACTACCTATAGAATATATCAAGCAGTGACGTAGAAAGAGACGGAGTGAAATAACAAATACCAGTACCAAACTTGTATATTATTTACATCCTCCGGCATGCTATTGAAATATTTCTCTGCTTCTCGTAGTCCCTTAACTCTATATACTAAATCCAGATGAACGGCTACTCCCACTAGTTGTAGATTGGGTTTTCTGTTAGAGATCCATTCTGAAATCTGCCATCAGAAGTGATAGGTAGCAATAGTCAGGAAATATATATGTATTACTGACGTTAAAAATGCCACATGTTTCTACAACAACTATGAGTCAAATTTATGCTTTGTTATCTGTTGTTCATCAATAAAGACAACGAAGATACCTGTTTTGATTACAAAGTTAGTTGTTTAACTATTCTTTACCTTTAATATTAATAGCGCCTTGGGTATAAACCTAGTAAACAAGATTCTTGACCTGCAGTGGTGTTTGGTGCTTCTTGACCTGCAACAAGATTCATTTTGAAGCATAAGTTTATATCGTGTATATACCATGAATGAGCAAAGAAAAATGGTCAGTCTCATCATACTAGGCTACTCTTTAGTCGTGCCGGTACTAAGTTGAACCAAAAAAATCTAACATTTCATAGGTGCTGCATAAATAGTTTTAGTTCTTCACTTCATTGTCAATGGTAACACACCTGTTCAAGAAGTAATTTACACATAATAGTGTACTGGGGTTGCATATTGTCACAACCCGTAATTTTAGGTCATTTTTCCAAACCTCGACAATTTACTATTCACAAGTTACTATTCATCATTTACTATTCATCGATCACTATTCATCGTTTTTGAGGTCAATTAGACATTCCGAGACACATTCAGAAATTTTACTATTCACCTGACACTATTCATTCCCGAGAGAAAACCACTATTCACGTGCATTACTCATGTCGTCGTAAATTTAGTTTACGAGTGTTCAAATTCGCGTAACCGTATTGGTTCAGGAGCGAATTCATGCATTATTATCAGGGACATTTCATACGGACTAGAAATAGTCTGCATATCATCATTAGGGCACTTGCATACTATTCCACTCGTAGGATAACTAAATTAATACTTTTGGTACAATTAACGATTTACGTAAGTTTATTCTAAATAAACACTAATATACGAACTATAAATGTGTCTAACATGTCCGACACTCCCGACTATTATCCCAATGTATTTTTATATTCATTTTAATAATATAAAAATTATAATATTAATTTACCCGGTATTTTGGAAATTATTTATTACGTATCGTACGTCTAACTTTTTAACGACGATTTTCACAAAAATTAAACGATAATTACCCAAACTCTCCGTACTTGTACCCGACATATTTTTACAATTTTTACGACTTTATTACGTCCCGAATAACTTCAATAAAATTTATTTCTAACAAACCCGGTACCCGATTAAACCTAAAACTAACATAACTACACTTTACCACTAATTTCCCCTAATTAAACCCAAGACAACCCCCCCCCCCTTTCCCCTCCTTTATGGGCCGGCCACCCCCCCCCCCCCCCCCCCATGGTCCAAAAATATCTAACCTCACCAACCTAATTAAATGCCCACCAAACTATTGTCTCTAAGTATAAATTAAACCTTTTCATCCATTATTACCACAAAAATCATTTTTCTAAGTTCAAGCAAACTTCTTTCTCTCATTTCTCTTAAGGTGTGTTCGAACTAGGGTGTTCAAGGAGCAAGAACAACAAGATTTTACAAGATCTAAGCATAAACTTGTTTATATAATCATCCTTGTTAGGGTTTTGAAATAAAAACTCAAGGATTAGTAGGTTTTTTTCATCATCTAAACTCCCTAAACCATCAAGTAAGTTAACAAACTCATTTTTATGATTTTTACAAGTTATTACCATGTTTATATATTTTTCTTACAAGAACTCATGCATAAAATGGTCATACCACTCTATTTTGTATATATATTTAACTTTGAGCCCTAGAAATGAACACATGAGTAACCCTTGTTAGACCTAGTGGATTGATGATGTTTAAGGACCCATGACACCCTAAGAAGGTGTATGGTAGGATTAGACTAGCTTTGTGGTGTTTGAAAGTGTTTTGATGGGAGATGGAACTAGTTTGGAGACTTGAAAATGGTTTTTGAAACAATAAGATTACCTACTGTCCCTATTTTAATTTCGTGGGAAAATCAGTAGATGGTGGCCAAGTTTTGACCAAATATTTAGAAAATACATTCAAAAACGAAACTTTAGGCGAAAGAACGGATTAAAACGAGTTTATAACGAAGGAGATATGATTTTTGCAAATTTAACGACGAAAACTATTTCTTATAAAACTGCTTGCTGTTTGGCAGAATACGACGGGTAAATAGAGGCATTAAACGTAACCTAGAGGAGCCGAGTTATCAAAAATATATTAGTATATACAAAGACGAATCCGTGGACATAAAGAACAAGGAAAACCAGCTTAAAACGACCAAGTTATAACCATTCTAACATTGTCAAACTATATATATATATATGGACACAAATAAAAATAATAACTTACGCACTAAACGGTATATTTTCTAGAAAATATTACTAAGGACTATTTTCTTATCAAATGAATACGTATGACCCAAGAGAATACTTATACGACTTAACGACGTATTTCAAGGTTTTCAATACAAGAAATTTAACGCTAACATTTTCTTACGAGATAACACGACAAGTTATACACTCCTATATATGGACTTATTTTTCCAAGTATGGAAACTATTTTACTATAACGATAACTAGTATTTCCAAATTACGAGTGGTATTGGTATCATGTGCATGTGCATTCATTACATCACGACATGATCTAAATTAGATCACTATCATTCATTTTAGGTTGCGGATAGTGTTCGCTCCCTGTTGTCCTTATCATTACGCATATTTGTATCTTCACTCCAGGTGAGTCATAGCCCCACTTTTACTCTTTATACTTGTTTTAACTCTTTGGGGGAGATACATGCTCAACTACTTACATACTTGTACAAATACTTAAAACATACTTTCTTGATACTTGAAACATTCATACTTGACTTCTTTATACTTGATGGTCTTATACTTGATGTCATACATACGTGATTGTGCTATGCTTAACTGTGTTATACCATACTGTGATGGTGTATTCTTGAGACTTCCAATGGCCCCAGATTAAGTTGCTGGACACAACCATTGAGACATACATACATACTTCCAATGGCCCCAGATTAAGTTGCTGGACACAACCATTGAGACATACATACAAACGTGAGGTCTTCGGAGATGAAGTGTAGACTCACGACTAATTGCTTAACTATTGTGATAAACTTATACATGTTTGATCTTATTACATTTATTAGCAGTGGGTTGTGAACACACAGGTTACAAGTCTCTTATGGCGGGACTTGTAACTGAGTGGATTTACGATGCCTTTGCTGTGTGACCATTTTCTATAAACTTTATTTATTAAACAACTCTATGAACTCACCAACCTTAGTGTTGACACTTTTAAGCATGTTTATCTCAGGTTAGAAGGGCGATAGCAGGTATGTGGAGCGGAGAGTCTTAGGGCATGCATTTTGAAGACTTTCGCTTTTATCTTTTACCATTCGATACTTTTTAAAAACTTATGTACTATTCTAATTCGGGATCTTTTGGTTTGTAAACTATGACTTTTATCTATTCGAATGGTAACTTTTTAAAACGTCTCATTTAGAGTTCGTTTTCTATACCTTGTACTTTGTGCCCTGAAGTAGCATCCCAATGACACAGTCTTCCGCTGCGGTATTTTGGGGGTGTTACAGATTGGTACCAGAGCCTTGGTTATAGAGAACTAGGTTGTTTTTAGAGTCTAGACTATAACTACATACATTTAGACTCTCCTCCCTATCGCCTTGCATTTTTCATACACGTACGCTTGCTGATAATTTTCTTAGACCTACGCTATTAGGTATTTTGTGGTACCGATGGGGAAGTCCCAAAATCTAGGCAAGTTATCTGAAACATGGAGCTCGGTAATAACTGATCATTTAACTTAATCTTGTGACAGTTCTTGTTTGATGAGACATGAGACTAAGTTAAATGAAGGTTATTACTTAGCTGTAGAGATTTGATGATTTGCCCGAGGATGGGAGTTCTCTTGAAGTTACTCTTTAGAAGCCGTTAGAAACTAGACTACCCAGTGACTTTAGCACTTAAGGGAGAATCCTTTGTTCCCTCGTACTGAGCGTGACATTCCCTAGATACCCATTTAAGCAACGTCTACCACTGAGATATGTGTGCCTGGTGATATGTACACCTGTGAAAGGAAACATTTATAATTGTGGTGGCCAACATAATTATAAGTGCTTCACGACACACGTGGACATATGACTATGCATATGTAGATCGGTGTTGGCACGACTTAGGAGACAATTGGTGGCACGGTATTATATATGAGGATGTTAAGTATAGACTTTGGTTAATCAACGGTTTTCCCTCAACTCTGACGTTCACTAAATGTCCTTCCTCTCAGGAAATCATGGCACCAAAGAGAGTGACTCGTAGCTCTGGTCGAGGAGGCGCAACACCAAGGGGTGGAAGGACTGGTGGACGTGGAGGTAGAGGAGGTAGAGGAGCTGCTCATGACACTAGTAACCCAAGTAACGATGGTGGAAGAACTGGTGGACGTGGAGGTAGAGGAGGTGGTCACGGCGTTGAAAACAATGATAACAACAACAGTGGAAATACTGATTTTGAAGCCATCATCGCTCGACAACTTGAAAACTTTCTCCCCACTATTGTCACTCAAGTTGGCGATCATATGAATAACTTGGCAAATCACGAAAGCGGAATTAACAACACCAATGGTATAAGCCAGAATGGTAATGGCAACAACAACATTAGGACTGGATGTACGTATAAGGAATTTACATCATGTAAGCCAATTGAGTTCGATGGTGTAGGAGGCGCGTTAGGGTATACTCGATGGGTTGAAAAGATGGAGTCGGTGATCGACATTAGTGACTGTGCACCACATCAAATGGTGAAGTACTCCGTATGCTTGCTATCAGGAAAAGCATTGACATGGTGGAATACGCAGGTTCAAGCTAGGGGTAGAGAGGCAGCTGTAGGTATGACATGGGATGATTTTAAGGCATTACTGAAGGAGGAATACTGCCCGGACAATGAAATGCAGAAGCTGGAGGATGAACTTTATCATCACTCTATGATAGGGGTTGGACATGCAGCCTATACAGATCGATTCCATGAGTTAGCCAGACTAGTTCCACACCTAGTTACCCCTGAGTCCAAGAGGATCGAGAGGTACATATATGGTCTTGTCACAGAAATTCGTGGGACTGTGAAAGCAACTGAGCCTTCTACAATCCAGAGTGCAATATTGAGAGCAGGGACTCTGACAGATGAGATGGTTAGAAATGGAAGCTTGAAGAACAGTGATAAAAGGAAGGGAACAAGCGAGTCAAACAAGCATATGGGCGCTATAGCTGACAACAAAAGGGCAAGGACCTTTGCGGCGACTAGTTCTGGTCAGAGAGAGTATTTAGGCCAGCATCCTAAATGTACGAAATGTAATTTTCATCACCAAAAGACTGTGCCCTGCCGTATATGTGCTAATTGCAGACAGTCTGGTCATTATGCAAACCAGTGTAGAGAACCAGTGAATGTGGGCAATATGACGAACAATCAAAAGACATGCTATGAGTGTAACAGCCCGGATCACTTTCGGAACACCTGTCCTAAGTTGAAAAGGAATCTTAACCAAGGAGGCAATCGTCCAAAATTAGCAGCAGCAATTGAAGGGCCACAAGATGAGGCCGTTGAGATTCCACCCGCGCGTGGCAGAGCTTACTTCCTAGGAAATCCTATCACCTAACATGTTCACGATAGCATAACGGGTACATTCTCTTGAACAACTATATTATTTTCGTAGCACTTAAGTCTTGGTATAGAACTTATACACAACCCCGACTAATCTGAGACCTAGCATCGTTAACCTAGTTATATTGATAGTAGATGATTTGATTGGTGTAAGCAACTCTAACGAGTTTGGGAAGGAATGAGTTGAACACTAGGAACATATGTGGAATGAATGAGCTGAACTTCGGGACGAAGTTCCCTTAAGGGGTAGAGACTGTCACAACCCGTAATTTTAGGTCATTTTTCCAAACCTCGACAATTTACTATTCACAAGTTACTATTCATCATTTACTATTCATCGATCACTATTCATCATTTTTGAGGTCAATTAGACATTCCGAGACACATTCAGAAATTTTACTATTCACCTGACACTATTCATTTCCGAGAGAAAACCACTATTCACGTGCATTACTCATGTCGTCGTAAATTTAGTTTACGAGTGTTCAAATTCGCGTAACCGTATTGGTTCAGGAGCGAATTCATGCATTATTATCAGGGACATTTCATACGGACTAGAAATAGTCTGCATATCATCATTAGGGCACTTGCATACTATTCCACTCGTAGGATAACTAAATTAATACTTTTGGTACAATTAACGATTTACGTAAGTTTATTCTAAATAAACACTAATACGCGAACTATAAATGTGTCTAACATGTCCGACACTCCCGACTATTATCCCAATGTATTTTTATATTCATTTTAATAATATAAAAATTATAATATTAATTTACCCGGTATTTTGGAAATTATTTATTACGTATCGTACGTCTAACTTTTTAACGACGGTTTTCACAAAAATTAAACAATAATTACCCAAACTCTCCGTACTTGTACCCGACATATTTTTACAATTTTTACGACTTTATTACGTCCCGAATAACTTCAATAAAATTTATTTCTAACAAACCCGGTACCCGATTAAACCTAAAACTAACATAACTACACTTTACCACTAATTTCCCCTAATTAAACCCAAGACAACCCCCCCCCCTTTCCCCTCCTTTATGGGCCGGCCAACCCCCCCCCCCCCCCCCCCCCCCATGGTCCAAAAATATCTAACCTCACCAACCTAATTAAATGCCCACCAAACTATTGTCTCTAAGTATAAATTAAACCTTTTCATCCATTATTACCACAAAAATCATTTTTCTAAGTTCAAGCAAACTTCTTTCTCTCATTTCTCTTAAGGTGTGTTCGAACTAGGGTGTTCAAGGAGCAAGAACAACAAGATTTTACAAGATCTAAGCATAAACTTGTTTATATAATCATCCTTGTTAGGGTTTTGAAATAAAAACTCAAGGATTAGTAGGTTTTTTTCATCATCTAAACTCCCTAAACCATCAAGTAAGTTAACAAACTCATTTTTATGATTTTTACAAGTTATTACCATGTTTATATATTTTTCTTACAAGAACTCATGCATAAAATGGTCATACCACTCTATTTTGTATATATATTTAACTTTGAGCCCTAGAAATGAACACATGAGTAACCCTTGTTAGACCTAGTGGATTGATGATGTTTAAGGACCCATGACACCCTAAGAAGGTGTATGGTAGGATTAGACTAGCTTTGTGGTGTTTGAAAGTGTTTTGATGGGAGATGGAACTAGTTTGGAGACTTGAAAATGGTTTTTGAAACAATAAGATTACCTACTGTCCCTATTTTAATTTCGTGGGAAAATCAGTAGATGGTGGCCAAGTTTTGACCAAAGATTTAGAAAATACATTCAAAAACGAAACTTTAGGCGAAAGAACGGATTAAAACGAGTTTATAACGAAGGAGATATGATTTTTGCAAATTTAACGACGAAAACTATTTCTTATAAAACTGCTTGCTGTTTGGCAGAATACGACGGGTAAATAGAGGCATTAAACGTAACCTAGAGGAGCCGAGTTATCAAAAATATATTAGTATATACAAAGACGAATCCGTGGACATAAAGAACAAGGAAAACCAGCTTAAAACGACCAAGTTATAACCATTCTAACATTGTCAAACTATATATATATATATATGGACACAAATAAAAATAATAACTTACGCACTAAACGGTATATTTTCTAGAAAATATTACTAAGGACTCTTTTCTTATCAAATGAATACGTATGACCCAAGAGAATACTTATACGACTTAACGACGTATTTCAAGGTTTTCAATACAAGAAATTTAACGCTAACATTTTCTTACGAGATAACACGACAAGTTATACACTCCTATATATGGACTTATTTTTCCAAGTATGGAAACTATTTTACTATAACGATAACTAGTATTTCCAAATTACGAGTGGTATTGGTATCATGTGCATGTGCATTCATTACATCACGACATGATCTAAATTAGATCACTATCATTCATTTTAGGTTGCGGATAGTGTTCGCTCCCTGTTGTCCTTATCATTACGCATATTTGTATCTTCACTCCAGGTGAGTCATAGCCCCACTTTTACTCTTTATACTTGTTTTAACTCTTTGGGGGAGATACATGCTCAACTACTTACTTACTTGTACAAATACTTAAAACATACTTTCTTGATACTTGAAACATTCATACTTGACTTCTTTATACTTGATGGTCTTATACTTGATGTCATACATACGTGATTGTGCTATGCTTAACTGTGTTATACCATACTGTGATGGTGTATTCTTGAGACTTCCAATGGCCCCAGATTAAGTTGCTGGACACAACCATTGAGACATACATACATACTTCCAATGGCCCCAGATTAAGTTGCTGGACACAACCATTGAGACATACATACAAACGTGAGGTCTTCGGAGATGAAGTGTAGACTCACGACTAATTGCTTAACTATTGTGATAAACTTATACATGTTTGATCTTATTACATTTATTAGCAGTGGGTTGTGAACACACAGGTTACAAGTCTCTTATGGCGGGACTTGTAACTGAGTGGATTTACGATGCCTTTGCTGTGTGACCATTTTCTATAAACTTTATTTATTAAACAACTCTATGAACTCACCAACCTTAGTGTTGACACTTTTAAGCATGTTTATCTCAGGTTAGAAGGGCGATAGCAGGTATGTGGAGCGGAGAGTCTTAGGGCATGCATTTTGAAGACTTTCGCTTTTATCTTTTACCATTCGATACTTTTTAAAAACTTATGTACTATTCTAATTCGGGATCTTTTGGTTTGTAAACTATGACTTTTATCTATTCGAATGGTAACTTTTTAAAACGTCTCATTTAGAGTTCGTTTTCTATACCTTGTACTTTGTGCCCTGAAGTAGCATCCCAATGACACAGTCTTCCGCTGCGGTATTTTGGGGGTGTTACACATATAGTGTATCTTACATATAATGTGGCTGTGTTTTGTACTTTGTCAATGGTAACTCTTATCTTTATAGAAACATGTCACACCTTTTGCCAATCTTAAGCTAAAACTATATAATTGCCAACAATTATGTAATTCATACCATGTATAAATTTAGAGAATAGATTTACCATCGGGTTTGACCAAAACTTTCACTATACAAACTATATTGTGAATAAAAGAACCACCTAAATGTGAGACCATAAATAAACATTTGAGGTTAAATATATTTCAGATTACACAATTGTGATTAACATAAACAGTTGGTAGTAACCTTTGTACAAAGCCTAAATATACATCTTTCCGGTGAGATCCCTAATTATAAACAAACTAAAATATCAGTTTAAACTTATAATTATAACTAAATAGAAAAATGAAAACCTCAATAAACAAATTTCACACATAATAGAAATTAGTATATATGCAATCGAGTTTAAAATCACCATTAATGGTGGTATTGGAGGATCTAAGAATTCGGATAAACAACCCCTCAATTTAACCCATCAATATCCCGAATTTATGATTAAATGGATAAAGATTGTTACCTGATTGTTGAAAAATTCCAAATACAAGTCATCCACTGTGAATAAGTACAAAGTGATTTAGGGTTCATGTATATGTGGGTCTGGTAGGTGAAAAGAAGAAAAAGAAGCCAAGTGAAAAAGAAAAAAAATGAGAGGGAGAAATCCCGCTCAATGCTGGCATGAAAAATCAAATAAATAAAGCAATTTTTTTTTTTTTTTTTTTTTTTTTAAATTTAAAGAGCATTGATATATGGGGCTAAGGGTAGGGCTGAGCAAACGGACCGGACCGGACCGACAAAACCGACCGGACCGGACCGACCACATTCGGTCCGGTCCTCGGTCTAAGCTTTTTGGCTAATTCGGTCCTCGGTCCGGTACGGTCCGGTCCGGTCCAGACCGACCAAAAACCCGAAAAAACTTGCCAAATCTTGCCTAATTGGACCGGACCGACCGAAGACCGACCGGACCGACCACATTCGGTCCGGTCTCGGTCTATGGTTTTTCCGGTTCTCGGTCTTCGGTCCGGTCCGGTCTTGGTCGGTCCGGTCCGGTTTTTGGACCGTGATCACCCTTAGCTAAGGGTGCTCATCGAGCGAAAACCAGACCGGACCGGACCGGGACCGGACCAGACCGGGACTGGACCGGACCGGGACCGGACCGAGACCGGACAGAACCGAGACCGGATCCGGCAAAAAATGTAGACCGAGACCGGACCGAATGTGGTCGGTCCGGTCTCAGTCCGGTCCGGTCTCGGTCCAAATAGGCTAAATGTCTGGTTTTTAAGCCGGACCAAGAACGAAATTATGAAAAACCTAGACCGAGACCAGACTGAATGTGGTCGGTCTGGTCCGTTTGCTCACCCCTATATGGGGGTGTTTGTTTCGACTTATATAGCCACCTTATGAGCTTATTTGATTTCGGCTTATATTTCATAAGCCCCAATTTGCCGTCTTTTTTCAAGACTTATGGGCTTATATGAGTTTATCATATCATAATAAACTAACAAAAGCCTACAAGTCTCAAAATAAGCCATAAAATAAGGGCTTATGAAATGTAATTCAAAACAAAAATAAGGTCATAAGCCACATATAAGCTTAAACAAATACTTCCATCATACTACCCTTTTTTTTTTACTCACGTCAAAACATGACAATTGGATTCCATATACTCATCATTTTATCCAATCGCTTTTCATTTCATGGGTAAGCATACAAGTAGGAAGATATTGTAGGAACATTCAGCATTTTCCTTATTTAAAACATGATGTAGAGCCCTTTTTTCATTTTATAATCGGGTTGTATGGTTGTGGATTTGAGGGAAATCTCTATATAGCCCGGTTTCTTATAAACATGGCTTTGTTAAGGGGACTCTATTCGGAAATCTGTAGTAGTGAATTCTAAGGCACGTACACCTGTTATTAAATATGTTAGGATCATCAAAGGAAAACCTGAAGATATCTGTTATAAGTGTAAATTAAAAGATATGTGCCTCCGTAAACCTACAAAATTGAAAGAATGCAAACAATCATAGCTAGAATAGTTGGATGACTCGGATAGTGAAAGTTCAATTTTATTTTTGGGGGAAATAAAAGGTGAGGTTAGGTTTTGTGAGAAGCTGGTGCTGGGTTGTAACTATGTCGAGAGATAATAGGAGGGGAAAAGCAGATCTAGTAAAAATGTTGAGAGGGGAATAGCAATAGTTTTGCTTTGGGCTTAACAAAGGGCGGGATGTACACAAAAATAAAAAATTAGGCGAAAAAAAGGAAGGGAAAGTGCTAAATATATTGTATGATTTATTGTATGTGACCGATTGGTTTTACTTTAAACACCATATGGTCACTTCCAGTCAAACCAATCGGTCACTTCAAATAAGGATATTTTGTTCAAAAACAGATGAAATCGGTCGAAAAGGTCGAAATCCGTTGAACACGGCCGCAATCGGTCGTAGTTGGTCTAAAACGGTTTAAATCCATCGAAATCTGTCAAAAGTTGCCAAAATCGGTAAAAAACTAACGAAATCGGTCAAAATCGGTTGGCAACGGTAAAAAGGGATGAAAACCGTTACAAATAGATGAAAACATAAAAAAATACAAAACGTACAAAAATGTTGTATAGTATTTGTCTTAGCTTACAAAACCTAATGCACATTACCCATATGAATTAGCCATTATTACCATTCATTCATGGGTTCCATTACACTGTAAGCCACTACAACCCAGTGCACATGACCCATGACCCATGTTAATTACCAATTGTCGATCACCAGTCATGTATTGGTCGATAACATGACACTATAAGCCACTACAATCCAATGCACATGACCCATTACCCATGTTAATTACCCATTGTCAACAGTCATGGATGTGTCATAACATGACACTCTAAGCAACTATAACCAATGCATATGACCCATATGATGTCAAATACTCATTAATGAATATGACCAGTGATAATCTATTGCACATGACCCATGACCCATGTGAATTAGCCATTATCACCGGTCATGCATGGGTGGCACCGACTTGGTAGGTGTATACCGTTTGTCACAGACACTAAGAAGCAAGTATCCAGGGACCTCCTGATCATGTTATCCGGGATCGAGAAAGTTTGAACTTGGCTTGAGCTTGACTCAAAAAGCTAGATTTATTTGTAAAGATGAAAGGTATGAGGAATTTATACGGATTATAGCTAACGAGCGGTTATAGCTTATATTTAGGCATAAAGCAAATCAACACAATATACTTTACATACCACTTCCATTCGAGATAAGAATTAAGAAAGTTGATCACATCAGTCTATCGATCAACTATACCTTGAATGTCTTGCCAACATGGGAAATTCCCAATGCATTAGTTGTGTGCGGTTTTTATTTGTATTCGTGTGTTGGGGTGAGGATCGGGTCAAAACCGGAACGGACCAGATCGAGACCGTTTTAGCCAAAAACTACGGACCGAGGACCGGATCGAATGCGTTCAGTCCGGTCCGGCCCTTTCCTTTGGCCTGTCTAGTCCAAGAAGGCATTATTGGTCAGTTGTACGTAAGACCGAACCGAGGACCGAGGCCCGAACATGAGGTATAGTATGGAATGAGGACCGGACCAAAATATGTTCGGTCTGGTTTGTTCCGGTTTCTCGATTCAGTCTGGTCCACAGTCCGATATGCTCACCCCTATCCGTGTGTTTATAGTTATGTTTTGTCTGTTAGTTTACTTTATTTCGTTTGTTTTTTTAGCTTCTTTATGTTCATTTGTGCCCTAATGACTTGAGTCTCACTTTTCTAAATAAATGAAATAAATCCGTATGTCAAGCTTCTATTTTCGTTTGCCTCTTTACCTTATCAAATCAAATAACCGAATTTGTAAGCCTCATTCTTCAATCACATCTATATGACACGAATTATTTTAAGATTTCTAATTTTTATAAAATCAAAGATTTTCATGTTTTAATTATATTTGCGATTTTTTAAAAAGTGATTTTCTCCAAAAGTTATATTCCCCCCTCCACATTTTCACAAGCCCCGCCCCAAATTTTCCCCAAAATCAAATTATCCCTCCATACGTTTTCCTCAAAATTCATTTTCATTTTCCAATCACCCTCCCTCTCTTTCTCTTACTTTCTCAATGTGATCATTTGTATTGTGGTTTGTATTAATTATTTGATTTTATGAATCATTATCAGAAGGCTGAGGGATGAATTTTAAGGGTCAATGAAGTGAAGTCGAGAGGTGGGATGTCAAATTTTGGCCGTGACAATTTTTGACATAATAATAACAGAGATCTGGAGTTGGACAAGGGTAGAGATAGAGATAGAGACTATGGCCGTGTGAGGGATAGATCTAGGGATCAAAATAGAGAATGGTCTGGAGATCGGGATCAGGGTAAAGAAAGAGGATATGACTGTGCGGGTGATATTGATCGGACAGGAGAACGTTTCATTAACAGGGACAGGGAACATGATCGAGATAAGCCCATCCATTCTCACTTCTTCTTTCTACCACATTAACACGGTATTTCAAACATCTTATTATTAATTTATTACACAGGTAAGCCTACCAGTTAACGCGTTTCCTGTATCCGTCCCGTGGCATGCTAGCCATAGTCAAGCTTTCAACCTAACAGATGACTTGCCCAAAAATGTTTCACGAATTCTGAACCAGGGTTATTGGATATGTTGTTGAGCACACATACAATCATTGTTTGGTCACTATGTTGCAATTTAAGGAATTTGTATTTGTATTTTAACATTAGATTTGGAAGCCTTGTAATGTTGCCAGAAAAAGAGTTTATGAACTTGAGAAATTTACAATAGTTAATTGATCATTCTTTAATTGTATCAAGATCTATTTAGATGACTCTTTAATAAAAAAAATGTTATGCATTAGACTTTTTTGTGGACATATTTAATTATTTATGTAACCTAAGTTTACTGATATCCTTTCAGCTTCTGTACATTTTGAGTCGGCATTAGGACCTGAAAGAAGTATACATCTTGGACCTTCATCGACTCCGAATGCTCCTTTAAATGTATTACCATCAGATGCAGCAGGTATGCTTTGACTTCTGAGGTCAAATGTAATATTTCTCAAAGTCAAACCTGATACGAGTTTTGTTATAAATTGAAGATTGAATGATTTTTAAGGTTTTAATATTCAAAACAGACAGAACAAATCAGCTTAGCGTTAAATTGAAAACTAGAAGTAGTTATACCGAGATTGATATAATTGTTGCGACAACATATATTAGAGTTTTTGTGTTAAAATGTGATAACTTTTTGCAGCACCAGTTACATCAATCCCAGAAGGGTCACCACCAAGTCTACCACTCATCCAGCCAACCATCCCTATAACCGTGCCACCAATTCCTCAACCGGGACCTACTACCAAGTCCCCTGCCTACCCGCCAACAACTCCGAGTAATTTGCAAACTGATTATAGTCTTTTAATGAGGCGGGCGAAAAAATAGATTTATGTTTTCATACTAAATACTTTTAGCACCTCTATTAACTTGTTTTTGTCTTGAATGCAGTACAAATAACACCACCGCTAGTAGAAGTGGTTCAAAATCCGCCACCGGCAGCTCAAGCGCCACCACCATCTATAACTCAAGTGCCACCACCATCTATATCTCAAGTGCCACCTTCTATGCCCCAATCACCACCACTGTCCATATTGACTGATGTGCTTACATTTAAACTATGTAATGTAATCTTTTGGTATAT
Organism: Artemisia argyi; assembly: GCA_030686995.1. Taxonomy (NCBI): domain Eukaryota; kingdom Viridiplantae; phylum Streptophyta; class Magnoliopsida; order Asterales; family Asteraceae; genus Artemisia; species Artemisia argyi. The sequence continues at coordinate 1,824,919 of CM060680.1, forward strand.
AGTTAGAAATCTGATTTTGTACATATAATGTGCAGAGCCTGTTGCATCGCCCCCAACCACATTGCCAATGGCACCACCACCTTTTCACTTGCCACATAATGATATATCTATTACTTTATGTTTCGACATTCTTATTATTCGTGTTTTAGTATATGAATTAAAATGGCTTGTTTTGCAGTTCCTGCTGAGATACCGCCAAGCACATTGCCAAGTTCACAGCCAGCTATGCCACCTACAATGCCCGTACCTCCTTCTAACATGACAGGTGACTACACAAAAAACATAGTTTTTATCTGTTACAGCTAAGTACCTCGTTACCATTACTATGCCTAGTCAAGTTCTGCATTCACTTCGGGATGGAGGTTGTAAAATAGAGTGATATGTTGCACATCATGAGTAATATTTTGATATTTTCATTATTAATGTCAAGCAGCCCTTGTGGCGTCACCTCCAAGCACATTACCAATAAATCCACCTCCAAGTCCGCCTATATTAACTGTACCTCCGCCAAATTTAGCTACACCCCGTAAGATTTTTGTTTGTTATAAACTTTTTAATAGCACTTTGATTTCTCCATGACGCGTTCTCATAAAATTTGCTATTCAGCCCCTGCAGCGTCACCTCCTAGCACGTTACCAATCAATCCACGTCCAAGTCCGCCTATAATGACTGTTCCTCCCCCAAGTTTACCTACACCCCATAAGATTTGTGTTTGTTATAAAATTTTTAATAGCATTTTGATTTCTCCCTAATGTGTGTTTATAAATTCTACTAATCAGCCCCTGTGGTGTCATCTCCTATGAGCATGGATTTCTATCCTATACAACAAACATTACTCTTAGGTAAAGTGTATTTAGATCATCGGATTTATAAAGTTAAATTGTTGCTTAAAAGAATTTATTAATCTGATCATAGTTAACACAGTATATATTTAGCAATTTATAATAAATGGAGAATCGTGTCTCAGCCCAACAATCTTTTAACTTGTACAAATAATTAGTTTTTTTATGCTTTATAGAACCTGTCTAACCCACCAATTCTGCGACACATAAGAAATACAGTTTTAGTGCTCCTTTTTTTTGCAATTTCCGTCTTTAAGAGATTATGGTAATTACTATCTTCGTGTATTTTATTTCAGGATAAAGAATTATGTTTGGAACTAGTTAGCTCTCTCATCATCGAGCGAAGACCTCTCCCAATGGTTTTCAGGGCAATAGATGTATTGGTCGGCTCTTTTGCACATTCAGTCAAAACAGGCAATTATCCAAAGGGTAAAACTGTCAAAAGTGAACCTGCTACTGGGGTCGACAGTAGAACTGTACCCAATTCTGGCAATTCAACTTCAGACTCCGAAGATAATGCTAATTTTAAGAAGGCAAAGGACAAATTTCTTGACATCAATTCTTCTAGTGTCAATATCGACAGAGAAAGTATAGTGGGTGCCGAAGCTTCTAGAACTGTAGATCATTCAGTGCCTTCAGAATCTCAACAACCACTTAATGCTAATGTTTCTAAACCACAAGAGTCGCAAGTTACTTCAGCAGCCATTCCACCTGATGAGCTGTACAGCTTTGTATTTGCTTCTATGGAGGAAGAGATGATTGCTAACGCTTCTTATTTGTTTGCCATCATTGTCGAGTTCATTAGAAGGTAACTGGTTCTTTAGCTTAACTTGGTGAAAAGAACTATAAATTTGGTTTTCGACTTTTCATTGAATGAGTTGGTGTCAATTTAAATGGTTACAAATTGATACTCATGAGTTGTTGAAGGTCGTCAAGATTATGCGTCTTTTGCTTTTAACACGTTACGCATTCTGAATCTTCAGTGTTTCCTCCATATATTTGATAGTCCTTATGTCTCTTTTGCAGTGCCAACTTGGAGAAAATAAAATTACACTCTAATATCTAAGTTTTGGCTGTGCGGCTGCTTGCCCGGAATGAATGATATGCTGAACTTGGATTGCTTATTCTGAATAAGGTAGACTTGTATGTACTTTGTTTGATTTTGACTCTTATTTATTGCGCCGATTATTTGCAAGATGATTGCAAGCAAACAGGTAAGTTAAGCATGAATGTTAAAAAAAATGAAATGATGCAGTTGTCGATAGTCGGATGTATTTGAGTTATGGCTATTTTATTTTATATATTTAAGAAATATATACCAACAGAAAGTGATTATCCTAATCAACGACACCAAAGGTAACTGGTAATAGCAGCGTTGATGAGGATGCCGAAACACGTGTTGCTGGATGTGAGAAAGTTACGAGCATTCAGAAGTCTAATGGACTTGCAACTTTGGAAAAGGAAATGGGAATAAGTGTAAGTAATAAAACATTCCCCTGATATTTTTGAATTCTACATACATGTCTTATTTACCGTGTTTTATATATATAGGAACCTAAATTAAGAACGAAGCGCACCTAAATTAAGAACGAAGCGCAAAAACGTTTACGTCTCTATTGATGGCATGCAAAGGGAAGCTAAGAAGATCAAGACTAAGAAGTCGTTAAATTATTGAGAATTTTATTATGTACGACATTACAATTTTATATACATTCCGATTTTATTGTATTTGAATTCATTTTGATATTATATATATATTTGAATTTGTTTTGATATATATTGATTTCTTATATGTGACTAAAAGATGCATTTAGTCACAATTATTAGCACTTTTGGTCACTATGTGCTTAATTCGTTGTGTGACTAAATATTACAAAAGGCTACACAAACAAAAAATTCATGTGACCATTAGATGATCAATAGTCACACAAAACACACATTTCTTCACTTTAAACACCATATGGTCACACTTATTCACACTTTTGGCCACTTTATGATTTATTGTATGTGACTAAATACCCAAAAGAAAAATGCTTTGTGTGACTAAATGTAACAAAAAGCCACACAAAAATAAAATTCATGTGGCCATTGGATGATCAATAGTCACACAAAACACACATTTCTTCACTTTAAACACCATATGGTCACACTTATTCACACTTTTGGCCACTTTATGATTTATTGTATGTGACTAAATACCCAAAAGAAAAATGCTTTGTGTGACTAAATGTAACAAAAGGCCACACAAAAATAAAATTCATGTGGCCATTGGATGATCAATAGTCACACAAAACACACATTTCTTCACTTTAAACACCATATGGTCACACTTATTCACACTTTTGGCCACTTTATGCTTAATCGTATGTGACTAAATACCCAAAAGAAACATGCTTTGTGTGTCTAAATGTTGCAAAAGGACACACAAACATACAATTCATGTGGCCATTGGATGATCAATAGTCACACAAAACACACATTTCTTCACTTTAAACACCATATGGTCACACATATTCACACTTTTGGCCACTTTATGCTTAATTGTATGTGACTAAATACCCAAAAGTAACATGCTTTGTGTGACTAAATGTTGCAAAAGGCCACACAAATATACAATTCATGTGGCCATTGGATGATCAATAGTCACACAAAGCACACATTTCTTCACTTTAAACACCATATGGTCACACATATTCACACTTTTGACCACTTTATGCTTAATTGTATGTGACTAAATACCCAAAAGAAACATGCTTTGTGTGACTAAATGTTGCAAAAGGCCACACAAACATGCAATTCATGTGGCCATTGGATGATCAATAGTCACACAAAACACACATTTCTTCACTTTAAACACCATATGGTCACACATATTCACACTTCTGGCCACTTTATGCTTAATTGTATGTGACTAAATACCCAGCAGATTCATGCTTTGTGTGACTAAATGTTGCAAAATGCCACACAAACATACAATTCATGTGGCCATTGGATGTTCAATAGTCACAGAAAACACACATTTCTTCACTTTAAACACCATATGGTCACACATATTCACACTTTTGGCCACTTTATGCTTAATTGTATGTGACTAAATACCCAAAGGAAACATGCTTTGTGTGACTAAATGTTACAAAAGGCCACACAAACATACAATTCATGTGGCCATTGGATGATCAATAGTCACACAAAACACACATTTCTTCACTTTAAACACCATATGGTCAAGCATATTCACACTTTTGGCCACTTTATGCTTAATTGTATGTGACTAAATACCCAAAAGAAACATGCTTTGTGTGACTAAATGTTACGAAAGGCCACACAAACATGCAATTCATGTGGCCATTGGATGATCAATAGTCACATAAAACACACATTTCTTCACTTTAAACACCATATGGTCACACATATTCACACTTTTGGCCACATTATGCTTAATTGTATGTGACTAAATATATAAAAATAAAATGTTTTGTGTGACTATACAGTGTTTATGGTCACTAATACTGCTTAATCCAACGAAATTTGTACCAAATTAGTCACACATATTTAGGTGTTGGTTACTGTTTTGTAATCGAGACTAAAAATAACTCGAACATGTGACCATAGGTACCCTATGGTCACGCGACCTTTTGTCACACACACTCGAAAAATTGTATGTGACTATATGTATTTCGTCACACATATTGGGTGTAGCCAAATCCAGTTTTTGTTCTAGTGAAAGGAGGTGTGCGCATGCCAATAATCCTTGGAGCACCATTCCTCACCACCGCGAGAGCTGTCATTAGGTATAAAAAAAGGGAAATTGAACTTAAGTCAGGAAAAAGAAAGATTAGCTTTCCTATGACCCCACGATGTGTGCAAGAAAGCCTGATGAAAAGAAAGCTCAAAAACAACATTGACACATCGCCTAATCATGTTCAAGAAAAAATCCTTGAATGGGAAAAAAGAATCAAAAGCTACAAAGAAACTAAGCCTGAGAGAGGCAAAAGCTGCAATAAAGTTCATGTCAAGTTTGAATGTAGTCAACCGATGGAGAATCATGTACCATTTGCAGAAGGAGACTTGGTACTCTTAAGGCATTTAGAGATAAAAGTACCTCCCGACGAGCCGAGTCCCTGGTGGCATGGACCATTCACAATTAAAAGCATACGCCAAGATGGGATAGCTACCTTGAGCAGTAAAAGAGGAGGGGAGGTGACTGCGAGTGTCGATCGATTGAAACACCACCACCCCGATAGCGAGGATCATAATTATATGGGATACGTCATCTCGAGAGACGAGGTCACGTGATAGCCCATGACCTTGAGTCTAGCTACAAGACTCGTAAATAAAGAAAAGCGCTTCTTGGGAGGCAACCCATGTTTTGTGTGTTTTTATTTGTTTGATGTTATTTGTTTCCGTATGCATGTTTTATTTTTATTGTTGGTAGATCATGTTTCAAATTAAATTATGAAAATGCTTTATTTTGTTGTTTAACTTCATCTTAACTTCATATAAAGGTATTTTGGAAAAGCTAAGTGTAAGAGGAAACCCCAAATTTGTTTCTAAGAACGAAAATGATCTTGATTCGCCACAATATTAAATGAGCATGTATATTAGTATTTGTTAGAGTCAAATGCTTGTATCGAGTAATAATGATGTTTTGCAGGATTTTCCAGGAAATAGGACATAAGTTTTCCCAGAAATTTTTCGAAAACCTAACATAAAGATTTCTGCAGGTCACTTCTGACGGCGTCAGGGTTTAACACCTGACGACGTAACATGTAAAATTCTGGAAATTTTGCGAGTTTTTTTTTTCTAACGGAGTCTTAAAAGTTTTTGTTGATTCTTTAGTCTTGTAAACTCCAGGAAATCTGCAAACATTCATTCCACAAGCATTATATCTTAAATTGCTTTCTAGGATTTGTTAGTATATATAGATTGCCGCCGATTTTACGCGAGGTTGCCTTGATTGTTTTCTCAGTTTTAACAGGTTATATATGACAAGAAGATGATTTATATTTCTAGAAGGGAAGCTTTGAACATTCTTTTTCTTGGAGGTAGATCTAACCTTGTTAACACACTATCCACACCGAACAAATCAGGGGAGTATTTGTTTTCATTCTTTTACGTATTTTACTTTTACATTCTTTAATTGAACATTGGGGACAATGTTCATCCTAAGTGTAAGGGGAGGGTAAATGATGATACCTTATAGGATACTATTGCACTTGAGTTTGTTTGTTCGATGGTAGGTGTGTAATAAAACTAAGAGAAATACTTGTTAGTGTAATTTTAGCGCCAAATTTAAATTTTTTTACAACATTTAGGAGTGAAACTTTAGCCTTAACAAGCATCTCATGGATAGGAGTTGTATGACTAGCACAAAACCGTACCATTCAGAAAAATTTTCCACCCAAATATGTGAGGTTCGCCTTTAGATTTGATAGGAAAAGCATTTATTATTAGTGCTTATGAGTGTACCGGTAGTATTTAGATTCTAGAACTTGCGTTAGTGATGCATCCCGAGACCGCTAGTGAGACTACATTCGTGTAGTATGATTTACTACATGATAAGAGGCAATAGGATCACCCTTGTGTTTAAACCCGTATCATAATTACATGACCATTTAAGTCATATTACTTGATTAGTAAAGTCAATTAAATTTTCCCACACCTTAGCGTTGTACTCATTTTTAGTACACGATACCCCTAGTACACCCCTCCGAGCCTATCTTTTCATTTCTAACTTTAAGCATCTTACTTAAAGTAAGAATTTGTTACAACCCACCCAAATGTGCAACCAAATCGCCTTAGCCTTCCGTGTATGCACTCATCTTTAGTGCATTATTGTTACATGTTTAAACCCTTAGTTAATTATCTAATTGATTACATGGTTGCTAAGTCAAGTCGTATCTTGTACATATTGTTTTGAGACGATTGGGACTCATGGGTAAAGTACTTGTGTTATGGAGTAATGGGGAAGAATATCATTTATTACCCCCATATGTGCGTTAATATTTAAAAGTACTCCAAGTGTTTTAATTATCTTGATTCGAGTCATTAGAGTAGTTTATTGTAAAGTATGTAAAAATTCAAGTGTAAGGGGAATGTACATTCCCTATGATGTATTATTTTAGATGGTAGGGTAAGAGTGTATGAAAAAAAAATAATAATAAAAATAAAAAAAATAACAAAATAAATAAAAAATCAAAAAATTAAAAAAAAAAGAGAAAAGAGAAAAAACATACGGACTACCATCCCGTTTCATTTTATGTTTGTTTCATAGTTTGTTAGATTTTGATTAGCTTAGGTCGAGTCGAGTCTTGGCTTAGCAACGCCATATTGTACATGTAATTAACCAAGATGATTAACTCGCCACCAGTAAATATTGCCTTTATCCAAAAAAGCCATGTTTTCCATATCCCTACACCTAACGTTATAACCCTTTGAAAGACCTCTTTGATAGTTTATCCTAGGTGCTTACGCCAAGTGGTGGAGGTTTGATCTATTCCCAAGCCTATGGTAATCTATTTACTATGACAGGTAGTGAGAGATGTTTTCCATTTCCATATTGTGATATATACTTTATTACACCCAAGAGATGTGAGTATCTAAACACTATTTGTGAGGTGCTAGTGTATGACCTCCGTGCTTGTTTTTGGTTTTTAGTGGAATGATTATTTGTTGTAATTACTTTTATATTAGTGTTAAATGACCCCTAACTTGTATTTTGATTAGAATAAAAGCGCATTTGCTTGAGGACAAGCAAACTCAAGTGTAAGGGTATTTGATGAGGTGAAAAGTGTACCGCTTTTAAGGGGTCATTTAAGCCCGAATTCGAGATTATTTGATCAATTATTGCCCTAAATCGTTGCTTTTGTCATTTTAGGTACTTTTTGAAAGAAATCTGGAAAAGGTAGCATTTTGGACGTTTTTGGAGCATAAAATTGAAGAAAACGGCAAAGTCTCAATTTCCTTGCAAGAACAGTACCTGACGACGTCAAGGGATTACATGTGACGGCGTCAAGAGTGACAAAAGAGGTGGATGTGAAAATTATAACGTGACGATCCATAATGTTTTTAAGCTTATTAGCCTGACGGCGTCACCAAGGCCGTCAGGGTCCAATTACACGTGGCGGCCCAGAGCTCATTCCTACATGACGGCATCAGAAATGGATCTAGGCAATACGAATTTCGTCATGGCGGCGAGTTGATAGCGTCAGAGGTTAACACATGACGTCGTCAGGATACATAGTCTATATATATTTTTCCAAATTTTCATTGTAAGTGTGCAACTTTGAGGGAATAAAACCCTAGACGAATTTTCCAGCTTTTTCAAGGGTTTCAACCCCTTGATTCTTCCATGTTCAATTGAAGATAAGTACTTATTCAAATCATTCAATATGTCTATGTGTTGGGTGATTATATCTTACGCTTGTCTTCTCTTTAACATGCTAGGCTAGGTTTTTATTGTGTTTGCTTAGACGTAGTGAAACCTAGATGTTGATTATGGGTTGATTGTTTGTTTATAATTGTAACGGATGATTGTATTCGATGTTAGGCTTAAGAAAACTGGCAGACTTCCATTGGTAACTTGCTTGAACGTCTTAAGAAACGTGATTGGAGGTGTACTACGATATTTGGTTGTATTTAATACGTAAGAGAATTCTAGTGATCCCATGTTAGAAGCTTCTAACGGCTCGACATAGGAGTGAAGTAGGATATTATAGAGTTAGGAAATATTGTACACGGCCCTACGACTAGTATTAAGGAATATAACCCGTCATCCATGCAATTGTAACAAGCTAATCAACCTGTAAAAGATATCTAGGAAGTAATGAAATCTAAGTAAACATAACTCTTCTCATTATTGTTTCCACCAAATTAGTATATTAGTCTAATTTTCATTTCTTTTATTTTATTTTGATTGCATCTTAGTTAATTGGGTTAGTTGGCTAGCAACTAATTCCGCCCACTCCTTTAAAACCCGAGATTTTACTTGCTTTCCATAAAATACAAAAATACAAAAAGAATCATCCCTCACCTCTAGACCTAGTTTAGTTGGATTTCTAATCCTAGCGACACTATTCCTGAGTTTGAACGATCAATCCCCCGGTACTTGTCACTATACTATACTACAACGATCAGGTACACTGCCTGGTGGGGGTTGTAAGCTTCTTGATGAGGCGAAAAATGATCCGTTTTTAGGGGGTCATTTAAGCCCGAATCCGACTTTATTTGATCAAATATTGCCCTAAATCGTTCCTTTTGTGATTTTAGGTGTTTGGAGAGTGAATTCTGGAACAGAAGCCATTTTGGACGTTTTTGGAGCATAAAAGTGAAGAAAACGGCAAAGTATCAATTTTCCATGCTGAAGACACTAGGTGACGGCGTCAAGAGTTATACCCTGACGGCGTCAGATAGCAAGAATAAAATACCGTAGGTGGTGACGGCGTCAGAAGTCATCATGACGGCGTCAAAGTGCCAAGAATAAAATACCGTGGTTGGTGACGGCGTCACATAGGCCGTCATAAGTAGATCAAGACCGTCTGAGGAAGTATTTGGCGGCGAGGTGACGGCGTCACATGGTTGTCTTGACGTCGTCAGCCCAGTTTTCCTATATATAGTTTTCTAGTTTTTTCATTAAAAAAGGGAGAAGTTTTGGTGAAACCCTAAAGACGAATTTGGTGGAACTTTTACAGGTTTTTCAAGGGTTCCAAACCCTTGATACCTTGCATTGTAATTGAGATAAGTGTGCTTCTAATTCAATCAATATGTCTATGTGTTGGTTGTTTATATCTTGTTCTTATCTCAATTCCATTATTCTAGGCTAGATCTCTTTTGTGTTTGCTTAGATCTAATGAAACCTAGATATTGATTATGTGTTGATTGCTTGTTTATTCTTGTTCTTGGATGAATGATTTATATGTTAGGCTTAAGAAAACTGGCAGATCTTCAAATGGTAACATGCTTGAACGTCTTAAGAAACATGAACCGAGGCGTACTAGCTCTTTATTGGTTGTATTTAATGCATGAGCCACTGTTTACAATCCCTATAGTTGTGCTGGGTCATGGTGTAGGAGGAGATAAGAGCTCATAGAGTTGGGGAGTTATGTATGCCACCCCACGAATGGTATTAAGGAATACAATCCGTCATCCATACAAGTATAACAAGTAATTAACGTGTAAAAGATATCTAGGGAGTAGTGAAGTCTAAGTAAACACAATTTCTCCAAATACTGCTCACAACTTTGTAATAATTTAGTTTAATTTCATTTTTAGTATTTTATTTTGATTGCATCTTAGTTTTGGGTTAGTTGAATAGCAACTAATTCCGCCCACTCTTCCAAAACCCGAGATTTTATTTGCTTTCTAAAAAATACAAAAACACAAAAATAATCATCTCTCACCTCTAGAACTAGTAATTAGGTTTTCTAATCCTAGCGACACTATTCCTAAGCTGAACGATCAATCCCCCGGTACTTGTCACTATACTATACTACAACGATTAGGTACACTGCCTGGTGGGGGTTGTAAGCTTCTCGAGATCCCTCGAGAGGTAAAGCAAGGTGCGATTCCCACGCATCAAGTTTTTGGCGCCGCTGCCCGGGGAATAGTTATTGTCTAGGTTAGGATTTCTTTTTATTAGTTCTACTTGCTATATTCCTTTCTAGTAAGATTTTATTTTTATTTCTAGGTTTTCTTTAGTCTATCTTATTTCTTCGTGCCATTGTTCGTAACTCTTTACCATCCGACATCATGGAAGGTGGTAACATCTTTGAACCCATCAACCCACCACTAGAACCCCTTAGGCCCCGAACCTTAGGAGAGTATTCCCGACCTAGCCACCAAGGCTACCGAAACACCATTGAGCTCACCGGAGCCAATGTGACCCCCTTGCGATCCGACACCATCCGGTTGGTGCAAAGCGGATGTGCATTCCATGGACTTCGTTCCGAAGATCCAAACCAACACCTTAAGGACTTCCTCAAAATCGTAGATTCCATAGACCTAGGTGTTGAAACTAGAGAGACTACCCGTTTACGCCTATTCCAATTCTCTCTACGGGATCAAGCTAGTCAATGGCTTGAGCGTTTACCCGCGGGATCCATCACCACATGGGATGATCTCACCACTCGTTTCCTTGCTCAATTTTTCCCACCGGGGAGAACTACTAAGCTTAGGAATGACATCTTGATGTTCCAACAACGTCAAAATGAATCTCTTTATGAAGCATGGACTCGTTTCAAGGACTTACTCCAAAAAGTCCCTCATCATGGCATAGATCTTTGGCTCCAAGTCCAAATCTTCTATGACCATATCGACATCCCCACGAGGCGAACCATTAACCAATCGGCCGGTGGTAAGCTACGTGATCTTAGTGCGGAACAATCATGGGAACTCATAGAAGATCTTGCTCTCTATGACAACGAAAGTTGGAATGATCCCCGTGATTTGAACAAAACGGTCAAGGCAATATCTTTGCCTTCGAACAATTCTAGCACTCCCGACCGTAGGATCATGGAACTTGAGGACCAAGTCAAGTTTCTCATGAAATCTTACGAAGCTCCGAAGCATTCAAGCCAAGTGAACAAAATCACTTCTTCATGCGAATTATGTAGTGGTCTCCATGACACTCGTGATTGTATGGAACTCCCCGGAACAGCTTTTGCGGACTACGCATCCACGCGTACCGACAAAGCGGGAGATAAGTGGTACACTTTCAAGCCCGAGCCAAACACATACGGTGATTCGTACAACCCCTCTTGGAAAAATCACCCAAACCTTAGGTGGAAACAAAATCAACCCAATTCTTCCAATCCGCCTAATCGTTATCAACCAAACGGTCCACCATCCAACCGTACTTTCAACAACAATCCTTCTAACAACTATGGTAGTACCAACAATCTTGAAGGATTGATGTCAAAATTCATGGCATCTCAAGAAGCCCGCATAGCTAGGTTTGAAACCGAATTCAACCAACAACAAACGGAGATGACCAACAAGATTGACAACTTGTTGAAAGCCCTCAACAACCAAGCCTTAATCACACCTAGGAAGGATACTAGGGACACCAATAGTGGAATCCAAATTAAGGACCCCTCATCATCCCAACATGTCCACTTTGTCAATGTTGTCACCATTAAGCCGATAGATAAGGAGATAGAAGAGAGTGACAAGGATGAAGTTAGAGTAGAAACCGATAGTAAGGATGAAAGTAGGGAAGTTGAGGTAAATAAGGATGAGGAATTAGAGGAGGTGGAGCCTATAGAAGAATACTTTGATAAGTTGCCAACTAAGGAAGAACGGGAATATCACAAGGATTTATTCGATGATCCCGAGACACCATATACCCTTGGTTCACCCCTTATTAAAGTAGGTGATCCCTCTAACATCAACATACCATGGAATATTGGGCATTTGCATGTGTGGAAGGCTTACATCGATCTTAGATCTCCCATAAACATCATGACTAGAGCCTACTATAATTGGGTGATGAAGAAGCAACTTGAATGTAGGATAATGCCTATCACGAATTGGATGAGTAATTTTGTAGGGAGAGTAAAGGGATTACACGTATTGGTAGGAAACTTTATTTATGTTACCGACTTTATGATCGTAGAAGACATTCGTCCGGTGATAAATGATGGCCTAAGTCAAGTAGTATTCGGAAAACCTTTTGTTGAGGCCACTAGGATGAGTTATGATCCGACTTTAGGGATAGTTAGGTTCAAGAAAGAGAATGATGAGGTTGCTTATCAAATGCCCTACAAGATCGAACAATACCGCCTTCTCTCTAATTTCGAAAAGGAACATAAGCAAGCGGCTTATTATAGGAATGAGGAGGATAGACGTAGAGGAGTAGAGTATGTTAGAAATAGGATGCTTGGCTTCTACAAAGAATGCTTGCAACTAGGTCCGGAATACAAAACTGGTTTAGAAGACGACCTAGAGAATGGAACCAATGATGAAATCACATAGTAACCCATGACTTTGAGTCTAGCTACAAGACTCGTAAATAAAGAAAAGCGCTTCTTGGGAGGCAACCCATGTTTTGTGTGATTTTATTTGTTTGATTGTTATTTGCTTCCGTATGCATGTTTTATTTTTATTGTTGGTTGATCATGTTTCTCAATTGAAATGTGGAAATACTTTACTATGTTGTTTGGCCTAGTCTTAACTTCAACCTAAAGGTATTTTTGCAAAAGATAAGTCTAAGGGGAAACCCCAAATATGTTTTTAAGAAACAAACCGATCATGATTCTCCACAATATTAAATGGACATGTATATTCGTATTTGTTAGAGTCAAATGCTTGTATTGAGTCATAATGAAGTTTTGCAGGATTTTCCAGGAAGTAGGACCAAGTTTTTCCAGAAATTTTCCGGAAACTTAACATAAGAATTTCTGCAGGTCCATTCTGACGGCGTCAGAGTATTACTCTTGACGGCGTCAGGAGTTAAAAATCTGAAAATTTTACCGGTTTTGTTTTTCTAACGGAGTCTTATGGTTTTTGTGAATTATTAAGTTTTATAATCTCCAGGAAATCTGCAAACTTCATTCCACAAGCATTATATCTTACTTTGTTTTCTAGGATTTAGTAACTTATATAGGATGTCGCCGATTTTACGCGAGGTTGTCTTGTTTATTGTTGTCAGGATTTACAGGTTATGTATGACAAGAAGATGATTTATATTTTGGAAGGGAAGCTTTGATTGTTCATTTTCTTGGAGGAAGATTTAACCTGGCCAACCTATAATCCATACTGAGCGAATCAGGGGAGTATTTGATTTCATTCTCTTTACTTTTTCACTTTTACATTCTTTACTTGAACATTGGGCACAATGTTCATCTTAAGTGTAAGGGGAGGGTAAAAAGATGATACCTTACATATGCACTTTCGCTTGAGTTTGTTTTGTTTGATAGTAGATGTGTAATAAATCTATGAGAAATACTTGTTAGTGCAATTTTAGCGCCAAATTTAAATTTTTTTACAACATTTAGGAGTGAAACTTTAGCCATAACAAGCGTCTCATGGATAGGAGGTTGTATGACTAGCACATAACCGTATATTCAGAAAAATTTTCCACCCAAAAATGTGAGGTTCGCCTTTAGATTTGATAGGAAAAGCATTCATTATTGGTGCTTATGAGTGTACCGGTAGCATTTAGATTCTAGAACTTGCGTTAGTGATGCATCCCGAGACCGCTAGTGAGACTACATTCGTGTGGTAGGATTTACTACATGATAAGAGGCATTAGGATCACCCTTGTGTTAAACCCGTATTATAATTACTTGACCATTTAAGTCAAATGGTTGACTAGTTAAGTCAACTAATTTTTCCCACACCCTTAGCGTTGTACTCATTTTTAGTACACGATACCCCTAGTACACCCCTCCGAGCCTATCTTTTCGTTTCTAACTTTAAGCATTTTACTTAAAGGAAGAATTTGTTACACCCCACTTAAATGTACACCCAAATCGCCTTAGCCTTCCGTGTATGAGCTCATTTTTAGTGCATTATTGTTATTTGTTAAACCCTAAGTTAACTTTCTAATTGATTACATGGTTGCTAAGTCGAGTCATATCCTTGTACATATTGTTTTGGGACGATTGGGACTCATGGGTAAGTACTTATTTTATGAAGTAATGGGGAAGAACATCATTTATTACCCCCATATGTGCGTTAATCTTAAAAGTGCTCCAAGTGTTTTGATTTTCTTAATTCGAGTCATTAGTTTAGTTTAAATGTAAAGTATATAAAGATTCAAGTGTAAGGGGAATGCTCATACCCCTATGATGTATTATTTTGGATGGTAGGGTAAGAGTGTATGAAAAAAAAAAAAAAAAAAAAAAAAATCGAAAAAAAATATAAAAAAAAAAAGAAAAAAGAAAAGAGAAAAACATACGGACTACCATCCCTTTTCATTCAATGTTTATTTTATGTTTTTGTTATTTCTGATTTATTAGCTTAAGTCGAGTCTAGTCTTGGCTTAGCAACGCCATCTTGTACATGTAATTAACCAAGATTGTTAACTCGCCACCAGTAAAACTTCCTTTATCCAACAAAACCGTGTAATTCATATCCCTATACCTAACGTTACAACCCTTTAAAAGACCTCTTTGATAGTTTATCCTAGGTGTTTATGCCATGTGGTGGAGGTTTGATCCTTTCCCAAGCCTATGGTAATCTATTTTGCTATGACAGGTAGTGAGAGATATCTTCCATTTCCATAATGTTATATTACTTTTTTACACCCGAGAGATGTGAGTATCTAAACACTATTTGTGAGGTGCTTATGTATGACCTCCGTGCTTGTCTATTGGTCTTTAGTGTAACGATTATTTGTTGTAATTACTTTTATATTAGTGTTAAATGACCCCTAACTTGTCTTTTGAGTAGAATAAAAGCTCATTTGCTTGAGGACAAGCAAATCTCAAGTGTAAGGGTATATGATGAGGCGAAAAATGATCCGTTTTTAGGGGGTCATTTAAGCCCGAATCCGACTTTATTTGATCAAATATTGCCCTAAATCGTTCCTTTTGTGATTTTAGGTGTTTGGAGAGTGAATTCTGGAAAAGAAGCCATTTTGGACGTTTTTGGAGCATAAAAGTGAAGAAAACGGTAAAGTATCAATTTTCCATGCTGAAGACACTAGGTGACGGCGTCAAGAGTTATACCCTGACGGCGTCAGATAGCAAGAATAAAATACCGTAGGTGGTGACGGCGTCAGAAGTCATCATGACGGCGTCAAAGTGCCAAGAATAAAATACCGTGGTTGGTGACGGCGTCACATAGGCCGTCATAAGTAGATCAAGACCGTCCGAGGAAGTATTTGGCGGTGAGGTGACGGCGTCACATGGTTGTCTTGACGCCGTCAGCCCAGTTTTCCTATATATAGTTTTCTAGTTTTTTCATTAAAAAAGGGAGAAGTTTTGGTGAAACCCTAAAGACGAATTTGGTGGAACTTTTACAGGTTTTTCAAGGGTTCCAAACCCTTGATACCTTGCATTGTAATTGAGATAAGTGTGCTTCTAATTCAATCAATATGTCTATGTGTTGGTTGTTTATATCTTGTTCTTATCTCAATTCCATTATTCTAGGCTAGATCTCTTTTGTGTTTGCTTAGATCTAATGAAACCTAGATATTGATTATGTGTTGATTGCTTGTTTATTCTTGTTCTTGGATGAATGATTTATATGTTAGGCTTAAGAAAACTGGCAGATCTCCAAATGGTAACATGCTTGAACGTCTTAAGAAACATGAACCGAGGCGTACTAGGTCTTTATTGGTTGTATTTAATGCATGAGCCACTGTTTACAATCCCTATAGTTGTGTTGGGTCATGGTGTAGGAGGAGATAAGAGCTCATAGAGTTGGGGAGTTATGTATGCCACCCCACGAATGGTATTAAGGTATACAATCCATCATTCATACAAGTATAACAAGTAATTAACGTGTAAAAGATATCTAGGGAGTAGTGAAGTCTAAGTAAACACAATTTCTCCAAATACTGCTCACAACTTTGTAATAATTTAGTTTAATTTCATTTTTAGTATTTTATTTTGATTGCATCTTAGTTTTAGGTTAGTTGAATAGCAACTAATTCCGCCCACTCTTCCAAAACCTGAGATTTTATTTGCTTTCTAAAAAATACAAAAACACAAAAATAATCATCTCTCACCTCTAGAACTAGTAATTAGGTTTTCTAATCCTAGCGACACTATTCCTAAGCTGAACGATCAATCCCCCGGTACTTGTCACTATACTATACTACAACGATTAGGTACACTGCCTGGTGGGGGTTGTAAGCTTCTCGAGATCCCTCGAGAGGTAAAGCAAGGTGCGATTCCCACGCATCACTTCTCAAGATCCCTTGAGAGGTAAAACCTGTTGCGAGGGCGCAATTCCCACGTATATCAGTAGTTGGCACCATTGTGGGACAGAAAGTTGCCAATTCCTGAAATCTCCTAATATAAGTTTTGACATCGTTCCCCTTCACAGTCAAGTTATAAAATTCATCTTCCAATTTCTTGACTTCCGTTCGAGGGAAATATTTCCTAATCATAAGCTTCTTAAATTCAGTCCAGGGGAGCTTGTATGCCTTTGGCTGAGCATACGAGTTCCACCAGGACAAAGCTTCTTAGCATATCCCTAACCTATATTATATCCTAAAGGCAATAGCAATAGTGGGGAATCTATCCTAGAGTCAATATTGAGGAATCTATCCTAAAGACAATTCAGGTAGTCTAACCTGAAGGCAAGTCGGGAATCTTAACCTAAAGGCAAGTCGGGGAGTCTTAACCTAAAGGCAAGTCGGGAGTCTAAAGACAAGTTCTGGGATTCTAGTGACGCGGAGGACTTTTTAGAAAAATTGGTTATAGTTTTGAAAAATCCTTTTGTTCTTGTTAGTGCAAACGTTACGATGTTAATCTATACAATGTCTTTGCGTTTTAATGATGACAAACACGTAACTTGTAATACATAACGTAAAGTGCACAAGTTACTCGTTCACACATCAACGTCTCTCTATATCACTTCAGGTATGTACAGACACTTTACCAACTTTGTTAAGTGATCAAAGAAAAACCTTTTGTCCTTAATCTCTACATTTTATAAATGTCACAAAACATTTTTACAACAATAAACTAGACAAATTAATTTTGTATTTATAAAGAAATGTTTTAATAAGAAAATTATATTTGAAATTTGAATTTCAAAATGCCCAAACGTGTGATCACTCATAAAATTTCCCTATGAATAGTAAAGTTAATCAAAAATTAATATATCATTACGTCAATTAATAACGTTTCTACCGATAACAATTTTTTTTTTATTATTTATTTAAATATGCTATGTTACTCGAAATCACTACGATACTTAAAATCCTTTTTCCTCGGAACGATGCTCACACATGTACCACTATAGTCTAACAATCGCGAGAGTATCAAATTTTACCACTTACGAACTTACGTAACATAATTTTAACAAAACGCGTCCGACAACGTAAAAGTCTCACTAATTAAGTACTAAAATATTCACTAATTATAATTAACAATTTTACTAATTTTAATTAACTTTAAACCGGACCCTTAATTACCCTAAGCCCAAACCAAGTTCGGCCTGTTACTATTCCTAAGCCCAAAACCAAATCAAGCCCATTCCCTTGTTTTTTTTTTCATTTCCACTCGACTAGGACAACTAGAAATAAGCTTCGTACGCTCAAATCCTACACACGACCCCCCCTATATTTTTACACATACTCGTTCCTCCCCTAGCCAAAAATTAGAATGTCGAATTATAGCTTCTCTCGTTAAGTCTAGACACGATTTTAAGAGGCAAAGTGACTGTCCCCAAACACGATTTTATAAAATGTCAACATATTCAAAACTCAACCATTTTGACCCACGATTGTTTCTAAAACATCCAAAACTCATTTTAAACTCAAGCTAAGGTCTAAATATTGCCAAGTTACCATAATCCCACAAGTCACAACCGATTTGCAAATCGGTTCACTATATAATATGTAGTCGACATGCAAGTTATAAACCAAACAAGTACTCCCTTAAATCAAGCACACACTACCATATTTTATTCCCTAGAGAAAGTAACAAAACCTTTTTATAACATATATCACAAGTACTATTCGGTTGTAAGTTTTTCAAAGGCCACGTTTTTTCTTTGATGTTTGAGATGTCGACCACAAGAAACAAAGACCTTGAGTGTCTAGTACTACTCTTACAACTTTAGACTTTTTGAAAACACGTAACCATCCAATCACTTTAAAACTTGGATACTAGAACACCCTTAGAACCATATATATAATGCATGCATGCATGCTTGCATTTTCTACTTCCATGCAAACTAAAACTCCACCAAATAATTCTAAGTAACGAACTAAGCATTGGGTCGAAGCTTTGGGTAGGAAATAAAGAGATTCGTGTGGGTTTAGGAGAAGAAATTGGTTGTTTGTGAACCTTGGTCGAGCAAACTAACACACTACGTACTCATCTCACTTACTTCTCGACTCTACGTCCCTTTTTCCCCACCATTTGGTGTCGTAAGTCCCTAACGACTCATTTCAATTCTTTTTAATATACATTTAGTTGCATTACATTTTTACACGACACACACAAACGCACCTCATTATTTAAAATCCAGATAAACGACCTATATATATTATACGTCCATCTATATATTTGACACCCTAAGAAATAAGCTATGTAAAGATTTGAAACTAAAACACAACGTATAAACCATTTCGAAGTACATTCCTAGCGTACCACAACCATTTTGAAAAACTCAAATATTTTTCTAAGTCTTTTGTTTACCAAAAATTCGTCCAAGGCTAGCCCAAAACGCACGTATAACTTTAGTATTTACTTAACGAACATGCCTTTTTATTTCACAAACCAATAGACCTCATGACACACAATCAATTTTGTATAGAAACCTTGTAATGAAAATCACGTTTAGACCTAGTAAATAACCAAAACCAAATCGACTAAGAACCGGTTTTTGAAAAATTAAGTAATACCGATTGGGCCTTAAGGCCCAATCATTTCAAAATAAGCCGAGTAAATAAGCTGAGACTATAAGCTGTTGGGCAACTTTTTCACAATCCTAACCTTAGCCCAAAACCAAGCCCAAAAACCCCGTAAGCCCATTGGACCTAAAAATACTAACGGGCCTTAATTTTTCGTTAAAAAGCCCATAAGCTATCCATAAGCTTTTTCGCACTAATAAGCTGTCAAAATAAGCTCAATAAGTTGTTTTGAAACTATTTAAGAAATGATAACGTTAAGTTTTGAAAATTGTAAAGTTTAGACTAGATTTGCAAAATTTATGAAATTCGGGTAAAAAATGTAAATATTTCAAAGTTTCGGTAAAATATGTCATTTCGTAAACTTTAGGATAAAAACTGATTTTTATAAACTTTAGGGTGGAAAGTGTAAGAAAAATAAAGTTTTGGACTTAAAATGTAATTATATTTAATTTTGGACTAACGGCGTAACGCTAACGGCGTTAGGGTAAAAAGTGTAAATTTTTGAAAATACAAGGGCCATATACTAAAATTAATATTTTCATGTTTATTTTCTATTTTTACAAGTTCCCGTCACGACGTTACGTTTATTTTCAAACTAATATTATTATTATGATGAGGCGAAAAATGAACCACTTTTAGGGGGTCATTTAAGCCCGGAATTGAATTTATTTGATCAAATATTGTCCTAAATCGTTCCTTTTGTGATTTTAGGTACTTTGGGAGAGAAATCTAGAAAAGGAAGCAATTCGGACGTTTTTGGAGCATAAAAGTGAAGAAAACGCCAAAGTCTTAATTTTCCTTGCTAGGAACAGTAGGTGACGGCGTCAAGAAGGAAATTCTGACGGCGTCAAGAGTAATTTCCATGACGGCCCAATACAGAATTGAAAGCGTCACGAGGTAGAGCGTCAAGAGTAAAATACGTGACGGCCTGGAAAATGCTATAACGTGACGGCATCAAAAGTAGATCAAGGCAGTCCGAGAAGTATTTTGGCGGCGAGATGACGGCGTCACCAATTTGGTCTTGACGCCGTCAGCCTCAATTTCCTATATATAGTTTTCTAATTTTCATTCATAAAAAAAAAGAGAAGTTTTGGAGAAACCCTAAGGCCGAACTTAGTACGAATTTTACAGGTTTTTCAAGGGTTCTTAGCCCTTGATCCCTTTCAAGTGTAATTGAGATAAGTACTCTTTTAATTCAATCAATATGTCTATGTGTTGGTTGTCTATATCTTGTTCTTGTCTTAATTCCATCATGCTAGGCTAGATCTATCTTGTGTTTGCTTGGATCTAATGAAACCTAGATGTTAATTATGTGTTGATTACTTGTTTATGGTTGTATTGGATGAATGATTTCGATGTTAGGCTTAAGAAAACTGGCAGATCTCCAAATGGTAACATGCTTGAATGTCTTAGGAAACATGAACTGACGTGCACTAGGTTTTATTGGTTGTATTTATTGCATGAGTAAATTCTAATGATCCCATGTTAGGAGCTTCTTAGCCGGCTTGACATAGGAGTGAAGTAGGCACTCATAGGATTGGAGAATTAAGTGCGCCACCCCATGAATGGTATTAAGGAATACAATCCGTCATCCACGCAACTATAACAAGTAATTAACGTGTAAAAGATATCTAGGGAGTAGTGAAATCTAAGTAAACACAACTTCTCCACTTATTGCTCACAACCTTAGTTTAATTTAGTTTATTTTCATTTCTAGTATTTTATTTTGATTGCATATTTAGTATTGGGTTAGTTGACTAGCAACTAATTCCGCCCAAATCCTTCAAAACCCGAGATTTTTACTTGCTTTCTAAAAAATATAAAAATACAAAAATAATCATCCCTCATCTTTAGAACTAGTATTTAGGTTTTCTAATCCTAGCAACACTATTCCTAGCTGAACGATCAATCCCCCGGTACTTGTCACTATACTATACTACAACGATCAGGTACACTGCCTGGTGGGGGTTGTAAACTTCTCAAGATCCCTTGAGAGGTAAAGCCTGGTGCGATTCCCACGTATCAAGTTTTTGGCGCCGCAGCCCGGGGAATAGTTATTGTCTTGGTTAGAATCTCTTTTTATTAGGTCTACTTGCTAGATTCCTTTCTAGTAAGATTTTATTTTTATTTTTAGGTTTTCTTTAGTCTATCTTATTTCTTTGTTTCCTTTGTTCGTAAACTATTTCGATGGATAACAATAACATTGATCGTTTGATTCCTGTTATTCGTGTTTTTCGTCGTAGGATTTTCCAAATGCCCGCCCCACTCCTTTTAGTTGAGAATGAGAACCCGCCTAACCTCTCGCCCAACCACCACTTTGACAATAATTCTGAGTTAGAGGAGTCTGATCATGATGATGACCGTAGGGCTAGTCCTTTTTACTATTCAGACTCCGACGAGGATCTTGATGACGGTGATGTAATTAATGAGAATAGGATGGAAGAGGAAATAAACCCTCTTAGGTATGTCGACCCTAGAACTAGGATTGAGTGTGATAGTTCATTCAACATGCAATTTCCTTGTAAGATCGGATTTAAGAGCTTTAACGCCTATCTTAACTCATCTCTCCCAATGAACATAATCTTGCGTAATGAATATAATAAAATCATGGTAGATGAGTTAGAATACAAAGGAGAAAACATTATTGCTAGGGCAATACCATTGCATGTGTTTGTAGGAAGCTTGGTTTATCTTGTTGAGTTCATGGTTATGGAGAATCTAGGAGAATTTATTGATGATAAGTTAACCCAAGTTGTGTTTGGAAAACCTTTCAAACGGTTGACCAACCTCGATGAAAAACTCATAGAAGGATTAATTACATTCTCGGATAGGGATGAAGATTTTGTCTATCAAATGCCCCGCACACACCCTAGGTTCAAGGATTTTTCCATGGAAAAGTGTAGTAGGTATCCGCCCATAGAAATGTTAAGTGAAAATGATAAGAGAAAAGGACTTAAGTATACTCAAGAAAAGAATAAAAGATACTATCACGGATGCTTAGAGTTAGGAGATGATTATAAGAAAGGTGAGGCGACTATTAGATGGCTCACACTTGGTTATGTGAGCATAAGCGATACACGTTAACCCATGACCTTGAGTCTAGCTACAAGACTCGTAAATAAAGAAAAGCGCTTCTTGGGAGGCAACCCATGTTTTGTGTGATTTTATTTTATTTTGTTTGTTATTCGCTTCCGTATGCATGCTTTATTTTTGTTGTTGGTAGATCATGTTTCTCAATTAAATAGTGGAAATACTTTACTTTGTTGTTTTGGCCTAGTCTTAACTCCACCTAAAAGTATTTTTGCAAAAGATAAGTGTAAAGGGAAATCCCAAATATGTTTTTAAGAAACAAACCGATCATGATTCTCCACAATATTAAATGAACATGTATATTCGTATTTGTTAGAGTCAAATGCTTGTATTGAGTCATAATGAAGTTTTGCAAGATTTTCCAGGAAGTGAGACCAAGTTTTTCCAGAAATTTTCCGGAAACTTAACATAAGAATTTCTGCAGGTCACTTCTGACGGCATCACGAGTTAACTCTTGACGGCGTCACGTGTAAAAATCTGGAAATTTTACCGGTTTTGTTTTTCTAACGGAGTCTTAAAGTTTTTGTGAATTATTAAGTTTTATAATCTCTAGGAAATCTGCAAACTTCATTCCACAAGCATTATATCTTATTTTGTTTTCTAGGATTTAGTAACTTATATAGGTTGCCGCTGATTTTATGCGAGGTTGTCTTGTCTATTTTCTCAGGATTCACAGGTTATGTATGACAAGAAGATGATTTATATTCTGGAAGGGAAGCTTTGATTGTTCATTTTCTTGGAGAAGGATTTAACCTGGCCACCTTATTATCCATACCGAGCGAATCAGGGGAGTATTTGATTTCATTCTTTTTACTTTTTCACTTTTACATTCTTTACTTGAACATTGGGGACAATGTTCATCCTAAGTGTAAGGGGAGGGTAAAATGATGATACCTTACATGTACACTTTCGCTTGAGTTTCTTTTGTTTAATGGTAGATGTGTAATAAAACTATGAGAAATACTTGTTAGTGCAATTTTAGCGCCAAATTTAAAATTTTTTACAACATTTAGGAGTGAAACTTTAGCCATAGCAAGCGTCTCACGGATAGGAGATTGTATGACTAGCACATAACCGTATATTCAGAAAAATTTTCCACCCAAATATGTGAGTTTCGCCTTTAGATTTGATAGGAAAAGCATTTATTATTAGTGCTTATGAGTGTACCGGTAGCATTTAGATTCTAGAACTTGCGTTAGTGATGCATCCCGAGACCGCTAGTGAGACTACATTCGTGTGGTAGGATTTACTACATGATAAGAGGCATTAGGATCACCCTTGTGTTAAACCCGTATCATAATTACTTGATCATTTATGTCATATTATTTGGCTAATCAAGTCAACTAATTTTTCCCACACCCTTAGCGTTGTACTCATTTTTAGTACACGAAACCCCTAGTACACCCCTCCGAGCCTATCTTTTCGTTTCTAACTTTAAGCATTTTACTTAAAGGAAGAATTTGTTACACCCCACTTAAATGTACACCCAAATCGCCTTAGCCTTCCATGTATGCGCTCATCTTTAGTGCATTATTGTTATTTGTTAAACCCTAAGTTAACTATCTAATTGATTACATGGTTGCTAAGTCGAGTCATATCCTTGTACATATTGTTTTGGGACGATTGGGACTCATGGGTAAGTACTTATTTTATGGAGTAATGGGGAAGAACATCATTTATTACCCCCATACGTACGTTAATCTTAAAAGTACTCCAAGTGTTTTGATTTTCTTAATTCGAGTCATTAGATTAGTTTATTGTAAAATATGTAAAAATTCAAGTGTAAGGGGAATGTTCATTCCCTATGATGTATTATTTTGGATGGTAGGGTAAGAGTGTATGCAAAAAAAAAAAAAAAAAAAAAAAAAAAAAAAAAAAAAAAAAAAATCAAGAAAAAGAAAAGAAAAAAATAGAAAAAGAAAAGAGAAAAAACATACGGACTACCATCCCTTTTTATTCTATGTTCATTTTATGTTTTTGTTATTTTTGATTTATTAGCTTAAGTCGAGTCTAGTCTTGGCTTAGCAATGCCATATTGTACATGTAATTAACCAAGATTGTTAGCTCGCCACCAGTAAAAAAAAACTTCCTTTATCCAACAAAACCGTGTATTTCATATCCCTACACCTAACGTTACAACCCTTTAAAAAGACCTCTTTGATAGTTTATCCTAGGTGCTTACGCCATGTGGTGGAGGTTTGATCCTTTCCCAAGCCTATGGTAATCTATTTTGCTATGACAGGTAGTGAGAGATATCTTCCGTTTCCATATTGTAATTTATATTTTATTACACCTGAGAGATGTGAGTATCTAAACACTATTTGTGAGGTGCTAGTGTATGACCTCCGTGCTTGTCTATTGGTCTTTAGTGGAACGATTATTTGTTGTAATTACTTTTATATTAGTGTTAAATGACCCCTAACTTGTATTTTGAGTAGAATAAAAGCGCATTTGCTTGAGGACAAGCAAATCTCAAGTGTAAGGGTATATGATAAGGCGAAAAATGAACCACTTTTAGGGGGTCATTTAAGCCCGGAATTGAATTTATTTGATCAAATATTGCCCTAAATCGTTCCTTTTGTGATTTTAGGTACTTTGGGAGAGAAATCTGGAAAAGGAAGCAATTCGGACCTTTTTGGAGCATAAAAGTGAAGAAAACGCCAAAGTCTTAATTTTCCTTGCTGTGAACAGTAGGTGACGGCGTCAAGAAGGAAATTCTGACGGCGTCAGGAGTAATTTCCATGACGGCCCAGTACAGAATTGAAGGCGTCATAAGGTAGAGCGTCAAGAGTAAAATACGTGACGGCCTGGAAAATGCTATAACGTGACGGCGTCAAAAGTAGATCAAGGCAGTCCGAGAAGTATTTTGGCGGCGAGATGACGGCGTCACCAATTTGGTCTTGACGCCGTCAGCCTCAATTTCCTATATATAGTTTTCTAATTTTCATTCATAAAAAAAAAAGAGAAGTTTTGGAGAAACCCTAAGGCCGAACTTAGTACGAATTTTACAGGTTTTTCAAGGGTTCTCAGCACTTGATCCCTTTCATGTGTAATTGAGATAAGTACTCTTTTAATTCAATCAATATGTCTATGTGTTGGTTGTCTATATCTTGTTCTTGTCTTAATTCCATCATGCTAGGCTAGATCTATCTTGTGTTTGCTTGGATCTAATGAAACCTATGTAACAATTCGCAATTTCAGGTTAACTTTTATTCCCGAAAATTTTACTATTCACTTTTACTATTCACTTTTTACTATTCACTTTTCACTATTCATCTCAGAAAATTTTATTTCATATTCTCGTAAGTTAAACTATTTTAACGATAATCCGAGAGTTTGACGCTCGTCGGATCATTTCTGCAAAAATCACAAAGCCGTGTCCGAGATTTACTTTTAGGTTTAAACTTCCTTCCAGCATCCCCATATATCCATAAAACATTATAAACAATAGAAATATGATTTTCTATCATTTTATGACAATTCCAAAAGTTTTGGAATTTTACGTTTTTCAGTTCAGCGTTTTACGCGAATTGCGCGTTTTAGACCCGTGTTTCCAGTTTTTAGCAGGGTTTTAGCACCCGATAGATCCTACCACTCATTTTATATTTTATTATGGACTATATTGACATGTTTAACAATACTTTCAAGTTTCATATTTTTACGATACCCGGTTTTACGTTTTGAGGCTTAATCATTTACGGTTAGCTTTTTACGGAGTCAAAATGCACAAACTAAGCAAGATAGCACCAAGAGTCATCATCTAGTCACTCTTATCTCCTTTGAACCGCCAATGTGGGGGGGGGGAGTCACCATGGGTGGTTAAATCTTAACCCTTGATCTTTAGGATGGTTACAAGTGTCTAAAACTAACCATGGTTAATTTCTAACCCAATATATGGTTAACTATTTTTCCTACCCTATAAATACCAAGCTAAAACACATAGAAAACTTGCACCACACCTTCTTATAACCTTCAAGTCCTAAAACCTAAGGCACTTTTCTTATATTTTGTAAGAAAGTTAACTAGTTTTTGAAAGAAAACTAGTGTTTGATCTTCAATCTTGGAAATTTTCTAAGAAAAGTTGTTATAACTTTAAAGTCTCCAAAAAGACGTCGTTATAATCTTCAAATAGCTTTGGACTTCAAGAACGCGTCGTTATAATCTTCAAATAACCTCGGTTTATCATAGATTGCAAAGGAGGAAAGCTTATTCAATCAAAGTCCTAGTTCTTGTCCTAGTTTCCCTTTTTCATTAAGGCCAAAAGTTGTAAGCAAACCCTAACATACTTTCTTGCTTAATTATCATTTTCATGCTCTTTGTGTTCCTTTCATGCTATATATGTTCTTGTTATTGTGTTCATGATGTTTAAAAATGGATAAAACAAGTATTGATATACATATGTTAACTTATGACAAGTAAACAAGCAAACTAGTGATTTTTATGGAGAACCACGACCAAAATAGTATAACTTTGATATTTGACACTTACTTAATGTTAAAGAGGACTTAACAAGGAAAACATAGCAATTTGAATCACCCAAAACGAGTACGCGAGTCAAAAGTTATGGCCATAAGAAGTTAGCGAAACCAAAACGACAAAACTGCCTAAATAGCATTCTGATCAAATTTTGATTTTGAAAGTCACCCTTCTGTTCCGATTCATCAAAAAGTTAAAACACGAAAGTTGTCCGGAACGACGTTTTCGTTCAGGAACAAAGAAGCTCGAGCCCTGAAAATGCTTTCCGAGTGATAATTTTCTTCAAAATCTTAACAGCCCATTTTAGACCAAAGTCACTATATTATAGTTATGATTTACTAAGACCAAGAGGTCTAATGACCTAAAGCCGAGACCACAACCATGGCTAAAGCCAAGGTTGAGTCTCAAGACCATGGAAAAATGACCAAGGTCACGGCGAAGCCATGACTAAATGACCATATAAACTTACTTAGGCGAAAACATGAAACAAGGAGTTGACGATAACTTGAACAAACAATTTGGATCTACTCCACCTAAAGAACCATGAGATACAAGTTATAATAAACTTACCCTAATAACAATCTTCATGTACAAATAGACTTTCCTAAGTTTATTCAAATATTGGACATGTAACTTTTCGGATCAAAAACTTATACATTTGTTATCAAATACTACAATAGTAGGGAGCCTCATGTGAGGAGTTCATTAAGTAAACTGTCGAGATGAGTTGTGGATTTACGAATTAAAGTGTCCTGGCTCCTCGAACGTTTACTCCATGACTTCTGAATTATATCGGCCCGAACGGTAGTAAGAGATATACAACTTATACAAGTTTCATAAACCATTTATATTCAAAGACTTACGCTATATACTAAGTACTACATCATGAACATTATGCAAGACATATATAGGCAATTTTTCGTATTCTTAGACATTACTCCAAACCTAAGTTGCAACGTTCTATTATAGGCTGCTCTTAGAGACTTTCACGATTCGACTACCACTTTGATTTCACATCACTTAAGCTTAAGGTGAGTCATAGCCCCTACTCTTTTCATACTTGTTTTAACTCTTGGGGGGGATACATGCTCAACTACTTGCTTACTTGTACAAATACTCTTAAACATTTATACTTGATTGTGTTATACTTGATTGGCATTATACTTGATTGCGTTATACATACTTGTTACACTATACTTGCTTAATTTAAATACAAGATTCGTATTTACATGCATACATAATACTCTATTCTGTCAGAGAGGTATTGGTAGTACTCATGGGAAGATGCCCCCTACCCTTGTGTCTATACTTGACCTTGGATGACGTAGTACTATTTGGGAAGATGCCCCCGCCCTTGTGTCTATTCTTGACCTTGGGTGAATATAATCTGGTGCATTGTATAAACTAACTTTTAGCAGTGGGTTGTGGACACACAGGTTGCAAGTCTCTTATGGCGGGACTTGCAACTGAGTGGATTCTCAATGCCTTTGCTGTGTGAACATTCTTTTGAGGCTTTTTCAACTGTTTTAAGACAAACTCTATGAACTCACCAACCATTGTGTTGACACTTTAGCATGTTTATCTCAGGTCTATAAGGTGACAGCTGTTGCATGGAGCATAGAGTCGCTTGGCATGTTTTGAAGACTTATGCTTTTATCTTTACCATTCGATTTGTCTTAAAACTCTTATGTATTGTATTATGGAACTCAAGTTTGTATTTCGGAATTTATTAATCGAATGGTCACTTTTCAAAACGTCTCATTTAGAGTTCGTTTTCTATACCTTGTACTTTGTATTATGAAGTAGCACCCCTATGACACAGTCTTCCGCTGCGGTATTTTGGGGGTGTTACAGATTGGTACCAGAGCCTTGGTTATAGAGAACTAGTTTGCATATACTACCTAGACTATAACTGATATAAACATTAAGACTCTTCTCTTTATTTTGCCTTACACACACTTCATGCGCATATGCTTATTGCTAATTGTTTGTTTAGAAGAAACCCCAGACAATAGTCAAGTCATCAAAAATTTAGAGCTAAGTAATAATTGTTTAAATAACTTAATCTTGTGACAGTTCTTGTTTGATAAGACATAAGATTAAGTTAAATATAGATTATTAGTTTCCTGTAGAGATTTGATGATTTGCCTTATACTTGCTTTATATGATTCTAATACCTAGAAGTGGTTCATATGTCCTAGTACGACACTCAAACCTTTCTACAAGCGTGGCTAGTCCATTTCGTCATATCTCTAGATACCCAGACTACGTTACCCTTTCACAACTTAAGAGCAGATGATAGAAAGTCTACCCAATTATGTAGTACCAATTGTTGAGTTATGTGTGCCTGGTAAATATGTATACGTGTGAAAGGAAGCAATTATAATTATGGTGGCCAACATAATTATAAATGTGTCACGACTCACGTAGACATATGTGACCATGCTTACATTAATCGACGATTGACTCAAAATTGACAAGATTTAAGACTAAAGTAGTCTAGGAATATCACCTCATATCTGACGTCGACAAAAATGTCCCTCCTTGTAGATATCATGGCACTAAAGAGAGTAACTCGTAGCACTAGCCGAGGTGGTGCAACACCAAGAGGTGGAAGAACTGGTGGTCGTGGAGGTAGAGGAGCTGCTCACGACACTAGTAACCCTAGTAATGATAGTGGAAGAACTGGTGGACGTGGAGGTAGAGGAGATGCTCACGACACTAGTAACCCTAGTAACGCTGGTGGAAATCCAGATGTCTCCACCATTATTGCCCAACAACTACAAAACCTACTTCCCACTATAGTCACACAAGTTGGCAATCACATGAACAATTCGGGAAACCACGGAAGCATAAATGACACTACAAATGATGGAGGAAGGAATAACAACAACAACCACAACAACAACAACAACAACAACCATAGGACTGGATGTACGTAGGAATTTACGTCATGCAAACCAATTGTGTTTAATGGCAAAGGAGGTGCATTGGCATATACACGATGGGTCGAGAAGATGGAGTCAGTGATCGATATCAGTAACTGTGCAATCCACTAGAGAGTGAAATATTCTGCATGCTTGCTATCAGAAAAGGCATTGACATGGTGGAACATGCAGATTCAAGCAAGGACTAGAGAAGCAGCTGTAGGCATGACATGGGACGACTTTAAGGGACTACTGAAGGAAGAATACTGCCCGGTTAATGAAATACAAAAACTAGAAGACGAGTTTTGGCATCACTCTATGGTAGGGGCTGGTCATGCAACCTACACAAATCGGTTTCATGAACTAGCTAAACTAGTTCCTCATCTGGTTACCCCTGAATCCAAAAGGATTGAGAGGTACATCTATGGCCTTGTTCCTGAGATTCGTGGGACAGTAAAAACAACCGAACCTCCCACAATTCAGAGTGCAATATTAAGAGCAGGGACCCTAACAGATGAGATGGTTAGGAATGGAACTTTGAAGATTAGTGATAAAAGGAAGGGAGCAGGTGAATCAAGCGAGCAAAAGGGTACAATGGTTGATAATAAGAGAGCAAGAGGATTTGCGGCAACAGTTTATGATCAGGGAAAGTATGAAGGTCCACATCCTAAGTGTAATAAATGTGCTTATCATCATCAGAAGTCTGAGCCATGCCGAGTGTGTACAAAATGCAAACAGTTGGGTCATTTTGCAAATAGGTGTGGAGCACCGGTGAATGCGGGCAATATAAGAAACAACCAAAAGACATGCTTTGAGTGCAACAGCCCAAACCACTTCCGAGATACTTGTCCTAAGTTAAATAGGGCACAGGGACAAGTGCTGGACAACCCAACTTTAGCCGTTATGCTTGAAGAAAATAACCCAAACCGTGGATACAATGTTAGTCCACCTCGGGGTCGAGCATACTATTTGGGTGCTAAGGAAGCCCGCAATGCGTAATGGGTACGTACCTTATACTACCATATTATTCTATTCTAAATCTAGCTTTATTATGCCGTTATTAAGATAAGAGACCTAGACACACTAAACTTCGGGACGAAGTTTCCTTAAGGGGTAGAGACTGTAACAATTCGCAATTTCAGGTTAACTTTTATTCCTGAAAATTTTACTATTCACTATTCATCTCAGAAATTTTTATTTCATATTCTCGTAAGTTAAACTATTTTAACGATAATCCGAGAGTTTGACGCTCGTCGGATCATTTCTGCAAAAATCACAAAGCCGTGTCCGAGATTTACTTTTAGGTTTAAACGTCCTTCCAGCATCCCGATATATCCATAAAACATTATAAACAATAGAAATATGATTTTCTATCATTTTATGACAATTCCAAAAGTTTTGGAATTTTACGTTTTTCAGTTCAGCGTTTTACGCGAATTGCGCGTTTTAGACCCGTGTTTCCAGTTTTTAGCAGGGTTTTAGCACCCGATAGATCCTACCACTCATTTTATATTTTATTATGGACTATATTGACATGTTTAACAATACTTTCAAGTTTCATATTTTTACGATACCCGGTTTTACGTTTTGAGGCTTAATCATTTACGGTTATCTTTTTACGGAGTCAAAATGCACAAACTAAGCAAGATAGCACCAAGAGTCATCATCTAGTCACTCTTATCTCCTTTGAACCGCCAATGTGGGGGGGGGAGTCACCATGGGTGGTTAAATCTTAACCCTTGATCTTTAGGATGGTTACAAGTGTCTAAAACTAACCATGGTTAATTTCTAACCCAATATATGGTTAACTATTTTTCCTACCCTATAAATACCAAGCTAAAACACATAGAAAACTTGCACCACACCTTCTTATAACCTTCAAGTCCTAAAACCTAAGGCACTTTTCTTATATTTTGTAAGAAAGTTAACTAGTTTTTGAAAGAAAACTAGTGTTTGATCTTCAATCTTGGAAATTTTCTAAGAAAAGTTGTTATAACTTTAAAGTCTCCAAAAAGACGTCGTTATAATCTTCAAATAGCTTTGGACTTCAAGAACGCGTCGTTATAATCTTCAAATAACCTCGGTTTATCATAGATTGCAAAGGAGGAAAGCTTATTCAATCAAAGTCCTAGTTCTTGTCCTAGTTTCCCTTTTTCATTAAGGCCAAAAGTTGTAAGCAAACCCTAACATACTTTCTTGCTTAATTATCATTTTCATGCTCTTTGTGTTCCTTTCATGCTATATATGTTCTTGTTATTGTGTTCATGATGTTTAAAAATGGATAAAACAAGTATTGATATACATATGTTAACTTATGACAAGTAAACAAGCAAACTAGTGATTTTTATGGAGAACCACGACCAAAATAGTATAACTTTGATATTTGACACTTACTTAATGTTAAAGAGGACTTAACAAGGAAAACATATCAATTTGAATCACCCAAAACGAGTACGCGAGTCAAAAGTTATGGCCATAAGAAGTTAGCGAAACCAAAACGGCAAAACTGCCTAAATAGCATTCTGATCAAATTTTGATTTTGAAAGTCACCCTTCTGGTCCGATTCATCAAAAAGTTAAAACACGAAAGTTGTCCGGAACGACGTTTTCGTTCAGGGACAAAGAAGATCGAGCCCTGAAAATGCTTTCCGAGTGATAATTTTCTTCAAAATCTTAACAGCCCATTTTAGACCAAAGTCACTATATTATAGTTATGATTTACTAAGACCAAGAGGTCTAATGACCTAAAGCCGAGACCACAACCATGGCTAAAGCCAAGGTTGAGTCTCAAGACCATGGAAAAATGACCAAGGTCACGGCGAAGCCATGACTAAATGACCATATAAACTTACTTAGGCGAAAACATGAAACAAGGAGTTGACGATAACTTGAACAAACAATTTGGATCTACTCCACCTAAAGAACCATGAGATACAAGTTATAATAAACTTACCCTAATAACAATCTTCATGTACAAATAGACTTTCCTAAGTTTATTCAAATATTGGACATGTAACTTTTCGGATCAAAAACTTATACATTTGTTATCAAATACTACAATAGTAGGGAGCCTCATGTGAGGAGTTCATTAAGTAAACCGTCGAGATGAGTTGTGGATTTACGAATTAAAGTGTCCTGGCTCCTCGAACGTTTACTCCATGACTTCTGAATTATGTCGGCCCGAACGGTAGTAAGAGATATACAACTTATACAAGTTTCATAAACCATTTATATTCAAAGACTTACGCTATATACTAAGTACTACATCATGAACATTATGCAAGACATATATAGGCAATTTTTCGTATTCTTAGACGTTACTCCAAACCTAAGTCGCAACGTTCTATTATAGGCTGCTCTTAGAGACTTTCACGATTCGACTACCACTTTGATTTCACATCACTTAAGCTTAAGGTGAGTCATAGCCCCTACTCTTTTCATACTTGTTTTAACTCTTGGGGGGATACATGCTCAACTACTTGCTTACTTGTACAAATACTCTTAAACATTTATACTTGATTGTGTTATACTTGATTGGCATTATACTTGATTGCGTTATACATACTTGTTACACTATACTTGCTTAATTTAAATACAAGATTCGTATTTACATGCATACATAATACTCTATTCTGTCAGAGAGGTATTGGTAGTACTCATGGGAAGATGCCCCCTACCCTTGTGTCTATACTTGACCTTGGATGACGTAGTACTATTTGGGAAGATGCCCCTGCCCTTGTGTCTATTCTTGACCTTGGGTGAATATAATCTGGTGCATTGTATAAACTAACTTTTAGCAGTGGGTTGTGGACACACAGGTTGCAAGTCTCTTATGGCGGGACTTGCAACTGAGTGGATTCTCAATGCCTTTGCTGTGTGAACATTCTTTTGAGGCTTTTTCAATTGTTTAAAGACAAACTCTATGAACTCACCAACCATTGTGTTGACACTTTAGCATGTTTATCTCAGGTCTATAAGGTGACAGCTGTTGCATGGAGCATAGAGTCGCTTGGCATGTTTTGAAGACTTATGCTTTTATCTTTACCATTCGATTTGTCTTAAAACTCTTATGTATTGTATTATGGAACTCAAGTTTGTATTTCGGAATTTATTAATCGAATGGTCACTTTTCAAAACGTCTCATTTAGAGTTCGTTTTCTATACCTTGTACTTTGTATTATGAAGTAGCACCCCTATGACACAGTCTTCCGCTGCGGTATTTTGGGGGTGTTACAACCTAGATATTAATTATGTGTTGATTACTTGTTTATGGTTGTATTGGATTAATGATTTCGATGTTAGGCTTAAGAAAACTGGCAGATCTCCAAATGGTAACATGCTTGAACGTCTTAGGAAACATGAACTGACGTGCACTAGGTTTTATTGGTTGTATTTAATGCATGAGTAAATTCTAATGATCCCATGTTAGGAGCTTCTTAGCCGGCTCGACATAGGAGTGAAGTAGGCACTCATAGGAATGGGGAATTAAGTGCGCCACCCCATGAATGGTATTAAGGAATACAATCCGTCATCCACGCAACTATAACAAGTAATTAACGTGTAAAAGATATCTAGGGAGTAGTGAAATCTAAGTAAACACAACTTCTCTACTTATTGCTCATAACCTTAGTTTAATTTAGTTTATTTTCATTTCTAGTATTTTATTTTGATTGCATATTTAGTATTGGGTTAGTTGACTAGCAACTAATTCCGCCCAAATCCTTCAAAACCCGAGATTTTTACTTGCTTTCTAAAAAATATAAAAATACAAAAATAATCATCCCTCATCTTTAGAACTAGTATTTAGGTTTTCTAATCCTAGCGACACTATTCCTAGCTGAACGATCAATCCCCCGGTACTTGTCACTATACTATACTACAACGATCAGGTACACTGCCTGGTGGGGGTTGTAAACTTCTCAAGATCCCTTGAGAGGTAAAGCCTGGTGCGATTCCCACGTATCATATTACTATTATTATTATTAAACGTTACGTTTATTTTCAAACTAATATTATTATTACTATTATTATTATTAAACGTTACGTTTATTTTCAAACTAATATTATTATTACTATTATTATTATTAAACGTTACGTTTATTTTCAAACTAATATTATTATTACTATTATTATTATTAAACGTCACGTCTATTTTCAAACTATTATTATTATTATTATTAAACGTTACGCATTATTTCAAACTATCGTTACTATTTTTATTATTACAACCTACGTTATATTTATATATATAACTAAACTAAACATACGATATACTATAAAACCAAAAGTCTTACTAAAAATAAATTAACAAATCACGCATTCAAAAACTACTCGTGATTTAAGACTATCAAACACTGAAAAATTGCCAAATATTATCTAGGTCGTGTGTGGAGCCGTTCCCATTTTGCAAACTGAGTATTGGTATTTTTATTCACTAAACCACTAAGGTGAGTTCATAGCCCACTTTTATAAAACTGTTTTCGTGGGGAGATACATGCTTAAAAATCTGAACACAAGTATTTTCTTATATTATGCCTAAAATTGTTATTGCTTAAGTACCTTTTTGCCAAAAGCCCCTCATATCATGAGCCTTAGTCACCCAGAGAGGTGAACGTAAATAATTGTGGATAGATCTATTAGGGATTGACCATCCCCGTTTGGGAGTTGAGAAAACAACCAAACGCACTTTATTTGAAATCTAATAGGTTACTGGAAAGGACCTATCCTGAGGGCACCTGTTACTTTAATCCATCATTTATGATGAGATCTGTTAATCGGCTGAGTGTCATGAGCTTAATGCAATAATAAATGATTTTAAACTTATAATTGTAATTCGATGCAATTATCACTATCACTTGTGTTCAACTACTAAACTTAAACCTATGAATATCACTCAACTTTTGTTGACTTTTAGCATGTTTATCTCAGGAAATTAATGAGAAGGAGCTCGAGGCATGGAGAGGGCATTAAACCCCTATACGGGTGTTAAATAAAATGTTTTGTCATTCGCTTTTAATAACTCATATCTCCTACGATATGTTAAAACTAATGAAACAACTTTGTATTTGAAAACTTGCTTTTAAATGAATGATAAACATAATTTTAAAACGTCTCTTTGAGTCGTTTTCTATGACTTGACTTCGATCCTGTAAGTAATACCCCACAAAGTCCTTCCGCTGCTCTAGTTGAAATTTAGGGGGTGTTACAGATTGGCATCAGAGCCAAGGTTATAGAGAACCAGGTGTATTTTAAAACACTGGACTATAACTACGCTTTTAAAACGGACCAAATTTTATTTTTACAAAAGTCATGTTACGCCCTCCGTGCCTTCGCAGCTTCATCAACGGTTAGAAAATGTTATTTTCCATATGAGCTTTTTATAAATGTTAACATAGTTTATGATTATATTAATGACTTGCATTTACTATTCGTGATTTATACAGTACCATGTCGTCATCTTCTCATCCTATCACCTTCTCATCTGACTCAGACTCAGAAACTTCTCTCCCAATACCACCACCCCCATCACCTGCCCAAAACCGCAGACATAGGCATGTCCGTCAACTCCAGATTTACGAGCCAGAACCCTTTGGTCAACCTTTCCAACGATACGGAGGAGGGCCTGTCTGTAAACACACCCCCCGGAAACAAGTGCATGCGACACTTACCCCACGTATACCACCACCATCTCCACCTCTACCTACTCCACTCGTATCACCACCCCCAGTGATATTTCCCACCTCGCCTATGACTGGAATTTGGCCATCACCATCCTCATCCCTTGAGCGCCCTAGGACTATACGACTATCCCCAGTTCCACCAAACACCGTCCTTTACCGACAAGCCACCACTGTACCCTTACTAACACCTGATTCACCAACCATTACCTCAATATCAGCTCCACCTCGTAGGAGGCCACGTATTGTGGCTTCATCCCTATCTGACCCCTGTGAGCAAACCGTAACCGAGACTACCTCCCGCCCTAAGACCCGTAGGAGGGTCGATGCTCGAAAATGGTCTTTCTTCCTTCCAATCCTTCAGTACTGGAGATCTCAGGAAGGTGCTCCAAGTGCTAGGGAACTAGGAGAGATTTCATCCTCAGCTGCTTCTAGGATTCTTCCAGTTACCGGAGAACCTATCCACCATACCATACCCTTACTAGCCGCTAGGATAGCCCGCCATGAGGATCGTTTTGATGACATTGTTAGAGTTATCGATGATTTCCCACTAGAGCAGATTGAGGCTATAGGAGAAGATGTAGGAAACCTTGAGATTGGCCAGTTGGCAATGGAGGAGAGTTTTGAGCTGATGAGCACCCATCTGGAGGGGGCCATCGAGACGATACGTACCTTGGGAGGTATTGCTATCATGATGCAAAGAGAGATCGATTCGCAGGATGACGAGATCGACAGGATGAGCATTCAGGTCCTAAACCTGAGGAGTATGATTAGGGACACCCAGGCCAGAGAGAGAGCCGGAGACTTGACTATAGAGACCATGATGACTATGATTGAAGACCTTCAGCGCAGAGTCAGAGGTGCACCAGGGAATCCATAGATCTGGGACATATCATTATAGCTAAGGACTATCTTAGCCTGCCAATGTGGCATTAATAAAGAAATCTTGTATTGTTATGTTTTCTTGTAAAACGAATGAACGAGACATTATTAATATTATGTTGTCAGTTACTTTGTAATATATTGATGTTTATCTATGTTTTCTGTGGTTGTATCTTTATGCGTTGTTGTGTTCTTATATATATGTTATCACAGGGCATGTCAGTCTATACAAACCAAACCAAGCATTTATACTTCTATTGTGTGTTGTGATTTATCCAAGCATGTCGTGTTGATTATTTATATTGTTATAAATTTTACGCGATAATTTCTCAACATAACATAGTTATATATGTGATATTGATAGAGCCATGGCTAGGACAAGGAAAGCGACTGCGACTACAACACCCGAAACCGCAACCCCTATAAACGAAATGTCCACACCGACTATGACTCCGACTGATATCGAGAAAGCAATTGCTGACGGTGTAGCCGCTGGGTTAGAAGCAAATGCACGTAATAGCGGCACCATTTTACCACCAGGAGGAAGTGGAACCTCTGTACCCCCCAAGTGTACCTATAAAGATTTTATAGGATGTCAACCAACTTTTTACAAGGGTACAGAAGGAGTGACTGGACTTACTCAGTGGTTCGAGCGAACCGAAATAGTCTTTTAGAGGAGTGGCTGTTCGGAGGACTGCAAAGTTACCTTTGCTACCGGAACCCTTTTGCAAGATGCTCTGTCTTGGTGGAATTCTATCACCCAGACTATGGGAATGACTGAAGCATTCCAACTCACCTGAACAGAGTTCAAAGCAAAAATACTGAGGAAGTACTGCCCCCGTGCTGAGCTGAGAAAGCTAGAAGATGAGTTTCACGAGTTAATGGTGAAAGGGATTGATCTCAGGACATATAACAGGAGGTTCCAAGAACTATCAGCACTATGCCCCACGATGGTGCCAGATGTCGAAAGAACCCTGGAGAAATATGTCGAAGGACTCCCTCAGAGCATCGAAGGAGATGTTACCTCGTCAAACCCACCAACTCTAGAAGTGGCAATGACCCTTGCTCAGAAGCTGTTGGACCGAGAGGTCAAGTGTAACAAAGAACTCAAGTGAAAGCTTGATGATAAAAGGACCACACACACCAACAGTAGCAACCACTACCACAACAACTCCAACAACAACTCTAGGAACAACAATCAGAACCGCCATAACTACAACCACCGCAACAGTCAACAGAACCCTAGGCAAGAGACTGCCAAAGCATACACCGCCACTGGAAGTGGGGGATATGCGGGTCCAAAACCTCAGTGCCACAAGTGCAAGTTACACCACTATGGACAGTGCACCATTAAGTGTACCAAGTGTCAGAAGATGGGCCATCAAGCTAGGGAGTGCAAGATCCCCGCTACCGGGAGTAATCTACAACCCGTGACCCCAACATGCTACACTTGTGGAGAAATTGGCCATTACAAGAGCCAATGCACCAAAGGAAATGGTCAGGCAAACAACGCTCGTGGGAGACCCTATGTGATGGGAGAAGGAAATACGTCACAGAACCCAGACATAGTCACGGGTACGTTCCTACTCAATCATCATAGTGCAAAAATATTATTTGACTCCGGAGCCGATAAGAGTTTTGTGTCTACTTCCTTTGCCCCCTTACTTAACATAGCACCCTCTAAGTTAGATACCGCCTATGATATAGAAATGGCCAACGGAGATTTAATAGGCACAGACACCGCAATTCAGAATTGCACCGTAACCTTAGAAAACGAAACCTTTCCCATCAACCTCCTGCCTACACAGCTAGGTAGTTTTGATGTCGTCGTCGGAATGGACTGGTTATCCAAACACCATGCTAGAATCATCTGTGATGAGAAAGCAGTCCATATTCCATTTAACGGTGAAACTCTAGTTATCCAAGGCGATAAGAGTAAACCACAACACGGTATCATCTCGTACATCCGAACGGTGAAATACTTGAATCAAGGGTGTCAAGTATTCATGGTTCGAGTAACGGAAGATAAATCAAAGGAAAAACGACTCGAGGACGTTCCCGTCGTCAAGGAGTTTCCAGAAGTTTTTCCTGGCGATTTACCCGGCCTTGCACCTACCCGCCAAGTAAAATTCCAGATAGATCTCGTGCCTGGAGCAGGACCGGTGGCAAGAGCAACTAGAAGAGTTGTCAGATAAGGGTTTCATCTGACCAAGTTCATCACCTTGGGGAGCTCCAGTCTTATTCGTTAAGAAGAAAGACGGAACTTTCCGAATGTGCATTGACTACCGAGAATTAAACAAATTAACCGTGAAGAATCAGTATCCTCTACCCAGGATCGATGATTTGTTTGATCAACTACAAGGATCGAGTGTCTATTCGAAGATCGACTTGAGGTCAGGGTACCATCAACTAAGAGTTAAGGAGGAAGATATTCCCAAAACAGCTTTTAGGACTCGATACGGACACTTCGAATTCCAAGTGATGCCATTTGGTTTAACCAATGCGCCCGCAGTGTTTATGGATTTGATGAATCGAGTATGCAAACCATACTTAGATAA
The DNA here is from genome assembly GCA_030686995.1 of Artemisia argyi. Classification (NCBI taxonomy): domain Eukaryota; kingdom Viridiplantae; phylum Streptophyta; class Magnoliopsida; order Asterales; family Asteraceae; genus Artemisia; species Artemisia argyi. Next base: position 1,864,905 of record CM060680.1, read on the forward strand.
ATTTGTGATTGTATTCATAGATGACATCTTAATCTATTCTCGCAACGAGAAAGAACATGCGGAACACTTGAGGATCATCTTAGAGCTGCTCAAGAAGTAAGAGCTGTACGCCAAGTTCTCTAAGTGTGATTTCTGGATTAGAACTGTACAATTTCTGGGTCATGTTATCGATAGTCAAGGCATCCATGTGGATTCGGCAAAGATTGAGGCCGTTAAGGATTGGGCAGCTCCTACCAACCCTACGGATATACGCCAATTCTTAGGTCTTGCCGGTTACTACAGGCGATTCATTGAAGGTTTTTCAAAAATCGCCAAGCCTTTGACTGAGTTAACACAAAAGAATAAGAAGTACAGTTGGGAGGAGAAGCAGGAATCGGCTTTTCAGTTGTTAAAGAAGAAACTCTGTGAAGTACCGATTTTAGCACTACCAGAAGGAAGTGAAGACTTCGTAGTGTACTGCGACGCGTCGTACCATGGTTTAGGTGCGGTACTGATGCAGAGAGACAAAGTGATAGCCTATGCATCCCGACAACTTAAGACGCATGAAGTAAATTATACAACTCATGATTTAGAATTAGGAGCAGTAGTATTTGCTCTTAAGATACGGAGACACTATCTGTACGGCACCAAGTGCACGGTATACACAGATCACAAGAGTCTTCAACATATCCTAGATCAAAAGGAGTTGAATATGAGGCAACGTCGATGGTTAGAATTGCTTAGCGACTACGATTGTGAGATTCGCCACCATCCGGGAAAAGCGAACGTCGTGGCAGACGCTTTAAGTAGGAAAGAACGAATAAAACCTCTCAGGGTTCGATCCTTAGGAATGACGGTTTATTCGCCTGTTCCATCGCAAATACTTCAAGCACAATCCGAAGCTCTTCAAGAAGAGAACAGACCAAATGAAAGAATCTACGGCATGCCGGAGAATTCAAATGGGTTTGTGAAGAGATCGAATGGAATGCTCTGTTTTAAGGAAAGAAGTTGGGTTCCACTCTATGGAGGATTACGTGACCTCATCATGCATGAGTCGCACAAATCAAAGTACTCCATCCACCCAGGTTCCGACAAGATGTACCAGGATCTTAAGGAACTCTATTGGTGGCCAAACATGAAAGCCGACATAGCAGAGTATGTCGGAAAATGTTTGACCTGTGCGAGAGTAAAAGCAGAGTATCAGAAACCATCAGGATTGTTGGTACAACCCTAACTTCCCATGTGGAAATGGGAACGGATTACAATAGACTTCATCACCAAACTACCCAAGATGTCAACAGGATATGATACCATATGGGTCATCGTTGATCGTCTCACCAAATCCGCTCACTTTCTGCCTATTAAAGAAACCGATGAAATGAACACACTCTCACAGTTATACTTAAAAGAGATTGTTACTCGACATGGAGTGCCTATCTCAATCATCTCTGATCGAGATAGTTGATTCACGTCTCATTTCTGGAAATCTTTGCAGAAAGCTCTAGGAACTAAGTTAGACATGAGCAGTGCATACCATCCACAGACCGATGGTCAAAGTGAGAGAACCATCCAAACCTTAGAAGACATGCTCCGAGCATGTGTGATCGACTTCGGAAAAGGTTGGGACTAAAACTTACCATTGGTAGAATTCTCGTACAACAATAGTTACCACACTAGTATTAAGGCAGCCCCATTCGAAGCACTGTATAGAAGAAAGTGCAGATCACCCATTTGTTGGACCGAAGTTGGTGACATACAACTCACCGGGCCCGAACTCATTCATGAGACAACGGAGAAAATAGTTAAGATAAAACAACGGCTGCAAGCTGCAAGAGATAGGCAGAAAAGCTATGCCGACATAAGACGAAAACCTATGGAATTTCAGGTTGGAGATAGAGTAATGTTGAAAGTTTCTCCTTGGAAAGGAATGATACGCTTTGGAAAGCGTGGAAAGTTGAACCCTAGATACATCGGACCATTTAGCATCCTAGAACAGATTGGACCAGTGGCATATAAGCTAGAGTTGCTAGAAAACTTAGCCGAGTACACCCTACCTTCCACGTGTCAAACCTTAAGAAGTGTTTATCCGATGAATCTCTAGTGATCCCACTCAAAGAGATTCAACTCGACGATAAACTTGTCTTTACGGAAGAACCAGTAGAAATCATGGATAGGGAAGTCAAACGATTGAAACAAAACCGTATTCCCATAGTCAAGGTTAGATGGAACTCTAAGCGAGGACCAGAATACACTTGGGAACGCGAGGACCAAATTCGCGCCAAATATCCCCATCTATTTTCTTAGACACCCCTAACGACCATCTTAGACTAGAATTCCGGGACGGAATTCAGAATGAGGGGTAGGTACTGTGATCACTCGTAAAATTTCCCTATGAATAGTAAAGTTAATCAAAACTTAATATATCATTACGTCAATTAATAACGTTTTTACCGGTAACAATTTTTTTTATTATTTATTTAAATATGCTATGTTACTCAAAATCACTACGATGCTTAAAATCCTTTTTCCTCGGAACGATGCTCACACATGTACCACTATAGTCTAACAATCGCGAGAGTATTAAATTTTACCACTTACGAACTTACGTAACATATTTTTAACAAAACGCGTCCGACAATGTAAAAGTCTCACTAATTAAGTACTAAAATATTCACTAATTATAATTAACAATTTTACTAATTTTAATTAACTTTAAACCGGACCCTTAATTACCCTAAGCCCAAACCAAGTTCGGCCTGTTACTATTCCTAAGCCCAAAACCAAATCAAGCCCATTCCCTTGTTTTGTTTTCATTTCCACTCGACTAGGACAACTAGAAATAAGCTTCGTACGCTCAAATCCTACACACGACCCCCCTATATTTTTACACATACTCGTTCCTCCCCTAGCTAAAAATTAGAATGTCGAATTATAGCTTCTCTCGTTAAGTCTAGACACGATTTTAAGAGGCAAAGTGATTGTCCCCAAACACGATTTTATAAAATGTCAACATATTCAAAACTCAACCATTTTGACCCATGATTGTTTCTAAAACATCCAAAACTCATTTTAAACTCAAACTAAGGTCTAAATATTTCCAAGTTACCATAATCCCACAAGTCACAACCGATTTGCAAATCGGTTCACTATATAATATGTAGTCGACATGCAATTTATAAACCAAACAAGTACTCCCTTAAATCAAGCACACACTACCATATTTTATTCCCTAGAGAAAGTACCAAAACCTTTTTATAACGTATATCACAAGTACCATTCGGTTGTAAGTTTTTCAAAGGCCACGTTTTTTCTTTGATGTTTGAGATGTCGACCACAAGAAACAAAGACCTTGAGTGTCTAGTACTTCTCTTACAACTTTAGACTTTTTGAAAACACGTAACCATCCAATCACTTTAAAACTTGGATACTAGAACACCCTTAGAACCATATATATAATGCATGCATGCATGCTTGCATTTTCTACTTCCATGCAAACTAAAACTCCACCAAATAATTCTAAGTAACGAACTAAGCATTGGGTCGAAGCTTTGGGTAGGAAATAAAGAGATTCTTGTGGGTTTAGGAGAAGAAATTGGTTGTTTGTGAACCTTGGTCGAGCAAACTAACACACTACGTACTCATCTCACTTACTTCTCAACTCTACGTCCCTTTTTCCCCACCATTTGGTGTCGTAAGTCCCTAACGACTCATTTCAATTCTTTTTAATATACATTTAGTTGCATTACATTTTTACACGACACACACAAACGCACCTCATTATTTAAAATCTAGATAAACGACCTATATATATTATACGTCCATCTATATCTTTGACACCCTAAGAAATAAGCTATGTAAAGATTTCAAACTAAAACACAACGTATAAACCATTTCGAAGTACATTCCTAGCGTACCACAACCATTTTGAAAAACTCAAATATTTTTCTAAGTCTTTTGTTTACCAAAAATTCGTCCAAGGCTAGCCCAAAACGCACGTATAACTTTAGTATTTACTTAACGAACATGCCTTTCTATTTCACAAACCAATAGACCTCAGGGCACACAATCAATTTTGTATAGAAACCTTGTAATGAAAATCACGTTTAGACCTAGTAAATAACCAAAACCAAATCGACTAAGAACCGGTTTTTGAAAAATTAAGTAATACCGATTGGGCCTTAAGGCCCAATCATTTCAAAATAAGCCAAGTGAATAAGCTGAGACTATAAGCTGTTGGGCAACTTTTTCACAATCCTAACCTTAGCCCAAAACCAAGCCCAAAAACCCCGTAAGCCAATTGGACCTAAAAATACTAACGGGCCTTAATTTTTCGTTAAAAAGCCCATAAGCTATCCATAAGCTTTTTCGCACTAATAAGCTATCAAAATAAGCTCAATAAGTTGTTTTGAAACTATTTAAGAAATGAAAACGTTAAGTTTTGAAAATTGTAAAGTTTGGACTAGATTTGCAAAATTTATGAAATTCGGGTCAAAAATGTAAATATTTCAAAGTTTCGGTAAAATATGTCATTTCGTAAACTTCAGGATAAAAACTGATTTTTATAAACTTTAGGGTGGAAAGTGTAAGAAAAATAAAGTTTTGGACTTAAAATGTAATTATATTTAATTTTGGACTAACGGCGTAACGCTAACGCCGTTAGGGTAAAAAGTGTAAATTTTTGAAAATACAAGGGCCATATACTAAAATTAATATTTTCATTTTTATTTTCTATTTTTACAAGTTCCCGTCACGACGTTACGTTTATTTTCAAACTAATATTATTATTACTATTATTATTATTATTAAACGTTACGTTTATTTTCAAACTAATATTATTATTACTATTATTATTATTAAACGTTGCGTTTATTTTCAAACTAATATTATTATTACTATTATTATTACTAAACGTCACGTCTATTTTTAAACTATTATTATTATTATTAAACGTTACGCATTATTTCAAACTATCGTTACTATTTTTATTATTACCACCTACGTTATATTTATATATATAACTAAACTAAACATACGATATACTATAAAACCAAAAGTCTTACTAAAAATAAATTAACAAATCACGCATTTAAAAACTACTCGCGATTTAAGACTATCAAACACTGAAAAATTGCCAAATATTATCTAGGTCGTGTGTGGAGCCGTTCCCATTTTGCAAACTGAGTATCGGTATTTTTATACACTAAACCACTAAGGTGAGTTGATAGCCCACTTTTATAAAACTATTTTCGTGGGGAGATACATGCTTAAAAATCTGAACACAAGTATTTTCTTATATTATGCCTGAAATTGTTATTGCTTAAGTACCTTTTTGCCAAAAGCCCCTCATATCATGAGCCTTAGTCACCCAGAGAGGTGAACGTAAATAATTGTGGATAGATCTATTAGGGATTGACCATCCCCGTTTGGGAGTTGAGAAAACAACCAAACGCACTTTATTTGAAATCTAATAGGTTACTGGCAAGGACCTATCCCGAGGGCACCTGTTACTTTAATCCATCATTTATGATGAGATCTGTTAATCGGCTGAGTGTCATGAGCTTAATGCAATAATAAATGATTTTAAACTTATAATTGTAATTCGATGCAATTATCACTATCACTTGTGTTCAACTACTAAACTTAAACCTATGAATATCACTCAACTTTTGTTGACTTTTAGCATGTTTATCTCAGGAAATTAATGCGAAGGAGCTCGAGGCATGGAGAGGGCATTAAACCCCTATACGGGTGTTAAATAAAATGTTTTGTCATTCGCTTTTAATAACTCATATCTCCTACGATATGTTAAAACTAATGAAACAACTTTGTATTTGAAAACTTGCTTTTAAATGAATGATAAACATAATTTTAAAACGTCTCTTTGAGTCGTTTTCTATGACTTGATTTCGATCCTCTAAGTAATACCCCACAAAGTCTTCCCCTGCTCTAGTTGAAATTTAGGGGGTGTTACAAAACGACTTCATTTTCCGCCCAAATCAGATAAAATTTTACCAAAATAACTGATCCTCTTTTCATAAAAATTCCCGACTCTTTTCAAAAAAATTGACCCATTTTCACCAGGCTATAAATATTGACCCATTTTCACCAAAATAACTGATCCCCTTTTCATAAAAGTTCCCTGGTCTTTCCTTTTCATTCTTTGATCACTATAACTCTTTGGTATGTGTTTATAAGTGATCCTGTCATCCACTACATCATGTGCAAGAGAAGAACACTCGAAGTCGTCAAGAATCAAAGTGTTATTAAGTCTACACAAAACTAGTGTCATGATTTTCTTTTTCCTCTTCCGCAAAGTGTAAGAGAAGAACTCTCGACGTAGTTGAAGATTCGAGAAGTAATTGTCAATGCCTCTTCCCAAAGTGCAAGAGAAGAACTCTCGACCTAGTTGAAGATTCGAGATATTATAGGTGTCCACACACAAACGTAACAAGTGTTCCGGTTATAGGCTTTGTAATCATTATAATAATACCGACTTGTGTGTGAGTCGAGGATGGAGAAATATGAGTGTGAACTTGGAGAAGATGAAGATCCAAGAAGTCTTGTAACTAGTATAGCTTATGTATTTGTTGTGAGGTGTGTGAAGTCCTAAGTGGTTAGGCTAGGTCTTAGTCGAGTCATGTATGAAGGCTTGGATCGGGATAGGATCCAAGTGTGTCTTATGTGAAGGCTTGGATCAGGATAGGATCCAAGTGTGTCGTGTTTGTGGACTTGGATTGGGTGAAGATTCAAATGTGTCTAAGTGTGAAGATTCAAGTGAACGGGAGTGCTCGTTCATGTGAAGGCTTAGATCATGTGTCGATCTAAGTGGGATAAGAGTGCTTGTTCGTGTGGCCACGTGGGCCTTGGGTAGGTTGGTTCTAGCTACGATTAGGACATGACATTCCGCTTAGTGTCGTTAAACTTGGTATAAGCTTGTGTACGGTTTGTTCCACCATAAGGAGCATGTTGATTAGTGAAGTAACTCTCGAGTATGGGACTCGGGGAGTGGAGTAGGACGAAGAGGTGCTTCGTGCCGAACCACTATAAATCATCGTGTCCGGTTTGCATTTTCTCTTCCTTGCTCTTTACTTTCTATGTTTGAATTACACTTATGTTTGTGTGACTTGGTATGTATATGCTTGGGATATCAATTAGTTAACTTAGAAACATAAAACATAAGAAAACTTAATCAGATGAAATGGACACGCCCACTGGTGGCGGTCCCTTATACTGGGACGGTCCTCAAACATTTAAGGGACCGTTAGTGTATTTAAAGGACCGTCCGCAGTGAAATCAAAATTGGCTAAAAACGTTTAAACCTCACGTTATGTTTAAGTCTATGTGATTGCTTGCATACTTGTTATTAAGTGACATATATGTTTGTTATGAATGACATAACCACTATTCATATTTAGTCACATTTGATCGAGAATTTGATACGAAACATTTTAAATTTTAAAGAGGAACGTATTCACCCCTTCTACGTTTCTACATTTCTCTATAACCAAGGCTCTGATACCAATCTGTAACCCTCCCATTTTCATAGACCGTAGCGGATGTAACGTCTGGGGTATTACTTCATGGAAACAAAGACAAGATAATAGAAAACGACTAGAAAAGAGTCGTTTTTGAAAAAAGTGATATCATTCATTTATTCATCAGAGTTTTTGCAGTAAAAGATATACTTTTACCAAAAGAGAGGTCCCTAAGATACGTTTTTAAAGCAAAAGATGAATGATAACTATACTGGACGTCCTCATGTCCAATGCCACACCGTGCTAGGGTTCCTAAGGTGCTCATATACCTAGGATAACATGCTTAAAGAGTCAACACAAAGGTTGAGTGAGAGTTATAGGTTTAAGTAGATAGAGAGTGAATACAAGTTCCACAGAGTTCAGCTGTAACCCTATGTGTGGAAGAGTTTTAGAGAGAGAGATGGTTATTGCACTATGCTCATGAACCACACCTTAACATGTCCAGATCATGGGGTCTACAGACCAAACCATGATGGGACAGAAAGGAAAACTTGCCAAAGTTAATCCTTTAGAGAGGGTTCAAATATAGTACTTATTGGTATGCAAGACACAAGCAAACCAACGGGAGTTGTCAAACTCCAATAGATCTATCAACTATATTCGCGTTCACTCGCGTAAGTGATTAAGGTCATGAATTTAGTTATGTAATAGTGGCAAATAGTAACACGCGTGCAATAACCAAAGAAAAATACTTGTATTCGATTTAAAGAGAAAAAATAAGCGTGTATCCCCCTCAAAGGGTTTATAAAGCATTTAGAAAGAGTGAGGCTATGAACTCACCTGAGTCTAAGGTAAGTAGGATAGGGGTTTAGACTGCTCGCTCACGTATTCTGGGGGTAGTGTAGGTGTGTGTATGTCAAGTGTAACAACCGTGGTTTTGGCAGGTCAGTTTAACTGATAGTCTTGACTCGGTTGACGTTTGTTTGGTGTGTCCTAGGTTTCTGAAGTGATATAAGTGTGAGATAGGTGAGTTTTAGCACTAAATCCCTTTGCGTAAGTGGTTTTATTGTGATTTTGAAAGTTTAAAATTTGGGAAAGTTCATTTTGATCACCTTTGTGGTGTAGAAATGACTTGTGTAGTTTTTGGTGTTTTTGTGTTTTTGCGTAACGAGTCTTCGTTCAAGTATTTGAGCGTTAGCAAGTTACGAGAAGTTTGTTTTTATGTGTTATACATTTATAAAGGGTGAAAATCTATTTTTGGAACCTTTATTTTTGAAAATGATATTTTTCCGGTTTGTCGTAAAATTAAGATTTATCGCGTAAAACGTTAGGTTTCGATATGGGAATACATAAAATATAAAAGTATGAGGTTTTGAGTGTAATAAGTTAATTTAATAAAAAAAATAAAAAAAATATATATATATAGGTGTATGAAAATCGGCTGGAAGATGGATAAGGGGAAAAAGGAAACCCAATTGTAGCCCAATTACAACTCTAAGTTAGGTAATTATCAACTAAATAATTATAAATACAAAATCAAAGTTCCCAATCCCTTTTTCCTGCAATTTTAAGTCGACACAAGGAGGAAACAAGAAGAAAAAAATTAGGGTTTCATAGTTTGCAAGCAATAATCAAGAATCAAGGTAAAATCCTTAACCCTTATGTGTAATTAACTAATTATTGTTATGATTCATGTAATATTTAATATGATGGAATCTAGGGTTTATATACTTCTGTAAATTAATGAAGTAAAACATGTTAGGATGATTAGATGTTAATAATATGGTAATTAGTTAAGGGAATTGAATGTAAAACGCGTTAGATTATGTGTTAGGGTTTGGACATAAAATTACGGCTGTAAAGATGTGAGTGTAAATAACAGATGGTGAAGAGTTAAGTCACGAATTTTAGGGCTAAATTGAATTTAATGGAAGAGCTTTCAAAAAAGTCCAGCCACGATTGTTTTAAAGGTCGGGAAGTTGGTCTTTTGATTTTTCTTTGCTAAGGTGTCAAAGCTGTCAAACCGGGACAGATTTTGGGTAAAAGTTTGAGGGTTTTTTGTGGTTGTAAAAGTGGTATTTTGACTAGGCCTTCTAGAATAGTTAAGAATTAGGTTATATTAGACTACCACGAAAAGGATTCGCGATAAAAACTTGTGAAAGTATTTTGTGTTGATCAAAACTTTTTGGTGTGCGTTCAGATCCGAATTTGAGTAGTTGACAAGTTTGATTTTCTTTTGAGTATTTATGTGTGTTATTGGTCCATGGCCTTCTGGGATTAGCTTCTATGCTTATGAGAGACCATGGTAAATTTTTGGTGTGAGTTGTTGAGCTATATTTGTCATGATTTCATGTGGGCGAATGTACCCAAAAATTCTGCGTTTTCTGATTTTAAAAATGCAAGGGATTTAGTGAGTGTTAGATTACGGTAATTGTTAGTATGGTGTCTAGGAGATCCATGGTGGGTCATATGAGTCTTAGACATCCATCATATGTGTATTACATGGGTTGTAGCTTTTAGCTTGACCTTGTGTAATGTGGATTATTTTTGTGTGCTATAGATTGTGATTTGTTTTTGTGGAAGCTGCAGAGTTTAAGGTGAGTTCATAGTCCCACTTTTATATTGTTTTTAAACTTGGGATGGAAATAATGCTTGTGTTAAAGTTACAGTGATTATGTGTTTTAAATGCATGGAGTTGCGAGTGTTATTATATATGTTTGCATGCTAAGTGATTATTGCGTGATGAAAACTGTGTGAGAATCGAGGGTAGAACTGTACCTGTGATGAGAAGGGTAGAACTGTACCCAAGTGGTGAAATTTGTGTGGGAAATCAATTGGGAGGATGTTTATCCTATTGCTCGCGTATTGCGACTCAATTGATGAAAGGATTGGATCGGTGGACACGTTCCATCCTAACTAAATGGATCGGGGGACACATTCCGTCCCATTGGTTGTTTTCAATTGTGTGATTGTGTGTATACGTGTATAATAACTTGTCTTGCTGTCATGCTATGTGGTATAATCACAGTTAACCGGTTGCCTATGGTGTGTGTGTCTAAACCTATGAATCTCACCAATGTTATGTTGACATTTTTAAGCATCATTTTTAGGTGAGCTTTCTAAGGATAAGATAGAAGAATGTGATTAGACGAGACCCTAGTTGCATTGGAAGTGGTTTATCATCTTTGTTTGGATCTTATGTTTTGTTATGGTTATTTTATTTTGGGGTATTGTTACAACACTTTGTGTTTGTACTTTGCTCTATTTTTGTGCATATAGTTGTTCTCTATATAAACACCAGGTGTTGTGATGATATCCATGAAGTTACACCCTCGCGTTTCCGCCTTGGCGAGGTGTGATAGATTGGTATCAGAGACTTGGTTATAGAGAAGTAGGTGGTTGAACCTAGACTATAATTTAGGAGTCCCTCATATAGTCGCATTTCGGATTTATGTGTAAGTATAGTATTTTATATGTCTATTTTCTTATATTTATGAGATGTTTTATTGAGTTTCGGACATCTATTCTATTCCTATACGTAGTATTGTCTATATCGACTTTATTATATCATCTTTCGCACGTAAGATGAATCGTTGGACTACCGTTTATCAGATGCGAGAGAGGTGGTAGGATGAAGCGGACTAACCGCAGAATCCGAGTTCCTGATAGCATGTATCCATGTTCGGACAAGGAGAGGACGTGTATGGGAAATGTTGGTGGAGAAGAAGTGGAGAGGTTTGGAACCACGATGACTTCTGGAGATGGAGCCATTACCAAATACCCTTGGTAGTGTCCTCACTTCACATAGGAAAGAGAGGTGGTTTAGTCTAAACCTCATGATTTGTATGCACTTGTGAATCATACGAAATTGGAAGAAAGGAATAGAGGTGGTTTTACATGTTGTCGACTACCTCAACGTATAGGAAATAGGAATGAGTGGTTGAGTAAAGATGAAGGGGAGTTAGGATGAAATAATGTGGATTTGGATTTGGAGTCCACAACGAGTAGTAAGTTTAACCGATTTGAGTGAGGAGGCAAGTGCGAGAATGGAGTTTGAGCCATTATGCGGCGTCTTTTGTTTTGTGTTATGTTTTGGAATTCGTATATTGTCTTTCGCCGTCAGGAGCCATGTTGGAGCGTGATTGCTCTTTGATATTGGATCGACCTTATCCAAGTGATTTTGATTATAGAGTTTACGTGATCGATGAAATTGTTCCATGTGAGATGATTGTTTGCGACGTCTTTTGTTTTTGTTTGCGTGATTGTTTGCATGATGTATTGTCATAGGAGGGAGTACACTTGTGAAAGGGGGCATAGATAATTATGGTGGCCAACATAATTATACATGCGTCACGACACAAGTGGACTTGCAAGTATGATAGCATGGATTGCATGGTGTATTAGGTGTTATGTGGTATATGTGCGTTATCATTGAGATGTGTGGTTTTGGAAGTAAGTATGCATGTGGAATAGGCTTATAACTATCGTCGCGAACATAATTATAAGGGTATCACACACGTGGACTTGTGACCATTATTGAATTGATTGATGCATGGATTGCATGGTGTATTAGGTGTTATGTGGTATATGTGCGTTATCATTGAGATGTGTGGTTTTGGAAGTAAGTATGCGTGTGGAATAGGCTTATAACTATGGTCGCGAACATAATTATAAGGGTATCACACACGTGGACTTGTGACCATTATTGCATTGATTGATGTTTGTTGTTATATGTTGTGGTAGATGGTATGTGATATCGTAATTGGTGATGACTGTATGGTTAGAGAAGTATTCTCTTAACTGGTTGGGCAGTCGTTATATGTTGGGGTGTGTAGGTGGTAAGATTCCATCCTACCTATCATATGTTGATACCTCAATTATCGGTGGGTACTTATGTTGTGTTGTTTAAGTTGATTCGTTTGCTAGACGCTCCGTTTGTATACTTAATTCTTTGGTTGGCATTCCTATTCGTACCATGATGGTACAGATTCCAGATTCTTTCTATTTGACGTCGTGATAGGTGTTGGGTAATCGAATTCGTTTTTGTTGGATACTGGTTCGTTTCTTTGGTTACTCCATACATTCATTCCTCGGATGAATGTTATACTATTCTTAGAGTATTGTTGGTTCGTGTCAAGTTGGTGTGGATATTTGATCCCTCACTTGCACACCAAATGGATTTCGTGACATGTTTTATGACCTGTTAGTATCGGTATTTTTCTATGGTTTTGGTTTGATAGTTGTACGAATGAGTCTGTAAGTTCATCGTTTGGTTTGCAATGCATTTGCGTGAGTGTTCACTGGTATGAGAATCATTTGATGATTATTTTGATTATGTGATTCTTCTGTGTTTTTCGTATCCAGTAAAGGGGTTGTGTTGGAGTCCTTATGGTATTTTAAAATTCGTTTTTGGTATTTCAAGATCATTTGTTGGAAACTATTATTTTTATGGTGAAAAGGAAGTGTGGAAAAAAATGGTTATGTTGATGTCTTACATTGTAAGGAATTATTGAAGATACTACTGATTGATACTGCTGACAGGTTCCTGCGGAAGGCTTAGTGACTTTCTGCTGATGACTGGTTCCTGCGGACGTATACAGATCATACGGATAGAGTTAAACCGTGGATAGAACTTATGTAATTTAGGACAAGATATGTAGAATATCTTTTATTAGTTTATTATTATTCGTTTTTTGTAAGAAAGGTTAGGGTTTCCACTAGTATATAAGGAACCCTAGGTCATTGTAATACGTACGAGTTTCATTAACATTATTAGTAAAAGTTTATCAATCCATATAGGATCAAGTTTAGTTTAAGTTTGTTTTTATATTCCGCAATAATTACAAGCTCACATAGATTATCTAACTTAGTCTTACGAGTGATTACATTAGTTGGCTAACGATCTATTGGCTCGTGATCTATCAAGGAGTAGATCCCTACAAGTGGTATCAGAGCCACTAGATACTCTCTGTAAACTCAACACAATCACATAACTTTTCAATCAGTACCAATGGGAGACAAACCAGGCAGTGATGTTGCTCTCTCAGAAGCAGGCTCTCTTACTCAACAACTACAATAGGTGGCCTTCTCTAACAGCAATGCCAAACTTCTTTTTCTAAGGAAGGATGAGTATGAGATCTGGGCCATGAAGATGCAGAACTGGATTGCAAGTGTTGACTATAACCTCTGGAATGTTATACTCAATGGCTGTCGTCCTAAAAAGCAAAGTGTAGATGCTAATGGTAAAGTTACAATTTTGGAACCTGTTTCGGCTGAAGAAATTCTTGCTATACAAAGGGAGAACAAAGCAAGAACCATATTGCTACAGGCAATCCCTGATGACCACATGGGAGATTTTCATTCCATGACTGATCCAAGAGAAATCTGATGGGCCATAAAAGCCAGATTTAGTGGGAATGAAGAATCAAAGAGGATGAGGAAGAGTACGTTGAAGCAAGAATTCCAAGAATTCAAGATAACTGAAGAGGAGGGTCTCCACAAAGGTTATGACAGGTTTCAGAAGATTCTGAGTCACTTAAATCAGCTGCTAGCAAGACCCGACAATGAGGAGGTGAACTCCAGGTTTCTAAGAGCCTTGCCTCCCTCATGGTCTCAGGTGAGTATATCATTGAAAACCAATGGTGGCTTGGACTACCTCAGTTTTGATGACTTGTACAACAAACTCAGAGCTTTGGAAGGTGACATAAAGGGATTCTCTCCATATGCAGCAACTCCTTCACAATCTGCATTTGTCAGCTCTAACTCAAACTACATGCCACATACCTATACAAGTCCATCCCCAGTACCACAGGTTTATTCAAGTCCATCCACTCCAAGCCAAAATCTTCTTATTACCACATTGTCTTTTTCAAATGCTAATCCAATAACTCATCCAAAGATTAGTAATGTGATGGAAGATGTACTTCATTCATTTGTTGCTGAAGTTGATAAATAGTAACAAATAGCTTATGAAGATTTTGAGCAGATTGATGAACTTGCTTTAGAAGAGTTGGACTTAAAGTGGCAAATAGCTATGCTCTCCCTCAAGGTTAGAAGATTTGAGCAAAAGGTTGGTAAAAAGCTCAATGTTGATGGTAGAGATGCAGCTAGGTTTGACAGGAGGAAAGTAAAGTGCTATGCTTGTGGAGAAATTGGCCATTTTGCAAGAGAGTGCACAGCCAAGAAGGGTGAAGCCAGTACCAGATATTCAGCATACAAGAAGAAAGAAGTGGAGGCTGGAGAATCAAAGGCCTTGGTCACTGCTATTGATGCTAGTGTTGACTGGAATGAGCATAAAGATGCAACAAGCAGCTCTCCTCAAATCTCTTGCATGGCTAGTTGTGATGATAGCTTTGGTCTCATGGGAATCTCTCCTCAGGTATCTACTTGTGTTTGTGATTGTGAGTCTAAATATACAACTCTAAAAGAAGCTTATGATGAGATGAAACCAAAATATAATGAGTGTTTTATAGAAGCAGCAACTTATAAAGAAGCTTTTAAAACCTTAGAACAACAAAAGATGTGGTTTCAGCAAAATCAATTAGCTTATGAGGAAAATATTAGAGTTTTAAGTAGAGATTTAGAATGTGCTAGCAATGAATTAAAGTTTTCTGAAAAAGAAAAAGCTAGAATTGAGTCTGAGAAAAGTGTTTTGCAAGAGAAACTAGATAAAGAAGTAGCTTTACATAAAAATTGGTTAATTTCAAGAGATAATTTAGCTAGCTGTCTTTATGGTAGTCAAGCTGTAAACTCTGGAATAGGTTTAGGGTTTAAAAAATATGTTGGATTAGAGGCAAGGAATGATGTGGGTAAATCTACACCAGCAGGCTTAGCAAATTATGTTAAAGATGGAAATTTGCATGCTGTACCAGGACCTATCAGAGGTGTATTTATGCCTACTACCAAAACCTCTGACTTTGATGGTTCACGCCATCTCTTTGGCAAAAAGTCTAAAGACTTGCCAAATAAGTCTGAAGCCTCTCCAACCATAGGTACCCCTAAGCCCAAATCCCATAAGTTTGACTTACCATAATCAAAGGAAACCACTGGCATTAGGATCAATGACTCCCCTGACTCTAGTAGTATATCTAGTAATGGTTCTAATACTTATGTCTCTTGTTCTTCCAGGGACAAGACCTCAGAGACCTCTAGTTATGCCAGCTATGATTCCAAGACCAAGTCAGACTCACCCAAGTCCTCAATAAAGAATTCTGACAAGTCATCTTACAAGTCTGTGGACTCTGAAGTTGCTGCTGATGAAGTTTTTTCTAAGACAGCATCTTCTGAAGACTTGTTATTTACTTCTTATGAAAACAATTCCTTTCAGTGTTTACAAAACAATTCTGTTTCTGGTGTTTCTTTGAATAATTCTGTGTTTAATAAGACATCTTTTGGATTTAATAAATCTTCTAAGCAGAAGAAGTGTTTTGTTTGTGGTAGCAAATTGCATTTAATTAAGGATTGTGATTTTCATGATAAGAGGATGGGTGTTTCTGTGGTTAATAATAGACCTAGACAAAAGTGGACCAAACCTTCATTAGTTCCACAGGCAAATTATAATGTCAGCAGAATGCATTCCATTCCTGCTGATTGGTCTGTTCCTTCTGATAGGTCTGTTTATGCTAGTAGATGTATGAATTCCCATAGAAATAGATATGGGTCAAGACCATTTTATGGATTTAATCATTGGTATGGATTTAATGACCCACTGTTTATGGGAAGGGGTAATTGGGATTCTGCTAAAAAGTCCTCAGCAGATTGTTCTTGGACATATAACATGCCATATAACTATAGGGATTCCAGGAACAATAGTGGATCTAACTCATCTTCTTGGGTACATCATAATGATCCACAGGGCAGACAAGTCTTTCATGACTTAACTCTCTAACATAATCATGTTGTTGTATATTAACTTCTTTTGTTGTAGGAACATCCTCTTCTTAATAAAGACTTAGGTATTGTTGATAGTGGCTGTTCAAGAAACATGTCTGGAAATCAAGAGAAGCTACATGACTTTGTGCCAATTAATGGAGGCATAGTGAGGTTTGGAAGGGGAGTAGGAAGGATCACTGGCAAAGGAACCATTAGAACTCCAAAGGTGGATTTTGAGAATGTCTACTATGTGAAGGAGCTTCAAGGATTCAATTTGTTCTCAGTCTCACAAATTTGTGACAAAAAGCTTCCTGTGCTTTTCACTGAAGAAGGTTGTTTCATTCTTTCACCAAAGTTAAAAATACCTGATGACCATCATGTCTTACTCAAGGCTCCAAGAAATCATAATCTTTATATATTTGACTTGAATGATGTCAAGCCAGAAGGTGATCTAACATGCTTGGTGGCTAAAGCATCCTTAGATGAATCTACAAAATGGCATAGAAGGATGGCACATGTCAATTTTAAAGTCATCAACAAACTAGCTAAAGATGGACTAGTTCATGGATTCCTTCCAAGATCTTCACCAATGAGCATAATTGTGTGGCTTGTAATAAGGGAAAGCAACACAAAGCTTCTTATAAGGCCATTACTACTGTGAGCACAATTTCAGAACCATTGCAGCTACTTCACATGGATCTTTTTGGTCCAACATCCATCAGGAGTATTGATCATAAGTACTTCTATTTGGTGATCACTGATGCTTTCAGCAGATTCAGCTGGACATTTTTCTTGGTGACTAAAGATCAAAACTTTCAGGCACTTAAAGAATTTATGGCTCTAGTTGAAAACCAACTTAACAAGAAGATTAAAAGTATAAGGTGTGACAATGGGACAGAGTTCAAAAATGCTAATCTCATTGAACTTTATGGTTTAAAGGGTATTAAAAGAGACTATAGCACTCCTAGGACTCCACAACAGAATGGAGTTGCTAAAAGGAAGAATAGAACCCTTATAGAGGCTGCAAGATCTATGCTTGCTGACTCTAAACTTCCCACCGTGTTTTGGACTGAGGCAGTTGGCACTGCCTGTTATGTATTGAATAGGGTGTTGATTACTAGACCTCATAATAAGACACCCTATGAACTATTGACAGGGAAGAAGCCTACCATTGAACACTTGAAACCTTTTGGTTGTCAGGTGACCATACTTAACACAAGTGATCACTTAGGCAAGTTTGAAGCAAAAGCTGCTGAAGGGTATATTGTTGGTTACTCAGCTCATAGCAAGGCCTACAGGGTGTATAACTTGGCTGCAAAGAAGATAGAAGAGACTCTTAACCTGAAATTTCAGGAGGAGAATGTAAATGTTCAAGGAAAAGGTCATGAATGGTACTTTGACCTTGATTATCTTACAGATTATTTGGGGTATGCTAGACACAAAACTAACCCCTCTGCAGGTATACAAGTGTCATCTTCTAACAATGCAGGTACCCTACAGGATGATTCAGACAGTGATTCAGAATGTGATGAACCCACTATTGTTGTAACTACTCTACCAATTCAAATAGCAGATCCTCCTACCAAAGAAGCCTCTGATGCCAAATCTGCTGATGATGTGGAAATTCAACCTATGCAGAAGATCTTGCTAGACTCAAAAAGCAAGAACATGCATCTGTTGAGGAAGCTAAAAGACTTGGTCTTGAATTTGCTCAAGACACTGAAGCCCTCTTAAAACAAGCTGCTATTGTAGACAGCAGAAAACCTAGTTCTGCTGATACATCTGCTGATGCAGCTGTTGATTCTGCTGATGGAGATTCTGCTGAAGGCATTTCTGCTGCAGTTCCTGTTTCCACTGAAGCTTCCACAAGTTTGGATGAACCTTATGGCAGGTTTCCAATTCCCCCAGATCTTGCTAATGTTGAGCAAGGTGATGGCATTTTTCAATCAGCTTCTTATGATGAAGACTTTGCTCCTACTCTAACCAATCTTGATACCTCCATTGATGTTAATCCTGTTGCAACTAAAAGGATCAATACCATTCATCCACAAGACAATATACTTGGTGATCCTAATGCTATGGTACTCACCAGGAGTGCCATTAAGAATACCAAGTTTGGGCAATGTGCATTTTTGACTTATGTATCCACTCAGAAGATAGACAATCACACAGATCAGAAGCATTGTTTGTTTGCTTGTTTCTGGTCCCAGGTTGAACAAACAAGCATTAAACAAGCTTTGAGTGAGCCTAGTTGGGTTAAAGCTATGCAGGAAGAGATGCAACAATTCAAGAATCAAGATGTTTGGGTACTTGTTGATCTGCCTGCAGGGAAAATTGCAATTGGGACCAAGTGGATCTTAAAATGCAAGAGGGATTGTGGTCAGAAATAAAGCAAGATTGGTGGCTCAAGGTTTCAGACAAGAAGAAAGGATTGACTACACTGAGGTCTTTGCACCAGTTGCTAGGGTTGAGGCAATTAGACTGTTTTTAGCCTTTGCCTCATATATGGGGTTTAAGGTCTATCAGATGGATGTCAAGAGTGCCTTCCTCTATGGCAAAATTGAAGAGGAAGTATATGTTACTCAACCACAGGGCTTTGAAGACCCCCATCATCCAAAGAAGGTGTACAAAGTTGTCAAGGCACTTTATGGACTTCACCAAGCACCAAGAGCATGGTATGCTAGACTGTCTACATTTCTTCTGGAGCATGGCTATAGAAGAGGGGCTATTGACAAGACCCTCTTTATTAAGAAAAACTTCAGGGACATCATTCTAGTACAGGTATATGTGTATGACATTATCTTTGGATCCACAAAGGAGGCATGGTGCAGGGAATTTGAAGAATTGATGAAAGGTGAATTTCAAATGAGTGCAATGGGGGAGTTAACCTTTTTCCCAGGGCTGCAAGTCAAACAACAACCTGAAGGAATTTTTATTCATCAGGAGAAGTATGTTAAAGATATTTTGAAAAAGTTTGACTTTGAACTTCTGAGGACTGCTACCACTCCTTATGAACCACCCAAGCTTAATAATCCAAATGAGCAAGATGAGGCTGTGAATGTTCATCTTTATAGGTCCATGATTGGATCACTCATGTATCTCACAGCTTCTAGGCCTGACATTACCTTTGCTGTCAGTGCTTGCTCAAGACATCAAGTCACTCCACTGACTTCCCACCTCAATGCAGTGAAGAAAATTTTCAAGTACATCAAGGGCCAACCCAAACTAGGCCTTTGGTACCCAAGGGAATCTCCATTTGTGTTGGAGGCTTACAGTGATAGTGACTATGCTAGAGCTAATTTGGATAGGAAATCCACAACAGGAGGTTGTCAATTTCTTGGTAGAAGACTCATCTCTTGGCAGTGCAAGAAACAAACCATAGTGGCTACTTCTACTACTGAAGCAGAATATGTTGCTGCTGCCAATTGCTGTGGTCAGGTACTTTGGATTCAAAATAAGATGTCGGATTATGGGTTTAACTTTATGAACACTAAAATCTACATTGATAATCAAAGTACTATTTCTATTTTTAAAAATCATGTTTTTCATCAGAGAACTAAACATATAGAAATTAGGCACCATTTTATAAGAGATGCAAGTGAGAAGCATCTAATTCAAGTGCTTAAAATTCATACTGATGATAATGTGGCTGATTTATTAACAAAAGCTTTTGATGGACCTAGGTTTAATCACCTAGTTGTCAACATTGGGATGGTTAACACTTGAATGCTATGTTTGAGGGGAGGCATAAGCCTCAGGGGAGGCATATGCCTCAGGGGAGGATTGTACATGTTGTATTTATGTAGATTATTATGTTTACTAACTTTGTTTTGCAGGTTTCTTTCTAATTTTGTATATTATTTTGGTTGTTCTTTTGTGTTTTGTTTGAATGTTTGGTCTCAGGTCATGTTCCTGCTGATGTACATTAATTAACATTACTTCAATCAGTGGAATCAAATGTAAAGACATAAAAGTAAGATATTTTATTCATCAGAAGATAACATGATACATCAACAACAAAGATCAGACATCAAAAGAAACATAAAAAGCTTTAATAAAAAACAACCAACCATCATCAAACCACCACATCCCTAAGCAACAACTCCCTACTCCATCTTCCTCTTTCCTTTGCCCAAGTCCTTTGGGTCTGGCATTTTCTTGTGAACTCCTCTGGATTGCATATCTTTGTTCCAGAGCTTGGGAGCAGCAAGACCAAGGACCACCTTCAATGGACCCTTGCTTTTTCTTGAGGACTGTGGATCTTCAGGGACTGCAATTCTCTTCATATCTGCACATACCCTTTCCATTTCACTAGTTAAGAATGCAGTGACAGGAGTGAAATCAGGGACAACCATTGCTAGAGGAGTTGAAGTTTTCTCAGCTTCAGTAGTTTCTTCTAAAGAGGTAGGAGATGGACATAATTCTGAAGGGCCTTCACCTAGGTAGTAGTAGGATCTTTGGATTTGAGGTATATCAAAGGTGGAGTCTGATGAATCAGAAGAAATTTCAATGACTTTGGGGGATGGCTTCATGATTTGAATGTGAGAAAGACTTTGGGATATGTTATTTGTGGGATGGTGAGTTGATTCTGATTTGAAGACCTCTTTATAAAGACTTGATTTGGGTTTAATGTGAGTTAATGTAAGTAAATGGGAGGTAGTTGAGTCAGTAGCAATTACTAATTGTGCAAGTTGTCCACTTAAGTGGATTCTTCGGATGAAAGTCAATGGTTTGACCAACATGCTGCTGATACTCTATTTTGTTGTTAAGTGAGTTCCTACTGATGGCTTATTCAAGATCAATTTATTCAGGGGAATGCTAATTTATCAGAAGAATTAAAATAAGTAAAAGTTAACAAGGCAAATTTTATTGATTCTTCTGAAGTACAATACAAGACAATGAAATTGAAAGATAAACAACAAGTTCCTATTCTACTATGCCCTTGCCCTTGCCTTCCACAGTCTTCTCCTTGCCTTTGTTGTTGATGTTGAAGATTCCTTGCCACTGAGGACAGGGCAAACCTAACACAACCTTTCTGATCTTTGGCAATGGGGGATTTACTTTTCTTCTTCTTGGACGAGAGGACTGAGGCTTATCAGGGGTTGTGGTGTAATACCCCAGGCAAATCCCACATTGGCTGTGACTTGGAGTGATGCTGGGACATATATCTTAACATTCGCCTTATATGACACAACACGTTTTGTGGTGGAACGGTTAATCAGCCATACGGTTAAGCGTGCTCATGTGAGAGTAGTACTGGCTTGGGTGACCTGCCGGGAAGTCTTCACATGAGGGCCACAAGAACAAAGCCGTGAGCCTTCGGGCAAAGCGGACAATATTGTGGTCTATAAGGCGGGGTGTTACAGATGGTATCAGAGCCATTCCAAGCCGTTCTGGATGTGGGGCAAACTTCATCGGGGACGATGAGTCCCTACGGGGGGTGAATGTAATACCCCAGGCAAATCCCACATTGGCTGTGACTTGGAGTGATGCTGGGACATATATGTTAACATTAGCCTTATATGACACAACGCGTTTTGTGGTGGAACGGTTAATCGGCCATACGGATAATCGGCCATACGGTTAAGCGTGCTTATGTGAGAGTAGTACTGGATTGGGTGACCTGCCAGGAAGTCTTCACATGAGGGCCACAAGAACAAAGCCGTGAGCCTTCGGGCAAAGCGGACAATATTGTGGTCTATAAGGCGGGGTGTTACATGTGGGGTTGTAAAGTGCATCATTCTCATCATCCTCCTCATCAGAAGATGTGAAGATGATGAGAGACTCATCAGGATTGGGAACTCTGTTTGCCCTCTCCAATTCATTCCACCTTCTCTCCATCTCTCTCTGGTACTCAGGATCATCAATTTCAGAGGGATATGGTGGAAGATCTTCAGATGATGATGAACTTGGCGCAGGTACATCATGTTTCTTCTTCCTGGCTTGTTCCTTTGTGAGACCACGGGGAAGTGTTGGCATTCTGAGTGGAGGTGGAGATGTTAGTGAATCAGAAGTATCCGAGGAGTCAGAAGAAAGGTTGATGATGCGTTGATTGGAAGCCATGGTTGTATTGTTGATTGGAGAAATTGTAATTAGGGATTTGATTTGTGTGGAGAGATTTGGGGATAATTATCCTTTATTTATAAAATCATCCCAACCGTGTGTCTTTATTACCATTAATGCGAGGTAGTTTTGAGATATTTAAGGGTTCTTTGAAATTTGAATTAAGAGATCTTTTTCAAAGATATTTGGTTTCCACTGAAGGGAAGATTCTGCTGATTGATTCTGCGGAAGGTTCTGTTGAATAAATGGTTGACCGTAGTCAACGTTTGACTATTTTCTGCGGATTGACCATTTGGTTTTAGCCATTTGACTTGGTTTTTACGGACGAGTCAGTTTAATTGGGATTTCTTTAGTTGATTATTGGTCAAAGATTTCTTTCCAATATTTCATAGCAGTTTCA
The DNA here is from genome assembly GCA_030686995.1 of Artemisia argyi. NCBI lineage: Eukaryota > Viridiplantae > Streptophyta > Magnoliopsida > Asterales > Asteraceae > Artemisia > Artemisia argyi. Next base: position 1,887,693 of record CM060680.1, read on the forward strand.
TTCCACGTTTGGTAACTTCCATAATTAACCAAGACGTGCATATCCCACTCCCAAATTAACTGATTCCCTCTCGCTATAAAATTAAAAAAAAAAAAAAAAAAAAAAAAAAAAAAAAAAAAAAACCATTTCAACATTCATGAACTCCCAACCCTAATTTCTTATTCCCAATCAATGGCTGAACTACTTTTTAAAGGTGATCATAACAAACATGCCTTTCTTGGTCGTGGCAAGAATGATGAAGATTATGTGGGCATGATGGAATTTCTCCGAAGATCCAAGATTTGTTATGCTCTGCTCAAATATCCAAGTGTTATTTATGAGTCTCTTGTTGTACAATTTTGGGAAACTGCACGAACAAGGACTGTTGAAGATGGACTAACAGAGATTGTTGCTGTCATAGACGGGGAAGAATATGTGGATACTGAGTCATTGGTCAGGACTCAACTACAGTTGGATGATGAAGGAGGGGTGACTGATTTGCCTAAGGAAGAGATACTTAGAGGCCTTCAGGCTGCTGGTTATAGTGGTGATGGGAAAGTATGGTACAAGAATCTATTTTGTCCAAAATGGAGGTTTTTGACACACACCTTGCTTCAGTGCATGGGTTCTAAGTCTGGTGGATGGGACCAATTCTCTACAGACATTGCTCTTGCCATTATGTGTCTCTCTCAGGGAAGAACATTTAACTTTTCTAGGTATATCTTTAATGCTATGCTTGTAAATGTTAAGGATACCAAACTTAAATATTTATTGTATCCTAGGTTTCTTCAAATCATTTTAGACATTGAGACCAATGACCCTACTCATTTGCCTGTTAAGGGTTTATCTAAAAAGTTGTTTACCCAAATAAAAATTAAATTTACTGGTGAATACAGACCCTTACTTCCAGCTATGTTGCCTGCTGGCAATGCTCCTGATGGAGTAGCTGCTGATGTAGCTGTTGATGCCCTGGTGGGCAATCCCTCTGATGAAGAAGCTGATGATGTAGCTGCTGGTGGTCAGGATTCTCCTGATGCTCAAGCACCAGAGGATTCTCCTGACAGAACTGTAACAATTCGCAATTTTAGGTTAACTTTTATTCCCGAAAATTTTACTATTCACTTTTCACTATTCATCTCAGAAATTTTTATTTCATATTCTCGTAAGTTAAACTATTTTAACGATAATCCGAGAGTTTGACGCTCGTCGGATCATTTCTGCAAAAATCACAAAGCCGTGTCCGAGATTTTACTTTTAGGTTTAAACGTCCTTCCAGCATCCCGATATATCCATAAAACATTATAAACAATAGAAATATGATTTTCTATCATTTTATGACAATTCCAAAAGTTTTGGAATTTTACGTTTTTCAGTTTAGCGTTTTACGCGAATTGCGCGTTTTAGACCCGTGTTTCCAGTTTTTAGCAGGGTTTTAGCACCCGATAGATCCTACCACTCATTTTATATTTTATTTTGGACTATATTGACATGTTTAACAATACTTTCAAGTTTCATATTTTTACGATACCCGGTTTTACATTTTGAGGCTTAATCATTTACGGTTAGCTTTTTACGGAGTCAAAATGCACAAACTAAGCAAGATAAACACCAAGACTCATCATCTAGTCATCTTATCCTCCTTGAACCGCCATTTAGGGGGGGGAGTCACCATGGGTGGTTAAATCTTAACCCTTGATCTTTAGGATGGTTACAAGTGTCTAAAACTAACCATGGTTAAATTCTAACCCAATATATGGTAACTATTTTTCTCATCCTATAAATAGCCAACTAATAACACATAGAAAACTTGCACCACACCTTCTTATAACCTTCAAGTCCTAAAACCTAAGGCACTTTTCTTATATTTTGTAGGAAAGTTAACTAGTTTTTGAAAGAAAACTAGTGTTTGATCTTCAATCTTGGAAATTTTCTAAGAAAAGTTGTTATAACTTTAAAGTCTCCAAAAAGACGTCGTTATAATCTTCAAATAGCTTTGGACTTCAAGAAGGCGTCGTTATAATCTTCAAATAACCTCTGTTTATCATAGATTGCAAAGGAGGAAAGCTTATTCAATCAAAGTCCTAGTTCTTGTCCTAGTTTCCCTTTTTCATTAAGGCCAAAAGTTGTAAGCAAACCCTAACATACTTTCTTGCTTAATTATCATTTTCATGCTCTTTGTGTTCCTTTCATGCTATATATGTTCTTGTTATTGTGTTCATGATGTTTAAAAATGGATAAAACAAGTATTGGTATACATATGTTAACTTATGTCAAGTAAACAAGCAAACTAGTGATTTTTATGGAGAACCACGACCAAAATAGTATAACTTTGATATTTGACACTTACTTAATGTTAAAGAGGACTTAACAAGGAAAACATAGCAATTTGAATCACCTAAAACGAGTACCCGAGTCAAAAGTTATGACCATTTGAAGCTAGCGAAACCAAAACGGCAAAACTGCCTAAATAGCATTCTGATCAAATTTTGGTTTTGAAAGTCCCCCTTCTGGTCCGATTAATCAAAAAGTTAAAACACGAAAGTTGTCCGGAACGACGTTTTCGTTCAGGAACAAAGATGCTCGAGCCCTGAAAACGCTTTCCGAGTGATAATTTTCTTCAAAAATCTTAACAGCCCATTTTAGACCAAAGTCACTATATTATAGTTATGATTTACTAAGACCAAGAGGTCTAATGACCTAAAGCCGAGACCACAACCATGGCTAAAGCCAAGGTTGAGTCTCAAGACCATGGAAAAATGACCAAGGTCACGGCGAAGCCATGACTAAATGACCATATAAACTTACTTAGGCGAAAACATGAAACAAGGAGTTGACGATAACTTGAACAAACAATTTGGATCTACTCCACCTAAAGAAACATGAGATACAAGTTATAATAAACTACCCCTAATAACAATCTTCATGTACAAATAAACTTTCCTAAGTTTATTCAAATATCGGACATGTAACTTTTCGGATCAAAACTTATACATTTGTTATCAAATACTACAATAGTAGGGAGCCTCATGTGAGGAGTTCATTAAGTAAGCCGTCGAGATGAGTTGTGGATTTACGAATTAAAGTGTCCTGGCTCCTCGAACGCTTACTCCATGACTTCTGAATTATGTCGGCCCGAACGGTAATAAGAGATATACAACTTTTACATGTTTCATAAACCATTTATATTCAACGACTTACGCTATATACTAAGTACTACATCATGAACATTATGCAAGATATATATAGGCAATTCTTCGTATTCTTAGACGTTACTCCAAACCTAAGTCGCAACGTTCTATTATAGGCTGCTCTTAGAGACTTTCACGATTCGACTACCACTTTGTTTTCACATCACTTAAACTTAAGGTGAGTCATAGCCCCTACTCTTTTCATACTTGTCTTAACTCTTTGGGGGAGACACATGCTCGACTACTTGTTTACTTGTACAAATACTCAAAACGTTTATACGTGACTGTGTTATACTTGATTGCATACATACATGACTGCGTTATACTTAATTGCGTTATTCTATTTATTGGCTAGTAGTTATCTTTGGGAAGTGGCTCCCAGTTGTCTTTGGGAATTGACTCCCAGTTGTCTTTGGGAATTGGCTCCCAAAAGTGAGGTCTTCGGAGATGAAGTAGAGACTCACTTCTAAGTGCTTAAATTGTCTTGATGAACTTATACATGTCTTATTCCTATATGTTAGCAGTGGGTTGTGAACACACAGGTTGCAAGTCTCTTATGGCGGGAATTGCAACTGAGTGGATTCACGATGCCTTTGCTGTGCGAATATTCTTTAAAGACTTTTCAACTATTTTAAGACAAACTCTATGAACTCACCAACCATTGTGTTGACACTTTAGCATGTTTGTCTCAGGTCTATAAGATGATAAGCTGTTGCATGGAGCATAGAGTCGCTTGGCATGTTTTGAAGACTTATGCTTTTATCTTTACCATTCGATATGTCTTAAAACTCTTATGTATTGTATTATGGAACTCATGTTTGTACTCGGAATTTATTAATCGAATGGTAACTTTTCAAAACGTCTCATTTAGAGTTCGTTTTCTATACCTTGTACTTTGTATGATGAAGTAGTACCCCTATGACACAGTCTTCCGCTGCGGTATTTTGGGGGTGTTACAGATTGGTATCTGTCACAGCCCACAATTTCAGGTCATTTTTCCAAACTTTGCCATTCTACTATTTACAAATTACTATTCATCGTTTTTGAGGTCAATTTGACATTTCGAGACACCTTCAGAAAATTTACTATTCACTTGACACTATTCATTTCCGAGAGAAAACTACTATTCACGTGCATTATTCATGTCATCGTAAATTCAGTTTACGAGTGTTCAAATTCGCGTAACCGTATTGGTTCAGGAGCGAATTCATGCATTATTATCAGGGATATTTCATACGGATTAGAAATAGTCGACATATCATTATTAGGGCACTTGCATACTATTCCACTCGTAGGGTATTCAAATTATATTTTTAATATAATTAACGATTTACGTATGTTTATTTTAAATAAACACTAATACGCGAACTGTAAATGTGACTAACACGTCCAACACTCCCGACTATGATCCCAATACATTTTTATATTCATTTTTATAATATAAAAATTATAATATTAATTTACCCGGTATTTTGGATAATTATTTTTATTATTAACTTAAGTTTACTAAAACTTCGACGGTTTTCGTGGAAATTAAACTATAATTATCTAAACACCCAATAATTTTACCCAACCTATTTTTATAATTTTTATAACTTTATTATGACCCGGTTAACTCCGTTAAAATTTATTTTTAGTTAACCCGGTACCCGGTACAATTTAAAACTACCAAATACACACAATAATACATTTAATCACAAAATCTTACATTCATCCCCCCCCCCCCCTTGCCACATTCTTACAAAAGACACTTACATACTCTTCTTCAATTAATTTTCATACTAACTCTATTATATATAATATATTTTCAATAATACATATATACTATACTTTATCATTTTCATCTCATTTCACTAAACTCAAAAGCTCTTTTTCTCTTTTTTTCTCTCTAACTCACGGCCAAGAAGGAGGAGCAAGCAAGACCAAAATTTTTCAAAGATCAAAGTATAAATCTTGTGTTTATAGTGTCCTTGTTAGAGTTTTGAAATAAAAACTCAAGGATTATTAGGTTTTAATCATCTTAACTTCACTAATCTTACAAGTAAGTTTACTAAACTCATTTCATAATTTTTACAAAGTTATTACTATGTTTATACATGTTTCTTGCAAGATCTCATACATGCATTAACTTATACCACTTTATTTTTGTAAACCTTTGATCATACAAGCCCTAGAAGTGATTTTTGGTTAGATCCTTGTTAGATCTACTTGGTTTTGGTGATTAGGAACCCATGACACCCTAAGAAGGTGTATGGTAGGATTAGATTAGTTTTGTGGTGTTTGAAAGTGGTTTGATGGATGATGGAACTAGTTTGGAGACTTGGAAATGGTTTTTGAAACTTTTGAAATACCTACTGTCCCTATTTTAATTTCGTGGGAAAATCAGTGGGTGATGGTTAATTTTTGACCAAAGTTTAGAAAATACATTCAAAAACGAAACTTTGGGCGAAAGAACGGATTAAAACGAGTTTATAACGAAGGAGTTATGATTTTTGCAAATTTAACGACGAAAACTATTTTTGGTAGAAACTGCTTGCTGTTTGGCAGTTTACAATGGGTAAAAGAGGTATTAAACGTAACCTAGAGGAGCCGAGTTATCTAAAATATACTAGTATACACAAAGACGAATCCGTGGACATAAAGAACAAGGAAAACGAGCCTAAAACGACCGAGTTATACCCGTTTTAACATCGTCAAAACTATATGTATATATATAGTCACAAATAAAAATAATAACGTACGTACTAAATGGTATATTTTCTAGCAACGTTACTAATGACGATTTTATTAACAAACGAATACGTACGACTCGAGGGAATATTTATACGACATGACGACGTCATTCTAAGGTTTTGATACTTGGAACATAACGCTAACTTATCGTACGAGTTAATATGACAAGTTATATACTTCTCTAAATGGAATTATTTTTCCTAAGTATGGAAACTATTTTACTATGACGATAACTAGTATTTCCAAATTACGAGTGGTATGAGTATCATGTGCATGTGCATTCATTTCATTTCGACTTGATCTTAATTAGATCGCGATTATTCATTTAGGTTGCGGCTAGTGTACTCGCACCTCATTGTCCCGATTACTCTTACATCATTGTACCATCGTTGTATCATCCTTTTGAGGTGAGTTCTCATAGCCCCGTTTTAATTACTTATTTGATTTCAAATCCCACGGGGGAGAATACATTGCACAATTATTTTTGTACATGCCCAAGTATATCAAATTCCATACATTGCTTAAGTTGCCTAATTACCATGTCATGACAAGTCCCCATTTATTATCATGGACCGTTAATTTCTAGTACTAAGCGAGAGTGAGTGGATAGATCTATCGAGGGTGACGCCTCCATTCGTGTTTGGGTTGCTCCAAATGGGACGAATGCATTTCATGTCTTAACGAGTTGAGTGTCTGGTAAACACTCTGGTGGGGCATTACAAAGTCTAGCTTCGGGGTCATGAGCTTAAGAGCCAATGTAGCATTTTTGACATTCGTGTCGGTTTACTTATTACTTGTGGCTTATGTACTTACGATTTACTTACAAACCTATGATTATTCACCAACTTTATGTTGACCGTTTTTCGCAATGTATTTCTCAGGTAACTAAGGCATATCCTCATGGCATTGCATGGAGTCACTTTGTATATCAAGGATGACGCGTCACTTTTGGATTTCATGCACTTTGAACTATCGTTTGATTGTACTAAACTTGTTTCCTTAAACCTTTTCCAACTTATGGGACCAATGTTTTATAACTTTGATATTTTGAATGAATCAAACGATGTATTTTATAAACGACACTTTAGGTCGTTCAATATTTCCTTGCTTGTGTGCTATGATCCGTTACACCCTCAGGTATTCCATTCCGCTGCCATTCAGGTATTTTGGGGGTGTTACAGATTGGTACCAGAGATAAGGTTATAGCGAACTAGGTTGCATCATAGACCCTAGACTATAACCACACCATCATAGCATATCATCATTTCATCATAAGTGCATATTTACTTATATTTAGGCGATGCCATTATGCGAGTTATTTATTTTTATTTCACCTTGATTATCACAGAGACATGTCTTCGAATCCCAACACTGTTGTACTTTACTCCATATCCGACTCTGATGATGAGGGCTCTATGTCCTCTACTGCTGTTTCACCACTTGTTTCTCCTACACCTGAGTTGCCACTTTTGGCATCTGATGGTGACACCGAGCCTTTCGAGGAGGAGGAGACGGCTCCTACTCCCCATGTCCATCCTACTATACCTACTGACATACCATCATCCCCTACTACTACTATCCATTCAGAGCCGAGACTTATGTTTCCTAGGGAGAAGACTTACCAGACTGCTAGGAAGAGAGTTCGTATTGCTACATGTACTTATAGGAGTCTCCCTAGTCCTACTGTGCCTACACCACCACCACCAGCCATACCCACTACCACTCCTATACCTACCTCACTCTTGCCGCTCAGGAAGCGCGCAAGGCTTACCACTCCAGATTCACCTATTACCGAGACTGATGACCTTTCACCACCACCAGTGTACCACATAGGTGAGAGTTCTAGAGCGGCTGCAGCTAGGGATCCTACAGCTGCTACACTAGAGGATCAGTTGGATGCTCAGCAGGAGCAAGTTGATAGCTTGGGGTATAGAGTTGATGAGATTATCACCCCTCGACTTGAGGTTGTCGAGGAGCAGGTTGAGGATTTGATTCAGGGTAGGGTTAGTATTGATGTGTCTTACCATGGACTCGAGGCACGACAGTTGAGGCACCAGGAGGAGATTGAGCTACTTAGGGATGAGTTACCTGAGATTCGAGATAGAGCTCAGGCGACACAGGAGACCCAGTGGGAGCAGGTAGACCAGTTGACATTGCTTCGAGAGAGGGTAGTTGTTTCGGAGCGTAGGGATGCTTCTTCTCAGTTACGACTTGAGCATCTTGAGGAGATCGTGGTGGCGATGGATCGTGAGATTCGCCGCTTGAGGGGAGAGCCTGGACCATCTAGAGCACCGAGAGGAGCCTAGACGTAGACTGGTATTATATTAGCTTGTATTATTTTCCTAGTCCCGGGATGTGGGACATAGTTCAAGAACTTGTAGTCTTTTGATTGTTGTACAAACAAATATTATCAAGTGCGACTCTACTATGTGGAAATGTTGTGCTATATATTATGTCGGTCCATGTAGGCCGAAATTTTCATGTATTATATTCATGTGTTGTAATTATATTTATGATGTTTCGTGGTTGCTCTTTATTATTATCGCATTTATACAGGTTGTGGTTGTATATATACATGTCGTGGTTGTATTCGTACATGTTGTGCTTGTATCGACACAGGTTGTGGTTGTATATATACATGTCGTGGTTGTATTCGTACATGTTGTGGTTGTATCGACACAGGTTGTGGTTGTATATATACGTGACGTGGTTGTTGTGGTTGTATATATATACTTGTCGTTGTGATGTCTAGACAGATTGTGGTTGTACTCATACATGTCGTGGTTGTATTTATATTTGTTGTGGTTGTATATTTATATACGTGTTGTGGGTGTATATCTTTGGTACGATGACTATTTCTATTATGATTTTTCTCATGGTTATTTCCATTATGATTTATCAGAAATATGGCACCAAGGAAGAGTAAGACTGCACCAGAAACCCCCACTATGACTCAAGCCGCTATCCGCAAGTTGGTCAGGGATAGTATTGCAGAAGCTCTGGAGGTTGAGAGAGCTGAGGTTGCTGCAAGGGCTGCTGAGACTGCTTCTAATACAGGAACAGTTGAACCAACCGCTGCTAAGCGGGAATGTACATGGAAAGATTTCAAGATTAGTGATCCTATCAAATTTAAGGGCACTGAAGGAGCGGTTGCTTTAATCCGCTGGTTTGAAAAGACTGAGAATGTATTTCTCATGTGCGGATGCCCGGATGTCAGCAAGGTAAAATTTGCTACAGGTATGCTTCTTGATGACGCTATGTCTTGGTGGAATTCGTATGCTCAGCCGATTGGAATGGAAAATGCTTACAAGCTTACTTGGGAGGAATTCAAGAAACTGATGTCTAAGAAGTTTTGCCCGCGTACTGAGGTACAGAAATTGGAAACGGAATTTTATGAGCTTGTGACTAAAGGTGATGACATTGAGACCTACTTTAGGAGGTTTCAGGAGTTGGCTGCACTATGTCCAACTATGGTTCCCGATGATGAGAAAAAGATGGAAAACTTTGTTGGTGGATTGCCTGAAAGTGTTCGAGGAGATGTGATTTCTTTTGACCCTCAATCAATGGAAGAGGCTATTCGTATAACTCAGAAACTCATGGTTCAAGTAGTCAAGGGAAAATCTGCTGTCAACAACAATAACCGTTCAAACAACACCAACTACAACAACACTCGAAACAACAACAACAACTATAACAACAATCGGAACCGCAACTATCCCAATAACCGAAACAACAATCCAAACAACAATAACAACAACAAGAGGAGGTTTGATTACAACCAAGGTGGTAACACTATTCAGCCGCCACCTAAGAGGCAGGAAGTAGCAAAGGTTTATGCTGCAGGACCAAATGATAGGAAAGGTTACACTGGTAATCTACCTAAGTGCGAAAGGTGTCAGAAGCATCATAACCCAGGTCGTTGTCCAGATATTTGTGGCAATTGCAAGAAGGTTGGTCACCACATCAAAGATTGTAGACTTCCAATCGTGGGTGACAATCAGAAACCACCAGTAACGTGTTTTGGCTGTGGAGAACTTGGACACTTCAGGAATGAGTGCCCGAAGAAGAAGAATCAAGGAACAGGAAACCAAAATGGAATGGCTCGAGGAAGAGCTTATGTCATGGGAGGAGACGATATCAAAGAAGACCCGAATGTTGTTGCGGGTACGTTCCTCGTTAATAATCGTTATGCATCCATTTTATTTGATTCAGGAGCGGATAGAAGTTTTGTTTCTATTGCATTTGCACCTTTACTTAACATAGAACCAACCCCATTAGACATTTCCTATATCGTTGAATTAGCCGATGGGTCTTTAGTTAACACCAACACCATTGTTCGTGGTTGCACTATAAATTTCCTAAACCATCCATTCAATATAGACCTTATGCCCGTAGAACTTGGAAGTTTCGACGTTGTTATCGGCATGGATTGGTTATCTCGGCATCGAGCGAGATTTATTTGTGATGAGAAAGTTGTTCACCTTCCTTATAACGGTGAAACTTTGGTTGTTCGTGGAGAGCGAAGTGGAACTAGACTCAGTATTATATCGTGCATTAAAACCGAGAAGTACATAAAGAAAGGTTGTTATGCATTCTTGGCTCACATCACGGAGAAGAAGTCGGATGAGAAACGACTTGAAGATGTGCCAATTGTTAAGGAATTTCAAGAAGTTTTTTCGGAAGAATTGCCAGGACTTCCACCTACATGCCAAGTTGAGTTTCAGATTGAATTAGTGCCAGGAGCTGCACCAATTGCACGAGCACCGTATAGACTTGCACCTTCGGAAATGCAAGAATTGTCGAATCAATTACAAGAACTTTTGGACAAAGGATTCATTAGACCGAGTTCCTCGCCTTGGGGAGCGCCGGTTTTGTTTGTGAAGAAGAAGGACGGAACTTTCAGAATGTGCATCGACTATCGTGAGCTGAACAAGTTAACGATTAAGAACCGTTATCCACTCCCAAGAATTGACGACTTGTTCGACCAGTTACAAGGTTCTAGTTTTTATTCCAAGATTGATTTAAGATCCGGTTATCATCAACTTAAGGTTCGGGAAGAGGATATCCCGAAGACGGCATTTAGAACACGCTATGGTCATTATGAATTTCAAGTGATGCCTTTTGGATTAACCAACGCACCTGCGGTATTCATGGATCTCATGAATAGGGTGTGCAAACCGTATCTTGATAAGTTTGTGATCGTATTCATTGACGATATCTTGATTTATTCCAAGAGTAAGGAAGATCACGAAGAACACCTCAGAACAATCCTGGAACTACTCAAGAAGGAGCAATTGTATGCCAAATTTTCTAAGTGTGATTTTTGGATACGAAGAGTTCAATTTCTTGGCCATGTCATTGATAGCCAAGGTTTACAAGTCGACCCAGCAAAGATCGAGGCAGTTAAGGATTGGGCTACGCCCAAGTCTCCTACGGAAATTCGTCAATTCCTAGGACTTGCCGGATATTACAGAAGGTTTATTGAAGGGTTTTCTAAGATAGCGAAGTCGTTGACGAAACTGACACAAAAGAATGAAAAGTACGAGTGGGGAGAAAAACAAGAGTCCGCATTTCAATTATTGAAACAAAAGCTTTGTAGCGCACCGATTTTGTCACTACCTGAAGGTATTGAGAACTTTGTGGTATATTGCGATGCTTCGCATCAAGGACTTGGAGCTGTGCTAATGCAAAACGAGAAGGTGATAGCTTATGCATCTAGACAGCTTAAGATACACGAGAAGAATTACACTACGCACGACTTGGAATTGGGTGCGGTAGTTTTTGCACTCAAGATTTGGAGACACTACCTTTATGGTACTAAGTGTGTAATTTTTACCGACCACAAGAGCTTACAGCATATACTTGATCAGAAGGAACTTAAAATGAGACAACGTCGTTGGCTAGAATTGTTGAGTGATTACGATTGTGAAATCCGATATCACCCAGGAAAAGCGAATGTTGTAGCAGATGCACTTAGCCGAAAAGAACGACTCAAACCTTTGAGAGTTAGGTCATTGGGAATGACTATCATTTCGCCATTACCATCAAAAATTCTAGAAGCTCAGATTGAGGCTCTCAAAGAAGAAAACCGACCACATGAGAAGCTTTATGGTATGCCAGAAAGCGATAATGGCTTTGTAAAGAGATCAGATGGAGTGTTATGCTTCAAGGACCGAAGTTGGATACCACTCTATGGTGGAGTGCGAGAATTGATTATGCATGAATCACACAAGTCGAAGTACTCTATTCATCCAGGTTCTGATAAGATGTATCAGGATCTCAAAAAGCTTTATTGGTGGCCGAACATGAAAGCAGAAATTGCTACGTACGTCAGCAAATGTCTTACTTGTGCTAAAGTGAAAGCCGAATACCAGAAACCGTCAGGGTTACTTCAACAACCAGAAATTCCACAATGGAAGTGGGAACGTATTGCTATGGACTTTGTCACTAAACTTCCTAAGACGTCAGGAGGTTTTGATGCTATTTGGGTAATCATTGATCGACTTACCAAATCAGCTCATTTCATACCCATTAGAGAGACTTATTCAATGGAACAACTTGCTAGACTTTATGTCAAGGAAATAGTCTCAAGACACGGTGCACCAGTTTCCATCATTTCTGACAGAGATAGTCGTTTTACTTCGAACTTTTGGCGGTCATTACAAGATTCTTTTGGATCTAAGTTAGACATGAGCACTGCTTACCATCCTCAGACCGATGGTCAGAGTGAGAGAACTATTCAGACACTTGAAGACATGCTTAGGGCGTGTGTGATTGACTTTGGAAATGGTTGTGCTAACCATTTGCCGTTGATCGAATTTTCCTATAACAACAGTTACCATTCGAGCATTAAGGCTGCACCATTTGAGGCACTTTATGGTCGTAAGTGTCGATCTCCAGTTTGTTGGGCCGAAGTCGGTGAAGTACAATTTACTGGCCCGGAAATGGTACAAGAAACAACAGAAAAGATAATTCAGATTCGAGAGAGACTCGAAACTGCTAGAAGTCGACAGAAAAGCTACGCAGATGTTCGACGCAAACCATTGGAATTTCAGGTCGGGGACAAAGTTATGTTGAAAGTCTCGCCTTGGAAGGGTGTGATACGATTTGGAAAACGCGGGAAATTAAACCCGAGATACATTGGACCATTCAAGATCCTGGAGAGGATTGGTCCGGTTGCTTACAAGCTTGAACTTGCGTCAGAACTTAGCAACGTACATAACACGTTTCATGTTTCGAACCTCAAGAAATGTCTTTCGGACGAGTCTGCCATTATACCATTAGAAGAAATACAACTCGATGACAAGCTTAACTTTGTGGAAGAACCAGTTGAAATCATGGACCGCGAGATCAAACAGTTGAAACAAAGTCGAATTCCGATTGTGAAGGTTCGCTGGAATTCTCGAAGAGGACCCGAGTTTACTTGGGAACGAGAAGACCAAATGCGACGCAAGTATCCACAACTTTTCACCGAGCCTAGTACCGAGACCAACACTAACTGAATTCAGGGACTGAATTCCTTTTTGGATGGGCGACTGTCACAACCCACAATTTCAGGTCATTTTTCCAAACTTTGCCATTCTACTATTTACAAATTACTATTCATCGATCACTATTCATCATTTTTTAGGTCAATTTGACATTCCGAGACACCTTCAGAAAATTTACTATTCACTTGACACTATTCATTTCCGAGAGAAAACTACTATTCACGTGCATTATTCATGTCATCGTAAATTCAGTTTACGAGTGTTCAAATTCGCGTAACCGTATTGGTTCAGGAGCGAATTCATGCATTATTATCAGGGACATTTCATACGGATTAGAAATAGTCGACATATCATTATTAGGGCACTTGCATACTATTCCACTCGTAGGGTATTCAAATTATATTTTTAATATAATTAACGATTTACGTATGTTTATTTTAAATAAACACTAATACGCGAACTGTAAATGTGACTAACACGTCCAACACTCCCGACTATGATCCCAATACATTTTTATATTCATTTTTATAATATAAAAATTATAATATTAATTTACCCGGTATTTTGGATAATTATTTTTATTATTAACTTAAGTTTACTAAAACTTCGACGGTTTTCGTGGAAATTAAACTATAATTATCTAAACACCCAATAATTTTACCCAACCTATTTTTATAATTTTTATAACTTTATTATGACCCGGTTAACTCCGTTAAAATTTATTTTTAGTTAACCCGGTACCCGGTACAATTTAAAACTACCAAATACACACAATAATACATTTAATCACAAAATCTTACATTCATCCCCCCCCCCCTTGCCACATTCTTACAAAAGACACTTACATACTCTTCTTCAATTAATTTTCATACTAACTCTATTATATATAATATATTTTCAATAATACATATATACTATACTTTATCATTTTCATCTCATTTCACTAAACTCAAAAGCTCTTTTTCTCTTTTTTTCTCTCTAACTCACGGCCAAGAAGGAGGAGCAAGCAAGACCAAAATTTTTCAAAGATCAAAGTATAAATCTTGTGTTTATAGTGTCCTTGTTAGAGTTTTGAAATAAAAACTCAAGGATTATTAGGTTTTAATCATCTTAACTTCACTAATCTTACAAGTAAGTTTACTAAACTCATTTCATAATTTTTACAAAGTTATTACTATGTTTATACATGTTTCTTGCAAGATCTCATACATGCATTAACTTATACCACTTTATTTTTGTAAACCTTTGATCATACAAGCCCTAGAAGTGATTTTTGGTTAGATCCTTGTTAGATCTACTTGGTTTTGGTGATTAGGAACCCATGACACCCTAAGAAGGTGTATGGTAGGATTAGATTAGTTTTGTGGTGTTTGAAAGTGGTTTGATGGATGATGGAACTAGTTTGGAGACTTGGAAATGGTTTTTGAAACTTTTGAAATACCTACTGTCCCTATTTTAATTTCGTGGGAAAATCAGTGGGTGATGGTTAATTTTTGACCAAAGTTTAGAAAATACATTCAAAAACGAAACTTTGGGCGAAAGAACGGATTAAAACGAGTTTATAACGAAGGAGTTATGATTTTTGCAAATTTAACGACGAAAACTATTTTTGGTAGAAACTGCTTGCTGTTTGGCAGTTTACAATGGGTAAAAGAGGTATTAAACGTAACCTAGAGGAGCCGAGTTATCTAAAATATACTAGTATACACAAAGACGAATCCATGGACATAAAGAACAAGGAAAACGAGCCTAAAACGACCGAGTTATACCCGTTTTAACATCGTCAAAACTATATGTATATATATAGTCACAAATAAAAATAATAACGTACGTACTAAATGGTATATTTTCTAGCAACGTTACTAATGACGATTTTATTAACAAACGAATACGTACGACTCGAGGGAATATTTATACGACATGACGACGTCATTCTAAGGTTTTGATACTTGGAACATAACGCTAACTTATCGTACGAGTTAATATGACAAGTTATATACTTCTCTAAATGGAATTATTTTTCCTAAGTATGGAAACTATTTTACTATGACGATAACTAGTATTTCCAAATTACGAGTGGTATGAGTATCATGTGCATGTGCATTCATTTCATTTCGACTTGATCTTAATTAGATCGCGATTATTCATTTAGGTTGCGGCTAGTGTACTCGCACCTCATTGTCCCGATTACTCTTACATCATTGTACCATCGTTGTATCATCCTTTTGAGGTGAGTTCTCATAGCCCCGTTTTAATTACTTATTTGATTTCAAATCCCACGGGGGAGAATACATTGCACAATTATTTTTGTACATGCCCAAGTATATCAAATTCCATACATTGCTTAAGTTGCCTAATTACCATGTCATGACAAGTCCCCATTTATTATCATGGACCGTTAATTTCTAGTACTAAGCGAGAGTGAGTGGATAGATCTATCGAGGGTGACACCTCCATTCGTGTTTGGGTTGCTCCAAATGGGACGAATGCATTTCATGTCTTAACGAGTTGAGTGTCTGGTAAACACTCTGGTGGGGCATTACAAAGTCTAGCTTCGGGGTCATGAGCTTAAGAGCCAATGTAGCATTTTTGACATTCGTGTCGGTTTACTTATTACTTGTGGCTTATGTACTTACGATTTACTTACAAACCTATGATTATTCACCAACTTTATGTTGACCGTTTTTCGCAATGTATTTCTCAGGTAACTAAGGCATATCCTCATGGCATTGCATGGAGTCACTTTGTATATCAAGGATGACGCGTCACTTTTGGATTTCATGCACTTTGAACTATCGTTTGATTGTACTAAACTTGTTTCCTTAAACCTTTTCCAACTTATGGGACCAATGTTTTATAACTTTGATATTTTGAATGAATCAAACGATGTATTTTATAAACGACACTTTAGGTCGTTCAATATTTCCTTGCTTGTGTGCTATGATCCGTTACACCCTCAGGTATTCCATTCCGCTGCCATTCAGGTATTTTGGGGGTGTTACAGTATCAGAGCCTTGGTTATAGAGAACTAGGTTGCATTTAGTGCCTAGACTATAACTGCTATAAACATTAAGACTCTTCTCTTTATATTGCCTTACATACACTTCATGCGCATATGCTTATTGCTAATTGTTTGTTTAGGAGAAACCCGAGACAATAGTCAAGTCATCAAAAATTTAGAGCTAAGTAATAATTGTTTAATTAACTTAATCTTGTGACAGTTCTTGTTTGATAAGACATAAGATTAAGTTAAATAAAGATTATTAGTTTCCTGTAGAGATTTGATGATTTGCCTTATACTTACTTTATATGATTCTAATACCTAGAAGTGGTTCATATGTCCTAGTACGACACTCAAACCTTTCTACAAGCGCGACTAGTCCATTTCGTCATATCACCTTCTCTAGATACCCAGACTATGTTACCCTTTCACAACTTAAGAGCTGATGATAGAAAGTCTACCCAATTATGTAGTACCAATTGTTGTGTTATGTGTGCCTGGTAAATATGTATACGTGTGAAAGGAAGCAATTATAATTATGGTGGCCAACATAATTATAAATGTGTCACGACTCACGTAGACATATGTGACCATGCTTACATTAATCAACGATTGACTCAAATTGACAAGATTTAAGACTAAGTAGTCCAGGAATAGCACCTCATATCTGACGTCGACAAAATGTCCCTCCTTGTAGATATCATGGCACCAAAGAGAGTAACTCGTAGCACTAGCCGAGGTGGTGCAACACCAAGAGGTGGAAGAACTGGTGGTCGTGGAGGTAGAGGAGCTGCTCACGACACTAGTAACCCTAGTAATGATAGTGGAAGAACTGGTGGACGTGGAGGTAGAGGAGATGCTCACGACACTAGTAACCCTAGTAACACTGGTGGAAATCCAGATGTCTCCACCATTATTGCCCAACAACTACAAAACCTACTTCCCACTATAGTCACACAAGTTGGCAATCACATGAACAATTCGGGAAACCACGGAAGCATAAATGACGCTACAAATGATGGAGGAAGGAATGGTAATAACAATAACAACAACAACAACAACAACAACAACAACAACAACAACAACAACAACAACAACAACAACAACAACAACAACAACAACAACAACAACAACAACAACAACTATAGGACTGGATGTACGTATAAGGAATTTACGTCATGCAAACCAATTGAGTTTAATGGTAAAGGAGGTGCATTGGCATATACACGATGGGTCGAGAAGATGGAGTCAGTGATCGATATCAGTAACTGTGCAATCCACCAGAGAGTGAAATATTCTGCATGCTTGCTATCAGAAAAGGCATTGACATGGTGGAACATGCAGATTCAAGCAAGGACTAGAGAAGCAGCTGTAGGCATGACATGGGACGACTTTAAGGGACTACTGAAGGAAGAATACTGCCCGGTTAATGAAATGCAAAAACTAGAAGACGAGTTTTGGCATCACTCTATGGTAGGGGCTGGTCATGCAACCTACATAGATCGGTTTCATGAACTAGCTAAACTAGTTCCTCATCTGGTTACCCCTGAATCCAAGAGGATTGAGAGGTACATTTATGGCCTTGTTCCCGAGATTCGTGGGATGGTGAAAACAACCGAACCTCCCACGATTCAAAGTGCAATATTAAGAGCAGGGACCCTAACAGATGAGATGGTTAGGAATGGAACTTTGAAGAATAGTGACAAAAGGAAGGGAACGGGTGAATCGAGCGAACAAGTGGGTACAATGGTTGACAATAAGAAAGCAAGAGGATTTGCGGTAACTGTTTCTAATCAGAAAAAGTATGAGGGTCCACATCCTAAGTGTACTAAATGTACTTATCATCATCAGGGGTCTGAGCCATGCCCTGTGTGTTATAATTGCAAGAAGTCTGGCCACTTTGCAAGTCAGTGTAAATCAATTACAAAGCAGGCGAATGCGGACAATATAGGAAACAACCAAAAGACATGCCATGAGTGCAACAGCCCAAACCACTTCCGAAATACTTGTCCTAAGTTGAATAGGGCACCGAGACAAGTGCTGGATAACCCGACTTTAGCAGTAATGCTTGAAGAAAATAACCCAAAGCGTGAATACAATGTTAGTCCACCACGGGGTCGAGCATACTATTTGGGTGCTAAGGAAGCCCGCAATGCGTAACGGGTACGTACCTTATACTACCATATTATTCTATTCTAGTTCAAAATCTAGCTTTGTTATGCCGTTATTAAGATAAAGAGACCTAGACACACTAAACTTCGGGACGAAGTTTCCTTAAGGGGTAGAGACTGTAACAATTCGCAATTTTAGGTTAACTTTTATTCCCGAAAATTTTACTATTCACTTTTTACTATTCACTTTTCACTATTCATCTCAGAAATTTTTATTTCATATTCTCGTAAGTTAAACTATTTTAACGATAATCCGAGAGTTTGACGCTCGTCGGATCATTTCTGCAAAAATCACAAAGCCGTGTCCGAGATTTACTTTTAGGTTTAAACGTCCTTCCAGCATCCCGATATATCCATAAAACATTATAAACAATAGAAATATGATTTTCTATCATTTTATGACAATTCCAAAAGTTTTGGAATTTTACGTTTTTCAGTTCAGCGTTTTACGCGAATTGCGCGTTTTAGACCCGTGTTTCCAGTTTTTAGCAGGGTTTTAGCACCCGATAGATCCTACCACTCATTTTATATTTTATTATGGACTATATTGACATGTTTAACAATACTTTCAAGTTTCATATTTTTACGATACCCGGTTTTACGTTTTGAGGCTTAATCATTTACGGTTAGCTTTTTACGGAGTCAAAATGCACAAACTAAGCAAGATAAACACCAAGACTCATCATCTAGTCATCTTATCCTCCTTGAACCGCCATTTAGGGGGGGGGGGTCACCATGGGTGGTTAAATCTTAACCCTTGATCTTTAGGATGGTTACAAGTGTCTAAAACTAACCATGGTTAAATTCTAACCCAATATATGGTTAACTATTTTTCTCATCCTATAAATAGCCAACTAATAACACATAGAAAACTTGCACCACACCTTCTTATAACCTTCAAGTCCTAAAACCTAAGGCACTTTTCTTATATTTTGTAGGAAAGTTAACTAGTTTTTGAAAGAAAACTAGTGTTTGATCTTCAATCTTGGAAATTTTCTAAGAAAAGTTGTTATAACTTTAAAGTCTCCAAAAAGACGTCGTTATAATCTTCAAATAGCTTTGGACTTCAAGAAGGCGTCGTTATAATCTTCAAATAACCTCGGTTTATCATAGATTGCAAAGGAGGAAAGCTTATTCAATCAAAGTCCTAGTTCTTGTCCTAGTTTCCCTTTTTCATTAAGGCCAAAAGTTGTAAGCAAACCCTAACATACTTTCTTGCTTAATTATCATTTTCATGCTCTTTGTGTTCCTTTCATGCTATATATGTTCTTGTTATTGTGTTCATGATGTTTAAAAATGGATAAAACAAGTATTGGTATACATATGTTAACTTATGTCAAGTAAACAAGCAAACTAGTGATTTTTATGGAGAACCACGACCAAAATAGTATAACTTTGATATTTGAAACTTACTTAATGTTAAATAGGACTTAACAAGGAAAACATAGCAATTTGAATCACCTAAAACGAGTACCCGAGTCAAAAGTTATGACCATTTGAAGCTAGCGAAACCAAAACGACAAAACTGCCTAAATAGCATTCTGATCAAATTTTGGTTTTGAAAGTCCCCCTTCTGGTCCGATTAATCAAAAAGTTAAAACACGAAAGTTGTCCGGAACGACGTTTTCGTTCAGGAACAAAGAAGCTCGAGCCCTGAAAACGCTTTCCGAGTGATTAATTTCTTCAAAAATCTTAACAGCCCATTTTAGACCAAAGTCACTATATTATAGTTATGATTTACTAAGACCAAGAGGTCTAATGACCTAAAGCCGAGACCACAACCATGGCTAAAGCCAAGGTTGAGTCTCAAGACCATGGAAAAATGACCAAGGTCATGGCGAAGCCATGACTAAATGACCATATAAACTTACTTAGGCGAAAACATGAAACAAGGAGTTGACGATAACTTGAACAAACAATTTGGATCTACTCCACCTAAAGAAACATGAGATACAAGTTATAATAAACTACCCCTAATAACAATCTTCATGTACAAATAAACTTTCCTAAGTTTATTCAAATATCGGACATGTAACTTTTCGGATCAAAACTTATACATTTGTTATCAAATACTACAATAGTAGGGAGCCTCATGTGAGGAGTTCATTAAGTAAGCCGTCGAGATGAGTTGTGGATTTACGAATTAAAGTGTCCTGGCTCCTCGAACGCTTACTCCATGACTTCTGAATTATGTCGGCCCGAACGGTAGTAAGAGATATACAACTTTTACATGTTTCATAAACCATTTATATTCAACGACTTACGCTATATACTAAGTACTACATCATGAACATTATGCAAGATATATATAGGCAATTCTTCGTATTCTTAGACGTTACTCCAAACCTAAGTCGCAACGTTCTATTATAGGCTGCTCTTAGAGACTTTCACGATTCGACTACCACTTTGTTTTCACATCACTTAAACTTAAGGTGAGTCATAGCCCCTACTCTTTTCATACTTGTCTTAACTCTTTGGGGGAGACACATGCTCGACTACTTGTTTACTTGTACAAATACTCAAAACGTTTATACGTGACTGTGTTATACTTGATTGCATACATACATGACTGCGTTATACTTAATTGCGTTATTCTATTTATTGGCTAGTAGTTATCTTTGGGAAGTGGCTCCAAGTTGTCTTTGGGAATTGACTCCCAGTTGTCTTTGGGAATTGGCTCCCAAAAGTGAGGTCTTCGGAGATGAAGTAGAGACTCACTTCTAAGTGCTTAAATTGTCTTGATGAACTTATACATGTCTTATTCCTATATGTTAGCAGTGGGTTGTGAACACACAGGTTGCAAGTCTCTTATGGCGGGAATTGCAACTGAGTGGATTCACGATGCCTTTGCTGTGCGAATATTCTTTAAAGACTTTTCAACTATTTTAAGACAAACTCTATGAACTCACCAACCATTGTGTTGACACTTTAGCATGTTTGTCTCAGGTCTATAAGATGATAAGCTGTTGCATGGAGCATAGAGTCGCTTGGCATGTTTTGAAGACTTATGCTTTTATCTTTACCATTCGATATGTCTTAAAACTCTTATGTATTGTATTATGGAACTCATGTTTGTACTCGGAATTTATTAATCGAATGGTAACTTTTCAAAACGTCTCATTTAGAGTTCGTTTTCTATACCTTGTACTTTGTATTATGAAGTAGTACCCCTATGACACAGTCTTCCGCTGCGGTATTTTGGGGGTGTTACAAGAACTGAAGTGGTTCCTGATGCAAGTGCATCAGTTGCTTCTGATGTTCAGCCACCAACCTCTCCTAGGTCACCCACACCTGTACATTCACCAATGGATATTAATTCTCCTGAGCATGAGCTCAATGAGAATTTAGGCTATGACCAATCAGTACAATCACCACAATTTACAAGACTTCCAACACCTAGTCCTTTGAGACCTCATTTTGAGGATCATGTAAATATAGATGTAGATGTAAATTTTGATTCTTCTACTCACAGGACCAATGATGCTTCTAATACCACAGATATCCCTGTTGGTGGAGCTGAAGGTCCTGTTACTCTCACTTCTGTATCTGCTTTGTTGAACAGGTATGTGATGAGTGTCTAAATACTCATCATTTTATACTAATCTGAACTGCCAAAACATCCAAAAACACTCAAATATGCATCAAAATACTGAAAATATCTTAGAAGTGTGTTTTATATGTTTCAAATGCAAAATATGCAAAAACAAATGAAAAACATACAAAGTTTGCATAATTGGCAGTTTCAGTCCCTCAAGTTTCATAAATTGTCAAAACTAGTCCCTGGTTATTCTAAAAACTTGAAAAAAGTCACCAAAGGTCCTTTTGAATCACAAAGTTACATATTTAGTCCTTTGGTGCAAAGTTTCACAAAATTACAAGTTTAGTCCCTATACTTTGGAAATTGACATAAATGGTCC
The DNA here is from genome assembly GCA_030686995.1 of Artemisia argyi. Taxonomy (NCBI): domain Eukaryota; kingdom Viridiplantae; phylum Streptophyta; class Magnoliopsida; order Asterales; family Asteraceae; genus Artemisia; species Artemisia argyi. Next base: position 1,910,172 of record CM060680.1, read on the forward strand.
CTGGGATGTAAAAACTTTGAGAAAAATCAATTTTGGTCCTTGTGCTACTAATCTTTTGCAGGAATGGTCCTTGGGTGAAAAGTTTGGTAAAATTACATGTTTGGTCTCTGGAGTTTGAAAGTTTGGCAGAAATGGTCCCCGGGGTGTTTTAAATTATAATAAATGAAAAATTATCAATTAAGGTCCCTATACTATTCAAATTTTACTAAACTGGACCTTTTGATAATATTTTGGGAAATTACATATTTAGTCCCTCAAAAATCCGAAAATTACATAAATAGTCCTTTAATATTTAAAAATGGAAAATATGTAATTATAGTCCTTGGTTTATTCTAACATGGCAGGTTTGGTCCCTTGGAAGTACTTTGGAAAAATGCCACAACAGCCCCTCAAGTTTCTGAAATTTACACTTTTGGTCCTATGGTTTTCCAAGTTACAACTACAAACGGACCCTTTATATAAATAAACCAAACAAACAAATCCACCCACTATCCAAATCCACCCAGCCCATGTGATCCCTGGCCCAACTACACTACCAGCCCACACCCTTTGCAAGTTTGACCCCGGTCAAACTGCAATACCACTCCTCCTTTACCACTCTCCCTCACACAGAACACCCAAACCACCACCACCTTACTGGTTTCAATACCAGCTCACCCACCACCTATCCAACTCACCCTAGCTAGTCTCCCCAACTCTCCACAACTGTCCAAGACCCATTTATTGCCTTGAAAACATCTCCACGCAAACTATATCTGCCCCAAGACTTTTTCGCGCCAAAAAGCTATTTTGAACGGTAAGGATTAATTTGACCAAACCAAGGGTCAAGATCAAGTGGGATTGTGTCAGAGGTCATGTGGGAACTCAGAAGGTATCTATAAAGCAGAAGAGAAGTAGTGGTGAAGATGTATTAGTTTAGTTTTAGAGTAACTTAATTGTAGGTAGCATAATTTCCTTCTCAATTGTAATTTTCAATTCAAATCAGTTGTACTAAGTAACTTTCATGTATTTCAATCTTTCAAAACCCTTTAATTATAATCTTGTTCCTTAAATTCGAATTTGGCAAATTTGAAGGAATTTGACAAATTCCTCTTAATTTGTTAAATATTGTTATTTCTTGTTCCATTAGACTCAAACAATTTCACTAATAAGTTATTTATAGTTTAGAAAGTGTTTAAAACTCTTTAACTAAAAGAAAATCAAAAATCATAAAAAATCAAATTTAATAGTTGAAAAATAAAAAATTAGTGTGTATGAAGATACAAGCAAGGAGCAGGGAGTATTTTGGAATTTCATGGTACTAGTGCCTTATGGGAGGCTATAGGAAGTGATCTTGTTCCCTGGTTCTTAGATTTTCACTTGAACTCCATTTTGTAAGCCTTTTGTTCATTTTGGTACTTTACTGTTTCAATTCCTTAATTACTTAAATCTTTGTGTTTTCCTGTTTATATGTTGTTGTTAAGTTAATATATGGCTTAATATAGGTTGCTTATTAATTAGATTTCATAGTTGCTAAAAATCAATTTCTCACAGTATAAAAAACAAATTTGACAAACTTGTATTTTATGCTTGTGGTGTGGTTGACTTCTGCTCAATTATTCTTATATAATCATAAAATAGTGTTTGGAATCATTGTTGTGGATTAAATCAGCTCCTTGTAGTTAAAACTTTCAAAGACAGTCAATAAGGGGGTGTTTGGATTTGGCTATTGCACTGAGCTTTGGTTATTGTTACTTGACATAATTCATTTGGACACATAACCTATGCCATAACTAGGTCTTTTAAACTCATAACTTGGTCACTTTAACCCTAATAGTCAAAATAATCAAGATTGTATCATAACTGTCCACTGTATGACAGTGAGACCCTATAACTCACCATATTTACTTAGAACTTAATAATTTTACTTAAAATAGTCTTAATATAACTTAATTCATCATATTCAGTCAATAGGATTAGATTAAAGTTCAACAAAGTCAAACTAGTTAAGTATTACAAAAAGTCAAATTGTGCCATTCCAGATTTTCTCAAATCTTGTGGGATTTTTGTAGATTTGTGTAATAGGTTTTAGAATCTGAAAATTGTTGTAGTAATAGACTCCCAGCTCATCTTTGAGATTCCACCATCTCTATATTTTTAGCATTTTTTCCCTGGGCCCCACTCACTCTCAAAGTAACCTGCAGGGCAAGGTATTGCCCTGCTGCAGCAGACTTCACCCATCACCACCACTATACTGGTGATTTGTGACCACCACAGTGGGCCCCACACCTCAAACCTTGGACTTTTGAAACCCCCTCATAGTAGGCTTTCAGAATTGACCTTTTATTTGACCTAGGATTTAGTGGACCCCACCTAAATTTGACCCTCAACTTTGTCCCTATTCTGAGTAGTATTTGAGTTTTGGATTGGCTTAAACTTGCTTATCAGCTTATCTACTGAGCTTATCTAGCATATTTTGGCTTAAACTAGTTCCAATAACTTACTTAGACTAGATTTTACCATAGTGGGTCCCACACAAGTTAGTTTGAGCTTATTTGCTACTTTGGTCAAACAAAGTCAACTGTGATAGTATTAAGCTTCCACACAGCTTATTATTAGCTTATAAAATATTTGTTTTTACAAAAGTTATCTATTTTTAAGTATAATATAGTTTTGTAAAAGAAAATTCCAGAAAAATCAATATAAAAATAAGTGATAGTTTCTATTTAATATAATTTAATTTTAATTTTCATTTTAAGATTTTTATTAAGTAATTTACATTTTTATATTTTTATTAATTTCCTTTTATATTAAAGTATTTTTAATAATTTTATTAGATTTTTATATTATCATTTGGTATTTATTAGAATTAAAATTAGTTTTATTAATAATTAATCAATGAATAAGTTTTAAATAGCATAATTAGTTTTTATAAAGCAACACCTAGTTTTTATATTTTTCCTAGCTTTTATAAGTCATAATATAATTTTAGTAATTTTTCTAGATTTTTACTGTTCATTTACTAGTTTTCATAATTTAAATAGTTTAATTGGTAATTAATTAATAAATAGAATAATAATTAGTAAACTAGTTTAAAAATAGATAAAATAAAGTTTTTATAATTTTTTAGGATTCCTGTGATGGATAATTAGATTTATAAAAATCTTCTTAATTATCTAAGTCTTTTTAGTATTTATAATAATTTAAATCATATAAATAGTTAAATAATAATTAAATAGTTAATAATTAATAATAATTAGATAAATAGTCTTAATAATATAATTTTATTTTTAAAATAAGTTTTATAATATTTTAGACTTTTTCAAATTTTAATTTTAATTTTCTAGACTTATTTTACATTTTCTTAATTATTAGTGTATTATTAAATAAGTAATAATAGTTATTAAATAATAATAAATTAAATAATTAGTAATTATAAATTAAATATTTTAAGTTTATTTAATTTGCATTTAAGCCCCTAAGGTTTGAAAATTACTACTTTAGTTAAATTCATTTTTGTTTCGTACGTTTACGTAGATTTGAATTAAACGTACGTGTTTTAAGTTATTAAACGTTTTTAGATATCCAGCTTTCACGTAATCGTTCTAAATAGTTATTTTTAAGTTATAAAACCTTAGTGTAATCACTCACACACACACTTTATACCTTTCCTGTTCACATTCACTCGATCACAGATTCGTTTTTAATAAAACATCGCACACCTCGTTGGGACATTACGACCCGTGAAACACTGTATTCCACGGAAGCATTGGCTTGGACTGTTTGACTTGTTGACCATCCTTTGGTTAATATTATCTGACTGTTTCACGACCAATCAAAATTTGGCGCCGCTGCCGGGGAGGTTGTGCGCTTATTCTAAACGATTTTGCGTATTAGTGAACCTGAATACACGCTCATTGTATATTTACCCATCCTTATTCATATTATTATCATATATAACCAAAACAGTTCCCGAAAACTTTTTAAAATCAGTTTTCAACGAACACAAAAAACCAAAAATATTTTCCTTCTTATTATTACTACAAAAATTTTCAAAAATACCAAAAATATTCACCTTTACACTCCTACCTATTTGATTCTTCATTTCTCACCCCCTAAACCGTATGATACTTTATATGTCTTATTCTCACCCTCTTGTCTGTCAATGGTGTGGTAGTTCTTATAATGGTGGTAATTGCCCCAGTTGTGGCATGGTAGAGTCAGGAAACGGGTCTGTCTATAACCAGAATCCCTATTCCTACCCTGACATGACTGATTCATTCCACCAGCTTCCACACTATGAGACTCATCAGTTTAACTGTTGTGAGTATTGTGGTGGTTCACACTACAGTTCTGATTATCAATCAGGAAGCACGCTTGTCTATGAGCAGGTTCCTGATAACAATTATGACTTAAACACATACGACTCACAGTCACATCAGTTCAACTGTTGTGAGTACTGTGGAGGTCCTCACTTTAGCTCGGATTGTCAAACAGGGAATCCATTTCCTTGTAACAATGACGACTATTCGTTTCAAGACCAACCTCCACAGTGCTAAATGATCCAAGCAACTCCTCATGAAACTCAGCAAGACCTTTGTCTAGAAGTTCTTGAGAAACTTAAAGACCTTAAGGAGGAGTTAGCTAATATTTCGTTTCAAAATGCACCAAGTTTTTCTTGTGTATATTGTGGGGGTCCTCATGATGATTTCAAATGTCAACCGTATTATAAACCTGAACATTGTTCTAGTTCTGATACATCCGGTTTTGACACATTCACACCCCCACAGTCTCCACTCACTCAATATTCTCATGATAAATCTATCGCGGAATTACTTGCTGAAGAACATGCTGCTAGAGACGAAAGAAGCATGGAAGAATTACTAGTCTTAGAACGAGCAGCTATAACATGTTCCAAATTTCAAAATGCTGCTCTTTTCGATGAGGATGATGAAAGTGATGATACCTCATCAAGTTCATCAGTTGAGACTCCTTCCATGGATATACAGGGAGAAAAGAGTATGGGAGAATTACTAGTAGCAGAACAAATGGAAATTATAAAATCCATGTATGCTAGTCCTCCTCAGCTCCCTCAGTCTGCTGTTATCACACCCGAGGTTCCCACTCACTCTCTGAGCATGGGGGACGAGCATCTTGGCACGATTCCTGCAAAGGAATCTGACGAATTCATAAAGTCTAGTGTTGAGAACCTTGTTCCAATCCCAAGTGAGTCACAGGGAATTCTTGATCATATGTGTGATATCCCTCCCCCTCTTGTCTTTCCAAATGATCATATTGAAATGTTCTCTGATTCTGATGAGGACTATTCTTTATCTTGTGGAGACATAAGTTATGTGGGGGAATTACCTTCTGAGCTTGTCAACTCAGAAGAAGAGAATGATGAAGAAATAACCCAAGACGAAGGTCTTCGTCTTACATTATTAAATGCTAATCTTCTCATTTCTAGAATCGAGGCTTTTAATGAAAGGCCTATTTCATCTCCTATCCCCGGCAAGGATAGTGAGCTTTTGATCAATGATTCTATTCCGGAATTGCAAACGTTCCATTTTAATCATACGGAAGAGAAGATAAGTGGTATCACCATTTCTCATTCTTATAATTCTCTTCCCGTTTATGAATCATTTACTTTTGAGGAGTTCCCCAATGAACTCACTCAAATCAATCCTGAATACGAATCATTCAGCTTTGAGGAGTTCACCGGTGAACTCACTCATATCATATCTCCACCGGAGTATGATAACTTTTATTTTGATCTAGACATACCCATAATATGTCTTGATCAAACGAGCTTAAAAGAGGAGATTCATGAAACAATGAATTCTCCTATTGAAGATGAGGAGTTAGTTATGATTTTCATCATGACTTTCTTTCTTTTCTTCATATATCCCGTGGCTTCTCCTATTCTTCACTCTTTTGGGAGTGAAGACATTATCTTTGACCCCGGCATTCTCATTTATAAATTTTGAGCCGGGTACTTATCTCATCGGAGTGGAACTTTCACGTGCTTCAAATGTTTATCCAAACATCTTGAATGAAAGTCCGATGCAGATTGTCTCTTCCACATCATGCTTCTCCATGGACAAATGAATTCGGGGTTGAGTCAAGCTAGCGACTCGGTAAATAAAAACAGTAGCATGTACTTAGGGTTTTCACCCTAAGTGTGGGGGAAATACTAACCCACATGTTGTATATATGTATATATCCTTTAAAAAAAATGTGTGTACATAAACTTAAATAAAGGCTATGGAATATTTTCTTTCTTACGTTCTAAGTGTTGGTTTAACACCCGGTACTTTGAATATTGAGGACAATATTCAGTTCTAAGTGTGGGGGGAGATTCGTTATTCTAACGAATTTAAACACATGTTCCATCAAGAACCCCCATTTTAGCCAAAATTTTAAAATTTTTTCTCACTTAGAATGCAATAAATGGTTATCAGTCCGCCATGTCTAACCCACATAAGGATTGGCTAATCCAGGAGCAAACGGTTCTTGGTAAAGATAACTCAAATCCGTTTATGGTTTGCAATTTGCCCAAAATTGTATGGTACCTCAACTCGTCATATCCTAAAAAGCGAATGAGTTGGCTAGCCCGCAAGATTATGGCTTGTGGTAAAGGCAGTGGAAAAACCATAATTGGTAATCAGCTCACCAAGATGTTGACTATTCCATCAAGAGTTGGCTAGTCTAGAAGCAAACGGCTTTTGGTAAAGACAAATCAAATCCGTTGACAGCTGGTGGTTTGCTCAAAATCACACGGTTATCAGGTGTGCCACAGTTCTTACACCTAGCTACTCCAGAAGTGATGGCTTTTGGTAAAGAGTTTTTCAAATCCATTAAGTTTTTCTCAAAAGATTGCTAGGGACTAGCAATAGTTTAGTGTGGGGGATTGATGAGTGTCTAAATACTCATCATTTTATACTAATCTGAACTGCCAAAACATCCAAAAACACTCAAATATGCATCAAAATACTGAAAATATCTTAGAAGTGTGTTTTATATGTTTCAAATGCAAAATATGCAAAAACAAATGAAAAACGTTCAAAGTTTGCATAATTAGCAGTTTCAGTCCCTCGAGTTTCATAAATTGTCAAAACTAGTCCCTGGTTATTCTAAAAACTTGAAAAAGTCACCAAAGGTCCTTTTGAATCACAAGGTTACATATTTAGTCCTTTGGTGCAAAGTTTCACAAAATTACAAGTTTAGTCCCTATACTTTGGAAATTGACATAAATGGTCCCTGGGATGTAAAAACTTTGAGAAAAATCAATTTTGGTCCTTGTGCTACTAATCTTTTGCAGGAATGGTCCTTGGGTGAAAAGTTTGGTAAAATTACATGTTTGGTCTCTGGAGTTTGAAAGTTTGGCAGAAATGGTCCCCGGGGTGTTTTAAATTATAATAAATGAAAAATTATCAATTAAGGTCCCTATACTATTCAACTTTTACTAAACTGGACCTTTTGATAATATTTTGGGAAATTACATATTTAGTCCCTCAAAAATCCAAAAATTACATAAATAGTCCTTTAATATTTAAAAATGGAAAATATGTAATTATAGTCCTTGGTTTATTCTAACATGGCAGGTTTGGTCCCTTGGAAGTACTTTGGAAAAATGCCACAACAGCCCCTCAAGTTTCTAAAATTTACACTTTTGGTCCTATGGTTTTCCAAGTTACAACTACAAACGGACCCTTTATATAAATAAACCAAACAAACAAACCCACCCACTATCCTAATCCACCCAGCCCATGTGATCCCTGGCCCAACTACACTACCAGCCCACACCCTTTGCAAGTTTGACCTCGGTCAAACTGCAATACCACTCCTCCTTTACCACTCTCCCTCACACAGAACACCCAAACCACCACCACCTCACTGGTTTCAATACCAGCTCACCCACCACCTATCCAACTCACCCTAGCTAGTCTCCCCAACTCTCCACAACTGTCCAAGACCCATTTATTGCCTTGAAAACATCTCCACGTAAACTATATCTGCCCCAAGACTTTTTCGCGCCAAAAAGCTATTTTGAACGGTAAGGATTAATTTGACCAAACCAAGGGTCAAGATCAAGTGGGATTGTGTCAGAGGTCATGTGGGAACTCAGAAGGTATCTATAAAGCAGAAGAGAAGTAGTGGTGAAGATGTATTAGTTTAGTTTTAGAGTAACTTAATCGTAGGTAGCATAATTTCCTTCTCAGTTGTAATTTTCAATTCAAATCAGTTGTACTAAGTAACTTTCATGTATTTCAATCTTTCAAAACCCTTTAATTATAATCTTGTTCCTTAAATTCGAATTTGGCAAATTTGAAGGAATTTAACAAATTCCTCTTAATTTGTTAAATATTGTTATTTCTTGTTCCATTAGACTCAAACAATTTCACTAATAAGTTATTTATAGTTTAGAAAGTGTTTAAAACTCTTTAACTAAAAGAAAATCAAAAATCATAAAAAATCAAATTTAATAGTTGAAAAATAAAAAATTAGTGTGTATGAAGATACAAGCAAGGAGCAGGGAGTATTTTGGAATTTCATGGTACTAGTGCCTTATGGGAGGCTATAGGAAGTGATCTTGTTCCCTGGTTCTTAGATTTTCACTTGAACTCCATTTTGTAAGCCTTTTGTTCATTTTGGTACTTTACTGTTTCAATTCCTTAATTACTTAAATCTTTGTGTTTTCCTGTTTATATGTTGTTGTTAAGTTAATATATGGCTTAATATAGGTTGCTTATTAATTAGATTTCATAGTTGCTAAAAATCAATTTCTCACAGTATAAAAAACAAATTTGACAAACTTGTATTTTATGCTTGTGGTGTGGTTGACTTCTGCTCAATTATTCTTATATAATCATAAAATAGTGTTTGGAATCATTGTTGTGGATTAAATCAGCTCCTTGTAGTTAAAACTTTCAAAGACAGTCAATAAGGGGGTGTTTGGATTTGGCTATTGCACTGAGCTTTGGTTATTGTTACTTGACATAATTCATTTGGACACATAACCTATGCCATAACTAGGTCTTTTAAACTCATAACTTGGTCACTTTAACCCTAATAGTCAAAATAATCAAGATTGTATCATAACTGTCCACTGTATGACAGTGAGACCCTATAACTCACCATATTTACTTAGAACTTAATAATTTTACTTAAAATAGTCTTAATATAACTTAATTCATCATATTCAGTCAATAGGATTATATTAAAGTTCAACAAAGTCAAACTAGTTAAGTATTACAAAAAGTCAAATTGTGCCATTCCAGATTTTCTCAAATCTTGTGGGATTTTTGTAGATTTGTGTAATAGGTTTTAGAATCTGAAAATTGTTGTAGTAATAGACTCCCAGCTCATCTTTGAGATTCCACCATCTCTATATTTTTAGCATTTTTTCCCTGGGCCCCACTCACTCTCAAAGTAACCTGCAGGGCAAGGTATTGCCCTGCTGCAGCAGACTTCACCCATCACCACCACTTTGGTGGTGATTTGTGACCACCACAGTGGGCCCCTGATTGGCTCCAAACGGTCAACCTAAATTGACCAGGGATGGTCAACAAGGTCAAAGGCCTAGAATCAATGCTCCGCGGAATATAGTGGTTTCCCCGGGTCGTATTGTCCCGACGAGGTGTGAATTGTAATCAAAACGGTTTCGTGATCGGGTGAAACTGGATGGAAAAGGGTTTGTGAATGGTTAAACTAAGGAATCTACAAGAGAATAGCTTAAATAAGCTATATGAATAAGACTGTGAATTTAGAAAAACCAGAAACGATTAAAACCTAAAAACGCGTACGTTACGTTTAAATAAAACGTAAACGTACGAAATAAAAAGTAAAAACGGAAATCTGAAAACACCCAGGGGGTGAAAATGACTTTTTTACAAACTAAAAGGTAAAAGAAAATTTTTAGAAAATTAAAATAAATTTTTACGCTAATTAATTATTTAATCTTAATTAATTACTATTTAATACTTAATTATTAATATTTAGACAACTTAAATATAATACAATATTAATTGAATACTAAAAAGGTGAAAATAAAATTTCTAAAATTATAAAATAACTAAAAATAAGTTTTAAAAAAATAAAAATAAGTATTTTTGTCTTTTTGTGGTTTTTCTATTAATTAATTACTAACTAAATATTAATTACCTAATTAAACTATTTTAAATTATAAAAAATACTAAATGAACAGTAAAAATTACAAGAAAATTTCTAAAATTATTTTATAACGTATAAAAGCTATAAAAAATATAAAAACTAGGTTTTAATTAATAAAAACTAATTATGCTATATTAAACTAATTATTAATTAATTTCTAATAAAACTAATATTAAATATAATAAATACCAAATGATGAAATAAAAATCTGAGAAAATTAATATAAATACTTTAACTTAAGAGGAAATTAAGAAAAATATAAAAATGACAAGTACTTAATTAAAATCTAAAAATGAAAAATAAAATTTAAATAAAATTAAATAGAAACTATCACTTAGAAATTAAGTTGGATTTTCTGGATTTTTATTTTAGAAACCTATTTTACATATAAAAACAGCAAACTTTTGTAAAAACAAAATTTATGAGAATCAAAAATAAGCACTTGAGGTGCTTATTTGGTCAACAGTTGACTTCTGTTGACCAAATGTGGAAATGAGCTAAAATGGCTAAAAGTGGGGTCCACTCTGGTTGATTCAAGTCCAAACAAATTAAGAGAACAAGAATAAGCTATAAAAAGCAAGGGAGAACCACAGAATAAGCTATTAAGCTGATAATAAGCACTTGGAAACTTTCTATAAACTCAGAACTGGGACAGATATATGAGGCCAATTCAGGTGGGTCCCACAGGGTACAAAGTCAAACTCATGGACAAAACCCCAAGCCTACCAGGAGGGGGGTTGAGGGGAACCAAAATCAAAGGCTGGGGACCATTGAGGTGATCAGAAAACCACCACAAAAGTGGTGGTGTGGGTGTGCAGCTGCTGAGACAGAGCACATCTCAGCCCTGCAGGTGTGTTACGGGCAAGGTGGGGCCCAGGGTAAAATTCACAAAAATAAAGGAGAGCAAGGACCTTAAAGATGAGCTACTAGACAACAATTAGAAACAAGATTCAACCCATGAAAGCTAACAAAAAATTCCAAATAATTCCTTGAAGTTTTGTAAAAATCTGAAATGCATACTTTTGACTTTTTCAATGAAACTTACTTATTTGACTTTTATGAATTTCTACTTGATCCTACATACTAAATAAGTTATAACAAGTTATAATGAAGCTACTCTAAGCTAGATGTATCAAGCATAAGCTAATGAAGTGAGTTTGAGGTCCTTATACCCCAACAGTTAACTGTTGGGGGTTCTTTGGTGATGATTTGACTTTGTTATGAAAAAGGTGTGGTTTTAATGACTCAACTATCCTATCTAAACCTAAAGTGGAGTGTTCAAACCAAAAATACCAACTGAAACTTAGTCCATAGTAGCCAAATCCACTATTCCAAACACCCCTTTTTAAACTGAAAATGGAAATTTAAAAGAGCAAATGAGTGATACACCACATGAAACTCAGATTTAACATTATACTAAGAAATCATGAGCATAAAGTGATACCAAATGACAACATTTAGCAACAACTACTACATATAACAGATTATGCTAAGGATATAGAGAATTTCTTACAAAATGTCCAAGCAATCACCAAGGCTGAACTAGAACCAAAACCAGTGACCTAACACCTCCCCAGAGGTTCTAAACCATTACAAACACCATTCCATAAGCCATACTTGCTTCTTCCTTCTTTTCACTGAATTTCTTATTTTTATTTATTTTTGTGGATTTTTTTTCTTGCTTTCTTGAAAACTTAACTTGAAAAGAGATTTGTGCTAAATGTCACTTCTAAATACCTACTGAGATTGAATGTGAGTTATAGGAACAAAGTTTAACACTTCCTCATTCATACATAATCATTTTACTAAAATATGAGAAAATTGGAATTTACATAACAAACTTAGATATTATTCATTGAAAAGTTGAGCATTACACTTAATAACATTAAAGATACATTGGAAAGTTAAATAAGACTTGGAATTTTTAAAGTTTACAATAATTAGAAATTTGCAAAATAAGCTAAAAACTACACTACTGCTACACTACTCTAATGATCTTCTTCCTCTCTTTTTCTTGATTTATATGGACCCATGTGTGTTTCAGAGTCTTTCCCACTTTTATTTGGGGCCGTAGGATCCTTGGAATTAATCCCAGCCGTTTGAAGATTTTTGGCGGGAAAACTGAGCAGGGCAATTGGGCAGTGTTTGGTGAGGTAATTAATGAGGGTAGGAGGGGGAAGGTGAGGTTGGTGTAAGTATTAATGAGAAGGTGGAAGTTGGTGAGGAGGGGGGGCATGAGCCTGGTAACTAGGGAGAGCTTAGGGATGATGAACAGTAACCCGTGGGTGTGGGTGTTGACTGGGTCAACGAACCAGGGAAGGGGGTAATTATTTTTAGGAGTGGGCTGGGCTTGGGTTGTTGGGTTTGGTTTACACATGGATCAGGGGTGGTTTTTGGATTAGGTTGGTTTGGTTTGTTTATTTTGTATAAAACCACAAAGACCACTTTTGTAATTTGCGAAAACATGAGGGCTGCAAAATGAAACTTTCCCAAGGTAACCATAAGGACCTATTTTGACAACATTTGAGAATTACAAGTACAAAAATTTATATTTTCCAAAATTAAAATACCCGGGGACCAAAATTGCAAATTTCCAAACTCCGGGGACTAAACTTGTAATTTTCTCAAAATTTTCATCCAGGGATTAAAAGTGATTTTTGTGACTTCCCAAGGACCAAAATTGATTTTTCATTCAAAATTATCCCACCAGGGACCAAATCTGCCAATTATTGAAACTCCAGGGACCAAACTGTAAATTTCCAAAACTTTTCCAATTTTTCACCAAAGGTCAAAATATGACAACTTATGATTGTAAAAGGACCTTTGGTGATAATTTTCTATATTTTGAATATCCAGGGACTAGATTTGTAATTTTATGAAAGTTGAGGGACTGAAACTGCCAATTTTGCAAACTTTGTGCGTTTTTCATTTGTTTTTGCTCATTTTGCATCTAAAACATATAAAACACAATTTTGAAATATTTTCAGTATTTTGATGCATTACTGAGTGTTTTTGTATGTTTTGCAGTTCAGATTAGACCAAAAATGATGAGTGTTTGAGCACTCATCAATCCCCCACACTAAACTATTGCTAGTCCCTAGCAATACTGTTTTGAAAACTTGATGGATTTGAAAAACTCTTTACCAAAAGCCATCACTTCTGTAGTAGCCAGGTGTAAGAACTGTGGTACACCTGATAACCGTGTGATTTTGAGCAAACCACCAGCTGTCAACGAATTTGAGTAGTCTTTACCAAAAGCCGTTTGCTTCTGGACTAGCCAGCTCTTGATGGAATAGTCAACATCTTGGTGAGCTGATTACCAATTATGGATTTTCCACGGCCTTTACCACAAGCCATAATCTTGCGGGCTAGCCAACTCATTTGTTTCCGGGGAGTTGAGGAACCATACAATTTTGGGCAAATTGCCAGCCGTAAACGGATTTGAGATGTCTTTACCAAGAGCCGTTTGCTCCTGGACTAGCCAATCCCTTTTGTCGCTTAGACAAGGCGGACTGATTACCACAAAAATTTTGAAGCACCAGTGAAAAATTTTAAAATTTTTGAAATTTTGGCTAAAACGGGGGTATTATATAGTAAAATGTGATAAAATTCGCTAGAATAGCGAATACCCCCCCACACTTAGCATGGATATTGTCCTCAATATTCAAAATCCCGGGTATTAGGCCGACATTTTGAACGTAAAAGGGCAACATTACAAGCTAAGCGTGGAAAACACCATTTTGTATTTTCACTTCTGTAATCATAGTATGGGGGACTCCCCCACACTTTGGGTGAAAACCCTATAAGCATGCTCTGTTTTTGTTTACCGAGTCGCTAGCGTGACTCGACCCCGAATTCATTTGTCCTTGGGGAAGCATGATGTGGAAGAAGCAAGCTCAATCGGACTTTCATTCAAGATGTTTGGACAAACATTTGAAGCACGTGAAAGTTCCACACCGATGAGATAAGTATCCGGCTCAAGATAATGATACATGAAATTGCCGGGATCAAATATAATGTCTTCATTCCCGAAGGAGTGAAGAAGAGAGGAAGGAACCTCGAGAACAGGCTCATTAGCTTGAGTTTGGATTTCCAAGGTTGAGCTCAAAAATATCCCGGGAGGGTGGGTGGGAATTTGCAAATCCTCAAGATTGAGTGTATCTCCCCCCGGGTTATCATACTCCGTAGGAGTAATGATAAGGTGATCAATGGTGGGCTCAGAAGATATTTCATCAACATCACTAATGTCCTCGTAAGATAAAGAATTTTCATCAGTGGGTGAATCATTAAGCCCGATATTGAGATAAGAATTGAGTGATGGATCGTCATCATTCAATAAACTTTCAAGGAACAGAATATCCCCCTCAGAATCAAGATAGTTTTCATCAACTTCATACGAAGTTGAACTATCTAGAGCAAGGAATGCTTCGACTTCCTCCATATCATCTTTGAAATCAAAGAGATCATCATCACTTCCCGATGGAAGTGGATTGGAGTGAGTAAGTTCATCGGCGAACTCCTCGAGAAGAAAGTCAACATTAGAGTGGGGAAGGGATGCATCAACATACTCAATGTCTCCATAGGATAAACAATCATCACTGGAATCAGAGACACTCTCAATTTGATCATTTGGATTATCATAGGGTGAAGGAATATCACACACTTGATCAAAAGTCCCCTGTGACTCTCTCGGGATTGGGACAAGGATCTCAACACTAGACTTTATTAATTCGTCCGATTCCTTATTAGGAACAGTGCTAAGATGCTCATCCCCCATGTTTAGAGAGTGAGTGTGAACTTCGGGTGTGATAACAATAGACTGAGGGAGATGAGAGGAACTAGCATTCATGAAATTTTCAAGTTCCATTTGTTCAACGGCTAGTAATTTCTCCGTCTCATTATTTTCTCCCTAATTTTCAATGGGATGAATCACAAATGATGAATCAGACGAACCCTTATAAAATTGAAGAATATCGAGGGTGTCTTCAATATCACTATCATCATCATAGTCTAGAAGAGCAGCTTGACGAAATTTGGCACGTGTTATAGCTGCTTGCTCTAAGACAAGTAATTCTTCCATGCTCAATTCGTTTCTAGCCTCTCGTTCTTCAGCAAGTAATTCTGCCATAGATTTCTCACGAGAGTCTCGAAACGGTGTAGTAACCAACTCCTCCTTAAGTTCTTTTAAAATATCAAGAGCCTTTAGTAAAAGGTCTTGCTCGATTTCTTGAGGAGTTGTGTGAATCATGTCGTACTGTGGAGGTGGGTCTGAAGACGAATAGTCGTAATTGTTACAAGGAAATGGATTCCTTATTTGAAAATCCGAGCTAGAGTGTGGACCTCCATAGTAATCACAACAGTAACACTGATGTGGCTGTGGGTTGTATGTGCTAGAATTACAATTGCTATCAGGAGACTGCTCATAGACAAGCGTGTTTCCCGATTGACAATCATAACTGTAGTGTGAACCACCGCAGTAATCACAACAGTAAGACTGCTGAGACTGATGGTGTGGTAACTGATGGAATGAATCAGTCGTGTCATGGTAGGAATATGGATTCTGGTTATAGACAGACCCGTTTCCCGACTCTACCATGCCACAGCTGGGGCAATTGCCACCATTATAAGGATTACCACACCATTGGCAAACCAGAAAGTGTGGATGAGACATAGAAAGAATCAAATGTGTATAGAGGGTGAGGAAATGAGAATCAAAAGGGTAGGAGGGTAAAGGTGAATATTTTTGGGTTTTTGAAAAGACATATTGTACAAATGATAAAGAAAATGTTTTTGTGTTTTTTGTGTTCGTTGAAAACTGAGTTTAAAATGTTTTCGGGAACGGTTTTGTTTTGATAAATAGAAAATATGAACAAATGATGGATAAATGTACAATGGAACGAATTCCAAAGACACTAATCAGAAAAACCGTTTAGATACGCACACAACCTCCCCGGCAGCGGCGCCAAAATTTGATTGGCTCCAAACGGTCAACCTAAATTGACCAGGGATGGTCAACAAGGTCAAAGGCCTAGAGTCAATGCTCCGCGGAATATAGTGGTTTCCCCGGGTCGTATTGTCCCGACGAGGTGTGAATTGTAATCAAAACGGTTTCGTGATCGGGTGAAACTGGATGGAAAAGGGTTTGTGAATGATTAAACTAAGGAATCTACAAGAGAATAGCTTAAATAAGCTATATGAATAAGACTGTGAATTTAGAAAAACCAGAAAAGATTAAACCCTAAAAACGCGTACGTTACGTTTAAATAAAACGTAAACGTACGAAATAAAAAGTAAAAACGGAAATCTGAAAACACCCAGGGGGTGAAAATGACTTTTTTACAAACTAAAAGGTAAAAGAAAATTTTTAGAAAATTAAAATAAATTTTTACACTAATTAATTATTTAATATTAATTAATTACTATTTAATACTTAATTATTAATATTTAGACAACTTAAATATAATAAAATATTAATTAAATACTAAAAAGGTGAAAATAAAATTTCTAAAATTATAAAATAACTAAAAATAATTTTAAAAAAAATAAAAATAAGTATTTTTGTCTTTTTGTGGTTTTTCTATTAATTAATTACTAACTAAATATTAATTACCTAATTAAACTATTTTAAATTATAAAAAATACTAAATGAACAGTAAAAATTACAAGAAAATTTCTAAAATTATTTTATAACATATAAAAGCTATAAAAATTATAAAAACTAGGTTTTAATTAATAAAAACTAATTATGCTATTTTAAACTAATTATTAATTAATTTCTAATAAAACTAATATTAAATATAATAAATACCAAATGATGAAATAAAAATCTGAGAAAATTAATATAAATACTTTAACTTAAAAGGAAATTAAGAAAAATATAAAAATGACAAGTACTTAATTAAAATCTAAAAATGAAAAATAAAATTTAAATAAAATTAAATAGAAACTATCACTTAGAAATTAAGTTGGATTTTCTGGATTTTTATTTTAGAAACCTACTTTACATATAAAAACAGCAAACTTTTGTAAAAACAAAATTTATGAGAATAAAAAATAAGCACTTGAGGTGCTTATTTGGTCAACAGTTGACTTCTGTTGACCAAATGTGGAAATGAGCTAAAATGGCTAAAAGTGGGGTCCACTCTGGTTGATTCAAGTCCAAACAAGTTAAGAGAACAAGAATAAGCTATAAAAAGCAAGGGAGAACCACAGAATAAGCTATTAAGCTGATAATAAGCACTTGGAAACTTTCTATAAACTCAGAACTGGGACAGATATATGAGGCCAATTCAGGTGGGTCCCACAGGGTACAAAGTCAAACTCATGAACAAAACCCCAAGCCTACCAGGAGGGGGTTGAGGGGAACCAAAATCAAGGGCTGGGGACCATTGAGGTGATCAGAAAACCACCACAAAGGTGGTGGTGTGGGTGTGCAGCTGCTGAGACAGAGCACAGCTCAGCCCTGCAGGTGTGTTAGGGGCAAGGTGGGGCCCAGGGTAAAATTCACAAAAATAAAGGAGAGTAAGGACCTTAAAGATGAGCTACTAGACAACAATTAGAAACAAGATTCAACCCATGAAAGCTAACACAAAATTCCAAATAATTCCTTGAAGTTTTGTAAAAATCTGAAATGCATACTTTTGACTTTTTCAATGAAACTTACTTATTTGACTTTTATGAATTTCTACTTGATCCTACATACTAAATAAGTTATAACAAGTTATAATGAAGCTACTCTAAGCTAGATGTATCAAGCATAAGCTAATGAAGTGAGTTTGAGGTCCTTATACCCCAACAGTTAACTGTTGGGGGTTCTTTGGTGATGATTTGACTTTGTTATGAAAAAGGTGTGGTTTTAATGACTCAACTATCCTATCTAAACCTAAAGTGGAGTGTTCAAACCAAAAATACCAACTGAAACTTAGTCCATAGTAGCCAAATCCACTATTCCAAACACCCCTTTTTAAATTGAAAATGGAAATTTAAAAGAGCAAATGAGTGATACACCACATGAAACTCAGATTTAACATTATACTAAGCAATCATGAGCATAAAGTGATAACAAATGACAACATTTAGCGACAACTACTATATATAACAGATTATGCTAAGGATATAGAGAATTTCTTACAAAATGTCCAAGCAATCACCAAGGCTGAACTAGAACCAAAACCAGTGACCTAACACCTCCCCAGAGGTTCTAAACCATTACAAACACCATTCCATAAGCCATACTTGCTTCTTCCTTCTTTTCACTGAATTTCTTATTTTTATTTATTTTTGTGGATTTTTTTTCTTGCTTTCTTGAAAACTTAACTTGAAAAGAGATTTGTGCTAAATGTCACTTCTAAATACCTACTGAGATTGAATGTGAGTTATAGGAACAAAGTTTAACACTTCCTCATTCATACATAATCATTTTACTAAAATATGAGAAAATTGGAATTTACATAACAAACTTAGATATTATTCATTGAAAAGTTGAGCATTACACTTAATAACATTAAAGATACACTGGAAAGTTAAATAAGACTTGGAATTTTTAAAGTTTACAATAATTAGAAATTTGCAAAATAAGCTAAAAACTACACTACTGCTACACTACTCTAATGATCTTCTTCCTCTCTTTTTCTTGATTTATATGGACCCATGTGTGTTTCAGAGTCTTTCCCACTTTTATTTGGGGTCGTAGGATCCTTGGAATTAATCCCAGCCGTTTGAAGATTTTTGGCGGGAAAACTGAGCAGGGCAATTGGGCAGTGTTTGGTGAGGTAATTAATGAGGGTAGGAGGGGGGAGGTGAGGTTGGTGTAAGTATTAATGAGAATGTGGAAGTTGGTGAGGAGGGGGGGCATGAGCCTGGTAATTAGGGAGAGCTTAGGGATGATGAACAGTAACCCGTGGGTGTGAGTGTTGACTGGGTCAACGAACCAGGGAAGGGGGTAATTATTTTTAGGAGTGGGCTGGGCTTGGGTTGTTGGGTTTGGTTTACACATGGATCAGGGGTGGTTTTTGGATTAGGTTGGTTTGGTTTGTTTATTTTGTATAAAACCACAAGGACCACTTTTGTAATTTGCGAAAACATGAGGGCTGCAAAATGAAACTTTCCCAAGGTAACCATAAGGACCTATTTTGACAACATTTGAGAATTACAAGTACAAAAATTTATATTTTCCAAAATTAAAATACTCGGGGACCAAAATTGCAAATTTCCAAACTCCGGGGACTAAACTTGTAATTTTCTCAAAATTTTCATCCAGGGATTAAAAGTGATTTTTGTGACTTCCCAAGGACCAAAATTGATTTTTCATTCAAAATTATCCCACCAGGGACCAAATCTGCCAATTATTGAAACTCCAGGGACCAAACTGTAAATTTCCAAAACTTTTCCAATTTTTCACCAAAGGTCAAAATATGACAACTTATGATTGTAAAAGGACCTTTGGTGATAATTTTCTATATTTTGAATATCCAGGGACTAGATTTGTAATTTTATGAAAGTTGAGGGACTGAAACTGCCAATTTTGCAAACTTTGTGCGTTTTTCAGTTGTTTTTGCTCGTTTTGCATCTAAAACATATAAAACACAATTTTAAAATATTTTCAGTATTTTGATGCATTACTGAGTGTTTTTGTATGTTTTGCAGTTCAGATTAGACCAAAAATGATGAGTGTTTGAGCAGTCATCAATCCCCACACCTCAAACCTTGGTCTTTTGAACCCCCCCCCTCATAGTAGGCTTTCAGAATTGACCTTTTATTTGACCTAGGATTCAGTGGACCCCACCTAAATTTGACCCTCAACTTTGTCCCTATTTTGAGTAGTATTTGAGTTTTGGATTGGCTTAAACTTGCTTATCAGCTTATCTACTGAGCTTATCTAGCATATTTTGGCTTAAACTAGTTCCAATAACTTACTTAGACTAGATTTTACCATAGTGGGTCCCACACAAGTCATGTTTGAGCTTATTTGCTACTTTGGTCAAACAAAGTCAACTGTGGTAGTATTAAGCTTCCACACAGCTTATTATTAGCTTATAAAATATTTGTTTTTACAAAAGTTATCTATTTTTAAGTATAATATAGTTTTGTAAAAGAAAATTCTAGAAAAATCAATATAAAAATAAGTGATAGTTTCTATTTAATATAATTTAATTTTAATTTTCATTTTAAGATTTTTATTAAGTAATTTATATTTTTATATTTTTATTAATTTCCTTTTATATTAAAGTATTTTTAATAATTTTATTTGATTTTTATATAATCATTTGGTATTTATTAGAATTAAAATTAGTTTTATTAATAATTAATCAATAAATAAGTTTTAAATAGCATAATTAGTTTTTATAAAGCAACACCTAGTTTTTATATTTTTCCTAGCTTTTATAAGTCATAATATAATTTTAGTAATTTTTCTAGATTTTTTACTGTTCATTTACTAGTTTTCATAATTTAAATAGTTTAATTGGTAATTAATTAATAAATAGAATAATAATTAGTAAACTAGTTTAAAAATAGATAAAATAAAGTTTTTATAATTTTTTAGGATTCCTGTGATGGATAATTAGATTTATAAAAATCTTCTTAATTATCTAAGTCTTTTTAGTATTTATAATAATTTAAATCATATAAATAGTTAAATAATAATTAAATAGTTAATAATTAATAATAATTAGATAAATAGTCTTAATAAAATAATTTTATTTTTAAAATAAGTTTTATAATATTTTAGACTTTTACAAATTTTAATTTTAATTTTCTAGACTTATTTTACATTTTCTTAATTATTAGTGTATTATTAAATAAGTAATAATAGTTATTAAATAATAATAAATTAAATAATTAGTAATTATAAATTAAATATTTTAAGTTTATTTAATTTGCATTTAAGCCCCTAAGGTTTGCAAATTACTACTTTAGTTAAATTCATTTTTGTTTCGTACGTTTACGTAGATTTGAATTAAACGTACGTGTTTTAAGTTATTAAACGTTTTTAGATATCCAGCTTTCACGTAATCGTTCTAAATAGTTATTTTTAAGTTATAAAACCTTAGTGTAATCACTCACACACACACTTTATACCTTTCCTGTTCACATTCACTCGATCACAGATTCGTTTTTAATAAAACATCGCACACCTCGTTAGGACATTACGACCCGAGGAAACACTGTATTCCACGGAAGCATTGGCTTAGACTGTTTGACTTGTTGACCATCCTTTGGTTAATATTATCTGACTGTTTCACGACCAATCAGTATGTAACTAAGGTAGACAAGTTGGAGAATGATCTGAACTTCACCAAAAAGAATCTTAGCAATGCTGTTCTGACTCTTATTGGAAGAGTTAAGAAGTTGGAGGCTAAGCTTAAGCAAAGGAAGAGACAAGGTGTGGTTTATGAATCAGATAAGGAATCTACTAAAGCCTCTAACAACATTGACTTGGAAGGCCTTGAGCTTCTTGTTGCTACTACATTGGAGAGTGTTCAGAAGAATGCTGCTGATACCAGGCCTGCACCATC
Organism: Artemisia argyi; assembly: GCA_030686995.1. Taxonomy (NCBI): domain Eukaryota; kingdom Viridiplantae; phylum Streptophyta; class Magnoliopsida; order Asterales; family Asteraceae; genus Artemisia; species Artemisia argyi. The sequence continues at coordinate 1,931,840 of CM060680.1, forward strand.
TATTCATTCTACTGATGATGTTGCTCCAACTGTTGAGGTTGCTCAAACTGCTGATGTTGCTCATACTGCTGATGAAAGTGTTCCAAAGGATTCCAGAGTCATTTATGTCAGGAGAAAGCATTCTGCTGATAAGAAGTCTGCTGATACTCCTAGAAAGAAGACTTCTGCTGATGTTCATAGAAAGGAATCTTTTCCTACTACTATGCCAAAATTGGGTACTCATGCTCCATCAGTAGATATCCAAGCTGATCTCCCTCATGATTCTCCTGATAAGACTTTTGTTCCTCCTGAGAAGAAAGACAAAGGAAAGTCTATATTGATTGATGATGAGTGTGTAAATACTCATCATTTCTGTTACATTTAAACTGCAAAAACATATAAAAACACACAGGAATGCCTTAAAATACATAAAATATCCCTGGATTGTGTTTTTATGCAAAAGGATTGAAAAACTGATGAAAAACAAAACATTTCACATAATTTACAGTTTCAGTCCCTAGGGATTTATAAGTTGTCAAGTATAGTCCTTTAAAGTTAAAAATTACAAAATGACAACTTTAGTCCCTCAAGTTTGGAAAATGTCAAAAATAGTCCCTAAGGTTTTGTAAATGGAAAAATATGAAAAATAAGCCTTGCACTATTCTTAATTGACAAAAATGGACCTTATGATAACTTTTGAGAAGTTACAAAATAAACCCTTCAACTTTTAGAAAATTACAAGATAGGTCCCTGAAGTTTATGGAATTGGCAGAAAAGGTCCCCGGGTTATGAAAATGAAAAAAAATACATCTTTGGTCCTTGGGTTATTCAATAATGACAAAAATAGTCCTTATAAAATATTTGGGAAAGTTGCAAATCCAGCCCCTATATTTTTGTCAAATTACAAAATTGGTCCTTTTGTACACCTTAACCAAACCGGACCCTTTTTAGTTATTATAAACCCCAACTAAGTCCAGTCCAAACCAAATAGCCCACTCCCTTTTATTTCCTTGGGCCTGTTTTGTTTCCCAGCCAACCAAAACCAACCCAACTATCCCTTTTTAATAAAACGGGGGGTTTGACCCCTCGTTGACCGTCTTCCCCAAATCACCACCACTGTACACACCCCTCACCCTCCTCTGCAAACCAAAACCACCATGGTTTTCATCCACCTCAACTCCCAGCTGGCTTAACACCTCACACCCCTCATCATTTCAAACCCACACCCCAATTAATGCTTCTCCACCACTCAACACTTCACCTCTTCCTCACAACCTCTGTTTTCAACCTAAACCCACTAAACCCTTCCAATCTTGTCCCCTCCACCTCCTAATACTCCCAAAGTTCCTTAATTAAAATAAAACGGCCACAAGCAGCCTATGAGACTTTTGGCGCCAAAACAGATTTAAACGGCTTGGATCACTTTGACTAATCCAATGGCTGAGGTTAATGATGGGAAATGCTCAGGATCACATGGGGAATCCAAAAAGTCTATAAAGTTGAAGAAAGAAGCATTGTGGAGTATTATCTAGTTTAATTTTAAAATAATGTATGTCGATTAGTTTAATTCTCAAGTTTCCTTGTATTTTTTAAGCTTTTCAAGTTGTAATACCTGACTATCAGTGTGTTTTAAATCTTTGGTAATAATAAATTTCAAGTTTCATGTATAATTCTCAAGTATGCATATTTTCTTTTTGCTCAAAAATATCATATAGCTTAGTTGTTGTTTACAGTGGAACATAAGGATCAAATAAGCTCACATAAGCTCCCAGGAAGTTAATAAAGGCTTCTAGATACCTTAAAACTTAGTTTAATTACCTAAAATCACAAATCACAAATTGGTCAATGAAAGTCAAACTGTGCAAGTTTTGAGTTTGGATTCTGATTCAGAGTGATTTGGGAAGGAAAGCAGCTTTGGATTATGGTTTAGAGACTCATGGGAGTCACATAAGTGTTCTTGGTTCTTGGTTTGGTTTTCTCAGTCAATCAGTTATTTCACATCTCGTTGGGATCTAACGATCTGGGGAAACACTAAACTCACCGGAGTATTGGTTTAGGCTGTCTGACTTGTTGACCATAACTTGTGCTCATATACCTAGGATAACATGCTTAAAGAGTCAACACAAAGGTTGAGTGAGAGTCATAGGTTTAAGTAGATAGAGAGTGAATACAAGTTCCATAGGGTTCAGCTGTAACCCTATGTGTGGAAGAGTTTCAGAGAGAGAGATGGTTATTGCACTAAGCTCATGAACCACACGTTAACATGTCCAGATCATGGGGTCTGCAGACCAAACCATGATGGGACAGAAAGGATAACTTGCCAAAATTAATCCTTTAGAGAGGGTTCAAATATAGTACTTATTGGTACCCAAGACACAGGCAAACCAACGGGAGTTGTCACACTCCAATAGATCTATCAACTATATTTGTGTTCACTCGCGCAAGTGACTAAGGTCATGAATTTAGTTATGTAACAGTGGCAGATAGTAACACTTGTGGAATAACCAAAGAAAAAGACTTGTATTCAATTTAATGAGAAAAAATAAGCATGTATCCCCCTCACAGGGTTTATAAAGCATTTAGAAAGAGTGAGGTTATTAACTCACTTGAGTCTAAGGTAAGTAGGATAGAGGTTTAGACAGCTCACTCACGTATTCTAGGGGTAGTGTAGGTGTGTGTATGTTAAGTCCTAGTTTAGGTTTTTAAGTTTTTCAAGTAATCACTCTTAGGGTTTCTAAATATAACATATCACCGTTCGGGCCATCATAATCCAGAAGTACATACTCCTCACATGAAGCTCCCTAGTATTGTATTATGTTATAAAACATATAATACCGTTCGGGCCATCATAATTCAGAAGTACATATTACTCACATGAAGTTCCCTAGTATTGTATGATGTTGTTATTAGATATTAGTTATAACATAACACCATTCGGGCCATCATAATTCAGAGGTCATGTAGTAAATGTTTGAGGAGCCAGGACACTTTAAATCGTAAACCCAGCAAACTCGTCAAAACGAATACCCAAATGAAACCCCTCACACAAAGCTCCCTAGTATTATGTTATGTTGTTAAGTAAAAATAGGTTTTTGATAATTATATGAAAATAGTCCGTTTATACCCTTCAAGTTTGCATAATTACACTTTTTACCCTATACTTTTAAGTATATACACATTAAGCATTTAACTTTCTATCTTTTACACAATTAGTCCCTATACTTATATATTTTAGAGAAATGACAGAAATGGTCGTTAAACTATACTAACTTTCCATATTTACCCTTTATACCCTTAACTTAATAATATTTGCAAAACTAGTCCTTATAAGTTTATAACTTATTTTACTTTTTATCCTAGGGTTTTAGAGCTTTGCAAAAAGGGTCCTTATACTTATAACTTATAAGAAATGTCAAAAATAGTCCATGGACTTTATATTTTCAGAAAGTTACTATATATAACCTTATGCATGAAAACATTTGCAAAACTAGTCCTTTTATCAAATAAATTATATTTTTATGAAACAAAAGAGTTTCCTAGCTTATGTTTAGCTAATATATGCTTAAATAAGTCTCCTAAATCATATTATAGTACACTATAAGGCAATTTAACACAAAAACACATATTTACCTAAAATTAGGGTTTTGAAATGAAAGCTTCTAAATGAAAATGATAAAGGCTCTTCTAAGGGTTCTAAGGCATATCCTAATCCTAGGCCAGTACTAAGACTATTAGAATGAAAAACAAAGCTTACTTGGGTCGTGGAAAGCTTAACATAGGATCTAGGGTTTTCTCAGTCAAACTATAACTCGACAAGGATCTAAGGCTTAGCTACACGACATCTAAGGCATCTAGGGACTTAGTATTACAGAAATGTTTAGGTAGCGCAGAGAGGGAGGTGTGATTTGAAATGGTGAGGGCTTATGCCCTATTTATAGGGTGCGTTTGTGTAGCGAGCAAGAAAAGAGGAGGAGAGGTGGCGAGGAGGGGGGCTGACTCATGGAAGCTAGGGGTGATAAGGATGAGCTATAGGGTGACTAGGAGGAGCTACAACTAGCTAGGGGGCTGTAGGGGGTTTTTGTGGTGGTGGTGTGGCCGCGGGTTGAAGGAGGTGACATGGATGTGATGCATGATTGGAGCTAAACGGTCAACCTAAATTGACCAGGTAATGGTCAACAAGGTCAAACAGCCTAGAGTCAATGCTCCGCGGAATATAGTGGTTTCCCCAGGTCGTTATGTCCCGACAAGGTGTGATGGTTATCAAACGGATCTGTGATTGGGTGAATTTGGACAGGAAAAGGTTTGTGAGTGATTAAACTAAGGAATCTACAAGGAAATAGCTTAAACAAACTATAAGAACAAGACTGGAAAGTTTGAAATACCAGAAAAGTGTAAAACCTAAAAACGCGTACGTTCACGTTTTAAATAACGTAAACGTACAAAATAAAACGTGAAAACTGAAATATGAAAACCCCCAGGGGGTGAAAATGACTTTTTTACAAACTAAATGATAAAAGAAAATTTTTATCACGCGGAAAAATAATTTTTACATTATTTAATTATTTAATATTAATAAAATACTATTTAATACTTATTATTAGTATTTAAAATACTTAAATATAATACAATATTAATTTATCACTAGAAAAATGAAAATTAATTTTTTAAAATTATAAAATAACTAAAAACAAGTTTTAAAATTAAAAATATGTATTTTTGTCTTTTTGTGGATTTTCTATTAATTAATTACTAATTATATATTAATTACCTAATTAAACTATTTTGAATTATAAAAAATAACAAATGAACAGTAAAAATTATGAAAAAATTCCTAAAATTATTTTATATTATATAAAAGCTAGAAAAAATATAAAAACTAGGTCTTACTTAATAAAAACTAATTATGCTATTTAAAACTTAATTATTAATTAATTATTAATAAAACTAATATTAAATCTAATAATTACTAAATGACAAAATAAAAATATAAGGAAATTACTAAAATTACTTTAATATAAGAGGAATTTAATAAAAATATAAAAATGCCAAGTACTTAATAAAAATATAAAAAAGAAAATTAAAATTTAAATTACATTAAATAGAAACTATCACTTATTTTAAATTTAGTTTTTCTTGATTTTTCTTTTAGAAATCTATTTTACACCTAAAAACAAGAAACTTTTGTAAAAACAACTTTTTTATAAATCAAAATTAAGCACTTTGAATGCTTTTTGGCTCAACAGTTGACTTATGTTGACCAAGAGAGAAAATAAGCTCAAATGAGCTTAAGTGGGACCCACTATGAGTGATTCTGGCTCAAATGAGTTTTGTGAACAAGTTTAAGCTGGAAAAAGCAAATAGGTACCACAGAATAAGCCAATGAAACTAAATAAGCACTTGGTTGTCTTAATTAGATACTGGAAATGGGACAGACGTTTGTGGTAGTTTCAAGTGGGGTCCACAGGTTCTTAGGTCAACCCAATGGTCAAACCTTGAAGCCTACCAGGGGGGGTTTGAAAGGAACAAATTTTAGCCAATGGGACCCACAAGGGTGGCCAGAAAACCACCACCAAAGTGGTGGTGTTGGGTGGTGACCTACTGATGCAGGGGAAGGGACTGCCCTGCAGCCCACTTTGGAGGGCTGTGGGGCCCTCAGTAAAATTCAAAAAAATAAAAGCAAGGTGGAATACCAAAGTTGAGCTGGGGGGGTTACCACATATCAAAAGTTCAAGGCCTGAATCCCTTCCTAAAATTCTAGAAAATTATTGCAATTTTGGAAAAAACTGAGTAAGATGAATTTTGACTTTTGAGTATTTTGATGGAAGTTGACTAAGTTGAGATTGGGATGATTCTAGCTGATGTGTTGATGTTAATTAAGCCTAGATAGCACTACATAAAGCAACTAAAACAAGTTTTAACCTCAAATCAAGGTATTGGTACTCCAAAACACCAACAGTTAAGTTGTTGGTGTGATTTGCTGCTACTTTGACTTTTTACACTATAACTGCTGACTTTAATGGTTGAAACAAGTTCTAATAACCTAAACTAAGTTGCCTAAACCTATTCTAACCACAAACAACAACTTGATCACAGTGAACAGGGCAATGCCAAACACCCCTTAGGGGGACTGTTTGTGAAGATTTTTAAAGTAAATGATGATTACAAACCACAATACCAAATCTCACAGTTATATCATGATAAAATAAGTTCCATTAAGCTCATAAATACCAATCTTAACATCATTTAACCATAATTATCCATAACACTATTTTATCAGTTAGCATGAAAAATGCTATGAAATCTAGATACAAGCATGGGAAATGAACAAAATCTAATCTAATAAGCAATAATAAACTAAGTTAAGCTAACATTAGCAGAGAATAAACCCTATTAAGCAATGCTACAGTTACAAGCAAAAATCTGAGAAAAAGCTTACAAAATGCTTATCAAACTGAGATTATGAACCAATGACCATGAACAACTCCTAATGCTCCCAGTGAGCTCTAATCCCATGAACATCCAAAATCTCCAACAACTTCTTGCATCTTCTTATTATATTCACTGATTTTTGCATTTACTCTATATTTTTTTTATTTTTGGGTTTATGAAAGGAAACTTGTTCAAAATGCTAATGAAGCTTGTAAAAGCTTATTTCTGACTTATGTAAGCTCACAGGGACATAGAAACAACAATTTAACAATATTTAAGTCAAGTTGTCAATTTAACTTAAAAATGCCAAATTCAAATTTATAAAAGAGAACTTGAATTAAATTGCAAAGATGGCTTAAATTATACACATTAAACTTAATACAACATTTTTAAACTTGAAAACAGGACTGGGAAATAAATTAAGCTAAAAACGACATGTGAAAGTAAAATTACACTACTCCTATTCTAATAATCTTCTCCTCTGCTTCCTCCTTGACTTATATAGACCTTTTTAACTTTCTCTTGCTTTCCCACTTGTAATACTAGCCATTGGATGGCTTCCATTTGATCCTGGCTGTTGAATGGGTTTTGGCGGGAAATTGGGTATTGGCAGGGTGAGTGGAGTTTGGTGAGAGCATTTATGAGGAGGGGACATGATGAGTAGGAGGTTGAGTATTTGGTGGAATTGGAGGAGGGAGGTGGACAAAACATCCTGATAATTAGGGGTGTTTATGGTGGAGGGAAAAGGAGGTTAGGGATGGTGGTGTTTGACCTGGTCAAACGACCAGGTTATTATTCAAAGGGGAGTTGGGCTTTTTGGTAGGCTGGGGTGGATCAGGCTTGGATGTGTTTTGGACTTGGTATTGGTTTTGGTTTATAAGGCTTAGGGTCCATTTGGTTTGTAGAATAAATCACAAGGACCAATATTGTAATTCTGAAAATTGCAAGGGCTGCAAATGAAACTTTCCAAAATATATTATGAGGACCAAAATTGACAAGTTTGAAAATTATAAGGACCAAAATTGATTATTTTCCATTTTAAACTTTCCAAGGACCATTTATGTCATAATTTCAAACTTGAGGGACTAGACTTGCAATTTTCTGAAAATTTCACCCAAGTGTTATTTCTGCCAACTTTTGAATTTCCAAAGACCAAAATTGACTTTTCTTTCAAAAATATCCCACCAGGGACCAAATCTGCCAAAGTTTGAAACTCTAAGGACTAATTTTGTAATTTTCCAAAACTTTTCCAATTTTTCACCAAAGGACGAAATATGACAACTTATAATTTCAAAAGGACCTTTGGTGATAATTTTCCATATTTTGAATGACCAGGGACTAGTTTTGATATTTTATGAAAGTTGGGGGACTGAAATTGGCAATTTTGCAAACTTTGTACGTTTTTCATTTGTTTTTACTCATTTTGCATATAAAACACAATTTTGAAATATTTTCAGTATTTTGATGCATTACTGAGTGTTTTTGTATGTTTTGCAGTTCAGATATGACCAAAAATGATGAGTATTTGAGCACTCATCAATGCACCTCCTTGTGTGCTAGATAGGGAGGTGCTAGGGTGTATGCTAGGTATAAGGAAGGTGCTAGGGTGCTAGCTTGAGGAGCTTGAGGTGTTTAGTAGCTTAGTTTCATGTTTTAGGTTTAGTTTTAACCTAGTTTTGTCTAGTGAGAGATTTAGGTTTAGCTTAGGGTTTATTGCCTTTTTTTAGGGTCCTATGAGTATTTAGTGACTAAGGTTAAGTCCTAGAAGGCTTATACTAAGTGGTGGTTGCTTATGGTAAAGATTCGGGATAGTTTAGACCTAATTTCAGGAATTTATTATCTAATTAGGGTTTTGTGCTTAAAGGACTTGTACCTAAGTTCTAGGGAGTTGTACTATGATCTAGGAAGTCTAATATATCCTAAATTTTTCTTATGTAACTCATACCTAAGCCTTGAACACTTTCAAACTAGTTTGGATAAACAATTAGGGTTTTAAAGATAACCGTAAACACATAGGTGCAATTAGGGTTTTCTGGTGAGTATAGTGTACCAGAGTGATAGTTTACTTAGTGAAAATGTGTTTATAACCTAGACTTGATATACTGGGGTGTTTACATGAAGTAAACATAGTGGTGTTTGGCATTGGTGGATACGTGAGCTTGTCTAGAGGTTATATAGGCAATAGTAATATAGTAAAGCAAAAATTTCACTCGGGAAATAGATATAGGCATAGCTAACCTAGATTGTGCTTAGTGAGGGCCTAAGTTAAGTTAGTAAGGCTTTGCTATCCTATGGGAAGCTAGTAGGGAAGTTAGTGGGGAAATTAGTGGGTTGCTACAGTCTCCCATCCTAAAATAAAATCTCGTCCCGAGATTTTAACTAGGGTTAGTGTGCAAGGGTGAGAATAGATACCTAAGGCAAGGGGTTAGATCCTAAGTCCGCGACTACGCTTGGATCTTCTTGGTCATTCCTATTCCTCAACTTATAAGTTCTTCTCTAGGCATCATCAGTATTTTTCTTTTGACATCTATTTGCATAGTGTCCCTTCTCTCTACAAGCATGACAAGTGACCATTACTAGTGGCGGATCACCCCTAGTGGCTGGTCCTTTGTGCCTGCAATCCTTTGTCCGATGGCCCACCTTGTTACATGTAGTACATTTGATGAAACAAGGCCCTGTGTGGTGCAAAGCACATCTCTCACACGGAGGGGCGTTCCCAGCATAACCACTTCCCTCATTTGGAGTGGCGGCATAAGCTCTAGCAGTTGCCTTGGGTTTGGTTGAGGATCGGGGTTGGTGTTGTCGAAAGCTCTTCCATCATCTTTCGTTTATTATCGTTGGGCGCTGGCACAGAGTTGTGCTTTGTTACTTGATCCATTAACCTCAAAGTAATGTTAATGGCTTCCTCTAAATCTTGCGGTTTAGAGGTAGTAACATTCCCTTTGATGCTTTGGGGTAATCCTCTGATGAAAACTTCTATCGTCTTTTCAGTAGTTGGCACCATTGTGGGACACAAAGTTGCCAATTCCTGAAATCTCCAAATATAAGTTTTGACATCGTTCCCCTTCACAGTCAAGTTATAAAATTCATCTTTCATTTTCTTGACTTCCGTTCGAGGGCAATATTTCCTAATCATAAGTGACGCGTGGAATTGCATCCTCGCAAAAGGTTTTACCTCTAAAGGGATCTTGAGAAGCTTGCAATCCCCACCAGGCAGTGTACCTGTTCGTTGTAGTATAGTATAGTGACATGTACCGGGGGATTGATCGTTCAACTCTTGGAATAGTGTTCGCTAGGGTTAAAATTCTACTAAAATAGGTCTAAAGGTGAGGGATGATTCTTTTTGTATTTTTATATTTTAAAGAAAGCAAGTAAAGTCTCGGGTTTTGAAGAAGTGGGCGGAATTAGTTGCTAGTCAGCTAACCCAATTAACTATAGATGCAATCAAAATAAAATAAACTTAAACTAAATTGTGGTGGAAACAATAATGAGAGAAAGTGTGTTTACTTAGATTTCATTACTCCCTAGATATCTTTTACCGGTTGATTAGCTTGTTACAATTGCATGGATGACGGGTTATATTTCTTAATACTAGTCATAGGGCCGTGTACGATATTCCCTAACTCTATAGGCTTCTACTTCATTCTAGGTCGAGCCGACTACTAGCTCCTAACGTAGTATCACTAGCAGTTGCCTACGCATTAAATACAACCAATAAATCGTAGTACACCTCCGATCATGTTTCTTAAGACGTTCAAGCAAGTTACCAAATGGAAGTCTGTCAGTTTTCTTAAACCTAACATCGAATTCAATCATCCACAACAATTATAAACAAACCATCAACCAATAATCAACATCTTGGTTTCATTACATCTAAGCAAACACAAGAAAAACCTAGCCTAGCATGTTAAAAAGAAGACAAGCATAAGAAAAAATCAAACAACACATAGACATATTGTATGATTATTGGAAAACTTATCTTCAATTGAACATGGATGGAACAAGGGTTGAAAACCTTGTTGTTACAGAAAATTCGTCTAGGGTTTGCACACAAAAGTTCTCCAAAATTTCCACCCTTAATGAATGAAAATTAGAAAACTATATATAGATTTTACACCTTGACGGCGTCACGTTATTGCTTGTGACGCCGTCAACTTGCCGCCAAATTAAAGGTCGTATTTCCTAGATCCAATCCTGACGCCGTCATGTTGAGAATAAGCTCTGGGCCGTCACTTGTAAATCAATCCTAACGGCCTTGGTGACGCTGTCAGGCGTTTTTGCCTTGAAATAGTTTTGGGCCGTCATGTGCATTTTCCATATCCACCTCTTTTGCCAAGATTGACGCCGTCACTTGTATGGCCTTGACATCGTCAGGTACTGTTCCAGCAAGAAAATTGAGACTTTGTCGTTTTCTTCACTTAATCGCTCCAAAAACGTCCAAAATGCTTCATTTTTCACATTTCTCCTCAAAAATACCTAAAATGACAAAAGGAATGATTTAGGGTAATAATTGATCAAATAATCATGAATTCGGGCATAAATGACCCCCTAAAAGCGGTACACTTTTCGCTTCATCAAATACCCTTACACTTGAATTTGCTTGTCCTCAAGCAAATGCGTTTTTATTCTAATCAAAATACAAGTTAGGGGTCATTTAACACTAAGATAAAAGTAATTACAACAAATAATCATTCCACCTAAAACCAAAAACAAGCTCGGAAATATATACTAGCACCTCACAAATGGTGTTTAGATCTAGCTCCTCACAAATAGTGTTTATATCACAATATGGAAATGGAAAAAATATCTCTCACTACCTGTCATAGAAAATAGATTACCATAGGCTTGAGAAATGATCAAACCTCCACCACTTGGCGTAAGCACCTAGGATAAACTATCAAAGAGGTCTTTTAACGGGTTATAGCGTGAGGTGTAGGAATATGATAAACACGGTTTTGTTGGATAAAGGCAATATTTACTGGTGGTGAGTTAATCATCTTGGTCAATTACATGTAGAATGTGGCGTTGCTAAGCCAAGAATCGACTCGACTTAAGCTAATCAAAAACTAACAAAACATAAAATAAACATAAAAGGAAACGGGATGGTAGTCCGTATGTTTTTTTCTCTTTCTTTTTTTTCTATTTTTTTTTCTTTTTCTTGATTTTTCGATTTTTTTTTTTTTTTTTTTTTTTTTTTTTTTTTTTTTTTTTTTGCATACACTCTTACCCTACCATCCAAAATAATACATCATAGAAAATTTGCATTCCCCTTACACTTGAATTTTTTACATATTTTACCATAAACTATTCTAATGACTCGAATTAAGATAATCAAAACACTTGGAGTACTTTTTAAGATTACCGCACATATAGGGGTAATATATAATGTTCTTCCCCATTACTCCATAACAATAGTACTTTACCCATGAGTCCCAATCGTCTCAAAATAATATGTACAAGATATGACTCGACTTAGCAACCATGTAATCAATTAGACAATTAACTAAGGGTTTAAACATGTAACAATAATGCACTAAAGATGAGTGCATACACGGAAGGCTAAGGCGATTTGGTTGCACATTTGGGGTGGATTGTAAACAAATTCTCCCTTTAAGTAAAATGCTTAAAGTTAGAAACGAAAAAGATAGGCTCGGAGGGGTGTACTAGGGGTATCGTGTACTAAAAATGAGTACAACGCAAAGGTGTGGGAAAATTAATTGACTTTACTAGTCAAGTAATTATGACTTCATTGGTCAAGTAATTATGATACGGGTTTAATACAAGGGTTATCCTAATGCCTCTTATCATGTAGTAAATCTTACTACACGAATGTAGTCTCACTAGCGGTCTCGGGATGCATCACTAACGCAAGTTCTAGAATCTAAGTACTACCGGTACACTCATAAGCACTAATAATGAATGTTTTTCCTAACAAATCTAAAGGCGAACCTCACATATTTGGGTGGAAAATTTTTCTGAGTGGTACGGTTTTTTTGTGCTAGTCATACAACTCCTATCCATGAGACGCTCATTAAGGCTAAAGCTTCACTCTTAAATGTTGTAAAAAAATTTAAATTTGGCGCTAAAATTGCCCTAACAAGTATTTCTCTTAGTTTTATTACACAACTACTACTGAACAAACAAACTCAAGTGCAATTGTATTCTCTATGGTATCATTATTTACCCTCCCCTTACACTTAGGCTGAACATTGTCCCCAATGTTCAATGAAAAGGATGTAAAAGAAATGAAGGTAAAAGAATGAAAATAAATACTCCCCTGATTCGTTCGGTGTGGATAGCGTGTCAACAAGGTTAGATCTTCTTCCAAGAAATTGAACTTTGAAAGCTTCCCTCCATAAATATAAATCATCCTCTTGTCCAATGTAACCTGTTAAACCTGAGAAAACAATCAAGGCAAACCTCGCGTAAAATCGGTGGCAATCTATATATACTAAAAATCCTAGAAAGAAAATTAAGATATAATGCTTGTGGAATGAATGTTTGCATATTTCCTGGAGTTTATAAAACTAAAGAATCAACAAAAACTTTAAGACTCCGGTATAAACAAAACTTGCAAAAATTTTTTAGAATTTTTACACTTGACGCCGTCAGGTTATGATCCAGACGCCGTCAGAGTGTTCTGACTGAAATCTCATGTTAAGTTTCCGGAAAATTTATGGAAAAACTCATGCTTTAATTACCTGGAAAATCCTGCAAAACGTCATTATGACTCGATATAAGCATTTGACTCAAACAAATACTAATATACATGTTCATTTAGTATTGTTGTGGTTCGTGTCCAATTCCGTTCTTATAAACAAATTTAGATTTCCCTTACACTTATCTTTTGCAAAATACGTTTATATGTCGTTAAAACGAAGTTAAAAACAAAATAAAGCATTTTCACAATTTACTTTGAAACATGAGCCACAAACAATAAAAGTAAAACATGCATACGGAAACAGTTGAACACTTCATTCAAGAACGCCACCACTTGAACACACAAACGCAATGCAGAAAGTCGAGGTATGTAATAACATGTAGGTGCCTTTTAATAACATATATATGCAGGTTTGTTCTTATAAATCTGTTAATGCATTTATATAGTTGGATATATACGTTTTAATAGAGAAATTTATAATTTATAGTATTTATTTTGGAATAAAAACTCCCTTTGAATACTCATTTACTGTTTTTTGTTTTTGTAGTCATTTGTATTTCAATGAGTTATAAACTTGACACTTTTTTATTTCTTAAACAAGGTATGGTACGTTTCATAATTCATTACGTGCCAATTAATATTTTAATTGCTGGCCAATATCAAATTAATAAAGTAAATATCAAGCAGAGATCTATAGCCAGAAGTTAGGACTTTTAAGAATGGTAAGCCAAGGAAGAATGAACCGTAGAAACCTCTTCACGTACACATGGTGGCTATTCTTATAACAAATTTGATAATGGAGGAAGTGATGACGAGTTTCATATGAAGAGAAAGGGAAGGAGGAGAAGGAAGTCTTCTCAAATATTGATTTTAATTTAGGTAATTGAGGTCAATCATTTGGTATGTATATTGTTTGTTTAAAGTATTTGTAATGAAATATTTTGCTTCAACTTTTTTCTGCAAAAAGACCCCTCTTGATCAGAAAGGAGTATTTATTTGTAATCTCGCTCACAACTTATTAACTTTTATTTTAACATATAATTTGTTCTTGCTCACAACTTACGTAGTATTAACTTTATTTTCATATATCGGATGAACATTAATTTGTATTCCTTCTTAATGCTTTTACTAATAGCATAAAAGTAGCAGGCCTTCCTCGCCATTGATTAAAATTGAAAATAGGTGCGCCCGTTATGTGCATGAGAAACATTGACTAGACTGTCGGATTATGTAACGAAATTAGACTTCAAGTACTAAGGATGAGATTAGATATAATTGAAGCAAATCTAATGTCCGGTAGTAACATTGGTACTATTTGCGCAATACCCCGTATGGTCATTAGGCCTTCAGACAACAAGTTCCCTTTTAAACATAACCGTCGGCAATTTCTGGTTTCTGTTTGTTTTGCAGTGACTATTAATAAAAGTCAAGGGCAAACATTGTCACAGGTTAGGTTGTTTCTTTAAAGACCGGTTTACTCCCATGGCCAAATTTATGTGGCTGTCTCCAGAGTGAAGAGTAGGAACAGATTGAAGATACTTTGTTGTGATAAAGATGATAATTACGCAAAATCAACTACAAACGTTGTGTACAAAGAAGCTTTATTTTGCATTGGATTTTAAATCATATACTTGTGTATTGTTGAAAACTTTGAAAATATAGAGAATGATAATAAAAGTTTAGTGTTTGTTTCTTTTGGTTGTTAATGCATTCAATAAATAATATGCTATGTTTATATCTTATTTTCGTTAACTAATTTTTTTCCATGATACTCATAAGTATATGTAATTCGCTTACGGTTATTAAGAACAAGACCCGCTTTAACTTTATAGTATCAAACATTATATTCACAAACTTTTTGTAATTTACATTCTTAATCTATTATCAAATCACTTGTATTTTTTTTTCTTAAAAAAAATTTCTTAAAACTAGCCGCCCATTGGGCTGGCCTGGAATCTAGTTTCATGTATAAGAGGAGTGGGTGTGGCTCGTCGTTCCAACGTGGCGCTCGCTGTTGCTCGCCATGATACCATGCACCCTTCACCGTAGCTCGTTGTTGGAGTGCTCCTCGTCTGCGTGACGAGGGAGTTTGTCTGCAAACATGTACCTTTTTTTTTTTTTTTTTTTTTTTTTTTTTTTTTTTTTTTTTTGTGTAATTGTTTTGTAAAAAATGTTTTGTAGAAAATGTTATGTGAATATGTAAGTGTAAATATGTAATGAACTTGTGAAACAACGATTAAGCATACAATTGATATTACTTGAAACAACGATTACAACAATAAACTACGATACGATAACTAAGAAACGGAAATTCAAACAACTAAAATACGATACAATAAATAAACATAAAACTTCGATTCAATTAAATGAATCATCCGACACATAGCCCTCGTGACTCGAATATGAGGCACTTGAATCGTCCTCACTCGATGGCACAGGTGGAAGTCCCATCGACCATCGCCATTCTGCTTATTTGTTTCTCCGATCCTTTTTCCCTTTGAGGTACGCCTCACGCTCCATTGCCTGATGGTCTTGCTTAGCTTCAAACTCCAAAAGGACTTGCATATCCAGCTCGTACTGTTCTTCCTCAGTCAACGCACGAATGTTGGGTTGGTTTTCAGGTGGAAAGTTTGGTGGTTCATTGTTTGGTGGTGGTATGTTTTCTGGTGGAAACATAACTCCTGGTAGAGTTGCAGGTGGTGGGTTGTCATATTGGAACACCAGAAACAGATCTTGTCGCGGAGTGTTTTGTGGGGAATTGTCTTCAGGTGGTGTGTTATAAACCGATTCATTTTCAGGTGATGCGTTGACATTGTGTTTGAAGAAGAAAAGAGAATTCATAAATGATTTGTGTGTGAATTGTGTGTGTATTCAGCATTACCCCAATAGGTATTTATAAGATGATTTTTGGAAGTATCCCGCTTTGAATTTGAATTCAAAATTTGAAATTACCCCGCCCTCTGTTTGAATTCAAAATTTGAAATTACTCCGCCCTCTGTTTGAATTCGAAATTTGAAATTACCCCACCCTCTGTTTGAATTCAAATTTTAAAATGTATCCCGCTTTCAATCAACCCCTATTAATACCATACAATATCATTCAATTTTACACACACTTCAATATTTACACCATTTTACAATGACAAACCGTTGGTCAATGGAAGAAGAATACTCGCTAGCTACCGTTTGGCTTGAAGTTCACGATTCTGAAGACTTTGTGAATGAACGTTCTTTTTGGAATGCAGTTACACAAAGGTTCAACAATCAGAGTGATGGTCAGCACCGTAATAAAAATAGTATTACGGCTCAATGGAATAGAATGAACCTTGAATGTCGTAACTATAATGCTATTTACAAAGATTTGTTGCGTACAAGTGAAGACCCTTGTCATCTCAGCAATGCAAACCGTATTTATTATGAATGCTATGGGAAAGGGATTAAATATCAACATGTGTGGTTCGCTCTGAGAAACACATTGGCATGGGACAGAGACGATGAGTAGTGGTGTTTTATGTTAACTATTTCCGTATCGTGTTTATTTTTCGTAATGTGTGCATTTCTTTTCTGTATCGTGTGTATTTCTTTTCCGTATCGTGTGTATTTCTTTTCCGTAATGTTCTAATGTTGCGTAACAATGTTTTATGTATTGTTGAATTTGAATTTCAATTTATCCCGCGTTCATTTTAATTTTGAAAGTATATGCACATGTTTTTAATGTATAATGATTTTAAACATTTAAAATTTCATTTTGAATTCAAATTTTGAAATTTAAAAGTATCCCGCTATGTTTTTCAATTCAAAATTTGAATTTGAATTTTAAATCCCTATAAATACCATACCATCCAATCCATATCTCCACACACTACCATTCAATCCTTCACACACTACAATTTCTAAATCATCTTACAATGAGTACGCGTTGGTCAATTGAAGAAGAAACATTGCTAGCTGATATGTGGCTTGAAATTAGCCGAAACAGCGAGGGTTTGAATGAACGCTCTTTCTAGGATCGGGTTGTAGCAAGGTTCAATGAGTGGACTGATGGTGATCATCGTAACAAGAGTATGATCACAGGTAAATGGGCACGACTCAGCTGTGAATGTCGTAAATATCATGATATTTACAATTACTTGCAGCAAACGAGCCAAGACCCTGAGTATATCACAACTACATTGAACATGTTTAGAGAACGCTATGGTGGGAGAAGGTTTCAATATATTCACGTGCAGGCCCGGCCCTAGCTATGGGCGAGCTGGGCGACCGCCCAGGGCAGCAAATGAATAGGGGGCATCAAAAGTTTTGATTCGTGTAGAACTGTAGATGAAAGAAATAAGAAAATGGTGTTTTTCAATGGAGGAAATGGGTAAAGAAAAGAGAAATGGAAAGAGGAAGAAGAAAATATGCTTTTACTTTTTTGACTTTTCAACGCTGTCAATTACGGACACTTTTTATTTAATATTTGTTTTATTTATAGATAATTAAACTATTTACAACTTTTCCCCCTCATCTTTTCTATATAGAAAAACTCTAAACACTACAACTTAAATGATACTAATTTAACTATTTATAATTCCCCTCTTTTCATTTTGCCACTCGTTTTGTTTAAACGTTTTGTAGCTCCCTTACGCCTCGCTTAAATATTCAACATATCAAATTTATTATTACTTCCATAATTTCATCTTTTGCCTTATAAGGTATTTTTAAATGAACTTGTTAAGTCTTTTAGTCTATTTAATTTCGTTTTGTTTAAACATCCAATGATAAATAACATTGAATGAGAAACATAACAAGTCGTAATATATGTTTTATTACTATTATTTAAGTAGTTTAATTAACAATTGTTGATTAAATAACAACGAACTTTTTTATAAGTTCCGTTTTAATAAGTGAACTATAAAAGTACAAATCATTCAACAAGTATTTCACCACAAAATATGTCTGTGTGCCATTAAACTTTTACGTAGATAACCCACAGAAATGTGAATATTGAAACAACTTTTGAAAGTTAGTAGCATTTTATAGAATATTTTATAGCTCACGTACCAAAATGAGTATTTGAAAAAAGTTCATTGTTATTAAACGAACTAAAGTATTTTTCTTTTGGAAAACGTTATAAAAGATAGTTTTAGTGGGGGCATTTCTTCTGGTCTCGCCTAGGGCATCAAAATTCTCAGGACCGGCCCTGTTCACGTGTGGTTGATTTTGAAGAACACCCAAGAATGGGCACGCTATGTAAAGAGAACACTATGGTGGGAGAGCGTTCCAGTAACTTTCGTATTATGTTGCTCTGTGTTTTATGTTTAACTGTTTTTTTATTTTACGTATCGTATGTTTTATTGTGTTGTATTGTATTTTTTTTTGTAACGTATTTTTTTTCCGTACTTTAACTTTTTAATTTGATGAAATAAAATTAGTATAGTGTTTTAATTTTAATAGGTATTTGTGAAATGAATTTAGTTTATTTAATGAAATGAATAAAAAAAATAAAGTTGTAAGTGGTGGCCCCAAATGACTAAGTTGAGGTTAGTTATGAGTGAGGAGGGGTTAGTTGTGAAGAAATGAGGTGGTGAATGCTAATCACCACACCCACACCTCTAATAGTTGGTGTTTTGCTTTCAATATTGTAAAACAATTCATTCAAACAAAATCAGTTACAATTCAGCCATTAATTCCAGCCCATTCAAATGACGCGTATTAAGCTAACTGATGCCATGAAAAATGCTAGTACCACTGCTCTTATCAGACAGGTTAGATATTGAATTTAATTTATTAGTGATTACTTTATTGATGACAGTCCATGTGGTAATAATTGGGTGGCTTGACTTCCATAGGTTGCAACCAAAACATATGATGCGTATGATTATCAGGTTATGTGAAGTTCTTTTTCAAGCTAATGGTTTGTCATGTCGTATGAGTAATTTCCAGAAAGTATTTATTTTGATACGTTTCTCTTCTTTTTCATGATGCAGACGGATACGAAGAAGATTTCGGTTGTATCAATATTGTTTGAGACAATGCCAAACAGATTGGATGAAAGCACCGGTTTTATACAAAGTTGGTCTTAT
Source organism: Artemisia argyi (assembly GCA_030686995.1). Taxonomy (NCBI): domain Eukaryota; kingdom Viridiplantae; phylum Streptophyta; class Magnoliopsida; order Asterales; family Asteraceae; genus Artemisia; species Artemisia argyi. Next base: position 1,950,973 of record CM060680.1, read on the forward strand.
GTATAAATTTATCATTTTTATGCGTAAATTGGATGTTTTTACATGAAAGTAAGTGTTTAAAAGGGTCGAGACTTGAATCTACGAAAAATGTACAATGGGGTGTTTGTCTTAGCTTATGTGATGGGCAAGCTCACATGTAATGGTTTATAAGGTTATCGACTTGAGCGTATAGCTTATGTAAGTTCATAATCTCATAAGCCATAAAAAGGAGCTAAGACAGACACCCTACATGACATGAAAAGGTATGTTTTAACGTTCTTCAGAAGTGTTTTTGCACTGCAATTTGTTGCAGACGGCCAGTGGTGGAGCCAGAAAATTAGCATATAGGGGGCAAAAATATATTGCGAAGTCGTTGAAAATTTCCTTTTTAAAAGACTTAATATCGTAGAAAAAGCACCTTACATTGTGCTAAAACAACAACTAAACGAAGCTTATTGTAGAGAAAAAGAACTTTTACTAATGGCAAATAACGGTCGAACAACAGCCAAACATAAACCTCGAACAACATCCAAACATCAAAAAATAGCTCAAGGCAATACCAAAAACAACAACAAAATTAAGTTTTTAGTGAACAAAAAATCAGAAAAAAAAAAAAAAGAAAAGAAAACTCTGCCCATACCTTGCTTCAACGGAATTGAGTGTTGCTGTTACTGTTATAAATCTTGTTTGAGTATAAATTTAACAACAATAAAAGCTAATTAACCTTGGAGAGATCCTCTTAACGTATTTATAACTTGATTGATCAAATTGCAATTATCAATTATTAGATCAAATCGAATGGCTCAAATCATTGATTTGAGCCATTAGATTTGACCTAATGGTTTATATAACTTGAGATGATCTCTTCCCACTTAAAAATAATAAAAACAAAATACGGAACATGCAAACTAATTTTGGAGGCCACTCACTTTCTTTCTAACCAAATATATAATGGAAAAAACATCCTAATAAACTACTCCCTAATACAAATACTTGTTAAAAAGAAAAAAGTAATACAAGTAGAGTAAAAAGAAAGAGTAGTTAAATATATAAAGTATCTTTTACTGTATTTCACTCATATTCAACAAACACTATCACGTGACTACCTACCCTTTCACCACCATCTTTCTCACTTCCCAAATCCCAACCCACCCCTTTATACTCCATTTTTTCCGATGAACTAAAGAAAGAAAACAGTTTCGACACAGTTAGTTGTTAAATAGCTTCAAAATATCGAGGGCACTCGGATGATTTGCCTGAGGGCACTTGTCATATTTGTTTCCAATTAAAAGAAAAATCATATGTATTTTGGGTATCCGCAAGAGGTTCGTCGGGGGCAACGCCTCCCACTACTGAACAAGTGGCTCCGCCCCTGCAGACGGCCCTAGTTTACACTTAAGTTTAGTTCATGCGTGTGTTTCTTGCAAAGGATTTTCATTGAAATGTAATCTTTTTGTTACTTGATTGGTTTGATTTGCAAAGGGTATGCATCACGATGGTGGTTCGTCATCATTCAGGTTTAATCCTCGGAATGCAGATGATATATTCTCCGAGTTTTTTGGAATGCAAAGTCCAGTTGGAGGCATGGGAGGGTCGCATGGTGGGAGCCCGTTTCAGAGGAGCATGTTCGGTGATGATATCTTTTCTCAGTTTAGAGGGGCGACCGGTGGTGGTGGTGAAGGATCAGCAAGTATGCCGCCTAGGAAAGGGGCTATGATTGAGCGCACTTTGCCGTGTAGCTTGGAGGACTTATTTAAGGGGACTACAAAGAAAATGAAAATTTCAAGGGAAGTTTCTGATGGTACCGGGTAAGCTTCTGATTTTTGTCCATAAATATTAAAAGCTACTTGATATGCATGATACGTGATCCATATGATTGAACCATTTGTTTGCCTATGATTGGCTATACGTTATAAAGTTGAGATTCTAATTTGCTGATAACTTTCCCCGTCGATAAGAAAAATGATTTGACTGCTAAACCTTAAAAAATTCTGACGTAGCTGAATGGTCTCTATAATGGCTTTGAAAATCTGATGTCTTATTAAGGGACTTGAAAGTTTAGTAGTTTATATAATATTTTTTAGGAAGTAGAATTCTTTCTGTAATGGTTATGGAAGTTGAATCGTTTTTATAACGGTTTTGGACTCATATGACCAAATTAGAAATGTAGTAAAAGCGCACTTTTATTTATTGGAGTATGCTCTTTGTAGAAAGGTTCAAAGATCTAAAACACTAGCAGTTTAACAAAAAAACATGCTTCAGTTGAAATATGCTGTTAAACTGCAAACCGCATCTTTCTGCAACTATTAGATGCATTTAGGGTCAATTTGACAGAACACTTCAAGCTCTGAGGAGTTTGGTACTTAATATTTGCTGTGCACTATATATCAGAATGTAAGATAAGATATGCAAAATCTCGGAATTATTTTGGGCCATGTCGGGTACATATCAGTACAACTTAGATGATAAAATGGGTAAACGGAGAAGATCCCTTTACAGGTTACTCAGGAAATTGAGCCTTTTTGGCTCTGATGTACAGGGCCTAACCGGTATTCCCATGGCCGTTTTTGGACTTTTACCTGGCCATCCAAAGATGTTCACCCAGTGAGGTTTGAACCTTGGTCTCTTCTGAGACTTTGGGGACTCTTACTACTCTTGGAGATGGTTCCTATATTCCCATGTAAATCGCTTCAATGCTTTTATGGGAAGTTGGGCATTTTACGACAAAATAACAATAAGAGTTGTTAAAGATATATCACACTCTAAATGAATTTAATGGTTTGAATGCTTATTCCTTATAGTAACAATGAAGATAAAAAACCGTTATGCAAATAATCAAGCACAAAGATGTTAACAATCTTTCTTATGTGGTTTAGCTACTACTATATGTTACTATCTTCTTACACAAAAAAGCTTTCATTCCCTTAGAACTGAATATAAGCTTTCATCGTCCGTAAGATTGTGTAGTAGTATTATTCATCAAACTAGTATTTGTTCGTTTCTCTGTGCTTTAAAGGCAGCTACCCTTCCTATTACTTAGCTAACTAACTCAGTGACGTGGTGGGTGTAACATTTGTAGATAACATGTTGGTAGATACAAATTTCATGACGGTGTATGCCTTGCCATAAAAATTACAAAAATGTTTTTTAGGGTATATAGTTACATACTGTGGACCAGATATGATCATTCTTGGATGTTTTACTATTGAATCTTGCAGGGGCGGATCCATGTATGGTCCAGGGGTAGCGGTCGCTACCCCTGAACTTTTACCTGGTAGTGGAATTTTTGGCCATTTTTTACGTTTTTTGGCGATTTCGCTACCCCTGAAACAAATTTTCGCTACCCCTAAACAAATTTTCGTATTTCGCTACCCCTGATAGAAGCTCCTAGTTCCGCCGCTGGAATCTTGGGGTGGTGTGATTTGGAATCGAGAAGTATCCCCAGTTCATGTTGTTCATACAACACGATATCTACAAAATGATGAACATACTAAGATCTGTGGGCATGAACTTGGAAACAATCACCTGTTTTGCACGCAGAATTTGTTCAATAATGACTCAAAAGTCGTGCTTTAAGATAAGCACTTAAGATGTGGGGACCATTCAAACTGCAAGACTTAAAGTACCATATGGGTTTAATAAGCTTTGTTTATCGACTGTTGAGACCATTGTTTCTTTGTTAAGTAGTGGTGATTCTGCATTTGCTTATTACAGCATAAATATATATTTTGTACAAATATAAATGCTTTATTCACAAAGGGTTTAATGTGCATAATAACAAGTTACTTGCATGTTTCATACTTATTCTATTCAAAATAGCAACTACTTATTAAATGCTAAATATAAACAATCTATACTTTTCATCCATTTCAGGCAATGTGATTTGGTAATTCTACGCAATTGGAACATACTCTAGATTTATAGGAATTAATTGTGTTGACTGTCTATTATGGACGAAAGGGTAACAATGGGCACACAGCGTAACTGAGTTGTGTCAAAACAAGTTAATCTTATGATGGGTCAATTGGGATGGGTTGACATTCTACACAAATGATTCCAAATATCATTTATCAGAATCATAATATTTTCTTTACTAGAGTAACAATTTGGGAGGTTGTAAACACCCGATTATATAACCAGTGACTTTTCACTTGTTCGAACCCCTTATTTTTGGCTAAATACCTTTTTTACCTTATCGGTTTCTTCTTTAAATTTACAGGAGATCAACCACAGTGGAAGAAATTCTTGCTATAGAGATAAGACCAGGCTGGAAAAAGGGCACCAAAATAACCTTCCCAGAAAAGGGAAACGAGCAGCGAGGTGTCATTCCTTCTGACCTTGTGTTCATCATTGATGAAAAACCACATGCAGTATTCAAGAGAGATGGCAACGATCTCGTTATCACTCAAAAGATATCCCTTGCCGAAGCTCTCACTGGCTACACAGCACAAATCACCACCCTTGATGGACGAAGCTTAACCATCCCTGTCAACAGCGTCATCAGCCCGACATATGAGGAAGTAGTTAAAGGGGAAGGTATGCCTATTCCCAAAGAACCGACAAGAAAAGGAAATTTGAGAATCAAATTCGATATTAAGTTTCCTACAAGATTGACTTCGGATCAGAAAAAGGGTATTAAGCTGCTGTTGACATCTTCGTGAGGTTGTGTCACAGGTCGGTAAACTATATAGTGCTGTTCTTACATTGTCTTGTTTTAGATGCGAAAATTGTTGCTGTTTTTGAATTATTAGATATTTATTTATCAAAAAGGAATCTTGTGAATTGTGGTCATCGGGTTTGTTGGCTAGATTTTGGCTTAATTTGTGAGTTTTCTTGTAATCTGTTGAAACTTTTTGTATGAACTTATTCTCAAGTTGTGAATGCGATTGGCTTAACTTGGTTAAAATGCGTCCAAGAAAACGCTTTTCACACAACACATGCAACTGTCGGTCTGTCGCAGAGGTAGCAACATGAGCAGGTATCAATCCATTTAATAAACTAGAGATGCACGCATACGATTTGGCCTGAGATCAGTTTTGAGCCTCGCTTGAGACTGGTCCTAAAAGTATTGGCTTATGACAACCGTTCTGTTTTGGTCACCAATTTTTTCCGGAAGCATGGTTAAGGATCCCGGACCCCCTATGTTTTGGCCTGAGCTTGAGAGTTGAGACTAGTTAGGCTTTTAGCTTTTAGACCTTAAAGCAATGTCTTTGTCAAGACAATCTTTAGCCCCATACTCCTTTTCTACTTGTAAGTTATGTAGATCTTGAGTGACTGATCCGTCAAAACAACTCAAAAGACAAATAACTTATCCTTAAATTCTTCATGCTCAAGTTCGAAGTACTATGTTAAATACTTACAATAAGTATACATGAAAACTCTTTTGCACAATTCAAACAAGACTTAGAAAACTTACAAAAAAACCACCACTGTTACACAAATCCGCCGTATCCATATTCATGGATACGTCGTATTACTGCTGAGGACGATGCTGTTGGGATATGTCCATATCACAAATAATGTATGGCCGAGAATACGTGAGCCTATTGGGGGCACACACGTATACACACATAGAGAACGTTTATTAATGTAATTAATATATTTATTGTATATATGTTAAGACTTAGGATCAAATGAGAAGAAAACTTAAAATGAGAAGGATGAGAAATAACTATAACCACACATTTGAGATGCATCGACTTAAATTAGATGCATCCCTAATCTATACTACATACTAATGCATTTAGGACTTCTAAATGAGAAAGTCTTAAAATTTTTAAGACCAAAAACATTTCTTTAATAGGAAATAATTGTCTTTACTTTTGCTATTAAAAATTCAGCTTAAAAATTCAGCTATTACTTTCCGGAAATTAAATACAAGCCCATTGACTTGTAACAGCCCAAAATTTGTAACAGCCCAATTACACCTTCGTTAGTAACAGCCCTCCAATATTAATATCCATATCTGGTAGGTTGTGGTTTTAGTTACCAACGATGGTCTGTTTGAGGTGCTAATTTGAGGCCGATTGTGTATTTACACGTCTAGGCTATGATGTGGTTTTTGTTGGATGTAATTATTTCTAACGTAACACGCTATGGATCTAAGCATTTTCATTTTAATTTAGATATATGTTATGAGAAAAAGTGCTATCATGAGTAGTACTTTTAGAGTAATATTTAAGATGTACTAACAGTCTCAAATGGTGGTAAAGATATCTCTAGTACCCTTAAATAAAAAAAAATTTAGATATATAATGTTATGAATTTTTTTCAGTTTAATAATGGTTTATAAGGTCTAATAAAGTACTTTGAGCTCTATAACCATTGTTGTCATAATTTTAACAAAGACCCAGAAGTTGTGACATGTCTAGCATTAGCTATGGTATTTTCTGATTGTTGAGTTTAATTGATATTGGATGTTCGTAATTTTATTTTTTGTTTAGTTATTTAAATGAAAATATTTCGTCAATATGAACTCTTCTCCGTAACAACATGCGAAGGTGTTTAAAAATTGCTTAATTGTGACTATGACTTAATTGAGGAATAAGTTTGCACCGCAAATTACTTGGACAATAGGACTACCTCTTGGTTAAGAACATGACATTTCAGTGAACTAGACATTAAGTTGACAGGTTTGGACTTCGGATAGACTGGCCAATAAAAGGAAACGTATTGGATGAAATTTCAAAAGCGAGTTAAAATGACTATCGTGGAGATTTGGACTAAAGTGACAATTTTCTAAAAGGAATTTGCAATTTTGAATGAAACCACTTGGAAGTAATTCTCAATTTACACTAAATGGTAATGGCCAATAAATTTTAAGTTTTGGTACCTTACTTGTAAATGTAAGTCACATGGAAGCTAAAAAAAGGTTCCAAAATACTCTTTATATGACAGCAAACATAACTCGCACTATAAACTATCGTACCATGACAAGCCAAACTATAACAACTGATGAACTATGTGAATGTAGCTATGATGGTTTGTCTAAACACACAACAAAGCGGGCATACATACACAAACGATAGTTACTTCTGATTCATACATACATCCATTAATACTACAATATTAATCGTTTACTACGAAGTAAAAACTAAAACAATTCCATAAGAAAATATACTCTCACACACATACCGACTCTATCGAATTTTATTCAAAACTATACATTTCGCCACTATGCAACTATGCAGTCAGAAAAATAGTTCTTCGAAAAGGATTCCTTAACAATGCGAACACAATTTTTCTGAAAAAAAAAATAATAATAATAATAATAAAAAATTAAAAAAAAAAAATCACTCGCCATGGAAATGGCCTTTTAACTACCTTTATATTTTAAGCATAATCACCATATGTTTTATACTTTTCTCTTTATCATCGTTTATGTCATCTTTCTCATCTTCATGCTTTCTTTTTAAACTACGTCTCTTGTTACTTTTATTATCTTATAAAACAATTGTCGAGTACTTATTAAGTCCATGATACTATCCACATTCGTAACAAAAAACATATAATCAGAAAATATTAGTTGCGAGATATTTTAGTTACAGTGTACCCGCCGCCGCAACGCGCGGGTACCCTGCTAGTCTTTTAAATGCACCATAATATATTTTCTAGCAAAAATATTAGATGCATATACATATATTAGATGCATTTCATCAAGTTAAACAAATTCTATACATTTTTCGTCCTCTGCGCGTCAAATTTGTTGTTAATACTACTTTGCATCGTTTGCACTTCAAATCACTTTTCGAAACTAATTGGGATGCATCTAAATGAATAGAGATGCATGTTTTAATTAACGGGCTAAGCAAATTATTTGTAATGGACTAATAATTAGTGTATAGGCCTAAACCGAACCATAAGCACATGAAGGAGTTATGGATCGGCAGGTTTAGTGATATTGAGGTTGGAGTTTGTTTTGACTTGTATATCAAGATATGTTTAGTATATATAATAGGTTCATTATTAACGATTGGTCCCTACATACCTATAAAACATATCTTAAATTGCTGCACCTCTTTATTCCCTAATAACTGTTTGATAGTTTTTCAAGGAACCTGTTAAAATGTCACAGAACAATATCTATAATCACCCAACCAACCACCTCTTGGTGATATTCTTTATTTATAACAATAAACACTTGAAGGCTTGTCCCCAACACTGATGCAAACCAGTACAATACAAGAGAGATAGTTGTTGTCCCTTTAATAGGTGCAACACATACATACAATACAACTCACACACTAATAAAACTAAACCAAACTTAATAAGATCAAGATGATCTATGAATCAGATGAACTATACTAAACAACTAAACCAGAGCACTATCAGATTGCATAAACTTGAGAGAATGAGTTATCTTGAAACCCTAGCAGATATGAGATCTTATATAGGCTCCAATGTTACAACTTCAACCCTGCACAAATAGAACTTACAAATAAAGCTCAAGGTTAGTGTTAGTAAAATAAAGAGTAAAAAAGTTACCAAATAAACCCTGAAGGTTCAACAGTTTGTCAACTTAGATATAGTACTTTCAACACCCCCTCTCAAACTGATGAACCTGCAAACAGTTTTATCATACCCAGTTTTTTTTGTCATAACACTATGTTGCACTGAACCAAGAGCTTTAGTTAAAACATCTGCAGTTTGACTTTTAGAGTCAACCTTAACAATTTTAATTAAACCAGATGCAACTTTTTCTCTAATCAAATGCACATCAATGTTAAAATGTTTAGTTTTTTCATGCATCACTGGATTAGCTGCAATCTGTGTAGCAGCTTTATTATCACAAAATAACTCAACAGGTAACAAATTATCTGTTACACCCAAATCTCTTAATACCTTAAGAATCCACATAACTTCACAAGTGGTAGAGGCCATAGACCTGTACTCAGCCTCATCTGAAGATTTGGACAAAGTTGCTTGTTTCTTAATTTTCCAAGAAACCAAATTTCCATTCACAAAAACACAATATCCAGATACAGACCTTCTGGTAACAGGGCATTTAGCCCAATCTGAATCAGAATAGGCAGATATTTTAAACCCAAGATTATTCTTACTAAAATGTAGCCCATTACTAGGTGCAAGTTTAAGATATTTTAAAACTCTTAAACCAATATCAAAATGAGATTTTAAAGGAGAATGCATATACTGACTCAAGCAGTGCACAACATATGAAATATCAGGCCTAGTCATAGTAAGATATATTAACTTCCCAACAAGTTGCTGATAACTAGTAACGTTTTTCAAATACTTATCATCATGAGATTCCTTGTGATTTAGTACAATATTCTCAGGTAAAGGAGTTGATACAGACTTACAACCAAGCAAACCATAATCATTCAACAGCTCAAGACAATATTTTCTTTGATTTAAACATAAACCTTTACCAGTTTTTAATACTTCAATTCCAAGAAAATATTTCAACTCTCCTAAATCTTTAATTTTAAACTTATTCCTTAGAAAAGTTTTAAAATTCTCAATTTCACTTTCACTATTACCAGTGATCACCACATCATCAACATACACAAGTAAATACAACACTGTACTTCCATTAGTTCTAACAAACAAAGAGTGATCATTTTTAGACTGTTCAAAACCAGCCTCAGACAATTTAAGATTCCATTGTCTTGGATCTTGTTTCAGGTCATAAACATATTTTTTCAGCCTACAAACCTTTTTACTACCTTCTGGAAAAAGACCAGGTGGTGGCAACATATAAACCACTTCATTCAAATCACCATAAAAAAAAGCATTGTTAACATCCATTTGGAAAACTTTCCAATCATTTTGAATAGCTATACTCAATAAGCACATGACAGTACCCATTTTAACCACAGGACTAAAGGTTTCATCATAATCAAAACCTGGCTTTTGATTGAAACTTTTAGCCACTACTCTAGCTTTATACCTCTCAATCTCACCATTAGATTTAAATTTAAGTTTCCAAACCCATTTAGATCCTATAGGAATTCTCCCTTCAGGAAGATCAACTTCTTCCCAAGTATCATTCTCATATAAAGCAAATATCTCATCATTCATAGCATTTCTCCAATTTACATTCTTTGAAGCTTGATACGCTTAGATCAACCACTCGACTAATGGCGGTCAAAGTAGTCAAACCTCGCGTATTCTCCGAAGGTATAGTGTTTCCCCGGGTCGTTAAGTCCCGACGAGGTGTGAATGAGCGATATCGTTTGAGGCTCGGAATTAAAGTGCTTGTAAGGATTGGGTATGAGAATTGGTTTGTGAATCAGAAACGTAAAGCAACAAATTAAAAAAAAAAAAAAAAAAAAAAAAAAAAAAAAAAAAAAAAAAAAAAACATATAAGAAACTAAAAAAACATATAAGAAACTAAAAAACATATAAGAAACTAAAAAATGTATAAGAAACTAAAAAAACATATAAGAAACTAAAAAAAACAAGCGATTTAATTAGAAACCGTATAAATGCGCGAAAGAAAAAAGTGAATACTAAACAAGACTAGATCTATGGGCATAAAAAAATAATATCCTACGTACTAAATGACAAAAGAAGATTTTTAAGGAAAAGAAAATTTAATTATAAGATTAAAATTCTAATTACTACGATTTAAAAACTTGTTTACGCTAATTCAATTTTTAATAAATACTAAAACTACTTAAATAATTCTAAAACTTTTTAGACAAAACTACAGCTGAGTAATGATTACTAAAACTACTTAAACTATAGTGATATTAACGATACTAGTAAATATCACAATAACTTTAAGCTAGCAAAACGGAAGACAAGCTTATAAGACCTTTAAGCTCCACACTTTAGGCTGCGAAAGATAAGAAAACAAAGGTAAATAAGAGCTTTGTTATGGTTAGTATAATAATCATTACGCTAAAAATGACAATAAATAAACAATAATATATATAAAGCTAAATTACTAGGACTAGTATTAAAACTAGAATAGATCGAACTAGCATTAACACTAGAATAGATCAGACCAGTATTTAAACTAGAGTAGATCGGACTAGGATTAAAGCTAGAATGGATCGGACTAGGATTAAAACTAGAATAACTACTAAACAAGAGTAATGAAAAATAAAAAGACAAACTAATCGTAGTAGAATAAGTCTTAGTCACCAAACTCTCTCGAGGAGATATGTTTACAAAAAGTAAACTAATTCGGGTATTAAGGTCGAAGATTTAAAAATATAAAGATTTTAAAACAAGCAAAATGAAAATTTAAATAACTAAAACAATATATATATATATATATATATATATATATATATATATATATATATATATATATATATATATATATACTAATAACAATACAATAAAAAAAACACAAGACTTTGTAAAAAGAAAGAGGTGAATAAGAGTGTGTGTGACCATATGTAAAACAATATTTTACAACTAAACCATCATAAAAACTCTTTATTTCACATTCCTTTTTATAAATATTTTGTAAACTTTAAAGATTAACTGAAGAAATAAAGAAGATTTAGATGAAAGAAAGGTAGATTGCAAGTAAACAAAATTAAACAAGACAACACTTTTATAAATCTTAAAACAATAATTCAAAGATTACAACTTAAAATAAAAACTTAAACATGAAATAAACTAGAGAAAATTAAAAAATGAAAAAAAGAAGAAGTTGTAAATGAGGTGTGGGAGGTGGGTTTTTATAAACCCATAAGTTACACATTGGACCCCTTTTAGAATTTTACACAAGCCCTAAATTGTCTAGACTTTGCCAACTTTAGTCCTTTGCCAAACTTGGTGCCCAAGTGTTGGAAATAATATTGCATTTGCTGAGCTTGGGATTGAAATTTCATCATTGGGCTGTGCGACTTGGGCTTCACGAGCAGCTGCATTGGATTTCGTGGGCCTGGAGCTTGTGAGTAACAAAGGCCCAGTCTGCTGCTGCTGTGATAAATTAAAAAGGAGGGGAGGAAGAGGGAATCGAACCCCCAACCTCTTGGCACCATATCAACGCCCCTCCCAACTGAGCTAGGGAGGGGATTGTGTTATATCTTGCATTCATTTCTTTTTATCCCTCATTTTTCAGACCTAAATTTTAATTGATAATAATCTTCGTTCGAGCTCCGTTTAGTCTTTTATAACACCATCTTTTGTCATGTAATATACCGATAGACTCGTTTTTTCGTGCTCTTTCCAATGGTGTGCTCGAAAAATATTTTTAACTTCGTCTTAGCCTTGAAACATGTGAAAACGTCATTGAAACTCATCCGAAAATTACCGTTTTTGCCCCGTTTTCAATCTTTTTGTATATGAAACATATAAAACACAATTTTTGGGATATTTTCTGTATTTTGATGCCATTTTGAGTGTTTTTAAATGTTTTGCAGCTCAGATTTGACCAAAAATGATGAGTGTTTGAGCACTCATCAATCCCCCACACTAAAATATTGCTAGTCCATAGCAATATTTTGAGAAAACTTAATGGATTTGAATCTCTTTACCAAAAGCCTTCACTTTTGGAGTAGCCAAATGTATCAGTTCAAGTAAGAACTATGGTCCAGTTGATAACCATGTGATTTTGAGCAAACCACCAGCTGTCAACGGATTTGATTTGTCTTTACCAAAATCCGTTTGCTTCTGGACTAGCCAACTCTTGATGGAATAGTCAACATCTTGGTGAGCTGATTACCAATTATGGTTTTTCCACTGCCTTTACCACAAGCCATAATCTTGCGGGCTAGCCAACTCTTTCACTTTTTAGGATATGGCGAGTTGAGATACCATACAATTTTGGGCAAATTGCAAGCAATAAACGGATTTGATATATCTTTACCAAGAGTCGTTTGCTCCTAGATTAGCCAATCCTTTTGTCGTTTAGACATGGCGGACTGATAACCACAAAAATTTTGAAATAAAGTAAAAAAAAAATTGAAAATTTTGGGCCAAAAACGGGGGTTCTAAAGGATATAATATGATAAAATTTGCTAGAATTTCCCCCTCCCCCACACTTATAATTGAATATTGTCCTCAATATTCAAAGTCCCGGCTATTATGCCGACTCTTTGAACGTAAAAAGATAATATTATAAGCTAACTGTGGAAATATCATTTTGTAATTTTTCACTTTATTTATATGTACATACAATCATACATACAATATTCACTTTATTTATATGTACATACAATCACACTTTTTTTTTTCAAAGATATATACATTTCAAATAGCTGCAGGGGACGGCCACTCCCCCACACTAGGGTGTTAGAAAGTAGAAAGAAGTCAGAGACATGGGTGAAAACCCATGTTGTTGCTATTGTTTTTGTTTATCGAGTCGCTAGCTTGACTCGATCCCCGAATTCAATTGTCCTTGGAGAAAATTTGGAGATCCGGGACAACCATGGATGGTATGTCCTCTCCAAAGTAATGCTTCAAACGATGTCCATTCACTTTGAAATTAGGACCGTCATTTTGAGATAACTCGACGGTGCCATAGGGATAAACCTTAACGATAGTGAATGGACCAGTCCATCGGGTTTTGAGTTTTCCCGAGAAGATCTTAAGTCTAGAGTTGAAAAGAAGGACTCGATCACCAACGTTGAAAATGCGGTTTTTGATTTTTGAGTCGTGTATCTTCTTTGTCTTTTCCTTATAGATCAAAGAGTTCTCGTAAGCTTGATCACGAAGTTCATTTAATTCATTCAATTGAACTTTTCGATGATCACCCGTAGTTTTAAGGTCAAAATTTGCATGCTTGAGAGCCCAATAGGCTTTATGCTCAAGCTCGATCGGTAGATGGCATGCTTTCCCATACACAAGCTTGTAAGGAGTACACCCGATGGGTGTTTTGTAAGCTGTACGGAAAGCCCAAAGTGCATCATCTAATTTATTCGACCACGATGCACGATTTTCACCAACGGTTCTTTCCAAAATTCTCTTGATGCCCCGATTGGAAACTTCTACTTGTCCACTTGTTTGAGGGTGGTACGCAGTAGAAAGACGGTGAGTTACACCATACTTTTGCATGACTTTGTCGAATTTGTCATTGCAAAAATGCCTACCACGTCACTGATAATAGCACGTGGAGTTCCAAATCGAGCGAAAAGAGCTTTCAAGAATTTCACAACTACTCGGGCATCATTTGTGGGTAAAGCTTTCGCTTCAACCCATTTTGACAAATAGTCAACATCCACGAGTATATACTTGTTACCATGAGATGACGGAAACGGCCCCATAAAGTCGATGCCCCACACGTTAAAGATTTCACACACTTGAATTGCATTTTGAGGCATTTCATTCTTTTATGAAATATTCCCGTGACGTTGACAAGCGTCACAGGATTTGACTAATTCCTGGGCATCTTTGTAAATCGTGGGCCAGTAGAAACCGGAATCAAACACCTTTTTGGCGGTGTAGTTTGGATTATGGTGGCCCCCCGTGGGACCAGCATGGCAAGCCTTGAGAATTTCAGCGGCTTCTTGACCATAAACACACTGCCGGATGACTTGATCCGCACAGATTTTGAACAGGTAGGGGTCGTCCCAGAAGTAATGTTTCACATCTTTAAAGAACTTGTTCTTTTGTTGGGACGACATCCCTTTCACAACAAAGTTACCCGCATGGTAGTTTGCAAAATCGGCAAACCATGGGGTAATAGAATCTCCACGAAAGGTAACCGCATTGAGTGTCTCGAGAGGGAAGGTTTCATTAATTTCCTTCTTCTCGAAGACATCCTGGTGGGGGTTTTCCAAACGGGAGAGATGATCAGCAGCTAGGTTCTCAGCTCTTTTTTTATCACGAATTATGATATCAAATTCTTGCAGGAGGAGAACCCAACGGAGTAGTCTCGGCTTTGCATCTTGTTTTGCAAAGAGGTACTTCAAAGCCGAGTGATCCGTATACACTATGAATTTGGTCAATATCAAGTATGGCCGAAATTTTTCAAAGGCATACACTATAGCTAATAATTCTTTTTCAGTGGTGGTGTAATGACTTTGAGCCTCGGTCATAGTTTTGCTCGCATAGTGTATAGGCTGAAAGTGTTTTGTTTTTCGTTGCCCCAAGACTGCCCCTATCACATAATCACTAGCATCACACATGAGTTCGAAGGGCAGGTTCCAATCGGGGGCAACAAGAATCGGTGCCTCAGTAAGCTTTTTCTTTAAAGTTTCAAAAGCTTCAATGCACTCGGGGGAAAAGATAAAAGGAGCATCCTTCTCGAGGAGATGAGTCATAGGCGGGGCGATTATGGAAAAATCTTGAATAAACCTACGGTAAAAACCAGTGTGACCCAAAAAACTCCTAATACCTTTGACGGTAGTGGGATGAGGTAATTTAGCGATGACATCCACTTTGGCCTTGTCAACCTCAATCCCATTTTTTGAAATCTTATGGCCGAGGACAATGCCCTCTTTGACCATAAAGTGGCTCTTCTCCCAATTTAGACATAACCTTGTGTCTTCACAATGTTTGAGCATGTTGTCTAAATGGGAGAGACATGTTTGGAACGAATCCCCAATGACCGAAAAATCGTCCATAAAGACCTCCATAGTTTTCCCGATCATGTCGAAAAATATGGCCATCATACATCTTTGAAACGTGCCCGGAGCATTACATAAACCAAATGGCATACGTTTATATGCAAAAGTTCCATAGGGGCACGTGAAAGTGGTCTTTTCCTGATCTTGCGGATCAATGGGAATATGAAAGTAACCCGAGAAACCATCGAGGAAGCAATAGTACTCGTTCCCCGTTAATCTCTCGAGCATCTGATCCATAAAGGGCAGAGGAAAATGGTCTTTACGGGTGGCGTCATTTAACTTGCCATAGTCAATGCAGACACGCCAACCCGTAACCAATCGAGTTGGAATCAACTCATTTTCCTCGTTTGTGACAACGGTAATGCCCCCCTTTTTAGGAACACAATGTATTGGGCTAACCCAAGGACTGTCCGAGATAGGGTAAATCAATCCGGCATCTAGAAGTTTTAAAACTTCTTGTTTGATGACCTCATGAATTTTTTGATTCACCCTTCTTTGTTGTTGGACTGCTGGTTTGAGGTCATCCTCCATTAAAATCTTGTGGGTACAAAATTCAGGGTCAATGCCCTTGATGTCGGAGAATCGCCATGCAATTGCTTGTTTATGTGACTTCAGAACCTTTATTAGAGCAGCCTTTTCCTCAACGCTTAAATCTTTAGCAATTATGACGGGTAATTTATCATCACTGATTTGTTCTTTTTGAGTGTATATGTTTGTTTTCCGAAGAAACGCTCGTGAAAGTATGTTCCCCGGGTCGTTATGTCCCAACGAAGGTAAGACGGCGATTGAGTCGGCTTTGAGTTGCGTGATTGTGAAGTGAATGGAATTAAAAAGATGATTTGGTTGGTTTTTTATTACACTACTAAAAGGATTTAAAACGCAGTTAAAGTAAAAAGAAACAATAAAACGACGCAAAGAAAACAAACAAATAAAACAAGCATTGGATAAAATAACTAAAGAAAAACGAGATTTAAAACGCGAAAAGAAATTAAGACTGGAAATGAATTTAAAAAAACAATATGTTTGCAAAGCGACGTGAATAAGTTCATCAAGTGTGGGCCAAGGATTGACGACGAATTATTTTCCTTAAACAAGACTATTTTCTCACAACGTTGGTTTATTTTGAAAATAATCCTTTAAAAAGAAAATAATTACTAGATGTGTAATTTGATTATTCTCCGGCTTTTGCCCTTCAAATAATAAAATTACAAGTCTAAATAATCATAACGATTATTAATCACGACCTCTTTTAATCCACACTTAACTCACAAACTCGTGCCACTAAGCAAACACTAAAAATAAACTACTCGAAACTCATATTAATAAAATAAAGTTACTTGATAAAATAAAAAGACTCGATAAAAGAAACAAAATAGATAAGCCAAAATAAAATTCGGCAGAGTTTCGCCTAAGCATAAAGCATAAGAGACCCTCACTCGATAAACGATGAGGCAATGATTATCTAACTTGATAATCTTGGCTAACTCGCCAAAAGAAACGAAACTCGATAAAACTCAAACTTGATAAAAATAAAGCACCTAACTCTATATGTAAAATTGCACCTAACTCTATATGTTATGCACCTAACTCTATAACCTTTTTTATGCACCTAACTCGGTATGTTATGCACCTAACTCTATATGTTATGCACCTAACTCTATAACCTTTTTTATGCACCTAACTCTATATGTTATGCACCTAACTCTATAACCTTTTTTATGCACCTAACTCTATATGTTATGCACCTAACTCTATAACCTTTTTTTTATGCATCTAACTCTATAACCTTTTTAAAGACCCTAACTCGATAATTAAAAATGAAACTCGATAACTTTTTTTTTTTTTTTTAAACTTGATAAAAACCATAACAAAACACCATTTTGATCCAAAATAAAGCCTAAAAACTAATGTTTTTCTCCAAATTTAATACTAGACTAACTAATTTAACTATAAACTTTAAATCCCACCAATAAAAACAAGATTTTAACAACTAAAAATTAAAGATTTTTAGAAATATAAAGCTAGAGAGAGAAAGTAAAATAAAACTTAACATTAATTCATTACACTACTCCTATACTAAGAGGACCAACCCTCAACAACCAACCTCTAAAAGTTGGTGTTTAAGGGGTATTTATAGGCTAGGGGCTAGGGCTTCTCTAATCTTTGAGTTTGTTGCATAATTAGCCCCTAGACTTTTACAAAACATGAGAAAACAACTTAAAACCTATTTAAATGCTACAAATGCAACTAAATACTACACGTAACGATCTTGTAACTTGGAGCAATTTAGTTGACTTTTCTTCCTAAGTTCTTCAAAGGACCAAAGTTGACAACTTGCTGAAACTTGGAGGGCCATTATTGTAAAGGTCTTCATATTTCAACTAAGAATCTCTTTTGTTATTCTCTGAATCTCTAAGGATTACTTTTGTCATTTTGCGCTTTTCTTGGATAAATTTCTTCCTCGGCTTCGGCTTTTTACCTTTTTCCAATCTCGTGCTCGTTTTTGTCGGTTTTTCTTTGTTTTTGTTCATTTTTCACATATCCGTACCTGCACATACACAAATACAAAAACATACATTCTCTTGGCATTTTTGGTTAGTATTTGGTGTATTTGGTCTGATTTTGGGTCTAAAAAGAATGAGTGATTAAGCACTCATCAAAATCCCCCAGACTAAGGTATTGCCGTGCCCTCACGCAATGTCATCACCTCACGCTTAAGAGATAAATAATTTTCAAAACCTCTCTTTACTGACGTTGTAAAGTAGCAATGACTTTCAAAAGAGATAGTAAAATCATTTATTCTCAAAAACGCTCCGTTTTCCGATTTTCATGAATAACAAATACAACTACTATTTTTGTACTTTTCATTTATATATGTGACGGTTTGCCTTGACTTTCATTATCAATTCTTATCTGTTGATAACTTTCAGGGTCAACGAGTAGAAACACTTCTCACAGAGAAGAGACCGTACGGATAAAAATCGTCATCCTTGATTTTTCACAAGCTCCCAAACTAAGCGTAAAATCGAGATCATTGTTTATCAGAAGTTAGATGCTAACACTGCCCACAAAAGTTAATTGTGTATTACCTCTTGTCCCCAGGTCCTAAGTTTTGTATCTAAAGATTTTAATTTGTGAGAAATGAATTGCTTCATATTTTCTCGTTTCGATATTTGTTAGTCCGATAGTGATACCTAAGTTAAAACGATAAGTAGTTATTCATTTTCTCTTAAGAACCACTACAATAGAAATTCGGTCCACATCAAGGAATTTGGGGTACATACAATATCAAAGATATAAGTTGCGGAGTACAATCACGTGCACCTCATGTGACTGATTACTAATCACTTATCACATGCACCTCACACGCCAACAACTTATTGATACATACATAGCTCTTATTCAACAATACTTCAACTTTCATTTTTTTTCATTTTTCACTTTTTTCACTTTTCTCATATTTTTCATACTTTTCTCGATTTTTTCTCATACATCAATGGAGGCTTATTGGGTAGCTCCAAAACCACATAGATAATCAACTTTTGACTTTTGATTTTTCTCATTTTTGCTCTTATTTTTGATGTTCCTTGATATGTACCCAACTTCTAAAGCAAAAATTCTCTTAAGAAAACAAAGAACTAAATATTATTCAAACCAAAATACCACTAATTAACCTAGAACATCTATTATATATGGGTGACGTTTCTGATGGGAACAAGGAGGCCACAAGTACCTCTCGTGGGTTTTTTAAATCCCAGTAATGCGATCCGTGTATAGCACGAAACTTCTAAATAAACTCTATCATTCCTCGATCTCCGCAAATTTAAAATCCCAAATAATGAGATCCGCGGATGCTTAGCCATAATCTTTTGATTATTTTGGTTAAGGGAGACGAGCTAGGGCTCAACACGCCCGGTCAAGTCAAAACATTTATTTCTACTCTCGCCGATAGGAAAGTCAAAACAAGGTGTCAAAACTTATTATTCATATCATATATTTTTTTTCATTTTTCATTTTTTTTCACTTTTTTTTTTTTTTTTTTTTTTTTTTTTTTAATTATAAAGCGGTGACAAAAATTAAAATTTTTGGTGGAAAACGGAGTTGCGTAAGTTAACGGCTCAGACGATGGTACAGGTCAAATCGAATCGAAGATTCACCCCCCCAGACTAAAGTGAAACATTGTCCTCAATGTTTTAAGGGTAAAGGTAATCCACGTAAAATCTAAGGCTGTTTATTAAGTATGCCAAGAGATAAACGTTAGTCGATAAGATTTTGGATATGGTGAATTTCCGAAAGAGCAGCGAAGGATGAGACTCGAGTGGAGAGAACGACAAACCACGAGCACGAGAGTCCTCAAACTTCGGGGAAATTCCTGAACATTCATAAACAACCACGAAAACACGAGTTTGGAAAGGGTCGCCCCCCTCACATTACGTTATTAAAGAAAATAGAAAATTAAGAAGATGAAATGGATAAGCATGGGGTGCCTCCCACGTAGCGCTTGTTTTTTATTACCGAGTCACATGAGCTTGACTCGATCCCCGAATTAATTCGTCCTTGGGGAGAGCAGATGGAACGGACACTCGGCATAAACGGAGATGCCAGGGTCAAAAACGGTGTCCTCACTCCCGGTGGAGTGGAAAAGTGGAGAAATGAGGGGATAAGAAAAGAACGGATAAAACACCCAGATGATAAAAGCAAAGTCGATTTCTGAATCACGGGTGGGTTGGGTGGGTAAAATATTAAGCACAGGAACATTATGTTCATAAATCTCGTCCATCACTCCAAAATTATCTTCATTCGTATCGGTTTCAAAAACTACATCGGGTGGTTTCGCGGGCGGACGAGAAGAAAGTGAATCGAAAAGAATATCATTCTCGTCATTCTCAATACCCGGTGGTATCGAGTCATCCGCAGCAAGAAATGGATCGACATCCTCTAAAAGAGGGTTATGTAACGGATTATCGAAAATAGATATAGAGTCGATCTCAAAGATAAAACACTCATAATCCGGAAGAGAGATATCAACATGAATAGTGGGATTGCCACTACTCGTCTCTTCAAATCGAAAAATTTCAAGCTCGGGTAAGAAATCACTATCCATATTGGGGATAGGAGAAGAAATCGGAGGATCATTCAACGCCTTGATCTTAGAAATAAGAAGATAAATTTTGGATAATTTCTCACGAAGAGCTTCATCTTGAATTTCAGTGTCAACTTCTTCATCATTCTCTTCTTCTAAGCTGACGAGCTCAGAAGGTAACTCCTCAATGTAATTGATATCTCCACAAGATAAAGAAGTACAATCATCGTCAGAATCGGAGAAAATCTCATCAGGATCAATCGAATTATCAATCGGAGGTAAATCACATTCCTCAGTCGAAATAAAATCATCGTTATCAAGAAAAGTATTGACTTCTTCCAAAACGGGATCACTTCCCTCACCCGGTGTGAGGAAAGGATGGGAAGAATCGGGAGTAATTGATTCAAGTCTCGAAAAACATTTTGAAGAATCCGGAGGTGGGACAAGTGGTGTGCTCTGAGAGCTAGGAATTTCCACCACTTCCGTTATGGTCTCCGGTTCTTGTTCGTGAAGATTAGGTAAGTCGTTTATAAACACCGTTTTTAGCTCAGCACGTTTGCTTGACAAACTCTTAACCGTAAATCGTGAAAGGTTTGGATCAAATCTTGACGGATTAAGAACAATTGTAGGCTTAGACTCTTGGACAACCGTAGGTTGGACGTATTTAGCACTTTCATTGTCAGTGGAAAGTACCGAGTCCTTTGTCACCTCGGTTTCTTGTTCCGTTTCCTTCACCAGAGAGGGAGTAGGAACCGATGGTCCATCATAATCAACACGAATTTTTGCAATTTTTGATGAGACGTAAAGTTGTTCCATTTTTATTTTCAAAGCCTTACGTTTAAAGAAATCGTCGTCGAGAAATGTCATAGAACAATCTTCAACATTTAAAGGTTCACAAGACGGAGTGGGATTAATCGTAAAATTTTCTTCTTTATAAAGCTCATTCTTATCACTCTTAACGGTGTTAACTTGGTCTTTCACACGAATTACTTCTTTAAAAAGATCTAATAACTCGGTAAAGTTGTTTTGAACCGTCATCATTTTAGTGATCATTTCATATTGTGGAGGTTGGTCGTGATAATTATTGTCATAAGGAAACGGTTTCCTTGTTTGAAAATTGGTGCTAAAGTGTGGACCTCCACAATACTCACAACCATTTTGTTGTGAAATCGGTGCATTTTGAAACGGATCTTGCTCATATGAATTGAAATTGTTTTGAGGATAATTTGAAAAATTCCGATCATAATCGGAGGTGAATGTGGGTTCAGTTCTCGAAGCATAACACATACAAAGTCCACGAGTAAATCCACATTCTTTGCAAAAACACCGTTCACAAAGTACTCCTTCTTCGGAGGGATTTCCACAATTAAAACAAGTCGGATCCATAAGAATTATCGGTTTAGAGGATTAAAGAAGAAGAATCAAATGATAAGAGGAGAAGAAGATTATTTTTGGTTTTTAATTATCGAAAAAGAAAATTAAAATAGAAAAAGAAAATCCTTTTGTATAAACTTTTTTTTAACTTTTTTTTTTTAGAATATTTATAAAAAACGATAACTTCTCGGGAGAAGGATCTTCAAATCACCAACAAACGATACAAGTACGACGCTCTCGTTTCAAACCTTCCCCGGCAGCGGCGCCATTTTGATTTGTTCTTTTTGAGTGTATATGTTTGTTTTCCGAAGAAACGCTCGTGAAAGTATGTTCCCCGGGTCGTTATGTCCCAACGAAGGTAAGACGGCGATTGAGTCGGCTTTGAGTCGCGTGATTGTGAAGTGAATGGAATTAAAAAGATGATTTGGTTGGTTTTTTATTACACTACTAAAAGGATTTAAAACGCAGTTAAAGTAAAAAGAAACAATAAAACGACGCAAAGAAAACAAACAAATAAAACAAGCATTGGATAAAATAACTAAAGAAAAACGAGATTTAAAACGCGAAAAAAAATTAAGACTGGAAATGAATTTAAAAAAACAATATGTTTGCAAAGCGACGTGAATAAGTTCATCAAGTGTGGGCCAAGGATTGACGACGAATTATTTTCCTTAAACAAGACTATTTTCTCACAACGTTGGTTTATTTTGAAAATAATCCTTTAAAAAGAAAATAATTACTAGATGTGTAATTTGATTATTCTCCGGCTTTTGCCCTTCAAATAATAAAATTACAAGTCTAAATAATCATAACGATTATTAATCACGACCCCTTTTAATCCACACTTAACTCACAAACTCGTGCCACCAAGCAAACACTAAAAATAAACTACTCGAAACTCATATTAATAAAATAAAGTTACTTGATAAAATAAAAAGACTCGATAAAAGAAACGAAATAGATAAGCCAAAATAAAATTCGGCAGAGTTTCGCCTAAGCATAAAGCATAAGAGACCATCACTCGATAAACGATGAGGCAATGATTATCTAACTTGATAATCTTGGCTAACTCGCCAAAAGAAACGAAACTCGATAAAACTCAAACTTGATAAAAATAAAGCACCTAACTCTATATGTAAAATTGCACCTAACTCTATATGTTATGCACCTAACTCTATAACTTTTTTTATGCACCTAACTCGGTATGTTATGCACCTAACTCTATATGTTATGCACCTAACTCTATAACCTTTTTTATGCACCTAACTCTATATGTTATGCACCTAACTCTATAACTTTTTTTATGCACCTAACTCTATATGTTATGCACCTAACTCTATAACCTTTTTTATGCACCTAACTCTATAACCTTTTTAAAGACCCTAACTCGATAATTAAAAATGAAACTCGATAACTTTTTTTTTTTATTTTTTAAACTTGATAAAAACCATAACAAAACACCATTTTGATCCAAAATAAAGCCTAAAAACTAATGTTTTTCACCAAATTTATCACTAGACTAACTAATTTAACCATAAACTTTAAATCCCACCAATAAAAACAAGATTTTAACAACTAAAAATTAAAGATTTTTAGAAATATAAAGCTAGAGAGAGAAAGTAAAATAAAACTTAACATTAATTCATTACACTACTCCTATACTAAGAGGACCAACCCTCAACAACCAACCTCTCAAAGTTGGTGTTTAAGGGGTATTTATAGGCTAGGGGCTAGGGCTTCTCTAGTCTTTGAGTTTGTTGCATAATTAGCCCCTAAACTTTTACAAAACATGAGAAAACAACTTAAAACCTATTTAAATGCTACAAATGCAACTAAATGCTACACGTAACGATCTTGTAACTTCCCCGAAGGGAAGATAGGTTTATACACGAAATTTTTTGAGTACGCTAACTACCGCGTACCTATATCTGTATTTCTGAGCGATTTGCTCAATCACTATCGTCTTCACATCTCTCAGCTGCACTGTATAGGTGCGGCGAAGGTGTCGAATTTTGAGATAAACTGCCGTTTATTGGCGATAGAACCTACCGTGGACTTGTTCCGCTCTTTTTACCACTCAACGTGGTCAAACGGTTGGGTATCCTTTGCGAAGCGCCCGGGGGCGTTTCAGTGTTATACGGAAAAAGTTGACGCACTCAAGAATTGGAGGGAATATTTCTTTTGGGTAGACGACGTGGTCTTTCCCTCCAATTTTGAGTTTTATACTCAGGCGTCCTTACCAAGGGATGGGCGTCCCGCACCCGGTTCATATAGGATTGCTGACGCGCAGACGTTAGATGCCAATCGATTGGCCATTAACCCTTATCCGGAGGAGTTTTTGGTTCATGTAGGATTGAGTCGCGCGTATTTTGGCGCAGCAGATGAGGTTCCCACTTTCCTAAGTGAGGATGGCCGGGGTGGGTGTTCATCCTTTGTAATTGTTTGTAAGTTTTTCATTCTTTATCTTCGCGCATTTGCCAACTAATCTTTCGTTGTTTGCTTGCTTTATTTTTATATGTGCAGAGATGGACTTGTTCGCGGTGGTAAAGCTTGACAAACCAAAGCAGGTCACCATAGGGGTTCGTCCCTTGAGGGAAGGGGAGCCGCCCCTACTTGACGCGACCGCGGGGCATTTGACTGCTCTGCCCTCGGCCGCCCCTGAGGATACGCCCCCACTCGTAGTGACGCCTATGCAGACTGTAGCTCCCGAGGTGGTGGCGGAGCCTACTGAGAAGTCGGTGCCTGAAGTGGAGGTGGCGCACGAAGAGGCGCGCTCAGGGTCATCTGATAGCATCCGGATCCTGAAGCCTGAGGAGGTGCTAAGAGAGGAGGTTGCGCAGAGTTCAAAGCGTAAGGCCGAGGCTGGTGGCAGTGGTAATAGGAAGAGGCGTCGACACGTCATCAGAGACGCAGAGTCGAACGCGGAAGATACTTCTACCTCTGGCGCTCGGTTGAAGGTGGATGATGCTTCTCCGTTCCTGTAAGTGTGATCTCTTCTCTTTCTTTTTTTTTTCTTTTTTTTTTTTTTTTTTTTTTTTTTTGTAATTACTTGTTGTAATTTTTGTTCACTGCCTTTGTTGCGTAGGGATGACGGCGCGAAGGATGATGAGGTTTCCTCTCCGCAGAATGAAAACAAGGAGGGGAATGCCAAGGCTGTTGATGATGGTGAGGCGCAGCAGCTGGTGGATGAGCTGGCTGCGACTACCGCCCGCCAAGCTGAGCTTGTGGCTCAGCTGAAGGGGATGCATGCTGGGGAGAGTCGTGCTCTTGCCCAGAAAGAGGAGGAGTTGGCGACCCTCCGTGCGCAGTTGGCTGATGCGCAAGTGGAGCTGGGGGCCTCGAGGGCCTATGCTGAGAAGATTGCTCAAGATAAAATGAGCATATTGGCTGACCTGAAGTACGCGAGGTCGAAGCTTGAGCAAATAAAGGCTAAGACTACCTGGTCGGTGTCCTATCTCGAAGAAAAGAGGGTGGAGCATTATGCTAGCCTCCAGAAGTTTAAAGAGGACATCGAGAAGGCAGTCTCGATACATGAGGAGAAGCTGCGCGCTCTCAGCATAGAGTATGACGAGGAGCTGTACCCCCATCTAATGTCTACTATAGCCGAGCGCAGGTATCCTTGCTTCTTTATTTTTGAAATTACTTCATCGCTTTTTTGGTTATCTTACACAATTGTTTCTTTGTAAATGCAGATGGTTGATTAGCCATGGGCTGCGCCTGGCAGCCCTGAGCACACTAGAGTCTGCGAAGGTGGTGGAAGCCTTTGGGAAGGTTGTGCACTGTGCAATGGCCCGTGGCTGTTCGCAGGCCATGGAGGAGCTTCGTGAGGCCAAGTTGCTAGAGAAGGACTTGGCGGAGATCCCTGGTTACAGCTCTACGGCTTACGACGAGCTAGTGCAGGCCATGGCGGGGCTGAAAGTTCTTGAGTTGCTCCACATAGGGAAGTTGGAGCGCGATCAAGATGATCCCATAGCCGTGCTGATGGCGGGTCTAACTTTGCAGCGCCATCTTGAGGAGAACGCGGAAGAGGAATTAGATTATTATCTAAAACCTGATGTATCGCAGCTTCAAGTCCCTGTGTTCGCACGGCCTCGTGATATCCTGAAGCCTTTTGCTCTTGAGAAGGAAATTCCTTTGAAAGAGGTGCTGGAGCGACATGCCCAGAGGGTTGCTGTGAAGAAGGGTATCAAGGGCAAGGCCGTGATGTGCGGTATGGGCGCTGCACACCTTCCTAGATCAGATGGCGTGGCCGTGAGCGTTCCGACCGTATCTATGCAAGATGCCATAACCTTGAGTAAGCTTAAGGAAACGGGGAAGTCCGTTGCTTTAGAGGAGAATACTGAGCATCGCCATAGTATATAGGCGTTTTGTAGATGTTATGTATCTTTCCTTGTAATTTATCGATAAATGTGGAATAAGATACATATTTTGTTTTAAGTTCGTGACTTAAGTATACTTGCATTTTTATTTTTATTATTTTTACTATGTCTTTTAAGTGCGTGACTTAAGTATACTTGCATTGTTTGCTAAGTTTTATTTTTGACCAAGTGTCTTGGCTCGTTATATTGCTAAGCTCGTACGGTGTACTTGGTATATGCGTATCCGTCGTGGGGTGCGCATGCGAAACTTACTTCGACGTCTCGAGAGTAAGGCGCTTAGCAAGGATGCGTGATCCAACGTTGATGGGTTTGCAACCCTCTTACTCAACAAGTAAATTAGTAGGTTAACTTATCCTTTATGCCTTCGTGGGTCTTTAAGTGGTGCATGCACGCCATGTAGGCAGAAATATAGAATAAACAGTATTGACATATATGCAATAAAGTAAAATGCGCTATGGAGTTAGCTAGAAACCATAACATTTTATTAATACTTGCAAGTTTATTGAAAAAATAGAAAATATAATTCCTAAAAAAGAAAAGAAAGACAAACACTTATTGGGCACCTCGTAGGGTGTGAGGGTGTTTGTGTAAGGGCCGTAGCCTAAAAGTAACATTTCTTGAGGTTACAGATGTTCCAAGTGCGCGCTAGGTCATGACCTTCCATGTCACGCAACCTGTATGCGCCGTTGCCGAGCGCGTCCGTGACCTCGTAGGGTCCTTCCCATTTGGGTCCGAGCTTGCCTGTGTCTTCTGCGTGGCTTGCGTCATTGGCGCGGTAAACAAAGTCCCCTGGTCTGAATGAAGTGTTTTTGACTCTTGCATCATAATACTTCTTCATTTTTGCCTTAGCCTTTGCTTCTCGTATAGCTGCACGTTCGCGTCTTTCTTCCAGTATATCTAAGTCTATGCGCCGTTCCTCGTCATTTGTTGTGACGTTGACCTCTGCTGTGCGTAAAGTGGGCATTCCTATCTCAGCTGGTATGACGGCTTCTGTTCCATAGACTAAGGAAAATGGCGTGTCGCCAGTACTGGTTTTGATTGTCGTGTGATGCGCCCATAAGACATGCGAGAGCTCATCTACCCATCTTCCTTTGTGTCTGTCCAGGCGCGCTTTTATTCCTTCGCCTAAACTGCGATTGGCGCGACTAGGCCGTTGGTTTGTGGGTGTTTGACTGAAGCAAAGTGTTGTGTTATGTTCAAACTGGTGCACCAATCTTTGAATGGGTTATCACAGAATTGTTTTCCGTTGTCTGATACGATCTCACCTGGTAGGCCGAAGCGACAGACAATATTGTCCCAGACGAAGCGTTTGACTTGGTTTCCCGTAATGTTCACCACAGCCTTTGCTTCGATCCACTTTGTAAAATAGTCTATGGCTACAATGAGGAATTTTATTCCTCCCGCTGCGACGGGGAAAGGTCCTGCGATGTCAATACCCCATTTGTAAAATGGCCAGGGTGAGGTGATTGGTGTTAGCTCGTGCTGTGGTCGGCGCGAAATAGGTCTATGTACTTGGCAGTTGCCGCACTTTCTTATTAGGTCGCGTGCGTCGCGGTGCATTGTTGGCCAATAGTATCCTGACCTTAAAGCGCTTGCCACCACGGATCGTGGCCCTGAGTGCATACTACATGACCCAGCGTGAATCTCGCGGAGTACGTAGTCTGCTTGGAGGGGTCCGACACATCTGAGCCATGGTTGTAAGAAAGATCGCCGGTAGAGTACGTTGTCGCGTAATTCGAATCGTTGCGCTGTGCGCCGTATTCTTTGAGCGTCTTTATTATCTTGGGGTAGGATTCCCTTGCTAATAAATTCGATGATAGGTGTCATCCATGTAGGATCTTGTTCTTCTATCACCGTTGATATCTCCATATCCAGGATTGACTTGTTCTTTAAAGTTTCCACCAATACCTGTTTTGAAAGGTGTGCGAAGCTTGTGGATGCAATCTTGCTGAGTGCGTCCGCCTTTCTGTTATCTCCTCTAGGTACTTGCTTTATGGTGAACCTATCAAAGTTTTTGATCAAAGATTTTGTCTTATCCAGGTATTGGATCATGTGGTCGTCTTTGGCTTCGTATTCTCCTAACACGTGGTTAGCGACTAGCCGAGCATCTACATTTGCTTCTAGATTGGGTACACCCATTTGGATTGCGATGCGTAGTCCGGCTAGTAGGGCTTCATATTCTGCCTCATTGTTTGTGGCTGTGAACTCGAAGCGTAGCGCATAGGTGAATTCCGTACCTTCTGGATTTGTCAGAATAAGTCCTGCGCCTGATCCATCTGCGCATGAGGATCCATCGGTGAACAGTGTCCATGGTTCTTGTAGATCCATTTTAGCAGCAGATGTTGGGCTATCGCCCTCTGGCTTCTCCACGATGAAATCAGCTAAAACTTGTCCTTTGATAGCAGTGCGCGGCCTGTATGAGATGTTGTACTCATTTAGCATGACACTCCATTTTTGTAAGCGTCCTGATGCGTCTGGTTTGGAGATAACTTATTTAATTGGCTGATCAGTGATGACCGCAATTGGATGCGCTTGAAAGTATCTGCGCAGTCTTTTTGTGGCGAACACTAGAGCCAAGACCAGCTTTTCCATGGCACTGTAGTTAACCTCCGTTTTCTTTAAGGCTTTGCTTACAAAGTATATGGGTGTCTGGACGGAGTCTCTATCTGTCAATAGTACTGCGCTGACTGCTCCATGAGTTGCTGATAAGTACATGATTAGTTCTTCCCCTGGTCGCGGTGCGACTAGTTTGGGAAGAGATGCCAGATGATGTTTGAGTTGTTGGAAAGCTTCCTCCGCTTCGTTGGTCCAGCGAAAGTCTCCCTTTTTTGTGCACTTCGTGAGTGTTTTAAAGAGGGGAAGGGATTTGTCTACTGACTTAGATAAGAAGCGGTTCAGTCCTGCCAGCTTTCCGTTCAGTGACTGGACTTCTTTGAGTGTGCGCGGGGAGGGGAGATCAATAACAGCCTTCGTCTTCTCTGGGCATGGTTTGATTCCATCGGGTTCTATTAAGTATCCGAGGAACATGCCTTCAGTTGCGCCGAAGGTGCACTTTTTGGGATTCAGTTTCATGTTTATCCGCCCCAACGTTCGGAATGTTTCCTCGATGTCGCGCACCAATTCGTCCTCTGTATGGCTTTTTATAACAAGGTCGTCAACGTAAACTTCCAAGTTGCGGCCTACTTGTTTTTCGAAAGCTGTATCCACCAGCCGTTGGTATGTCGCGCCTGCGTTCTTTAAGCCAAAAGGCATCTTTGTGTAGCAGTATACCCCTTGACTGGTGTGGAAAGCTGTTTTTTCTTCATCTTCCACTGCCATTTGGATCTGGTGGTACCCTTTATATGCGTCTAGGAAGCACTTGAAGGGGTATCCACATAAGGATTCGACCTTCCAGTCTATCTCTGGCAATGGATAGCAGTCCTGCGGGCATGCTTTGTTGAGGTCCGTGAAGTCCACGCACATCCTCCAACTACCATCGCTCTTTTTTACCATAACTGGGTTAGAAAGCCAGTCGTGGTAGTACACTTCGCGCATGATGCCCGCATCTACTAACTTGTGTACTTCCTCCAAAATAGCCTTTGCACGATCTGGGGCTTGGCCGCGCTTCTTTTGCCGTATTGGAGGGTATCCTTGTCGGATTTGTAACTTGTGCTCTGTGATAGAGCGAGGTACTCCCGTCATATGCTTTGGTTCCCATGCAAAGATGTCTAGGTTCTTTTGCAAGAGTGCGCATACGGCTGCTTTACCTTTGTCAGATAAAGATCCTCCAATCGAAACTTGTTGTTCCAGATAATCTGGGTGAATAGCGACCTTTAAATTTGGCGATTTTTCCGTGCGCTGTTCTGGAATAGTCTCCGCTTCGGTTGTCACTGCGATGCATTCTCTTGGTGGTACCGTTGTGTTATAGAGAGTGACTACTCCTCCTTCAACTGGGAATTTAAGCATTCCGTGTGCTGTGGATGGTACTGCGCGCATGGATGATATTCCTGGTCTACCAATTATACCATTGTATGGTGAAGGAGACCTGATTACCATAAAGTTTATCCATGCCGCGGTTGAGTGTTGCTCATCTCCTACGACCACCAATAAGCGTAACTGCCCCATGGGCCAAATCTTCTCTCCTGTAAATCCTGTTAGTGACATTGTAGCTGGTGTCAACTGACTTTGGATTTCAGGTCGCAGCCTTTTGAAGCAGTGATCATACATGATGTCTGCGGATGCTCCTCCATCAATATATATGCGGTGGATGTCGTGTCCCCCTGCATGTATTTCAATGGTCAAAGGTTCTACAACTGCGTTGTCCGCAGCTATTGTAGGGAAGGATATCTCTTTTTCTGGAGAGAATTTTTGGCTGACTTTTTGCTTTATCTTGCGCTGCCATGATTGTATCATGTATATAGTTTCAGCCTTTTCCTTTGGAGGTTCTTTCTTGCCTCCATTTCTCTGTCTCTCTTTTCCTTCCTTGATGTTTTTGACGAGGTGGTCCATCCTTCCTTCTCTAACTAATTTTTCGATTAGTTGTTTCAGTTGGACGCACTCGTTGGTTGTATGACCCTTTTGGCCGTGGTACTCACAGTATCCACTACCTAGGCGCTTTTCTTCTGCCGTGCGCATTAGTGGTGGTCTTGGGAAGTTCGCGCCTTCTGTTGCAAATATCTCCCTCGGAGTTTTTGTGAGAGGAGTATATTTGTCGTTGTCTCTTCCTCTGCGATAATTCCTGCTGTGGTTGTTGTTTTGATCATTGGATTGTTTCCGCGGCTGTTCTTGTTGCCTATAATTTGGATATCCTTTCTTACTGTCCGCAGCAGCTGCTTCTCCTTGTATAAAGGATCGGGTGCGCTTTGTTAGCTCGTCAAAAGACTGTGGAACTCTGTCATTAAGTTTCCTGATGAGTTCTGGATTATTAATTCCATTCATGAACCCTGAAATTTTTAGGATTTCGGGACATGCTTTGACTTGTATGCACTCATCCTTGAAGCGTTCCATAAAGGTGCTGGTTGATTCCCCTTGACGTTGCTTCACCCTTGCCAATTCCACAGGATTTTTAGCGCACTTCTTTCGCTGGGTGAAGTTGTGGCGGAACGCTTTCCGTAATTCCTCAAAGCCGTCTATACTCCTACGTGGGAGTTTGCTAAACCATGTGCGCGCGTTCCCTACCAATGTGGAATTAAACATGTGACACCACACAGGCTGTGGCCAATTTTCGATAGTTGCGGCTGACTCGAAAATTTTTAGGTGGTCATCCGGGTCACCTGTTCCATCATATGTCTTCACATTAGCGGGCATGCGCCTGCGCCTGTCGTCTGAGTAATCACTTATGCGACGTGTAAACGCATCAATTTTTTGGCGTCGCCATGGGAGAGACATATCTTCGTTCTCTTCCTCGCGACGTCTTCCTTTTGATTTCCAGTGCCCTGTTTCTTTATCCTCGTTGTCCGAGGAATCGCTGGAAGAAGGATAATCTCTCCTTCGGCGTTTGCGCCTGCTCCTTTCAGAAGAGGAGCCTGAGGGATCTCTGCTTGGGGATCTTCTTCTCCCCAATCTGTCTTGGATCCGCCTACTTCCGGGCTTGGACGATCCTTGGCTTGGCGAATGTTGAGGGCCTAATCGATCATGTATTCCCCGACTGCCAAGTCTGGAATGGACATTGGTGCGCCTACCGCTGTCTCCAGAGTTTTGTGAGTCAGATACCGTACCTAACCTGTCATGGACATTGGGACGTTCTGTACGTCTTCCTCGTGGGTGACGTGGTGGTGATGGTTCACGTTCTGGACCAAAATTAAGTCGGGTTTGCAGATCCGCACCTGCTCTTCTTGCCGCCTCTTCCTGCATGAGGGCGGTTAGGGTTTCATAATTTTGGGATACAAAGTTTCCCAAAGTTAGATCGGGTATGTCCTCAGTTGTTGCAAGAATTTCTGCTTCAGTATGGGGCGCCCTGTTTCGTTCAGGCGCGCCTGGTGGCGCAGTGTTGTTCACTGCGGATGTAGCCTGATGAGGAGTGGTGAAGAGGGTGCGTTGGAGTTCCTCAACGCTTGGGACCACTGAAGAGATTATAGGTAGTTCCATTGTTGGAAGAGGCTGGGTTGTTCCTGCCCCTTGGTGATCAGGTGCGCTGGTTGTCCCAGCAACCTGTTTAGAGGTCGAATCTTGTCGATTCTTCTTTTGATGGTCACGTTTTTCTGACTGCGGAGTCCGCTGGCTCGAATTCTTGTGTTTTGTCATTCTAGTTCGTTGTAGGGTCCCACGGATGGCGCCACTTGTTGATACAAAAGTTGGGCGTACCTGGTTGTTGGGCTTTGCTCTTATATCAATTCGTTCTTTAGCACTTTGTTACCTGCATACTAAGAAAAATAGAACAACACCGTTAGGCTTATCGAGGGATTGTCTCCCCCGATTAGACTCCGGCGTGAGAGTAAGTAATCGAATTAGGTTTTTAGTTGAAGAGTTAGGGATTCTGTCAATCGTACCTTGAATGAGAATCGTATGATTCTATATATAGGGGCTAAGAAACCGTGTTTCTTGCTCCTTACTCTTCGCACGCATAGTGCTTATCCAAGGTAAGGATATCTATTCCTTGAATAAATAATCCTTATCGTGTACCCGGTGGGTTAGATTGGGCCTTTGGGCTTCATGAGCCCAAAGCGTTGATACTACGGCCGATACCATTGTCATGGTAGCCCATTCGTGATGGGCTTAGGTGTAAGTAATGTCCATCATTTGGGCTTGCGGCCCAAATATAGGCTATACGTCATCAGTTATGCACCTAACTCTATATGTTATGCACCTAATTCTATAACCTTTTTTATGCACCTAACTCTATATGTTATGCACCTAACTCTATAACTTTTTTTATGCACCTAACTCTATATGTTATGCACCTAATTCTATAACCTTTTTTATGCACCTAACTCTATATGTTATGCACCTAACTCTATAACCTTTTTTTATGCACCTAACTCTATAACCTTTTTAAAGACCCTAACTCGATAATTAAAAATGAAACTCGATAACTTTTTTTTTTTTTTTTTTTTTTTTTAACTTGATAAAAACCATAACAAAACACCATTTTGATCCAAAATAAAGCCTAAAAACTAATGTTTTTCACCAAATTTATCACTAGACTAACTAATTTAACCATAAACTTTAAATTCCACCAATAAAAACAAGATTTTAACAACTAAAAATTAAAGATTTTTAGAAATATAAAGCTAGAGAGAGAAAGTAAAATAAAACTTAACATTAATTCATTACACTACTCCTATACTAAGAGGACCAACCCTCAACAACCAACCTCTCAAAGTTGGTGTTTAAGGGGTATTTATAGGCTAGGGGTAGGGCTTCTCTAATCTTTGAGTTAGTTCTATAATTAGCCCCTAGACTTTTACAAAACATGAGAAAACAACTTAAAACCTATTTAAATGCTACAAATGCAACTAAATACTACACGTAACGATCTTGTAACTTGGAGGAATTGAGGTGAATTTTCTTCCAAAGTTCTTCAAAGGACCAAAGTTGACAACTTGCTGAAACTTGGAGGTCCATTATTGTAAAGGTCTTCATATTTCAACTAAGAATCTCTTTTGTTATTCTCTGAATCTCTAAGGATTACTTTTGTCATTTTGCGCTTTTCTTGGATAAATTTCTTCCTCGGCTTCGGCTTTTTACCTTTTTCCAATCTCGTGCTCGTTTCTGTCGGTTTTGCTTTGTTTTTGTTCATTTTTCACATATCCGTACCTGCACATACACAAATACAAAAATATGCATTCTCTTGGCATTTTTGGTTAGTATTTGGTGTATTTGGTCTGATTTTGGGTCTAAAAAGAATGAGTGATTAAGCGCTCATCAAAATCCACCAGACTAAGGTATTGCCGTGCCCTCACGCAATGTCATCACCTCACGCTTAAGAGATAAATAATTTTCAAAACCTCTCTTTACTGACGTTGTAAAGTAGCAATGACTTTCAAAAGAGATAGTAAAATCATTTATTCTCAAAAACGCTCCGTTTTCCGATTTTCATGAATAACAAATACAACTACTATTTTTGTACTTTTCATTTATATATGTGACGGTTTGCCTTGACTTTCATTGTCAATTCTTATCTGTTGATAACTTTCAGGGTCAACGAGTAGAAACACTTCTCACAGAGAAGAGACCGTACGGATAAAAATCGTCATCCTTGATTTTTCACAAGCTCCCAAACTAAGCGTAAAATCGAGATCATTGTTTATCAGAAGTTAGATGCTTACACTGCCCACAAAAGTTACTTGTGTATTACCTCTTGTCCCCAGGTCCTAAGTTTTGTATCTAAAGATTTTAATTTGTGAGAAATGAATTGCTTCATATTTTCTCGTTTTGATATTTGTTAGTCCGATAGTGATACCTAAGTTAAAACGATAAGTAGTTATTCATTTTCTCTTAAGAACCACTGCAATAGAAATTCGGTCCACATCAAGGAATTTGGGGTACATACAATATCAAAGATATAAGTTGCGGAGTACAATCACGTGCACCTCATGTGACTGATTACTAATCACTTATCACATGCACCTCACACGCCAACAACTTATTGATACATACATAGCTCTTATTCAACAATACTTCAACTTTCATTTTTTTCATTTTTCACTTTTTTCACTTTTCTCATATTTTTCATACTTTTCTCGATTTTTTCTCATACATCAATGGAGGCATATTGGGTAGCTCCAAAACCACATAGATAATCAACTTTTGACTTTTGATTTTTCTCATTTTTGCTCTTATTTTTGATGTTCCTTGATATGTACCCAACTTCTAAAGCAAAAATTCTCTTAAGAAAACAAAGAACTAAATATTATTCAAACCAAAATACCACTAATTAACCTAGAACATCTATTATATATGGGTGACGTTTCTGATGGGAACAAGGAGGCCACAAGTACCTCTCGTGGGTTTTTTAAATCCCAGTAATGCGATCCGTGTATAGCACGAAACTTCTAAATAAACTCTATCATTCCTCGATCTCCGCAAATTTAAAATCCCAAATAATGAGATCCGCGAATGCTTAGCCATAATCTTTTGATTATTTTGGTTAAGGGAGACGAGCTAGGGCTCAACACGCCCGGTCAAGTCGAAACATTTATTTCTACTCTCGCCGATAGGAAAGTCAAAACAAGGTGTCAAAACTTATTATTCATATCATATATTTTTTTTCATTTTACATTTTTTCTCACTTTTTTTTATTTTTATTTTTTTTAATTATAAAGCGGTGACAAAAATTAAAATTTTTGGTGAAAAACGGAGTTGCGTAAGTTAACGGCTCAGACGATGGTACAGGTCAAATCGAATCGAAGATTCACCCCCCCAGACTAAAGTGAAACATTGTCCTCAATGTTTTAAGGGTAAAGGTAATCCACGTAAAATCTAAGGCCGTTTATTAAGTATGCCAAGAGATAAACGTTAGTCGATAAGATTTTGGATATGGTGAATTTCCGAAAGAGCAGCGAAGGATGAGACTCGAGTGGAGAGAACGACAAACCATGAGCACGAGAGTCCTCAAACTTCGGGGAAATTCCTGAACATTCATAAACAACCACGAAAACACGAGTTTGGAAAGGGTCGCCCCCCTCACGTTACGTTATTAAAGAAAATAGAAAATTAAGAAGATGAAATGGATAAGCATGGGGTGCCTCCCACGAAGCGCTTGTTTTTTATTACCGAGTCACATGATCTTGACTCGATCCCCGAATTAATTCGTCCTTGGGGAGAGCAGATGGAACGGACACTCGGCATAAACGGAGATGCCGGGGTCAAAAACGGTGTCCTCACTCCCGGTGGAGTGGAAAAGTGGAGAAATGAGGGGATAAGAAAAGAACGGATAAAACACCCAGATGATAAAAGCAAAGTCGATTTCTGAATCACGGGTGGGTTGGGTGGGTAAAATATTAAGCACAGGAACATTATGTTCATAAATCTCGTCCATCACTCCAAAATTATCTTCATTCGTATCGGTTTCAAAAACTACATCGGGTGGTTTCGCGGGCGGACGAGAAGAAAGTGAATCGAAAAGAATATCATTCTCGTCATTCTCAATACCCGGTGGTATCGAGTCATCCGCAGCAAGAAATGGATCGACATCCTCTAAAAGAGGGTTACGTAACGGATTATCGAAAATAGATATAGAGTCGATCTCAAAGATAAAACGCTCATAATCCGGAAGAGAGATATCAACATGAATAGTGGGATTGCCACTACTCGTCTCTTCAAATCGAAAAATTTCAAGCTCGGGTAAGAAATCACTATCCATATTGGGGATAGGAGAAGAAATCGGAGGATCATTCAACGCCTCGATCTTAGAAATAAGAAGATAAACTTTGGATAATTTCTCACGAAGAGCTTCATCTTGAATTTCAGTGTCAACTTCTTCATCATTCTCTTCTTCTAAGCTGACGAGCTCAGAAGGTAACTCCTCAATGTAATCGATATCTCCACAAGATAAAGAAGTACAATCATCGTCAGAATCGGAGAAAATCTCATCAGGATCAATCGAATTATCAATCGGAGGTAAATCACATTCCTCAGTCGAAATAAAATCATTGTTATCAAGAAAAGTATTGACTTCTTCCAAAACGGGATCACTTCCCTCACCCGGTGTGAGGAAAGGATGGGAAGAATCGGGAGTAATTGATTCAAGTCTCGAAAAACATTTTGAAGAATCCGGAGGTGGGACAAGTGGTGTGCTCTGAGAGCTAGGAATTTCCACCACTTCCGTTATGGTCTCCAGTTCTTGTTCGTGAAGATTAGGTAAGTCGTTTATAAACACCGTTTTAAGCTCAGCACGTTTGCTTGACAAACTCTTAACCGTAAATCGTGAAAGGTTTGGATCAAATCTTGACGGATTAAGAACAATTGTAGGCTTAGACTCTTGGACAACCGTAGGTTGGACGTATTTAGCACTTTCATTGTCAGTGGAAAGTACCGAGTCCCTTGTCACCTCGGTTTCTTGTTCCGTTTCCTTCACCAGAGAGGGAGTAGGAACCGATGGTCCATCATAATCAACACGAATTTTTGCAATTTTTGATGAGACGTAAAGTTGTTCCATTTTTATTTTCAAAGCCTTACGTTTAAAGAAATCGTCGTCGAGAAATGTCATAGAACAATCTTCAACATTTAAAGGTTCACAAGACGGAGTGGGATTAATCATAAAATTTTCTTCTTTATAAAGCTCATTCTTATCACTCTTAACGGTGTTAACTTGTTCTTTCACACGAATTACTTCTTTAAAAAGATCTAATAACTCGGTAAAGTTGTTTTGAGCCGTCATCACTTTAGTGATCATTTCATATTGTGGAGGTTGGTCGTGATAATTATTGTCATAAGGAAACGGTTTCCTTGTTTGACAATTGGTGCTAAAGTGTGGACCTCCACAATACTCACAACCATTTTGTTGTGAAATCGGTGCATTTTGAAACGGATCTTGCTCATATGAATTGAAATTGTTTTGAGGATAATTTGAAAAATTCGGATCATAATCGGAGGTGAATGTGGGTTCAGTTCTCGAAGCATAACACATACAAAGTCCACGAGTAAATCCACATTCTTTGCAAAAACACCATTCACAAAGTACTCCTTCTTTGGAGGGATTTCCACAATTAAAACAAGTCGGATCCATAAGAATTATCGGTTTACAGGATTAAAGAAGAAGAATCAAATGATAAGAGGAGAAGAAGATTATTTTTGGTTTTTAATTATCGAAAAAGAAAATTAAAATAGAAAAAGAAAATCCTTTTGTATAAACTTTTTTTAACTTTTTTTTTTAGAAGATTTATAAAAAACGATAACTTCTCGGGAGAAGGATCTTCAAATCACCAACAAACGATACAAGTACGACGCTCTCGTTTCAAACCTTCCCCGGCAGCGGCGCCATTTTGATTTGTTCTTTTTGAGTGTATATGTTTGTTTTCCGAAGAAACGCTCGTGAAAGTATGTTCCCCGGGTCGTTATGTCCCAACGAAGGTAAGACGGCGATTGAGTCGGCTTTGAGTCGCGTGATTGTGAAGTGAATGGAATTAAAAAGATGATTTGGTTGGTTTTTTATTACACTACTAAAAGGATTTAAAACGCAGTTAAAGTAAAAAGAAACAATAAAACGACGCAAAGAAAACAAACAAATAAAACAAGCATTGGATAAAATAACTAAAGAAAAACGAGATTTAAAACGCGAAAAGAAATTAAGACTGGAAATGAATTTAAAAAAACAATATGTTTGCAAAGCGACGTGAATAAGTTCATCAAGTGTGGGCCAAGGATTGACGACGAATTATTTTCCTTAAACAAGACTATTTTCTCACAACGTTGGTTTATTTTGAAAATAATCCTTTAAAAAGAAAATAATTACTAGATGTGTAATTTGATTATTCTCCGGCTTTTGCCCTTCAAATAATAAAATTACAAGTCTAAATAATCATAACGATTATTAATCACGACCCCTTTTAATCCACACTTAACTCACAAACTCGTGCCACCAAGCAAACACTAAAAATAAACTACTCGAAACTCATATTAATAAAATAAAGTTACTTGATAAAATAAAAAGACTCGATAAAAGAAACGAAATAGATAAGCCAAAATAAAATTCGGCAGAGTTTCGCCTAAGCATAAAGAATAAGAGACCCTCACTCGACGATGAGGCAATGATTATCTAACTTGATAATCATGGCTAACTCGCCAAAAGAAACGAAACTCGATAAAACTCAAACTTGATAAAAATAAAGCACCTAACTCTATATGTAAAATTGCACCTAACTCTATATGTTATGCACCTAACTCTATAACCTTTTTTATGCACCTAACTCGGTATGTTATGCACCTAACTCTATATGTTATGCACCTAACTCTATAACCTTTTTTATGCACCTAACTCTATATGTTATGCACCTAACTCTATAACTTTTTTTATGCACCTAACTCTATATGTTATGCACCTAACTTTATAACCTTTTTTATGCACCTAACTCTATAACCTTTTTAAAGACCCTAACTCGATAATTAAAAATGAAACTCGATAACTTTTTTTTTTTTTTTTTAAACTTGATAAAAACCATAACAAAACACCATTTTGATCCAAAATAAAGCCTAAAAACTAATGTTTTTCACCAAATTTATCACTAGACTAACTAATTTAACCATAAACTTTAAATCCCACCAATAAAAACAAGATTTTAACAACTAAAAATTAAAGATTTTTAGAAATATAAAGCTAGAGAGAGAAAGTAAAATAAAACTTAACATTAATTCATTACACTACTCCTATACTAAGAGGACCAACCCTCAACAACCAACCTCTCAAAGTTGGTGTTTAAGGGGTATTTATAGGCTAGGGGCTAGGGCTTCTCTAGTCTTTGAGTTTGTTGCATAATTAGCCCCTAAACTTTTACAAAACATGAGAAAACAACTTAAAACCTATTTAAATGCTACAAATGCAACTAAATGCTACACGTAACGATCTTGTAACTTGGAGGAATTGAGTTGATTTTTCTTCCAAAGTTCTTCAAAGGACCAAAGTTGACAACTTGCTGAAACTTGGAGGGCCATTATTGTAAAGGTCTTCATATTTCAACTAAGAATCTCTTTTGTTATTCTCTGAATCTCTAAGGATTACTTTTGTCATTTTGCGCTTTTCTTGGATACATTTCTTCCTCGGCTTCGGCTTTTTACCTTTTCCCAATCTCGTGCTCGTTTTTGTTGGTTTTGCTTTGTTTTTGTTCATTTTTCACATACCCATACCTGCACATACACAAATACAAAAACATACATTCTCTTGGCATTTTTGGTTAGTATTTGGTGTATTTGGTCTGATTTTGGGTCTAAAAAGAATGAGTGATTAAGCACTCATCAATCACCCTCCGGAAATGCATATTCAAGATGAGGCGGCAAGTCCTTAAGTTCAACCTCAGGAAAGTCATCAATTTTTTCAACATTTTTGACTTCCTCTTTATGAAGTTGTTGTGGTAGAACAGGAAGAGGAGAGGGATCTTTGTTTAACAATTTCTCAAGGAGAAGAATATCCCTCTCGGGGTCAATCTCTTGGTTATCGATTTCGGGAATCGAATCACTTTTGAGAAAGGACTCAATCTCTTCTAAGATGAAGTCACTTCCCTCAAACGGAGTGAGGGAAGGAGAAGAATTGGCAATGATGGGATAAGAAGATGGAGTGAAGTTTTCACTCGTAGAATCATTAATGAAACCTAAAACCTCTTGAGCGTACTCTTCAGCAGCTACATCGATGACATCTATTCGGTTTACCGATTCAGAGTCATAATTAGAGGAGTACCTCGATGTTTGATCAAGGTTGAAGGTGATTGCTTCAGCTCCAAAACGCAATGTGATCTCTTGCTCAAATACATCGATGAGAGCGCCCAGTTCTAAGGAATCCTCTTCCAAGAATTAGAGGGACCCTTGAATCGGCATCAAAGTCAACAATCACAAAATCTGCTGGAAAATGGAACTTTCCCACTTTAACGAACACGTCCTCTGCTATGCCAAGTGGACGAGAAATCGATCGATCGGCAAGCTCAAGAGTCATGCACGTGGGAGTAAGTTCGGGAAGAGATAGTTTCTTCCACACAGAATATGGCATCAGGTTAATGCTAGCACCTAGATCGGCCAAGGCGAAGCATTCAACCATACCCGGAAAAACACATGGAATGAGGAATTTCCCAGGATCTCCAAGTTTCTTGGGAAACTTTTTCAAGAGAACTGCTGAGCAGTTTTCGTTCAAAGGAGTTTTTGCCATTTCAAACAATTTTTCTTTATTACTTAACAAACTTTTGATTGTAGATGCGAATTTGGGCATCAACATGATAGCATCCGCGAAGCTTATGTCAAAGTGCAAATCTTGGAAGATTTGAAAAAATTTGTCCATTTGGTGACTAGCTTTCTCGCGGAGCTTTTGTTCAGCTAAACGTGATGGGTACGGAATAGAGGTTTTGGATTTAGGGGCCTCATCAGGTGCTACTAGAGGTTCAAAAACAACTCCTGGCTTGATTTTTTGTTTAGGGACAACTTGAGTTTGGACGTGTGCGGTACTTCGTGAGCTTGGAGTTTGCACCTTATCCGTTGTCACCTCAGGTTCCTTTTCCACATCGTATAATGGAGAAGGAATAGGATAAATGGGTCCGTAATAAGCCATACCACTTCGGGTTGTGATCACTTTAGCATCGCCCTTCGGGTTAGCGATCGTGTTGCTCGGATGTTTTCCTGAGCCCGAAGGTCAATCATTTAAAGACTTTTTGAGGTCTTCGATCTGATTTCCGACAGTGGAGAATTGATTTCCAAAGGTGGCGAACTGATTTATCATCAGCCTATTCATCTCCTCCTGGCTTTTCATGAAATTATCGAGTTTACTCGTATCATTACCAATTGGTCCAGTTGGAACAATGGCTTGCGTTTGGTTAGGAGGAGCTTGAGTAGGGTATTGGTTACTTGGGACAATGGCTTGAGGTTGATTGGGAAAATTTTGGACCCGGTTGTTTTGATTGGAACCGTGGTTTTGATAGTTTCCCTGATTTTGATTGCCATGTCCATGAGAGCAGTTCCCTTGGAAGTTGTTTTGACCTTGATTGCGGTTGTAACTTCCATGGTTTTGGTAACCTTGATTGCGGTTTTGATTGAAATTCCCTTGGTTTTGATAGCCTTGGTTCATTCGATTCTGATTTTGGTTTTGGTTACGATTTTGAGCATTATGGTTTTGAGTGAAACCGGGTGGTCCAAGGAAATTGTTAGATCGATAGCTGAGAAGATTACGGTCCCCTTGTGGTTGGTAACTAGTACCTCCCTGATTGTAGGAACCTTGAGCAGCATAAATGTTCTCTTGAGTGTAGCCAACGGTGACTGGACACTCGGAATATGAATGGGGACCCCCACAAGTTTCACAAGTTTGATGAACAGCTTTGACTTGATGACTTTCTATATTTTGGATTGTTTGACTCATCCTCAACATAGCAGTAGAAAGATCATCCATTTTCTTAGTAAGAGCCATAATGTCAGAAGAGGCTGGAGTGACAGACTTGCATGACTCATCCCTCTCAGCTGAGGAATCCCAAAAATTATGGTGGGCGGTCATGTTCTCAATGAGATCAAAGCACTCTTCGGGACACCTTTTCATAAAGGCCCCACCAGCAGCAGCATTAAGAATATCACGGTGTCTCAAGGTCAACCCATTGTAGAAAGTATCTATCTGGGTGACAAGCAACATATTATGGTTTGGACACCGATCAATTGAAAGCTTATATCATTCCCAAGCTTCGAATAAAGATTCGTCGGGAAGCTGACGGAAGTTACTGATGTCATTTCGTAACTTAGTAACCATGGATGGTGGAAAGTATTTGGCTAGGAATTTAGCCACCATCTCTTCAAAAGAATGAATCGAGTTCTTAGGAAGTCGATCAAACCACGTAGTAGCGTGATGAGTCAGAGAATAGGGGAAGAGAGTGAGACGAAGGGCATCATCGGAGACACCGTTCTGTTTCATGCTTTGGGTGACGGTAAGGTATTTGTCAAGATGCTTGTTGGCATCGTCACCAGGTAAACCAAGAAATTGGCACGAATTTTGGACTTGTTGGATCATGTGATGTTTGAATCCAAAATCTGTGGCCGTGATGTTGAGAGGGGCAATAGGTCCATCTCTCCCTTGCATGGTTGGCTGACACAGCTCCTCCATCGTTCGGAGATCGGGAGCTGCCTCATCCTTGGGATGGTCAGGTGGTGGTCCATCGTCCATTTCTGTTTTTGGTTTTTCAATAACAGTACGTAACTCGGGTACGTTTTTCTGACTTTTACACTTTGCTTGTGAACGAGTGCGCATGCACTAAAAACACTTTTCTTTTTTCAAACAAGATTAAGGCAAAACCACAGTGAACTTAAACTAATAATCACAAGTAAGTGGCTTCTTTAAGAAAGGTACACCACTTACATGGATACAAAGGCAAGTTTTGATCTTATGTTTGGGAACTTATTATGTTCACACCCCCAGTTGGTAGGTGTTCTGTCTTGGTTTGCGACGGTTTATTTTTATGTAATTATTATTCACAAGAAAAAGGAGAGTGTTTTTGGGTTTTTATAATATATATATATATATATATATATATATATATATATATATATATATATATATATATATATACACACAAAGAAAAAGGAAAATATTTTTGTGTTTTATGTTTTATCGAAAGTGATAACTTTGTAGAAAACTAGAAGGGGGGGTTGAATAGTTTTGCGTCTTTTTCGTTTCAATA
This sequence comes from Artemisia argyi, assembly GCA_030686995.1. Classification (NCBI taxonomy): domain Eukaryota; kingdom Viridiplantae; phylum Streptophyta; class Magnoliopsida; order Asterales; family Asteraceae; genus Artemisia; species Artemisia argyi. The sequence continues at coordinate 1,994,552 of CM060680.1, forward strand.
AGATTTTACTTTCAAGTAATAAATGGTATTTTGTAAAAACCCTTTGAAGCTAAAGTATAGATACAAGTTAATTCACATATGTCACATAAATACTTCTTATTTAAAGTGTTAAATAGAAATTATAATTTCATATATCTCACTTAAATATAAGTTGTATTTATATATGTATATGTGTTTTAATGATTGTATATACTTTAATTTAATAATGTATAATTTATGTTTTGAATGGAACCTAGTTTGATCTTTATGTGAAATCAATATATGCACAACACACAAGCAATTGTAACTATGAATGATATGCAAGTAAGTTATAAATCAAAGAGTGAGAGATGGAAAGATCAAACCGAGAGACAAAGGATTTATAGTGGTTCGGCTACAAGGACACCTTCCTTGCCCTACTCCACTCCCCGAGTCACCTACTCGAGAGTTTTCTTCACTAGTTCAAAAACCTCCTTTATGGCGGAGAAAACCTTACACACCAATTAGCACACCACAACGATATCACACCACAATCACAACTTCAACACAACTTCTTCACACCAATCTTCTTCACACCTAACTTCTACACACCAATCTTCTACACTTCAAATATCTTCACAACTTTCTACTTTGCTCCTAGCTTCTTCACAACTTAATACTTCCTAACTCTTTTTCTTTACGCCACTTGTTTCTTCACACCTTCACTACTAAGTCCTATCCACTACTTCAAGATATATACTACTTCACAACTTCTAGGCTTCAAGATCTTTTCAACTTTAAAGCTTCAACTTCTTTGTCTTCACAACTATCTCCACTTCAATATGCTATTACGACTTATATCTTCTAACACTAATCCTATCCACCTCCGCTTCTTCACTACTAGTACTACTTCACACCTTCAATGGATCTAGATCTAATATCTAAATCTATCTAACCAATGTATACACAATGTTCACAAAGAAATAAATGATATACAATATAAACTAAATAAACAACTTAGATAGCAAGATGATACTAAGTTGTAATACTTCTAGTAGAAGTATTCTTCTCTTTGCACTTGAATGTTGAGGCTTGAATCACTTTGAAACAAAGATCAAAGTATATAAAATCAAAGGATTTTTAGAAGATGGAGAGGAATGTTTAGATCAGAAAGTTTTAGTGCAAAAAGGTGAGGAAAAAATCCAGGTTTAAGGTGGTATTTATAGGCAAAAGAATCTGACAGAGGAGCGTGGCCGGTCCCCTTAAACCATGGCCGGCCCCCTTAAAATTAAGGGGACCGCCCTTTATAATTAAGGGGGCCGCCCAGCTGAAACGGCCAGATTCTTTGTCTTTTAGTGGGGAAAGTTTATTTGTTGAAAAACTAACTGATTTTGGTTAAAAATTTGAATTCATATATTTAGTATGAATAAAACATTTTTCTTTATTACCAAAAGTGTTTTTCAAAAATATATAATATGTTTATATAATTAAGTAAACTTTGTAATACTTAATTAAACTTTCCTTTGATCTTATAATGCTTTAATCACTATGTTTATTCATACCTTAAGTGATTAGATGGTGAAGGTGATTATTAACTACTAAATACTTGTTTACGTCATTATCTTTGATTTAATGTGTTTTCGTTTTGTGATCATCAAAACATAGAGATATCGGAAGATATGAATAACGTTTTTAGTCGTTTATTTATATCAACAATCTCCCCCTTTTTTATGATTACAAAACCTAAACTCATTAAATCTAAAAATTAATTTTTAGACAAGTATTAAGTGAGTTTACATTCACTTCTCCCCTTTTTGTAGAATCAAAAAGGTTTAAGCCAATAAGTTAAAAACTCCCCCTTGATGTATGCTCCCCCTCGTTTGAGAGCACCAAGGGTTCGAGAAATGGGGTTCTTGCAAGAAAAATATTAGAAGCACAAGCATGGCACAAGCAAACACATATGGCATAGTACTAACTAATAATGAGCATGGCAAAAGAGAATTAGAAACATATATTAAATTGTTCATTAAATGAAAATGATTATGTCAACCCATAATCATTGTTACATAGGCTACAAAGATGAAATTCTAAGCTAAGTAGAATGTCCTAATGTGCCAACAAGAAGTGTCACCAAACTTTCTTGAATCCCAAAATGATTGAGGAGATTTATTTGAAAATGAAAAACATAAGCATGTAAAATGCTTGATGGTTTAGTGGAGGTAAACATTTGGTTTCATGGATGTTGTTGGGTTTGGAGATGTGGAGCTTGTAGGTGGTGAAGTTGAAGATAGGTTTGTTGATTGAGGGTTTTGATGTTGTTCAAGTGATGGTGTTTGTTGAGATCTAGTAAGAAGATACTCAATCCAAGTAAAGTGCTCATTCAATGCAATGGTTTGTTGTTGGAGGAAGATGCAACAAGGGCAATTGTTAACATGCTTCTCAAGTTGGTTTTTCTTATGTGGTGATGATGGTGAGCTTGATTGTGGTGGATCCAAATTGCGTTGAGCAAGATGTAATGCTAAAAGAGCACTAAGCTCATGTGCCTCTTTTAGCTCCTCAACGAACTTCAAGTGTTCGGAGGAAGGTGATGGTGGTGGAGCTTGATAGTTGTCTTGGGTGAAAGTTTGAACATGCAACATGGGAGAGGCATGTGAAGTTGTAGGATGTGGTGGTGGAACTCTTGGTGGTGGAGACATGATTGAGCTTGGGTAATCATGAAAGCATGATATGGGTGGAAGAGGTTCTTCATGGGATGATGGTGTTTTGGTTGAATGAGCAACATGTGAGGTGTTGATTGAGAGATTGGGATTGTTGTTTTGGGATTGAGCATGCTCATCAAATGAAGAAGCATTAATGAGAGCATGAGTGGATGATAGGTTGTGAGATGAATCAATGTTGTGGGTTTGAGGTTTAGTAGTTGGTTGACTAGGAACAACATCACTTGAGTTATGACAAGAATCAAGTTTCCTCCTCCAAACGGGTTTGACGGAGATCCTTGCGGTTCTTGAAATCTTAGGTTTTTGGTTGTTGGGAGATGACATGTTTGGGTGTGATGGCATTAATGATGGGGAGAGGGTATTTATAGTGAATGAGAAATTTGGTTTAGGAAAGTAAATTTTGAGGGATAGTATGGGACAAAATATGTTTGTGAATTTTGGGAAGTATAGGCTGAAATGGGTTAAAAAGTGATAAAGAAAACAGTATCCCCGACCATCAGATGGCCGGTCCCCTTAAACATTAAGGGGGCCGCCTTATATAATTAAGGGGGCCGCCCATCTGGTGATTCCTAGAATGTCAGAAATGGATTTTTGGCATAAAATTTTCAAAAAGGTTGTGTTTTTGGATTTGGATTCAAGTAAGTTTAACTTTTTGAGGCAATATAGGGCATACTATTCATGAATGTAGAGAGTGATATAGAAATAATAGAAACAAGCACCAAATTTCTAATAATCATGCAATCTATTTATTTAACAATTAAGATATGCAATTAAGGAGGCAATAAAGTAAATAGGCTAAATAAGCAACTATATGAAAATGATAACACTTAGCCTAGAGCAACCATGTTGATGATTGTTAACAAGTAACATATAGATGGATATGATTATATGGACTTCAAGACTTGTTACAACCAAGTTCCATATGGGCAAGTCATGATTCTCATGAAATGATTTGATTAAATTGTGAATGTTATTTCCAATAGAGGTGTATGACACATGTGAGAAGGTTAAATATGTTTTAAGCAAAACGTTTTTAGTTTTATTCAACAATGTTTTGAAGTAACTTCAAGTGTGTATTATAATATCCAAAAAAAAATTAATTTTGTTTTTGATTAAAATAATGGTTATAAAGAAGTTTTAATTAAGTAACGAAATACTTCATTTCAAAAAGAGAGGAGTATTAAACATAATGTTTTGATCATAATAATCAAGAAGTTGCAAATGAAGGATTTGAAATGGAAGCTTGTCATTCTTAAGAGAATCAATTAAGCCCATTGTCACATATAATCATCTTTAATGACACCTAACGATATTAAAGTGAAATGATAGATACTTATGATCTAAATGCAATGGGACAGAAAGAAGCAAGGTAAATAGTTCATGGATATAATATAGACATATGTATATATGTATACAAAGAACATCATAATATCAAGTAGCAAACAAATATCAATTATAATGCATCTATTGAAGCAACTAGTAAGATCATATAGCTTAAGTGGAAGGGTTCTACTATAGATCATAGAATATTTAAGAAAAGTGATACTAGACTAAACAACAGGAAGATTAATAATGCTAATATCATGTATGCATATATTAGTGTTAATAATCTAAAAGCATGGCAACATATTAGTTAAGTTTTATTCACACACTAATTAAAACATTCTAAAGTATAATATAACATTGACAAGTTTTAGAAAAGAAAAACTTATCTCAGGTCCAGCTTTTCAAAAATGATGGGCATGATGGTGAAAGAAGAAATTAAGGAGGCTTCATCATGAAAAAGTACCCGATACACCATGATACCAATACACCGAGAGTGAAGAACAAAATGCCGATACATGAATAAATCCACAACAACGTCATAGGCGAAACATTTGTAGAAAGTGAAACAATATGATAGAGACCAATATCCGTCAAAGGTAATAGAGCGAGATGAGTAGATCAACACGTAATAGGCTCTTCATTCATAAATTACCTAAACAAGATAAACAGCTTGGTACCCAGATTCTCATGGGTCCTAGTTGGTTAGATGACACCATCCATTGCATTTGAATGCACATGATATGGATGTCGTCGATAAGTACAAGAATTCATCAATAGTTTGTTTTAATTAACAAATAATGACTTTCTTGACTAGAATAAAAAGTAATGAATATTAATAGTATTGGTTCTAAATTTACTCACTAGATTTAACAAATTTTATTTGTTTTAATGCATTTGTTGAAGGATCATTTACGATAAATCCTAACCCGGTTTTATCAAAGAATGGCTTTTGAATGTTGAGAAGATATTTTAAGGATTTAGAGCTATTTTCGAATTTTGCCAATGTTTTTGCTTTTTCATTTTCCATTTTAATTTCATATTTGTAGTCTCGACATTTTTTACATACAAGATCGATTTCAATATTACTTTTAAGTCTAGACATTTTATCTTCTAAAATGATTTCTTTTTCAAAGTTGTTTTAAGCGGATGTTGAAAATTCGTTCTTAAAAATAATTTTTGAGTCAATGTTGCAAAAATGTTTGAAGTTGTTTTCCATTTTTAAAAATTCTAATATAAATTGATCATAACAAAAATGTTCAGTTTTGAATTGTACCTTCTTTGTAGTTGTACATTCCTCACATGCAATACGGTGATCAATTTTATTTTCCATGTCGCTCCATGTTTTGTTTGTAGTTTCACTTGGATCTAGGAACAAGTAGTTCTTGCCTTCAATACTTGTGTTCTCATTTGTTTGAATATTCTCATGAGCCGTATTATCATCGTCTTCTTTGCACTTGTTGCACCATGATTTATTCACGCTCTTTCTTTAGATTTGACTCATGTATTCTTCGTTGTATATACCTTCAATGATCACATTTGAACTAGTAGTACATGTATTTACATCAACTAAATATTTATTTACTAAATTTTCTAGATTAACTATTTCTTGTGCAATATCAAGTTTATTATCTTTGGTTTTACATTTCTCTTGGTGAATCTTTAAAAGACATTTCCAAATATCATTTGCCGTTTTACAACGAAATAATCTTTCATATTTAACTTTTGGTAGAGTTTTGAAAATAAGTAATTTGGCTTTAGTGTTTTTATCAATATTAGTTTGAGGATTATTATATTGATTTTCAAATTCTATTTTGGTTGGTTTAAGATCACCAATTGAATTGATATGCCAAAGATCAAGATCTATTGATTTCACATAGTTTTCAAATTTGTTTTTCCATTCAAGAAAATGATCATTTTCAAATAACGGTGGTTGTTGTACAAATTTCCCTTCTACATATTTTTCAAAATCCATTGATCGTTGCAAGTTTTAAAATACAATCTATTTTAAAAAACTTGCTAGACGTGGCTCTTGATACCAATTGTAGAAAACTAGAAGGGGGGGTTGAATAGTTTTGCGTCTTTTTCGTTTCAATAAGATTTTGCTTTCAAGTAATAAATGGTAGTTTGTAAAAACCCTTTGAAGCTAAAGTATAGATACAAGTTAATTCACATATGTCACATAAATACTTCTTATTTAAAGTGTTAAATAGAAATTATACTTTCATATATCTCACTTAAATATAAGTTTGTATTTATATATGTATATGTGTTTTAATGATTGTATATACTTTAATTTAATAATGTATAATTTATGTTTTGAATGGAACCTAGTTTGATCTTTATGTGAAATCAATATATGCACAACACACAAGCAATTGTAACTATGAATGATATGCAAGTAAGTTATAAATCAAAGAGTGAGAGATCGAAAGATCAAACCGAGAGACAAAGGATTTATAGTGGTTCGGCTACAAGGGCACCTTCCTTGCCCTACTCCACTCCCCGAGTCACCTACTCGAGAGTTTTCTTCACTAGTTCAAAAACCTCCTTTATGGCGGAGAAAACCTTACACACCAATTAGCACACCACAATGATATCACACCACAATCACAACTTCAACACAACTTCTTCACACCAATCTTCTTCACACCTAATTTCTACACACCAATCTTCTACACTTTAAATATCTTCACAACTTTCTACTTTGCTCCTAGCTTCTTCACAACTTAATACTTCCTAACTCTTTTTCTTTACGCCACTTGTTTCTTCACACCTTCACTACTAAGTCTTATCCACTACTTCAAGATATATACTACTTCACAACTTCTAGGCTTCAAGATCTTTTCAACTTTAAAGCTTCAACTTCTTTGTCTTCACAACTATCTCCACTTCAATATGCTATTACGACTTATATCTTCTAACACTAATCCTATCCACCTCCGCTTCTTCACTACTAGTACTACTTCACACCTTCAATGGATCTAGATCTAATATCTAAATCTATCTAACCAATGTATACACAATGTTCACAAAGAAATAAATGATATACAATATAAACTAAACAAACAACTTAGATAGCAAGATGATACTAAGTTGTAATACTTCTAGTAGAAGTATTCTTCTCTTTGCACTTGAGTGTTGAGGCTTGAATCACTTTGAAACAAAGATCAAAGTATATAAAATCAAAGGATTTTTGGAAGATGGAGAGGAATGTTTAGATCAGAAAGTTTTAGTGCAAAAAGGTGAGGAAAAAATCCAGGTTTAAGGTGGTATTTATAGGCAAAAGAATCTGACAGAGGAGCGTGGCCGGTCCCCTTAAACCATGGCCGGCCCCCTTAAAATTAAGGGGACCGCCCTTTATAATTAAAGGGGGCCGCCCAGCTGAAACGGCCAGATTCTTTGTCTTTTAGTGGGGAAAGTTTATTTGGTGAAAAACTAACTGATTTTGGTTAAAAATTTGAATTCATATATTTAGTATGAATAAAACATTTTTCTTTATTACCAAAAGTGTTTTTCAAAAATATATAATATGTTTATATAATTAAGTAAACTTTGTAGTACTTAATTAAACTTTCCTTTGATCTTATAATGCTTTAATCACTATGTTTATTCATACCTTAAGTGATTAGATGGTGAAGGTGATTATTAACTACTAAATACTTGTTTACGTCATTATCTTTGATTTAATGTGTTTTCGTTTTGTGATCATCAAAACATAGAGATATCGGAAGATATGAATAACGTTTTTAGTCATTTATTTATATCAACAAACTTCTTGACGAATGATCTACAAGGCACTAATCGTTAAAACCTTAATGATATTGTCGCAACACAACCTCCCCGGCAGCGGCGCCAAATTTTGATACGCTCAGATCAACCACTCGACTAATGGCGGTCAAAGTAGTCAAACCTCGCGTATTCTCTGAAGGTGTAGTGTTTCCCCAGGTCGTTAAGTCCCGACGAGGTGTGAATGGGCGATATCGTTTGAGGCTCGGAATTAAAGTGCTTGTAAGGATTGGGTATGAGAATTGGTGTGTGAATCAGAAACATAAAGAAACAAATTAAAAAAAAAAAAAAAACGTATAAGAAACTAAAAAACATATAAGAAACTAAAAAATGTAAAAGAAACTAAAAGAAACTAAAAAAAACAAGTGATTTAATTAGAAACCGTATAAATGCGCGAAAGAAAAAAGTGAATACTAAACAAGACTAGATCTATGGGCATAAAAAAATAATATCCTACGTACTAAATGACAAAAGAAGATTTTTAAGGAAAAGAAAATTTAATTATAAGATTAAAATTCTAATTACTACGATTTAAAAACTTGTTTACGCTAATTCAATTTTTAATAAATACTAAAACTACTTAAATAATTCTAAAACTTTTTAGACAAAACTACAGCTGAGTAATGATTATTAAAATCAATGGGTTCAATGTTTATGTTATAGTGATATTAACGATACTAGTAAATATCACAATAACTTTAAGCTAGCAAAACGGAAGACAAGCTTATAAGACCCTTAAGCTCCACACCTTAGGCTGCGAAAGATAAGAAAACAAAGGTAAATAAGAGCTTTGTTAGGGTTAGTATAATAATCATTACGCTAAAAATGACAATAAATAAACAGTAATATATATATATATATATATATATATATATATATATATATATATATATATATATATATATATATATATATATATATAAACCTAAATTACTAGGACTAGTATTAAAACTAGAATAGATCGGACTAGCATTAACACTAGAATAGATCGGACCAGTATTTAAACTACAGTAGATCGGACTAGGATTAAAGCTAGAATGGATCGGACTAGGATTAAAACTAGAATAACTACTAAACAAGAGTAATGAAAAATAAAAAGACAAACTAATCGTAGTAGAATAAGTCTTAGTCACCAAACTCTCTCGAGGAGATATGTTTACAAAAAGTAAACTAATTCGGGTATTAAGGTCGTAGATTTAAAAATATAAAGATTTTAAAACAAGCAAAATGAAAATTTAAATAACTAAAACAATATATATATATTTTTTACTAATAACAATACAATAAAAAAAACACAAGACTTTGTAAAAAGAAAGAGGTGAATAAGAGTGTGTGTGACCATATGTAAAACAATATTTTACAACTACACCATCATAAAAACTCTTTATTTCACATTCCTTTTTATAAAACAATAATTCAATGATTACAACTTAAAATAAAAACTTAAACATGAAATAAACTAGAGAAAACTAAAAAATGAAAAAAAAGAAGTTGTAAATGAGGTGTGGGAGGTGGGTTTTTATAAACCCATAAGTTACACATTGGACCCCTTTTAGAATTTTACACAAGCCCTAAATTATCTAGACTTTGCCAACTTTAGTCCTTTGCCAAACTTGGTGCCCAAGTGTTGGAAATAATACTGCATTTGCTGAGCTTGGGGATTGAAATTTCATCATTGGGCTGTGCGACTTGGGCTTCACGGGCTGCTGCTGCATTGCTGAGCTTGGGGATTGAAATTTCATCATTGGGCTGTGCGACTTGGGCTTCACGGGCTGCTGCTGCATTCGATTTCGTGGGGCCTGGAGCTTGTGAGTAACAAAGGCCCAGTCTGCTGCTGCTGTGATAAATTAAAAAGGAGGGGAGGAAGAGGGAATCGAACCCCCAACCTCTTGGCACCATATCAACGCCCCTCCCAACTGAGCTAGGGAGGGGATTGTGTTATATCTTGCATTCATTTCTTTTTATCCCTCATTTTTCAGACCCGAATTTTAATTAATAATAATCTTCGTTCAAGCTCCGTTTAGTATTTTATAACACCATCTTTTGTCATGTAATATACCGATAGACTCGTTTTTTCGTGCTCTTTCCAATGGTGTGCTCGGAAAATATTTTTGACTTCGTCTTAGCCTTGAAACATGTGAAAACGTCATTGAAACTCATCCGAAAATTACCGTTTTTGCCCCGTTTTCAATCTTTTTGTATATGAAACATATAAAACACAATTTTTGGGATATTTTTTGTATTTTGATGCCATTTTGAGTGTTTTTAAATGTTTTGCAGCTCAGATTTGACCAAAAATAATGAGTGTTTGAGCACTCATCAAAGCTTCTTCATAAGAAGAAGGTTTAAAAGACTTATTCAGATTAGCAACAAAACAACAATTATCAGTACTTAACCTAGTATGATTAGCATACTTGTTTAGACCATACTTAAGTTTAGAATCAAGAACATAATCATTCGATTTAGTAGGCAACTTAGAAGATCTACTAGACCTCCTACAACTAGTAGTTCCTTCCTCAGTTTGATTTTGAAAAACATTTTGAAAACTAGGCAGATCTGTTTCTGGAATAGCATTTCCCTCAGAATTAATATTCTCATCTAAAGGAGTTGCAGAACTAGAATCAACTAGTTGCTATGGAGCACCAGGGTCAAGTATCTGTTCTAAATGATCATCCTAAACATCATCCACAACCCTACCAGATTGATCTAGATTACCTTCTCTACCAACAGATGCTACATCATCTCTTAAATTATTTAAATTTTCATCATTGGGAGAGGGACTAGGAGTTCTGGTTTTTGACTCAAAATTATCAAAGAAATTTAAAGTGTTAACTTCTAGGTGAGAGTCTGAAAGATCATGTTGTTTCATTTTATAAGGAAAAATAGTCTCATAAAATTTGACATCTCTAGAATATAAAATAGATCTATTTTCTAAATTTAACAATTTATAAGCCTTTTTTCCACTAGCATAACCAAGTAAAACACACTTTTTAGATCTTTCAGAAAACTTATCAGACTCTTTTAAAACAGTAGCATAACACAGACACCCAAAACTCCTAAGATGTGCCAAATTAGGTTCTCTACCATATACCAAAGAAAAAGGAGATTTACCATTTAAAAAAGAGGAAGGCAACCTGTTAATCAAATAAGTAGCAGTTAAGATACAATCAGGCCAAAAAAACAAGAGGAATCCCCCCTAAAACATAAGGCTTCTAGCAACATTAAGCAGATGCCTATGTTTCCTTTCAGCAATCCCATTCTATTGGGGAGTATATGCAACACTAGTTTGATGTATAACACCCATAGAGTCAAAAAAATTCACCCATTTTACTATTAACAAACTCAATACCATTTTCAGATCTGACAATTTTAACTTTCTTATTAAATAGAGTTAAAACCATTTTAAAGAAACTTTGAAACATTTCAAAAACTTCATGTTTTCATTTTAACATATACACCCAAACAGATCTGCTAAAGTCATCAACCACAGTTAAGAAGTATCCAAATCCTTCCCTGCTAACCATTTTATATAGTCCCCATACATCTAATGAGGTCACCAAAAATAGAAGTTTTATGTTCACTAAGTGGAAAGGGATCCCTTGTCTGTTTAGCTTTATGGCAAACATCACAAGGTGCCCCATGATCAATATTAGTCAATCTTAAAGAGCCTTTTAAAAGTTTTAAAACTTGATTAGCAGGATGTCCCAACCTATTATGCCAACTAACCAAACAAACAAACAAACTAATACAAGCAAAACAACTAATGCTCTGATCCAAGTTAAAATGGCACAGAACAATATCTATAATCACCCAACCAACTACCCCTTGGTGATATTCTTTATTTATAACAATAAACACTTGAAGGCTTGTCCTTAACACGGATGCAAACTAGTATAATACAAGAGAGAAAACTGTTGTCCCTCTAATAGGTGCAACAAATACAATACAACTCACACACTAATGAAACTAAACCAAACTTAATAAGATCAAGATGATCTATGAATCAGATGAACTACACTAAACAACTAAACTAGAGCACTATCAGATTGCATAAACTTGAGGGAATGAGTTATCTTGAAACCCTAGCAGATATGAGATCTTATATAGGCTCCAATGTTACAACTTCAACCCTGCACAAATAGAACTTACAAATATTGCTCAAGGTTAGTGTTAGTAAAATAAAGAGTAAAAAAGTTACCAAATAAACCCTGAAGGTTCAACAGTTTGTCAACTTAGATATAATACTTTCAACAGAACCTAAAGAGGTTTCGTTTGATCCAATATTCAAGAACAAAGCAATTGTGTTTTGTGTTCTTATTCATAGACAATCACTACCATTCTAGAATTCTTATGCGTGTAGTGCGAGCAGCCGTAGAGAGTTCATACTTTTGAACTTGGTAGTTTCGCATATTAGTTTAACACATACGCGTGTAATAAAGATTCGTTGTTCGTTTGCATATTTGCTAAAAGGTACACGATTCTTTATGTTATATTAATTATTTTATACTATACATGATCTTGCCATCCTTTGCGTTACTTGTGCTTTAAATGTTTATATTATGTTTATAATATGCTTAAACTCCAACAGATATGCCACATCTCCAAGAAGGAATACACCGTATCACCTCTACAACTCAATACGTTGTAACCACTTTCATGGATACGTCGTATTGAAACACCAGATACCGAAACCACTGCAGGATTTTTGCAGAAAGCTCATACACTCAAACTCAACCATTGGCACTATAACCTTTACTCAAAACATCTATTTTTCATGCCAAATCTGTAACAAACGATACTCTAACATATTAAACAGCAAGTGACATGTTTGACCCCAAAATAGGTAGATTTATACAATAATCCAAACACTCCTTTAAACCAAAACATAAATACTTTTTAACTGTAATCATTACTATAAATCTAATATTTGACACACTTAACTTTGACAATCGCATAGCAAAGACTTTTGATGAGGCAAAAAATGAACCGTTTTTAAGGGGTCATTTAAGCCCGGATTCGAGATTATTTGATCAAATATTGCCCTAAATCGTTCCTTTTGTCATTTTAGGTACTTTTGGAGAGAAATCTGGAAAAGGAAGCATTTTGAACATTTTTGGAGCATAAAAGTGATGAAAACGGCAAAGTCTTAATTTTCCTTGCTGGGAACAGTACCTAACGGAAACCCTAAACGACTCTCAAGGTGGCGACTAAGGCGATTTTCTAAAACCCTCTACACTAATCGATCCTTTACAATCTGTCTATTCTCTTCAGTTTTTTGCACGTTTCTGATTCTTTGGATTCGTGTTTGATTCTCAAGATCTAGCAGACTTCTGATTTTCGTTTCTAGGGTTTGTTAATCGATTTATTCCAACCGACCTAGGGATACTCTTTGATTTCTTTATTCTAAGTCGGTTGATTAATTCGATCAGGTCCTGTTCTTATTGTCTTATCACATAACTTGATCGAATTCATGGAGGGTGGTTAGTTTTTTGGGCGTTTGAACTCAAAACCCTAAGCGATTAGGGTTTTTATTCTTTGATCCTGTTTGCATGCGTGCTAGTGGTTATTAGGGTTTCTGTTTGTGGGTTGTTGAGAGATGATTAATAAAGGTTTTTTGAATCACAAGAGCAAGAACACATCGGATGGTTCTTCTAGCTTGATGGGTGCTACCGTTAAGGGTAGTGATGTTGTTGGGGATTCGATTTCTGCACATGATGAAGGTAATTCTCAAAGAGGTTCGATTGAGGTGGGAAACGTTGGTTTAGGTGATGATGTCTCATCACTCCTACGTAATCAAGAAGTGGAGCCGATTCCACTTACGAAAGCTACACCACATGGTGATGATTTGGAGCAGGTTACAAGTGCTGTCACTGTAAAGCACTTGCTCTCTACTGCACATAAGAATTTTGATGAAGCCATGACTAATATTCAACGTGATATTGTTGCTAATAAGGCTTCCTCTTCAAGTGGTATTGGGCATAATTCTAATTCGAATGCTTCTGGTCCTAATGCTTCTATGGATGATACTACTGGTGGAGTGAAGTCGGTTTCTTACGCGGGTGCTACTTCTAATGAACCTCATAAACATATGTCTAATTTTCGGAGGTTGGAATGTAGCAAAAAAAAGGATGATGTTGACCTTTCAGTTCCACTGAAAGTAGTGGAAGAGGTAAACACGAGGTTTGAGAATACTCTCTATGGTTATTTCCTTGGTCAGCGCCTTGCTTTTCCTGTTGTTGATTACTATGTCCGCAATGCATGGGCTAAGTTTGGTGTGCAAAAGGTAATGATGAATGCAAAGGGGTTCTTCTTCTTTAAGTTCAATTCGAAGAAAGGTGTTGATGATGTGCTTGAAAACGGTCCTTGGTTGATCAGGAATGTTCCTATTATTCTTAAACCATGGACTTTGAACACTAACCTTCTTAAAGAGGATTTGACTAACATCCCTGTCTGGGTTAAATTCCATGATGTCCCCCTTGCAATGTTTTCTGATGATGGCCTCAGTCTTCTAGCCACACTAATTGGTACGCCCAAAAGGTTAGATGCTTTTACAAGCAATATGTGCAAGGAATTGTGGGGCCGTAGTAGTTTTGCTAGATGCATGATAGAAGTGAAGTCGGATGAGGTGCTGCGAGACAGCCTCACTGTTGAGATACCGTTACTTGACGGTTCCGGTTCGACTATTGAGAAGATAAGGGTTGAATATGAGTGGAAACCACCTCGTTGTGACAAGTGTAAGATTTTTGGTCATACTCTGACTGACTGCCCTAAGGTTGTTATACCTCCTGTTCAGCCTACTAAGCCTGTTGATGATAGTTTCAAGACTGTCAATAACAGGAAGAAAGCCAAACAAGGTGGTTCTACAATTCTGGGGAAAGGAGGGTTTACTAAACCTGTTGTGGGTAAGAAGTTTCAGTATCAACCCAAACAGACTCCTCCTGAACCCAAGAATGTTGGTGGCAATAAGAAGAAGACTCCTGATGTGGCTTGCTCTAGTGGTACAACGATCTCTACATCTAACCAGTTTGATGCTCTTAATATGGATGATACGGATTCATTTGGTATTCCTACTGATGTCACCAATATGGATGTGGATGCTGGCTGTACTATGGAAGTTAATGTGGATGCGTTGGTTAAGACTGGTACTACATCACAAGAACCCCTTGTGAGTGATTTAATGGGAACTAAGGAAGGTGGTTCTACTCCTGTAGTTGAGAAAATTAGTAAGCTTGAAAAGCTACTTATCGATGGGAAAGCTACCCTCTTGGATGATAAAGGTGTTCCTATTCCGTCTGCATCTGCCAATAAGAGGGCTAATCCATTCTCTAAGGTGGGTGATATTGTGGTTACTGATAGTGATGATGAGGAGGTTCTTAACACGTTCGACGAATCAGCAAATCTTTTTGGTGGAGGTCATGAGCGTGAAGATGAGTTGTATGACTATGATGATTACTCGAGGCAAGTTTCTGATCCTCCAGGGGAATTGGATGCTCTTAACGCCATTTATGGCTTTAATCTCCAAGGTCGTAGGAAGTAGGTTATATTTTTGTCCGAGTCTTTTAATGGTTTGTTTTCTTGTCTAGAAAATTGGAAGTATCTTGTTATGTAAGCATTTTGCTTATGTAACGGGCTGAGATATGAGATTCACTCATATCCGTTGTACTTAAATGTTTTTTGGAGTAATATATTTACCGGGTTGTTGACCTTTTACCCAAAAAAAAGAACAGTACCTAACGGCGTCAAGAGTCTCCAAGTGACGGCGTCAAGAGTAACAAAAGAGGTGGAAGTGGAAGATACACGTGATGGTCCAGAGTGTTTTGTGCATTGGAGATGACGGCGTCACCTAGGCCGTCATGGTCCATTTGCTAGTGACGGCCCAGAGTAAGTTTACACATGACGGCGTCAGGACTAACCTGATGACGTCAGATGATTTAAAGTGACGAAGTCAGGAAGAAGGCTTACACGAGAAGAAACCTTAGTGAAACCGTCACAGGATGATCGAGACTATCAAAACTTGCGCACGGAGTAACTGATATTGTTTTGGTCATAACTTTTGCATACGAACTCGGATTTAGGTGATTCAAAAGCCCATGCGAAGAGGACGAAGAGATCTACAATTTGGTGAAGAAAAGTTGGTCTTGACGCCATCAAGATTGGTCTGACGCCGTCAGATCGGGCCGACAGAAAATCTGCCTATAAATATAACCTTATTACTTCACATTTGTAAGCCCTAAACCCTAAGGTCGATTCCTGGGTTTAGGTAGGTGTTTTTCCAGCAACTTAGATGGTTTCAATCACTCCATAAACATCTTATATTGGTTTGTTGATTCTATCGTAATTATGTTTTCCATTATCATTGTTCATTGCTCTTCTTTGATGATGTTTTGCTAATTCACCTTGTGTCTACTTATGCTTATGTGAAACTTGTCTCTAATTGATTAGATCTTATTGATTCCTTGTTGATGTTTGTGTCTATCTTCATCAATTAAGGCGTGACACTTCAATAGGTCTAGTTGATTTAGCTTATAATTCTTGTTTCCTATTGTCTCTTGTTTAATTGAATGATATCGATGTTAGGCTTAAGAAAACTGGCAGACTTCCAATTGGTAACTTGCTTTAACGTCTTAAGAAACATGATCGGAGGTGTACTACGATTATATGGTTGTATTTAATGCATAAGTGAAATCTAATGATCCCATGTTAGGAGCTTTTAACGGCTCGACATAGGAGTGAAGTAGGAGCTTATAGAGTTATGGAAGATCGTACACGGCCCTACTACTAGTATTATGGAATACAACCCGTCAATTAAAACAAGGTGTGACAATTCAATAGGTAAATTGTAGAACCCTAGTTTATTTTCTTACACATTAGTTTAAGTAGTAGCTTTTGGGTTAGTTGATTAACAACTAATTCCGCCCCTTCTTCCAAAACCCGAGATTTTTACTTGCTTTTCATAAAATATAAAAAAACAAAAAGAATCATCCTTCACCTTTAGACCTAGTTAGATTAATTTCAATCCTAACGACACTATTCATGAGTTGAATGATCAATCCCCCGGTACTTGTCACTATACTATACTACAACGATCAGGTACACTGCCTGGTGGGGGTTGTAAGCTTCTTGTGATCCCTTGAGAGGTAAAGCCTGGTGCGATTCCCACGTATCATGTTTTTGGCGCCGCAGCCCGGGGAATAGTTATTGTTTAGGTTGAATTTTATTTTTATTAGGTCTACTCATTAGATTCCTATCAAATGAGATTTTTTTTCTTTTTATTTTATAGCTTTCTCGTAGTCTATCTTTTCTTTGTGACTTTGTTTGTAATTTGATTCAAATGGACTTTTCACTTAGACTTCTAAGATTGCAAGATAAGGTTGAGTGGCTAGAACACCAAGAAGTTCAAAATACCTCATTTAAAGACACCTATGAATCATATGAGCCTTCACCTAGGATAGATTCTTATGAACAACCTCCATGTTTAAGATCTCGTTTTAGTGAGGCCAATAGGAAATGCGACCTAGTTTGCCAAGGAATTATGGAGAGAGCCGTTGCAACAAATCATAAGTTGGATGAAGCACTAGGTTTGCTATTATCAATACCTAAGAAAACAATTGAGGAGGATTTAGCCGAGCATGACCACATTGATCAAAAAGTCCTAGGTTTTATGACCAATGACTTTGAATCTCAAGGAACACATGACGAATCCCTTAGGCAAATTGAATATAAGATTATTGAGGATGATCCGTATGATTCGGACATAGAAGTTGAGATGCCTAGAGAAGCACGTGAGATACTTAGGAGAATGCTTAGGATAGATTCTACCAAAACACATGATGAGGATATAGGTGATCTTGACACATGGAATGATGAGGTCAATAACATAAACCCACAAAATACTGAACCATCATTTGAGGTACACACACCGCCCATGACTTGCCCGGAAGAAGTAGAAGAAACTTTAGGAATCCCGATGGAGGTAGAACCCTTGGACCAAACACCACTTGAGGATATAGGTTTGAATACTTGTAGTGATAACCTTACTCCTAGTTCTAGGGAATTTCCTAGTGTTGATGAACCGGAACCTCAATCTTTACACACCTTTCCATCCTTAGATATATTTCTAGGAGACAAAAGAGGAACCGATCCACCCATCAACCAATATTATCCGGGTAGTTTTAGGATGAAGGAAGCCATTCACTCACCCCCTTCACCTCACGTGGCATATTTCCTCCCTAAGGGTGTGTATCGCTACTTCCACCCGCACTTAATCCAAAGTGTAGGGAAAACCTTTCCTATTTCCGTTAAATAAGGGTAGAGTCAGGCTCGTGACTCAAACAAAAAGAAGCGCTTCTTGGGAGGCAACCCATGTTTTGTGTGATTTTTATTTGTTTGATTGTTATTTGCTTATGTATGCATGCTTTATTTTTATTGTTGATAGATTATGTTTCAAAATAAAATTGTGAAAATGTTTTATTTTGTTGTTTAACTTAGTCTTAACTTCATATAAAGGTATTTTGCAAAAAGCTAAGTGTAAGGTGAAACCCCAAATTTGTTTTTAAGAACGAAATTGATCTTGATTCGCCACAATAATAAATGAACATGTGTATTAGTATTTGTTAGAGTCAAATGCTTGTATCGAGTCATAATGATGTTTTGCAAGATTTTCCAGGAAGTAGGACATAAGTTTTTCCAGAAATTTTTAGAAAACTTAACGTAAAGATTTCTGCAGGTCACTTCTGACGGCGTCAAGAATTAATTCCTGATGGCGCCATGTGTAAAATTCTGGAAGTTTTGCGAGTTTTGTTTTTCTAACGGAGTCTTAAAGTTTTTGTTGATTCTTTAGTTTTATAAACTCCAGGAAATCTGCAAACATTCATTCCACAAGCATTATATCTTTAATTGTTTTGTTTTTATTCCTAAGTCTAGAATTACATCTAGTTGTGAGTTTTCTTTGTTCGGATTGATGCTTTGGGTTTTTGTGATTGTTTTCTCAGGTTTAACAGGTTATATATGACAAGAAGATGATTTATTTTTCTGGAAGGGAAGCTTTGAATGTTCATTTTCTTGGAGGAAGATCTAACCTTTTTGACACACTATCCACACCGAACGGATCAGGGGAGTATTTGTTTTCATTCTTTTACCTGCTTTACTTTTACATTCTTTAATTGAACATTGGGGACAATGTTCATCCTAAGTGTAAGGGGAGGGTAAATGATGATACCTTATAAGATACTATTGCACTTGAGTTTGTTTGTTTGATGGTAGGTGTGTAATAAAACTAAGAGAAATACTTGTTAGTGTAATTGTAGCGCCAAATTTAAAATTTTTTACAACATTTAGGAGTGAAACTTTTGCCTTAGCAAGCATCTCATGGATAGGAGTTGTATGACTAGCACAAAACCGTACCATTCAGAAAAATTTTCCACCCAAATATGTGAGGTTCGCCTTTAGATTTGATAGGAAAAGCATTCATTATTAGTGCTTATGAGTGTACCGGTAGCATTTAGATTCTAGAACTTGCGTTAGTGATGCATCCCGAGACCGCTAGTGAGACTACATTCGTGTAGTAGAATTTACTACATGATAAGAGGCATTAGGATCACCCTTGTGTTTAAACCCGTATCATAATTACTTGACCATTTAAGTCATATTACTTGGCTAGTCACGAAACACCTAGTGCACCCCTCCGAGCCTATCTTTTCGTTTCTAACTTTAAGCATTTTACTTAAAGGAAGAATTTGTTACAACCTACCCAAATGTGCAACCAAATCACCTTAGCCTTCCGTGTATGCACTCATCTTTAGTGCATTATTGTTACATGTTTAAACCCTTAGTTAATTGTGTAATTGATTACATGGTTGCTAAGTCGAGTCATATCTTGTACATATTGTTTTGGGACAATTGGGACTCATGGGTAAAGTACTTGTGTTTTGGAGTAATGAGAAAGAACATCATATATTACCCCCATATGTGCGTTAATATTAAGAAGTACTCCAAGTGTTTTGATTATCTTGATTCGAGTCATTAGATTTGTTTAATGTAAAGTATGTAAAAATTCAAGTGTAAGGGGAATGTTCATTCCCTATGATGTATTACTTTGGATGGTAGGGTAAGAGTGTATGTGAAAAAAATAAAAATAAATAAATAAATAAATAAATCGAAAAAATCAAGAAAAAGAAAAAAAATATATAGAAAAAAAGAGAAAAACATACAGACTACCATCCCTTTTCATTCTATGTTTGTTTTATGTTTTGTTATTTTTGATTTACTAGCATAAGTCGAGTCGAGTCTTGGCTTAGCAACGCCATATTGTACATGTAATTAACCAAGATGATTAACTCGCCACCAGTAAATATTGCCTATATCCAACAAAACCGTGTATTCCATATCCCTACACCTAACGTTATAACCCTTTAAAAGACCTCTTTGATAGTTTATCCTAGGTGCTTACGCCAAGTGGTGGAGGTTTGATCCTTTCCTAAGCCTATGGTAATCTATTTTGTTATGACAGGTAGTGAGAGATGTTTTCCATTTCCATAATGTGATATATACTTTATTACACCCGAGAGATGTGAGTATCTAAACAGTATTTGTGAGGTGCTAGTTTATGACCTCCGTGCTTGTCTTTGGTCTTTAGTGGAACGATTATTTGTTGTAATTACTTTTATATTAGTGTTAAATGACTCCTAACTTGTATTTTGATTAGAATAAAAGCGCATTTGCTTGAGGACAAGCAAATCTCAAGTGTAAGGGTATTTGATAAGGCGAAAAATGAACCGTTTTTAAGGGGTCATTTAAGCCCGGATTCGAGATTATTTGATCAAATATTGCCCTAAATCGTTCCTTTTGTCATTTTAGGTACTTTTGAAGAGAAATCTGGAAAAGGAAGCATTTTGGATGTTTTTGGAGCATAAAACTTAATTTTCCTTGCTAGGAACAGTACCTAACGGCGTCAAGAGTCTCCAAGTGACGGCGTCAAGAGTAACAAAAGAGGTGGAAGTGGAAGATACACGTGACGGTCCAGAGTGTTTTGTGCATTGGAGATGACGGCGTCACCTAGGCCTTCATGGTCCATTTGTTAGTGACGGCCCAGAGTAAGTTTACACATGACGGCGTCAGGACTAACCTGACGACGTCAGATGATTTAAAGTGACGACGTCAGGAAGAAGGCTTACACGAGAAGAAACCTTAGTGAAACCGTCACAGGATGATCGAGACTATCAAAACTTGCGCGCGGAGTAACTGATATTTTTTTGGTCATAACTTTTGCATACGAACTCGGATTTAGGTGATTCAAAAGCCCACGCGAAGAGGACGAAGAGATCTACAATTTGGTGAAGAAAAGTTGGTCTTGACTCCGTCAAGATTGGTCTGACGCCGTCAGATCGGGCCGACAGAAAATCTGCCTATAAATATAACCTTATTACTTCACTTTTTGTAAGCCCTAAACCCTAAGGTCGATTCCTGGGTTTAGGTAGGTGTTTTTCCAGCAACTTATACGGTTTCAATCACTCCATAAACATCTTATATTGGTTTGTTGATTCTATCTTAATTATGTTTTCCATTATCATTGTTGATTGCTCTTCTTTGATGATATTTTGCTAATTCACCTTGTGTCTACTTATGCTTATGTGAAACTTGTATATAATTGATTAGATCTTATTGATTCCTTGTTGATGTTTGTGTCTATCTTCATCAATTAAGGTGTGACACTTCAATAGGTCTAGTTGATTTAGCTTATAATTCTTGTTTCCTATTGTCTCTTGTTTAATTGAATGATATCGATGTTAGGCTTAAGAAAACTGGCAGACTTCCAATTGGTAACTTGCTTGAAAGTCTTAAGAAACATGATCAGAGGTGTACTACGATTATATGGTTGTATTTAATGCATAAGTGAATTCTAATGATCCCATGTTAGGAGCTTTTAACGGCTCGACATAGGAGTGAAGTAGGAGCTTATAGAGTTAGGGAAGATCGTACACGGCCCTACGACTAGTATTAAGGAATACAACCCGTCAATTAAAACAAGGTGTGACAATTCAATAGGTAGAATTGGATAGCTAGCAAGGAGTAACATATCATGGGTAGACATGCTTCACTTACCTTGTAGAACCCTAGTTTATTTTCCTACACATTAGTTTAAGTAGTAGCTTTTGGGTTAGTTGATTAACAACTAATTCCGCCCCTTCTTCCAAAACCGGAGATTTTTACTTGCTTTTCATAAAATATAAAAACACAAAAAGAATCATCCTTCACCTTTAGACCTAGTTAGATTAATTTCAATCCTAACGACACTATTCCTGAGTTGAACGATCAATCCCCCGGTACTTGTCACTATACTATACTACAACGATCAGGTACACTGCCTGGTGGGGGTTGTAAGCTTCTCGAGATCCCTTGAGAGGTAAAGCCTGGTGTGATTCCCACGTATCAACTTTGACGTTCCACAACGACATAATAACCATTTAAAGATTCTTGGGGGTTCAACCTCGATTCGAGCTCAGTGTCTATGACTAAGCTCTTAAATACATTACAACCTTTCAATGATCCGCAGTTACATTATTTGTGAGAACCTACAAAACATGGTTAACTATAACGATAAGCGAAAACGCTTAGTAAGTAACCAAGTTAACACATGAATAATACGTCAATCCACATATTTGCAATATGAACACTTAATACCAAACTTAACACATAATACATCCAATCTCGTAACCATAACACATAATACCATCCAATCTCGTAACCATGCGCGATCAACATAATCTATAACATATAATTATGACAAAACATACCTTAGTAATTCCATAATCATGAACTAACACTCGAGTAATCTCACTAGTAAAGTCTCCTATTAAACCGTACTTACTAATCCAAGACTTTAATCCTACAACCTCATTCATAATCATATAGTATGAGAACATTCATATTAAGCACATATTAACCATAGTTACTTACCTTAGCATCCGTGCTAAGTTACCAATCATAATTTCACCATCAACATCATCATTCTCCAAACTTTGCAATCTAGGTCAAAATTATCATAAGCATAAACACTTAATACACATAATCAAATTACTATAACAATAGTTGATAGAACGGTAGATCACCTCTTAACACTTCAATTCATCATATAATCATATGTTGATCATATGATGATTAATCCCATAAAATTATTAACTTAAAACCATAAAAACCTATCTTATAATTTACTATAACTCTTTAATTAGCCTTAAAACACCTTTTACCTATTATCTCCGAAATAGGGTTCATGAACCCTAATTTCTAATTAACAGAATAAACACTAATTAGTGGTTAGTTACTTGTGGCAATTATTGCTTGGGACCAAAACAACGAAATGTAACCTTTAACTCATCACAAAATCACCTTAAGCTCATCCTTTTTCTTCTCTTTTCTTCCTTAGCTTCGCACCACAGGATACACACACTTCTACCAGAAGTGTGTAGAAAAGAGATTATATAAGTATAATTGATGACTCATCAAAAAGGGCAATTTATTCATTCTGCTAATTTTAAGCTGGTACGTCGTATCCATGATAACCCACCATACACCGTATTCACTCTCCCTGGATATGACGTATCTCGCATCCATGTCCATACCTATACGCCATATTCATATATCGGATATGCCGTATCCAGGCTATAACAAACATGCACTTATTTCTGCACTTATACAAATTACCCAATATTCTTAGTCAGACATATTTAGACCCGGTCAATTTCATCTAGGGTCATACCCATTTGAAAACGGGTTTCGGGGTGTAACATACTAATTGTGCCTAATTGGTTAACCAAGAAACCGATCAACTGAATGTTAGTGTTTTTAGTTACCGTTCAAGTTCAAGAAACTAGTGAACTGAAATTACCGATTAACCGATTTCTTTAGATAACATTTTACGAACACTTAAAAGAATTTACTTTTGAAAAACCATTGTTTCAAAACCTGGGCTGACTTGACTAGTTTTACTTGTTAAATCATGAACTTTTTTATTTACATAAATCCAGAAAAAAAAAATGGTTAAATCGATTTAATTACAAAATCTATTAAAAAACTGGTTATATAAATTGGCTTTTGCTACAAAAAAATGAATAACTGGTGGTACATATAATCGGTTACGAGAGATTAATTTGTTAGTTATTATTGAAGATACAAGCAGTTAATTAGTATCTAAATACCTTAAGCACAACTCTTATGGCTACATTCAACAATTTAAAAAAAAATAGAAAGAAAAGGCAAAAGAATATTCGACCTTGACCAAACAACAACTCTCCAAACTAACTAAAATTGAAATTGAATTTTGACTTTCATTTCATTTGGTAAATTGTTTGAGTAAACTATTTTAAAGAAATAATTAAGATGACTAAAGATATGCCTAAGGGTGCGTTTGGTACCCATTCCTGGAAATCATCTATCACTATAAAAGTGACAGTTGGTGTATGTTTAGGGTGTCTGGGCCCACAACTATGACTATGAAAGTCAATTATTTTCCATACTCCATATATGGCTAGAGAGTAGGGAATAAAACTTTCATAGTTGAGTACTATCAAACTCATACCCATTGTCATTCCTCCCAGCATACCAAACGCACCCTAAATGTATGACAATAATTGATTAGTTAATGAAAAAGTAGATCCTTGCAATCAACCACTTTTAACCGTTGATGTTATATTAGTGTCGCATCAACTTTATTTTTAAAATACTCCATAATTATTTACTAGATTTAGCACTTTAGCATACTACAATTTAAAATTGAAACTTCTAGTAGTTCTTAGTTTTTTAAAAAAAAGTGTTACTGTTCATCTTAGAGTTTTTTTTTTTTTTTTTTTTTTTTTTTTTTTTTGTTCCTACTTATAACTTGCGTATATCTTGAGTAACAATTTTCGTCAATTGGTTAATCGAAACCTATTCAATAAATGTTGGTTAGCTGGTGTTTCAGGTTTAAGTAATTATTGAATCGACATTACCGATTCACTGAATATAAACACACTTAAAAAGGTGTTGCTTCTAAAAAACCAATGTTCTAACATGAGGTTAACCTCACCAATTTCAACTTGGTATACCGTGAACCTACTTGGTTACATGAATTCGTTATTGAGAAAAAACTTGTTAGACTGATTGAACCAAGAACCAAGTTCTCTGCATGCAGGTTTATAAAATGGGTTTTGCTAAACTTACGCTATGTTCAAGAAAATAAGACCACATGCGTTGTATATATAAAATTGGTTTGAGAGAGAGGTTAAATGCAAGATATGAAATGTTATTATAAAAGGTACGCACAACTAATGCGGTGTGAATACTTTAAACTATGGCTGAGCACGGTCGGAAAAATGGACCAGACCGAACAAAATCGGATTGGACTGAAAACCTATTTGACGTAAAATACCGGACCGAGGACCGGACTGAAATGCCTGGTCCATATGTGGGTCGGTCTGGTCCAGTCCAACAAATAATAATGTCTGGTTGTCCGTAAGACTAAACCAAGACCGGACCAACCACGATAATCGAAAATGATTAAAAGGATGGACCAAGTACCAGACCAAAATACTTATTGTCTGATTCGATCGGTTGAGTTCGGTTCGGCCCGGTCCATAATCTAATGCTTGACCCTACTTTAAACGGTAGCCATTTTGTTTTATGTATAAAAAATTGGGAAAATAAAAACACATGCATAATTGGTTGTATATTAAATTTGTTGAGAGATGTTAAATGCCATATATGTGAAAGGTTATTATAAAGGGTTTTTCTAACTTGTGCCCCCAGGGCACAAGTTAAGCACACAAAAAGTACTGATGGACCCGCAAAAAGTACACAAAAAAATTTATTTTTTACTTAAAAAGTGACAGGGACCCACAGAAAAATACACAGGGATCCGCAAAAGGTACACATTTTTGTGTGCTTAACTTGTGCCCCCAGGGCACAAGTTAGAAAAACCCTATTATAAAAAGTATAAGGTACACACAACTAATGTTGTGTGAATACTTTAGACTATGGCTGAGCACAGTTAAAAAACCGGACTAAATTGGACCGAGAACCACATTGAATGTTCGGTTCGGTCCGGTCCAGTCTGGTCCAACAAAGTATAATCTCCAGTTGTTTGTAAGACCAAACCGGACCGATGGCCGAAAATGATAAAAATGATGGACTAAGTACCAAACCAAAATACATACGGTCTAGTCTAGTCAGTCCGGCTTTTCGGTTCGATCCTGTCCACGGTCTATACCGCTCCGCCCTACTTAAACTGTATTGATATTATGTATAAAAAAATGAGTAATACTATAACCACAAAAGATTTAAAAAAGAATAGAGTAAATTACACCGTTAGTGCCTATAAAAGTGCCAGATTTCATCGGACAAAAGTACCCTCATGTGATTTGCACGTGAGGACTGAGATAACGAGAAGAGCTAACGATCGTTAGAAAATTGGACCACCAAGATTTTACTTTCTCAAAACACTAGACTAACGACGCAAGATTTTACGTTTTTGGATGTCGTATGAAATCTGACACTTTTACAGTAACGGTGCAATTTACTCAAAAAATAATTTTGACTTTCATTTCATTTGGTAAATTGTTTGAGTAAATTATTTTAAAGAAATAATTAAGATGACTAAAGATATGCCTAAGGGTGCGTTTGGTACCCATTCCTGGAAATCAACTATCACTATAAAAGTGACAGTTGGTGTATGTTTAGGGTGTCTGGGCCCACAACTATGACTATGAAAGTCAATTATTTTTCATACTCCATATATGGCTAGAGAGTAGGGAATAGAACTTTAATAGTTGAGTACTATCAAACTCATACCCATTGTCATTCCTCCCAGCATACCAAACGCACCCTAAATGTATGACAATAATTGATTGGTTAATGAAAAAGTAGATCCTTGCAATCAACCACTTTTAACCGTTGATGTTATATTAGTGTCGCATCAACTTTATTTTTAAAATACTCCATAATTATTTACTAGATTTAGCACTTTAGCATACTACAATTTAAAATTGAAACTTCTAGTAGTTCTTAGTTTAAAAAAGAAAGTGTTACTGTTCATCTTAGAGTTTTTTTTTTTTTTTTTTTTTTTTTTTTTTTTTTTTTTTTCCTACTTATAACTTGCGTATATCTTGAGTAACAATTTTCGTCAATTGGTTAATCGAAACCTATTCAATAAATGTTGGTTAGCTGGTGTTTCAGGTTTAAGTAATTATTGAATCGACATTACCGATTCACTGAATATAAACACACCTAAAAAGGTGTTGCTTCTAAAAAACCAATGTTCTAACATGAGGGTTAACCTCACCAATTTCAACTTGGTAAACCGTGAACCTATTTGGTTACATGAATTCGTTTTTGAGAAAAAACTTGTTAGACTGATTGAACCAAGAACCAAGTTCTCTGCATGCAGGTTTATAAAATGGGTTTTGTTAAACTTACGCTATGTTCAAGAAAATAAGACCACATGCGTTGTATATATAAAATTGGTTTGAGAGAGAGGTTAAATGCAAGATATGAAATGTTATTATAAAAGGTACGCACAACTAATGCGGTGTGAATACTTTAAACTATGGCTGAGCACGGTCGGAAAAATGGACCAGACCGACCAAAATCGGATTGGACTGAAAACCTATTTGATGTAAAATACCGGACCGAGGACCGGACTGAAATGTCTGGTCCATATGTGGGTCGGTCTGGTCCAGTCCAACAAAGAATAATGTCTGGTTGTCCGTAAGACTAAACCAAGACCGGACCAACCACGATAATCGAAAATGATTAAAAGGATGGACCAAGTACCAGACCAAAATACTTATTGTCTGATTCGATCGGTTGAGTTCGGTTCGGCCCGGTCCATAATCTAATGCTCGACCCTACTTTAAACGGTAGCCATTTTGTTTTATGTATAAAAAATTGGGAAAATAAAAACACATGCATAATTGGTTGTATATTAAATTTGTTGAGAGATGTTAAATGCCATATATGTGAAAGGTTATTATAAAGGGTTTTTCTAACTTGTGCCCCCAGGGCACAAGTTAAGCACACAAAAAGTACTGATGGACCCGCAAAAAGTACACAAAAAAATTTATTTTTTACTTAAAAAGTAACAGGGACCTACAGAAAAATACACAGGGATCCGCAAAAGGTACACATTTTTGTGTGCTTAACTTGTGCCCCCAGGGCACAAGTTAGAAAAACCCTATTATAAAAAGTATAAGGTACACACAACTAATGTTGTGTGAATACTTTAGACTATGGCTAAGCACAGTTAAAAAACCGGACTAAATTGGACCGAGAACCACATTGAATGTTCGGTCCGGTCGAGTCTGGTCCAACAAAGTATAATCTCTAGTTGTTTGTAAGACCAAACCGGACCGATGGCCGAAAATGATAAAAATGATGGACTAAGTACCAAACCAAAATACATACGGTCTAGTCTATTCAGTCCGGCTTTTCGGTTCGATCCTGTCCACGGTCTATACCGCTCCGCCCTACTTAAACTGTATTGATATTATGTATAAAAAAATGAGTTATACTATAACCACAAAAGATTTAAAAAAGAATAGAGTAAATTACACCGTTAGTGCCTATAATAGTGCCAGATTTCATCGGACAAAAGTACCCTCATGTGATTTGCACGTGAGGACTGAGATAACGAGAAGAGCTAACGATCGTTAGAAAATTGGACCACCAAGATTTTACTTTTTCAAAACGCTAGACTAACGACGCAAGATTTTACGTTTTTGGATGTCGTATGAAATCTGACACTTTTACAGTAACGGTGCAATTTACTCAAAAAATAATTTTGACTTTCATTTCATTTGGTAAATTGTTTAAGTAAATTATTTTAAAGAAATAATTAAGATGACTAAAGATATGCCTAAGGGTGCGTTTGGTACCCATTCCTAGAAATCAACTATCACTATAAAAGTGACAGTTGGTGTATGTTTAGGGTGTCTGGGCCCACAACTATGACTATGAAAGTCAATTATTTTCCATACTCCATATATGGCTAGAGAGTAGGGAATAGAACTTTCATAGTTGAGTACTATCAAACTCATACCCATTGTCATTCCTCCCAGCATACCAAACGCACCCTAAATGTATGACAATAATTGATTGGTTAATGAAAAAGTAGATCCTTGCAATCAACCACTTTTAACCGTTGATGTTATATTAGTGTCGCATCAACTTTATTTTTAAAATACTCCATAATTATTTACTAGATTTAGCACTTTAGCATACTACAATTTAAAATTGAAACTTCTAGTAGTTCTTAGTTTAAAAAAGAAAGTGTTACTGTTCATCTTAGAGGTTTTTTTTTTTTTTGTCCTACTTATAACTTGCGTATATCTTGAGTAACAATTTTCGTCAATTGGTTAATCGAAACCTATTCAATAAATGTTGGTTAGCTGGTGTTTCAGGTTTAAGTAATTATTGAATCGACATTACCGATTCACTGAATATAAACACACCTAAAAAGGTGTTGCTTCTAAAAAACCAATGTTCTAACATGAGGGTTAACCTCACCAATTTCAACTTGGTAAACCGTGAACCTATTTGGTTACATGAATTCGTTTTTGAGAAAAAACTTGTTAGACTGATTGAACCAAGAACCAAGTTCTTTGCATGCAGGTTTATAAAATGGGTTTTGCTAAACTTACGCTATGTTCAAGAAAATAAGACCACATGCGTTGTATATATAAAATTGGTTTGAGAGAGAGGTTAAATGCAAGATATGAAATGTTATTATAAAAGGTACACACAACTAATGCGGTGTGAATACTTTAAAGGGTTTTTCTAACATGTGCCCCCAGGGTACAAGTTAAGCACACAAAAAGTACTGATGGACCCGCAAAAAGTACACAAAAAAATTTATTTTTTACTTAAAAAGTGACAGGGACCCACAGAAAAATACACAGGGATCCGCAAAAGGTACACATTTTTGTGTGCTTAACTTGTGCCCCCAGGGCACAAGTTAGAAAAACCCTATTATAAAAAGTATAAGGTACACACAACTAATGTTGTGTGAATACTTTAGACTATGGCTGAGCACAGTTAAAAAACCGGACTAAATTGGACCGAGAACCACATTGAATGTTCGGTCCGGTCCAATCTGGTCCAACAAAGTATAATCTCCAGTTGTTTGTAAGACCAAACCTGACCGATGGCCGAAAATGATAAAAATGATGGACTAAGTACCAAACCAAAATACATACTGTCTAGTCTAGTCAGTCCGGCTTTTCGGTTCGATCCTGTCCACGGTCTATACCGCTCCGCCCTACTTAAACTGTATTGATATTATGTATAAAAAAATGAGTTATACTATAACCACAAAAGATTTAAAAAAGAATAGAGTAAATTACACCGTTAGTGCCTATAAAAGTGCCAGATTTCATCGGACAAAAGTACCCTCATGTGATTTGCACGTGAGGACTGAGATAACGAAAAGAGCTAACGATCGTTAGAAAATTGGACCACCAAGATTTTACTTTTTCAAAACGCTAGACTAACGACGCAAGATTTTACGTTTTTGGATGTCGTATGAAATCTGACACTTTTACAGTAACGGTGCAATTAACTCAAAAAATATCTACAAAAATAAAGTGTTGTGTTTGATTGAATTAATCATAGAGAAAAGACAGAAAGTATTACAAAAGCATCTTTTTTTTTTAAGTTTTGGTTGTAGCACGCCTTAGGGAAAAGAAGAAAAAAAACAAAAAACAAACTTTGATTTCATTTGGGCATTTTTTTTTTCCTTTCTTACAACAACACCCAATCTTCGGTACAAACATAAATCCAAGACCATCTCTGAAGCTTATGATGTATGTAACATCATACCCCCTTTTTTATGATGTTTTGTATGTAAAGTTTGATGCTTTACAGTGTTTTTAAACCCGGGTCGACCCGGCCGGGCTAACCGGTTGAACCGGTTTCCAAAAAAAAAGTCATATTAAACCAGGATTCTAAAAACGAGTTAACTAGTTAGATCTGCCGGGTTTTAAGTAACCCGGGTCAATCCGGTTCTCGAACCCTAACCGGGTTTGGTTTTTTTCAACTTTTTTTATAGAAAACTGGTTTGACCCGGTGGTTGAACCTGGTTGACCCGGTGACTCGACGGGTCGATTAAAAACCCGGTTTTCAAAACGAGTTTTAGTGAACTTGGTTTTGGTTTTTAAGCTAAACTAGACAAGGGTTTTGTAGAATCTTGAAATTTTTTTTAAATATGATGTTTTAGTGAATTGGGTTATGTTTATCGAATTTTTTTACAAACAATTAGCCTTACAGTGGATAAATTTGATGTGATGACATGATAAGTGTTGTAGGGGCACGAGACTCAAGTGTACAAAGTTTTTGGATGGGTTTATTTTAGATAAAGCTTGTTGCTTTATTAGTACTAGCAGGGTTCCCACCTGATGTAGCTGCGGGCATCATGTAATTTAATTTTTTTGGCTAATAATTTATTTTATTTGTACGTTTTTTGGCAATAGTTTTACTGATTAGTTTTTTATGGCAAAAGTTTGATGAAATTTTGCTTAGTTTGTATTATTATTATTATTATTATTATTATTATTATTATTATTATTATTATTATTATTATTATTATTATTATTACTATTATTTATTTATTTTTTATTCTTTTTTTATAATCACAACTTTTATTAACAATTAATAGGATTTTACAAGAAATTAGTGGGGAGCCGAGAAACCAACTGGGCCCCCACACCTCTAGCAATAGCAAAACCTATCCTATTAAAAATATGAGCGGCAGCCCGTGCTTCAATGTCTTGGGTCATGGAGAAATGTCGAATACGCCTTAAAAGAGTTACAGCATCCTTTTCAAGTTCTCCAAAAGAGGAGAAAGAAAAGGGGAGGAAACCATATCCGATATCTACACACTTGGCCTCGTACTTGACACGTTTACGTTGAGCAACTTCAATAACCGCACGACCTGGCATAAAATCAATCATACCAGATTGCGTCAAGGGAGACGACCCCGTAAGATCAACACAAACATCAAGCCCACCATCCCAAGAATAAAGTAATATATCAGCTGGGCGTAAAGATCTGTCCCTATCACCATAAAGCCCAATATCCACCTCCTTACGAGCAGAAATTCCGGACCGAGAGCATATATCAACAAGAACATCACGCACAATATTATGCCGATGTTTAATGCCAACAATACCAGCACAAGAAACCGCATGATCTCCATAAATATCCCCAGTAAAAACCCGAGAACAAGCCGAACACGGTACCTGAACAGTAAAAAGAGGAACACCCAGCCGATAACACAATACACAACGGTATGTCCGGGCATTCATAGTTTGTCCCAATCCAGATATAGGAGCCACCCTAAGCCAATCTGAAGTATGATCCTCCTTTAGTGAGCTCCATAACGCCATCTGTCGAGGAGATAGATGGAAGGTAGATTCGACAGTTTGGGTAACCCGATCGAAGTATATGTCTGCCAATTTCTTCATGAGTTTAGGGGCAGCGACCTCACTTGGGGTACTCAAAAGGTCAATATCCATCTCCATATTAAAAGTACATAAAGCATCATCAAAGGCGGGACCATCAGTTACAATACTAGAACTATGGAGAAGCTTAGTCTGTAGGCTAGCAGATTGAAGTCTAGAAGCAAGAAAAGCATATTTCAAGACATCACCTGCAGAATAAACACCAAGCCCCCCAAAAGCGAAGGGGAGGGTAGCAAGTCTCCATTGCCAATCACCAAAACCAGGTCCAGAAGCAGTGACAATACGCTCTAAAGAAGAACGAAGTGCCGCATTAAAAGAAACCTGAGCACACTCAAAGACCCGAGGGGAACATGTGCGCATAGAAAAATACAACTTGGAAATACCTGCGCAAGCACGGAGTAGCAACAACTCACATTGTGGGTCGTTAAGTTTAGCAACAGCATCCATAAGTTCAATAGTTTTAGCCACTCTTTTCAGAACAAGCTTGCTACCAAACTCAAAATCCACACTAACAGGCCCACCCAATAATTTAACACCATGTAAGGGCCGAGCAATATTGGGAGGGAACACACCAACAAATCTGCTTCTGGGGTCTTCCTTTGGCCAAAAAATCTCAGTTTTATCAACATTGAGGTGTAAACCACGACTAGGTCCATCCGTCATAATCAACTCTAAAACCTTGCCAACAACCAAAGTATCTCCAATAACCGTACCATCATCCAGATACCATGCTTGAAAAGAAAGGTTAAAAGAGTCACGAATCTTACATGCAAGGGGGTGTAGCACTAAAGCAAAAAGAAGAGGCCCCAGCGGATCACCTTGTTGCATACCTTGATGAGACCAAAGAGTATGCTCACCATAATATAATCTGGCAGGGCTAGAGTAACAGAATTCCACCCACTGTGAAATAGCTGGAAAATGAAGCCGAACCTCACGCAACATAACAGCCCGATCCACCATGTTGAAAGCGTTTTTAAAATCCACCAACAACATAGAAAGACCAACATCCCTCCCACGATCTTCAATCAACCGATTCACTGCATGAAGAATAGCTTCCCCACCTCCGGATACCCCAACACCAAATTGTAAATCATCTAAATAACCGTCCGAGGAATGGCCAATCATCGAAGCACAAACCTTGGAAACTAACCGCCTCCAAACAGTCCCAACAGCAATGGGACGGATACCCCCACCTGGTTTGACTAAGGGTATGAGAGGAGCACTAGCAATGTACTCACCCAACCCCCTTGGTCACTGATCAGCAAGAAAAAGGTTCACCACCTGGGTGATAGAAGCGATCAATTCATCAGAAATAGCCACAGCTGCACCATTGAGACAATCCAAAAGGTGTTGGGCGCGTAATCCATCCCGACCACAAGAAGTACCATGAGGGAAACTCTTAATCATATCAAGAACCGTAGCAGGAGATGCAATAAGGCGATGGTGGTCAATAGGGATATCAGGCAAAAGAGGAGCAGACTGGAAAGGGTGCTTAGCTTTTAAGTCCTCAAGAGTAGAAACATCATAAGGTGCAATACCAGAAGACGAAAGAACTTTGACCGCAGCAGTATAATGACCATCACAAATCTTTCTCTTACATTGCTTAACATTGCGGTCACCCAAGTCCACACCATCATCCACAATATTAGACCATAACGGGGATGGTTCGGCTAAAACCTCACGAACAATCTGCAAACAACCACCAGGGGTGCCCCAGACACGAATAGCATTAACAATATACTCTTCCTGGCGTTGACGCTTAGTTGCCGACCTATACTCTTGATTACTCCTCGGGCAAAAGGTTTTAAGCAGACAAAGAGGCAAGACCAACAACCCAACCCAACAAGAAATGTCATCAGGTGTGCAGATCACCTTATCAAGAGCTCCTTTCAAAACACGAGAGAAACCCAACCGACATTTGGGAGGAATGGATTTGACGGTCCGCAAACCCTTAGAGAATAAAGTATCAAGAAGAGATAAATCGAAGCCACCAAGCTCGTCCAAAACCAAATCCTCAACAAGGGCTACCTGGGATGGAACCTGTGGTTTGGTGAAATCATACAATACGAACCGAACAATACCATCACCACAATCAGGAGGAGACACGAAATCAGAACCCCCACCATGACGACACTTGGCCCGGAAAGTGTGCGGTTTGAGACAATCACCACATAACCATAATCCCATACGCTTAAGAGTAACTTCAGCCCTTTCAAAAATTACCAAGTCCGACCCAAGAGAATGTCCAGTGATAACTTGAGCCTCACCCGTGAAGTGTCGATCGCAAAGGTATGTGATCAAGTAAGTCTTAGTAAGGCCATTTCCACCACCATCACGACATCCACTAAGACCCGCGAAGGGGCAATGATATCTCAAAATAGGCATAGGACAAAACTGTAACAATTCGCATTTTCAGATTTATTTCTATTCCCGAAAATTTTACTATTCACTTTTACTATTCATTTTTCCTGAAATTTTCCCGAAAGTTGATTTTTATTTCATATTCTCGAGTGATAAATCATTTCTATGGAAAATTAAATGTTTGACATTCGTCAGATCATTTTCGTGAAAGTTATTAAGGAATTACACGTTTTAGGGTAAAACGTCATTCAGAAATTCTACGTACAACGAAACTCGACCGCGTTAAGTGACCCCGCATCAGAAAAATGTTTGACACACTCATGATTTATCTGAGAATTAATCGTGACTGGGAAAAACATGACCAAAGACTTCCCGGCAGGTCACCCAAACCAGTACTATTCTCACATGAGCACGCTTAACCGTATGGGCGATTAACCATTAGACCACAAAACACGTTTTTAACACAATTTGAGTTGTCAACATATTCTTTCCCTCCTCCTTTGACCAAAAATCATCCATTGATGTTATAAGTCATTTCGTGATTTTTAGGCTTACGGTTTGATGTCTAAAAGACATTTAATACCAACCGACACTAGACTAAGCCCAGTCTAGACATTATAAGTCATTTTAAATCATTTTTATCACATTAGAAAAGTAACATTTTACTTTTCTCAATTTTACGCAATATTCGTACATTTTACGTATTACGCGTTTTAGACCCGTGTTTCCAGTTTTTAGCAGGGTTTTAGCACCCGATAGATCCTACCACTCATTTTATATTTTATTATGGACTATATTAACATGTTTAACAATACTTTCAAGTTTCATATTTTTACGATACCCGGTTTTACGTTTTGAGGCTTAATCATTTACGGTTAGCTTTTTACGGAGTCAAAATGCACAAACTAAGCAAGATAACACCAAGACTCATCATCTAGTCATCTTATCCCTTCCAAACCGCCATTTAGGGGGGGGGGAGTCACCATGGGTGGTTAAATCTTAACCCTTGATCTTTAGGATGGTTACAAGTGTCTAAAACTAACCATGGTTAAATTCTAACCCAATATATGGTTAACTATTTTTCTCATCCTATAAATAGCCAACTAATAACACATAAAAACCTTGCACCACACCTTCTTATAACCTTCAAGTCCTAAAACCTAAGGCACTTTTCTTATATTTTGTAAGAAAGTTAACTAGTTTTTGAAAGAAAACTAGTGTTTGATCTTCAATCTTGGAAATTTTCTAAGAAAAGTTGTTATAACTTTAAAGTCTCCAAAAAGACGTCGTTATAATCTTCAAATAGCTTTGGACTTCAAGAAGGCGTCGTTATAATCTTCAAATAACCTCGGTTTATCATAGATTGCAAAGGAGGAAAGCTTATTCAATCAAAGTCCTAGTTCTTGTCCTAGTTTCCCTTTTCATTAAGGCCAAAAGTTGTAAGCAAACCCTAACATATTTTCTTGCTTAATTATCATTTACATGCCCTTTGTGTTCCTTTCATGCTATATATGTTCTTGTTATTGTGTTCATGATGTTTAAAAATGGATAAAACAAGTATTGGTATACATATGTTAACTTATGACAAGTAAACAAGCAAACTAGTGATTTTTATGGAGAACCACGACCAAAATAGTATAACTTTGATATTTGACACTTACTTACTATTAAAGAGGACTTAACAAGGAAACCATAGCAATTTGAACCACCCAAAACGAGTATACGAGTCAAAAGTTATGGCGATTTGAAATTACCAAAGATTTCCGGCAAAACTGCCAAATAGCTTCCTGATCAAATTTGGGTTTTGAAAGTCCTACTTCTGGTCCGATTCATCAAAAAGTTAAAACACGAAAGTTGTCCGGAACGACGTTTTCGTTCAGGAACAAAGAAGCTCGAGACCTATAAATGCTTTCCGAGTGATAAAATTCTTCAAAATCTTAACAGCCCATTTTAGACCAAAGTCACTATATTATAGTTATGATTTACTAAGACCAAGAGGTCTAATGACCTAAAGCCGAGACCACAACCATGGCTAAAGCCAAGGTTGAGTCTCAAGACCATGGAAAAATGACCAAGGTCACGGCGAAGCCATGACGAAATGACCATAACAACTTACATAGGCGTAAACGTGAAACAATGAATTAGGCGATAACTTGAACAAGCAATTTGGACCTACTTCACTTAAAAGGGAACCATGAGATTTTACCAAGAGAAAATGGTCATTCAAGACTTATGAAACTACCCCTAATAACAATCTTCATGTACTAATAAACTTTCCTAAGTTTATTCAAATATCGGCCATGTAACTTTTCGGATCAAAACTTATATCTATATATTTCATCAACTACTACAATAGTAGGGAGCCTCATGTGAGGAGTTCATTATGTAAGCCGTCGAGTTGAGTTGTGGATTTACGAGTTAAAGTGTCCTGGCTCCTCGAACGCTTACTAACATGACTTCTGAATTATGTCGGCCCGAACGGTAGTAAACGATATACCAAAACATACATGTTTCATGAATCTTTCTTTCAAAGACTTACGCTATATACTAAGTACTACATCATGAACATTATGCAAGACATATATAGGCAATTCTTCGTATTCTTAGACGTTACTCAAAACCTAAGTCGCAACGTTCTATTATAGGCTGCTCTTAGAGAATTTCACGATTCGACTACCACTTTGATTTCACATCACTTAAGCTTAAGGTGAGTCATAGCCCCTACTCTTTTCATAATTGTTTTAACTCTTGGGGGGGATACATGCTCAACTACTTGCTTACTTGTACAAATACTTGATCACATTTGATTGTTCTATACTTGATTGTCTTATACTTGATCGCATTATACTTGATTTCATACGTACATGATTATGTTATACTTAACTGCGTTATACTTGATTGTGTTACTGCCAGTGGCTCCAGATTAAGTTGCTGGATGACCATTGAGACTTCCGGTGGCTCCACATTAAGTTGTTGGATGACCATTGAGGCTATTGATACATCCTAACATTTGCGAATGTTGGATACATCATAAACGTGAGGTCTTCGGAGATGAAGTGTAGACTCACGACTAATTGCTAAACTGTTTTGATGAACTTATACATGTCTTTATTATACCATATATATTAGCAGTGGGTTGTGAACACACAGGTTGCAAGTCTCTTATGACGGGACCTGCAACTTAGTGGATTCTCAATGCCTTTGCTGTGTGAACATTCTTTAAGGCTTTTCAACTATTTTAAGACAAACTCTATGAACTCACCAACCATTGTGTTGACACTTTAGCATGTTTATCTCAGGTCTATAAGGTGATAGCTGTTGCATGGAGCATAGAGTCGCTTGGCATATTTTGAAGACTTATGCTTTTATCTTTACCATTCGATTTGTCTTAAAACTCTTATGTATTGTATTATGGAACTCAAGTTTGAATTTCGGAATTTATTAATCGAATGGTCACTTTTCAAAACGTCTCATTTAGAGTTCGTTTTCTATACCTTGTTCTTTGTATTATGAAGTAGCACCCCTATGACACAGTCTTCCGCTGCGGTATTTTGGGGGTGTTACAAAAACCAACAGTAGCCCGCACTAAATATGAAACCAACAGCAGCATTTTATTATTATTATTATTATTATTATTATTATTATTATTATTATTATTATTATTATTATTATTATTATTATTATTATTATTATTATTATTATTATTATTATTATTATTATTATTATTTTAGTAGTTTGCTTGGTTTGTACAATATGTGAACACATTTTAGTTTACTATGTTCTTTTTGACAATAAATTTACGGATATCAAAAATTTCGTTTAGCTCGTGTCCGTTCGGGCTCGAGCCCGTTTGACCCGTGCTCGTTTGGGCTCGAGCCCATTGCCCATTTGGGCTTGAATATTTGTATAATATGTTTTATTATTTGTATTAATGACATTTAATGCAGGAATTGTGTTTAAGTTGGTTGTACAATATGCTTGATAATTTGTATTTCTTATATAAGGGGTGTTTTAATAAGTGTATTAATTGTATTTATTTACCAGTTAATTAATTGTATTTAATGTACATAATGATTTATTTATTGTATTTAATGTTAGTATTAATTGTATGCTGGAATTAAATATGAGGGGAATTTCTATAAGTAGCATTTGTGTTTGAATCACTTGTACTTTAAGCTTATTAACTTGTAAGGCTTAATTTTAAGTATTCTAATATTAGAAGGCCTTCCTCCATTATAATATACTATGATTAGTGAATTGGGTTATGATTTTTATCCCTAATTAGACAAGGGTTTTGTAAAATCTTGAAAATTTTATTAAATTTAAGCCTTATGTAACTATTTTGTTGGTTTTCCGGATATTATCCAATAAGGGACTTTGCGTGTGGGTTCTACGAGTTTTTTGGAATGCAAAGTCCATTTGGAGGCATGGGAGGGTCTCATGGTGAGAGCCCATTTTAATGCTCATGTATAACTTTGTTAGTTTTTCTTCCAAATCCGCATTTTTTGTTTTAATGCTCATTTATACCTTGAAATGAAATAATGAGTGACAAGAGTATATATTCATGCAAAACTTACACAAATAATGAGCATATTAGGGAGAAATTGATACTAAAATATCAGGACTATTTGATTTTATCATGCTATAACCACAAAATATTTAAAATAAACATGCAAAAAATTAAGTAGTGTGTTTTGATTAATTAATCAAAGAGAAAAGACATAAATTATTACAAAAACATTTTTTCTTTAAACTTTTGGTTGTAGCATAGCTTAGGAAAAAAAACAAAAGTAAAATATTCGTGTTTTGATTGAATTAATAAAGGAGAAAAGATACAGTATAAATTATTACAAAAGCATCTTTTTTTCAAACTTTTGATTGTAGGATAACTTAGGAAAAAAAGCAAAAGTGAAATATTTGTGTTTTGATTGAATTAATGAAAGAGAAAAAACATAAATTATTAAAAAGGTCTTTTTCCCTAAATGCCATAAGGGCACAACCCTTTGTGCCCTATTCACCCTAAGAAATTTTTATTTCCTTATATACCTCAGGGGCGACTTTTTCCCAAAAATTTTTGGGCGAGTCTCACAGATTTGGTACAAGTGTCCATATCCTTGGGCTCACTATGTACTTTCATAGTACCACTATATCTAGCTTTGTTTTTTGACGACTGGGACCTACATTATTGGGCGACTAATCCTTTTTTGCCTTTTAGTAAAAAGTATAGTCTTTTTATATTATTAAATAATACATATTTCTTGGGCGACTGGTCTCATCCATGTGTATTCTTGAGCAACTGGTTTTTTCTTTTTGTGTAAAAGTTGTTAACTACATTTTTGGTCCTTGTAGTTTGTTTGTTATTTCGTTTTTTGTCACAATCTTCCTTTCTCTTTTATAAATAAAAACACATTCTATTTTCTTAAAATACATAAATATATATACAATATTCAATCACCATCTCCTCCGGCCACCGGCAATACCCCCGGCTACACCAGAAATACATCATTAAATCTCTTCATTGCATTTACCTCTTCAATTCAACCTCTTCACTTCATTTACCCAAAAATATATCATTAAATCTCAATCATGTTACAAAAATCATCAGAACCCATCACTCATATAATCGGATTACATAAATGGTCTATTAATGTAATCGGATTACATAATAGGTGTAAAAACATCACATTTCTTCAACAAAAAACAAAACCCATCACTCATATAAACCACAACCAACAACTAAAACGAAAACAATCTCATCTCCTCAACAAACAACAAAACACAACAGAACCCCGATCTTTAACAGATCTTAGACCAAAAAAAAAAGTCATTTTCGATGACGGGATTGTTTGAATCTTTAAAGATCTGTTAAAAATGACGGCATTTGTAGGAAACTTTAAAAAAAAAACTTTAAAGATCTGTTAAAAAAATCTCCGTTTTCGATGACGGCATTTGTAGGAAACAACAAATGGAGGGGTTTTTTTTTTGGGTCTAAGATCTGTTAAAGATCGGGGTTCTGTTGTGTTTTGTTGTTTGTTGATGAGATGAGATTGTTTTCGTTTAAGTTGTTGGTTGTAGTTTATATGAGTGATGGGTTTTGTTTTTTGTTGAAGAAATGTGATTTTTTACACCTATTATGTAATCCGATTACATTAATAGACCATTTATTTAATCCGATTATATGAGTGATGGGTTCTGATGATTTTTGTAACATGATTGAGATTTAATGATATATTTTTGGGTAAATGACGTGAAGAGGTTGAATTGAAGAGGTAAATGAAATGAAGAGATTTAGTGATGTATTTCTGGTGTGGCCGGAGGTATTGCCGGTGGCCGGAGGTGGTGGTGATTGAATCTTGTATATATGTTTTTGTATTTTAAGAAAATAGAATGTGTTTTTATTTATAAAAGAGAAAGGAAGATTGTGACAAAAAATAAAATAACAAACAAACTACAAGGACCAAAAATGTAGTTAACAACTTTTACACAAAAAGAAAAAAACAAGTTGCCTAAGAATACACATGGATGAGTGATGAGACCAGTCGTCCAAAACATATGTACTATTTAATAATATAAAAAGATTATACTTTTGCACTAAAAGACAAAAAATGATTAGTCGCCCAAGAATGTAGGTCCCGGTCGCCAAAAAACAAAGCTAGATATAGTGGAACTATGAAAGTACATAGTGGGCCCAAGGATATGGACATTTGTCCAAATCTGTGATAGTCGCCCAAAATTTTTTGGGAGAAGGTCGCCCTAGGGTGCATAAGGAAGTAAAATTTTTTTGGGTGAATAGCGTACAAAAGGTTGTACACTTGGGGCATTTAGGGAAAAATGCATTTTTTTTTTCTTTATACTTTTGGTTGTAGCATATATAGCTTAGGAAAAAAAACAAAAGTGAAATATTCGTGTTTTGATTGAATTAATAAAGGAGAAAAAATATAAATTATTACAAAACCATCTTTTTTTTTCTTTCAAACTTTTGGTTGTACCATAGCTTTCAAAAAAAGCAAAAGTGAAATATTCGTTTTTTGATTGGATTAATGAAAGCGAAAAGACGTAAATTATTAAAAATGCATCTTTTTTTTCTTTCAAACTTTTGGTTGTACCATAAGCTTTCAAAAAAAGCAAAAGTGTTCCACATTAAGGAAACAACTGAAATTGATGTATGTAACATTATATAAATTGAATTTTGACTTTGATTTCATGATTTGGGCATTTTTTTTCTTTCTTCACTCAACTCAAGTTTATATAAATTCAAAACCATCTCTGAAGCTTTATGATGTATGTAACATCATACCCACTTTTTTTTAGCTTGTTTTATGATGATTGGTATATAAAGTTTGATGTTTTATTAGTTTTAGTGAATTGGGTGATGTTTTTTAAGCTAATTATACAAGGGTTTTGTAGAATCTTGAAAATTTTATAAAATTTAAATTTGATGTTTTGCATGTAAATTTTGTTGCTTTATTAGTTTTAGTGAACTGGGTTTTGTTTTTTAAGCTAAATTAGACAAGGGTTTTGTAGAATCTTGAAATTTTGTTTAAATATGATGTTTTAGTGAATTGGGTTATGTTTATCGAATTTTTTTACAAACAATTAGCCTTATAGTGGATAAATTTGATGTGATGACATGATAAGTAAGCGTTTTAGTGGCGCGAGACTCGAAAGTAGAAAGTGTTTGGATGAGTTTATTTTAGACAAAGTTTGTTGCTTTATTAGTATTAGTGAATTGGGTCATGTTCTTTAACCTTAATTAGACAACGGTTTTGTAAAATCTTGAAAATTTTATTAAATTTAAGCCTTATGTAACTGGTAGGTTTTCCGGTATGCACCACGATGGTGGTTCATCAACATTCAGGTTTAATCCTCGGAATGCAGATGATATATTCTCTGAGTATTTTGGAATGCAAAGTCCAGTTGGAGGCATGGGAGGGTCGCATGGTGGGAGCCCGTATCAGAGGATCGGTGATGATACCTTTTATCATTTTAGAGGGGCGACCGGTGGTGGTGGTGAAGGATCAGCAAGTATGCCACCTAGGAAAGGGGCTATGATTGAGCGCACTTTGCCGTGTAGCTTGGAGGACTTGTTTAAGGGGACTACAAAGAAAATGAAAATTTCAAGGGACGTTTATGATGGTACCGGGTAGGCTTCTGATTTTTATCTATAAATATTAAAAGCTACTTATTATGCATGATACATGATCCATATGCTTGAATTTGCTTCATTATATTTGGAAATCCTGTGAATCTTTTTATCACTACTTG
Organism: Artemisia argyi; assembly: GCA_030686995.1. Lineage (NCBI taxonomy): Eukaryota > Viridiplantae > Streptophyta > Magnoliopsida > Asterales > Asteraceae > Artemisia > Artemisia argyi. The sequence goes on from CM060680.1 coordinate 2,037,447, forward strand.
TCTGCCTATGATTGGCTATATATACATCATAACTTTGAGATTCACACTCTAAATGAATTTAGTGATAATGGTTTACTGATAATGGTTTGCATGCTTATTCCTTATTAGTGACGATGAAGATAAAACACCGTTATGCAAATAATCAAGCACAAAGATGTTAACAATCTTTCTTACATGGTTTAGCTGCTATAGGTTATCTTCTTACAAAAAAAAGCTTTCGTTCCTATAGAACTGAATATAATGGTTACTTCTGACTAAAAAGTGGTGGGCGTATAAAGATAAAATGGCCAAATCTTGTCCGTAAGATTGTGTAGTTTAATACTCCGTAAGTTTTGTTTATTGATCGTTGGGAGCATTGTTTCTTTGTCAAATAGCGGTGATAGCAAATTGTCTTATATATGTATTTCTTCTTTACAAATGCAGGAGATCAACCACAGTAGAAGAAATTCTTGCAATAGAGATAAGACGAGGCTGGAAAAAGGGCACCAAAATAACCTTCCCCGAAAAGGGAAACGAGCAGCGAGGTGTCATTCCTTCTGACCTTATGTTCATCATTGATGAAAAACCACATGCAGTCTTCAAGAGAGATGATAACGATCTCATTGTCACTCAACAGTTATCCCTAGCCGAAGCTCTCACTGGCTACACAGCACAAATTACCACCCTTGATGGACGAAGCTTAACCATCCCTGTCAACAGTGTCATCAGTCCAACATACGAGGAAGTAGTTAAAGGGGAAGGTATGCCTATTCCCAAAGAACCAACAAGAAAAGGAAATTTGAGAATCAAATTCGATATTAAGTTTCCTACAAGATTGACTTCTGATCAGAAAAAGGATATTAACCTTTTTTTTATTGGGTTTTCCGGCATGCACCACGATGGTGGTTCATCATCATTTAGATTTAATCCTCGGAATGCAGATGATATATTCTCTGAGTTTTTTCCATTTGGAGGCATGAGAGAGTCTCATGGTGATTCATCATTTAGATTTAATACTCGGAATGCAGATGATATATTCTCCGAGTTTTTTGGAATGCAAACTCCATTTGGAGGCATGGGAGAGTCTCATGGTGGGGTGACCGGTGGTGGTGGTGAAGGATCAGCAAGTATGCCACCTAGGAAAGGGGCCACGATTGAGCGAACTTTGCCGTGTAGCTTGGAGGACTTGTTTAAGGGGACTACAAAGAAAATTAAAATTTCAAGGGACGTTTCTGGTGGTATCGGGTAAGCTTCTGATTTTTGTCCATAAATATTAAAAGCTACTTGATATGCATGATACATGATCCATACGATTGAATCTAAGTAATTGCTTCCTTATATTTGGAAATCCTGTGAATCTTTTTATCACTACTTTTTTGCCTATGATTGGCTATACATCATAACGTTGAGATTCTAATTTGTTGATAAAAAAATTGGTCTGACTCGCATTTTTTATTTATTGGAGATGATCTTTTTAGAAAGGTTCAAAGATCTAAAACACTAGCATTTTAACAAAAAAAAAACATGCTTCAGTTTAAATATGCTGTTAAACCGCAAACAACATCTTTGTGCAACTTTTGGACGGATTTAGGGTCAACTTGAGAACACTTTAAGTTATAAGCAATAGAGGAAACTAGAATGAGAAGAAAAGGCCGTATCATAATTTATAATCTTATTCACCCTTCCAAAATATAGGAATTATTTTTGGCCATGACGGGTACATATCAGTACAACTTATATGTACATAAATGGGTAAACAGAGAAGATCCCTTTTCAGGTTACTCAGGAAATTGTGTTATCCGGTATTCCCGTGGCCGTTTTTTGACTTTTACCTGGCCATCCCAAGATGTTCACCCAACAAGGTTTGAACCTTGGTCTCTTCCGAGACTTTGGGGACATCTTACCCCTCTTGGAGATGGTTCCTATATTCCCATGTAAAACGCTTCAATGCTTTTATGGGAAGTTGGGCATTTTACGGCAAAAGAAAAATAAGAGTTGTTAAAGATATCACACTCTAAATAAATTGTGATAACGGTTTGCATGCTTATTCTTTAGGGAAAATTATTTTAAAACGTACCATACTTGTCTAAAAAATCACTTTTGAGTATCGAATTTTTTTTTCCTTATTGGGTTACTAAACTTCCATTTTTGGCCTCTTTTACGCACTTTGGGACGTTTTTGCCCCTCAAATTTTTTTAAATCCAGGGGCAAAAATGTCAATAAAAGGTCTCAAAGTGCGTAAAAGAGACCAAAAATGAAAGTTTAGCACCACAATAATGAAAATTAAAAGTACGTTACTCAAAAGTGATTTTTTTGATAAATATGATACGTTTTGAAAGAATTTTCCCTATTCTTTATTAGTGATGATGAAGATAAAACACCATTATGCAAATAATCAAGCACAAAGATGTTAACATTTGTAGATAGTATATGTTGGAAAATACAAGTTTCATGACGGTATATGCCTTGCTATAGCAAAATGAATTCGATGATAATGTACATGGCAATATTATTTTACTTTTTACAGTATAAAAAATTACGAAAATAGTCTTTGGGATATAAAGTTACATACTTTGGACCACATAGGTCCATCCTTGGGTGGTTTGATTTTGTTCATGCATGCCATCTCTTTTGTGCACTATTGCATCTTGGGGTGGTGTGATTTGGAATCGAGAAGTACCACCGGTTAATGTTCATAGAACACGGTAACTACAAAACGATGAAGAACATACTAAGATCTGTGGGCATGAACTTGGAAACTATCACCTGTTTTGTACACAAATTTTGGTCAATAATGACTTAAGTCGTGCCTTAAGATAAGCACTTCAGATATAAATGTTTATTTTACAAAGGGTTAAATGCACATAATAACAATTTATGTTAGGCCACTTTTCATATAAACAATCTATACTTTTTGTCCATTTCAGGTAATGTCCTTTGGCAACTCTACGCTAATTGAAACATACTTTAAATTTACTGATTATAGGAGTTAGATTGTGTTGACTATTATGGACGAAAGGGTCGTACATTGCCCAAGATGGACAAACTCTTTTTGTGTGCCTAAAATGGGTATTGTACGTTGCCTTTGCGTGCGTCTAAATATTTTGCATGTTTATCTTATGACGGGTTAATTGGGATGGGTTGACATTCTACACAAATGATTACAAATATCATTTATAAGCATCATGATATCTTCTTTACTAACAATTTGGGAGGTTGTAAACACCTGATTATGCCACCAGTGACTTTTCACTTGTTCGAACCCATTATTTTTGGCTAAATGCCTTTTAACCTTATCGGTTTCTTCTTTACTAATGCAGGAGATCAACCACAGTGGAAGAAATTCTTGCAATAGAGATAAGACGAGGCTGGAAAAAGGGCACCAAAATAACCTTCCCAGAAAAGGTAAACGAGCAGCGAGGTGTCATTCCTTCTGACCTTGTGATCATCATTGATGAAAAACCACATGCAGTATTCAAGAGAGATGGTAACGATCTCGTTGTCACTCAAAAGATATCCCTTGCCAAAGCTCTCACTAGCTACACAGCACAAATTACCACCCTTGATGGACGAAGCTTAACCATCCCTGTCAACAGTGTCATCAGTCCGACATACGAGGAAGTAGTTAAAGGGGAAGGTATGCCTATTCCCAAAGAACCAACAAGAAAAGGAAATTTGAGAATCAAATTCGATATTAAGTTTCCTACAAGATTTACGTCGGATCAGAAAAAGTGTCTTAAGATGGTGTTGACATCTTCTTGAGGTTGTGTTACATGTCGGTAAACTATTATAGTGTTCTTACGTTGTCTTGTTTTAGATGCGAAAATTGTTGCTGCTTTTGAGTTACTAGATATAATTTTTCAAAATGGAATCTTGTGAATTGTGGTCATCGGGTGCTACACCTGAAACCTGTTTACAAATAGGTATGACCCTAGATGAAATTGACCGGGTCTAAATATATCTGACTAAGTGTAAATGGTACTTAGTATAAGTGCAGGACTGTTATAGCTCCAATATGGCGTATTGGATAATATGAATACATCGTATCGAGGTAGACATGGATACGGTGTATCGAGGGGAAGTGAATATGGAGTATTGGTGAGTTAGTGTCTAATTGGTGAATTAGAAATTAGGTTTCATGAACCCTAATCTGGGAATTGGGTAAAGATGTGTTTTAAGCTAATTAAAGATATAGTAAATTATGGAATAAATTATATTGAAATTAAGTTAATAATTTTATAGGTTAATAATTAGAGATGTTAAGAGGTGAGATATGGTTGTATTAAACCGTTGTTTTAGTTATTTGATTATGTTTCAAGTGTTTATGCTTATGGTGATTTTGACCTAGATTGCAAGGTGAGGATGTTGGTTTAATGGTAGCTTAGCTTGGAGCTAAGGTAAGTAACTTGGTTACTATATGGTAAATAAGAAAGTTATTATATTATGTAATCATGAATGAAAGTGTTAAGATAGGTTATAATTGCTTAGAAAGTGTGACGAATTAAAGGACTTGATTAGTTGGATGTTATAGAACTAGCTTTGGATTATGGAAGGATTAAGGTATGTGTTAATGCTTATATGTGTTATAGATATGTGGTTATAGTTTATGTGATTGTTTTAGTGTTAGTATGCGAGAATGAATGGTTTAGTGCTGGATTAGTTGTTAAGCGTTCATATTGCTATTATGATGATTGACGTGTTAATTATGAATTAACCTACTTACTAAGCGTTTTCTCTTACCGTTATAGTTACTAATGTTTCGTAGGTTATCACGAAGAAGGTATTGCTTGGATAAAGCTTAGATATGGAAAGTGGATCAGAAGAGTAATTGAATTATGAGTGGAGCTTAGTATTAGTTACCGAGCTCGAATAAAGGTTGGACCCCTGAGTGTTTGTCAAGAATCTAGTAAATGTGTAAGTGTGTCAAATGGTATGTTATAGAAATGGTTTAAAGTCTTTGTATTTGGTTAAAGGAGTGTTTGGATTTAAGTCTAATTGTACCCATTTTGGGGCTAAATGGGTCCACTTGCCGTTTAATATGTTATAGAATGGTTGGTTATAGTTTGTATAATAAATGAACGATGTTTGTACAGGTTATAGTGTTGAATTGGAGTCAAAAGGGTTGAGTTTGAATGTAGGTTTTTATGCAGAAATTATGCAGTAGAGTCCGTAACAGGTGAGCCAAGCTATTGGATACAGCATATTGAGCTTCAGGGGTGATAAGGCGTATCCCTTTTTGGTAATACAGCGTATCATGCTTAGTAGCAATACGGCGTATCCATGATTATGGATACGGCGTATTGGTGTAACACTGGAAGTTTTTTTGTGGGTCTTTTAAGTTTTGTATGAATTGTTTTAAAAGGGGTTTTGTGTATACTTTCTTAGAACCGAATATAATGGTTACTTCGGACTAAAAAGTGGTGGGCGCATAAAGATAAAATGGCCAAATCTTGTCCGTAAGATTGTGTAGTAGTATTATTCATCAAACTAGTAGATAGTACATGCATGTTGGTAGATGCATGTTTCATGACAGTGTATATAGTTACATGCTGTAGGCCACATACGATCATTATTGGGTGCTTTGATTTTGTTCATGCCATCTTTTTTGTGCACTATTGCATCTTGGGGTGGTGTGATTTGGAATCGAGATGTATCTCTAGTTCATGTTGTTCATACAACACGATAACTACAAAATGATGAACAACATACTCAGATCTGTGGGCATGAACTTGGAAACAATCACCTGTTTTGTACGCAAAATTTGGTCAATAATGACTCAAAGTCGTGCTTTAAGATAAGCACTTCAGATATAGGGACCATTCAAACTACAAAACTTAAAGTACCTTAGTACCATATGGTTCAAAATGGGACGGGTTGACATTCTACACAAATGATTACAAATATCATTTATCAGCATCATGATATTTTCTTTACTTAACTGGATTGAAATTTTTATCTCTAGCGAATTGCCTTATATATGTGTTTCTTCTTTAGAAATGCAGGAGATCAACCACACTGGAAGAAATTCTTGCAAGCGAGATAAGACCAGGCTGGAAAAAGGGCACCAAAATAACCTTCCCAGAAAAGGGAAACGAGCAGCGAGGTGTCATTCCTTCTGACCTTGTGTTCATCATTGATGAAAAACCACATGCAGTCTTCAAGAGAGATGGTAACGATCTTGTTGTCACTCAAAAGATATCCCTTGCCGAAGCTCTCACTGGCTACACAGCACAAATCACCACCCTTGATGGACGAAGCTTAACCATCCCTGTCAACAGTGTCATCAGCCCGACATATGAGGAAGTAGTTAAAGGGGAAGGTATGCCTATTCCCAAAGAACCAACAAGAAAAGGAAATTTGAGAATCAAATTCGATATTAGGTTTCCTACAATATTGACTTCGGATCAGAAAAGGGTATTAAGCTGCTTTTGACATCTTCGTGAGGTTGTGTCACAGGTCGGTAAACTATTACAGTGGTCTTCTTTACATTGTCTTGGTTTAGATGCGAAAATTGTTGCTGCTTTTGAATTATTAGATATTATTTATCAATAAGGAATCTTGTGAATTGTGGTCATCGGGTTTGTTGGCTAGATTTTGGCTTAATTTGTGAGTTTTCTTGTAATCTGTTGAAACTTTTTGTATGAACTTATTCTCAAGTTGTGAATGCGATTGGCTTAACTTAACGCTTTTCACACAACACATGCAACTGTCGGTCTGTCGCAGATGTATGATTATGTAAGAGCAAACTAGTGAGTTTCAAAGTTGCTTAATCAAACTGATTATCTAATTCTGATTATTTTACCTCAGCAATACCAAACACTGTTGAGAAAAGTGACACTGAAGCAAACCCACTACTAAAATATGAAATGTAATAAAAGATGACACACGGATATAACGTGGAAAACCCCAATAGGGTAAAAACCACGGGTAAGGAAAGATACGTTTCAATATGATGGAAATTAAGAATTACACCTTCTCTATAATTATAGGGATTAACAATATTTATCTCTTGTAATTAGGAGATATACGAAATTCTCTAATAACCTCAAAAATAGGAGAACTACTAGAAGACAAAGAAAACACAGAACACTATGTCTTGTGCTTGTGATGGGATGACTGAATGGAGTATTCTTCATTGCCTTTTATAGGCAAGATTTCTGCCCTTAGACATCATCCATGACCTCATCAAATCAACTTGTATAACCAAATTGTGCTACTTGCAATAGATACAATGTATCCTATCTGTAACAATCTCCCACTTGAAGATTCGATTGAAGTCCAATCAATCTTCACAACGTTATCCCTCCTTACACTTTCATGTTGCTTACGTTTCTGCTAGGCCGCATGAGGATCGGCACCATATAAACTTGTCACTGTTGATTGCTTTCGTCAGATAATCTGCCACGTTATCATTAGTATGGATTTTCTGCATATCCACGGTTCCTTCTTCCACTTGCTCACGAACGAAGTGATACTGAACTCGTATATGCTTTGTCTTTGAATGAAATGTTGGATTCCTTGCAAGATACAAGGCACTCTGGTTATCACAAAACAGAGTAATTTTCTCTTGTTCGTGCCCGAGCTCTTCCAACAACATATTCAACCATACTGCTTCTTTGCTGGCTTGAGCAGCTGCAACAAATTCTGCTTCTGTTGTTTACATAGCGACAACTGACTGCAGTTTTGAAACCCAGCTTACTGTTCCGCCAGAAAGTGTAAATGCATACCCGGTGGTTGATTTACTTCCGTCAAGATCACCTGCGTAATCAGAGTCAACATATCCCTTGACAGTTAAACCCGATTTCCCCTAACATAATGCAACATCCGAGGTTCCTTTAAGATATCTAAAGATCCTCTTCACAGCTTCCAAATGCTCTCTACCAGGTTCCGCCATGTACCGACTCACTACTCCCACTGCCTGTGCAATGTCTGGTCTTGTACAAATCATCGCGAACATTAAACTTCCCATTGCTGATGCATATGGTACTCGAGACATTTCCATCCTCTTTTCTTCACTACTAGGACTCATCTTGGATGATAACTTGACATTAGTAGGAAACAGGGTTGATATTGGCTTACAATCTTGCATGTTGAACCTTTGCAAGATTTTCTTCCCATAACTTTTCTGTGAAAGCCAAACTTTCCTACTAACTCGATCTCAGTGAATTTGCATCCCTAGAATCTTGTTTGCTGGTCCTAAGTCTTTCATCTCAAAATCCCTAGCGAGCTGTGCCTTCAGTTTACTGATATGATCTTTGTTGGTGCCTGCAACCAACATGTCGTCAACATATAATAGCAAAATGACAAAATCATTGTCTCCAAACCTCTTGTAATATGCACAAGGGTCTGCATGTAGTCTGTTATATCCAAGGCCAATGATGAAAGAATCAAATCTCTTGTACCAACACCGCGGCGCCTGCTTTAAACCGTACAGAGATTTGTTTAACCTATAAACTAAGCTCTCTTTTCCTTTTTGTTTAAAACCTTCTGGTTGGAGCATGTAAATCTCTTCCTCAATATTTCCATGAAGAAATGCAGTTTTCACATCTAGCTGCTCTAGATGTAAATCATATGTAGCACACATTGCCAGAACTACTCGAACAGTTGTCATTCGAACCACAGGGGAAAATATTTCATTGAAGTCGACTCCCTCTTTCTGAGAATATCCTTTGACTACCAATCTTGCATGATACCTCTCCACCTGGTCATCACCGTTTCTCTTGATCTTGTACACCCATTTGTTTCCAATGGGTTTTCTACCTGCTGGTAGTGGCATCAGTTCACTGGTACAAAAAGTGCTATTGGTCACGCAAAAAATGTGTGACGATATGCATATAGTCACACACGTTTTATTCGTTGTGTCTCACTAAAGGTCCCGCCACCGTAGGTGGCATATGGTCACATTGTTGAGTTCGTGACCATTGTCATTGAAAAAGAGTGACTAAAACCTGAATATGTGTGACAAATTATGCACAAGTTTTGTTGTATTAATCAGTATGTGTGACCGTAAACACTTTATAGTCACACGAATGTTTTTTGAGAGTAACTATTGTTCGTCCTTTGGCCACATAAATATATAATATATGTGACATTTGAGATGATTTATTCAAGTAAATGTGTATATATAATAAATGTGACGTTTGTGATGATTTAGTCACACAACGGGTGTTGTTTTTTTGGAGTTAGCCACATATAATTAAGCAAAAAGTGGCTAAAAGTGTTAATACGTGTGACCATATGCTGTTTAAAATAAAGAAATGTGTATTTTGTGTGACTATTGTTCATCCAATGGTCACATGAATTTTTAGTTTGTCTGGCCTTTTGTAATATTTAGTCACACAAATCATGTTTGTTTTTGGTATTTAGTCACACACAATTAAGCAAAAAGTGACCAAAAATGTTAATAAGTGTGACCATATGATGTTTAAGGTGAATAAATGTATATTTTGTGTGACTATTGATCATCCAATTGCCACATGATTTTTATTGTGTGGCCTTTTGTAATATTTAGTCACACAACGAATTAAGCAAACAGTGACCAAAAGTATTAATAAGTGTGACTATATGCATCTTTTAGTTACTTTTAAGAAATTAATATATATCAAAAGAAATTCAAATATATATCAAAACAAATTCAAATACAATAAAATTGGAATGTATATAACTCAACAAAACACTAGCAGTATTAACTTATAACTAACAGTTGTAACTAATACACTAGCAGTATTAACTTCAATCTAAGTAAAAGAGGGTTACGATCTTCCTCATATTCTTTGCTTCTTGGCACGTCTCCATTAGCAGTCTCCTGTCGTGGAACGCAAAGCAAATCAATTGCTGCACTTGAGATATTATATCCATGTTACACAGCCTGCAAATAATAAAGTCAAATCACTTCTATTGTCTTCTCAAAATGTACATGATAATAAGATGTAATAAAGCGGGCTATACAAGATCATGTGTTAGTGTTTTTGTTTGTTTAAGGCAACTAGTATGAAACCGATTCTAAAAACTGTTAATTGTAATACAAGTTGCAAAAATAAGAAAATATGTTTCAGAGCGCCAATCCAAACACCCCTTATATATGTGCAAAATAATAAAGGGGAGAAAGTAAATACGATTCTTTCAAAAGCTTTACAAACCTGCTGGCTTCAATTAATGGGAGATGATTGTTGTGTGGTTTTTCAATCATATTTTTTACCTGCATTTCCGAAAGAGAGAATGAAACTTTTACAAAAAAATCCTTCACAGCATTAAGATACTTTATAGAGAACCATGTAAATGGGTTCAAATTTACTTTGCTAATTTAGCAAGAATTGTACATTAACCACCAGGATACTAGTGCAACGAGCTACAAAAGGTTGCGGGAAAATCAGCCCTTTTGAAAGTAAACATATATCTCACTTCGCTCCAATATTTGACTCAGGTAAAAACTCTCAAAACGTTATAAAAAGATTGAATTAAGAATATCCATACAGGTTACCAGTCTGACATCAAGATGACTAAAACAAAACAAAGACCAACTAAAATGTTGACTTGACGTACTATACATTTTTACTAGTATTAGAAAGTAACTCAACTTGACTCGTTACCAAACAACCCATTTGAACTAATATCACCTTTAGCTTGGATGGTTCCTAGAACATCTAGTGCTAAAACATCTTAATTAATGTGAATGTGGAATGGGCTGTTACACTAAGAGATTGAATTTAAAGCTAAATAAATTTGAAGAAATACCACCACTTCTCGAATAGAGTGAAATATTATTTTTGCAATGCCGTGAATGAAAACAACAACAAGATAGCTTTATTCTTACTTTTGAAAGTAACTCTTGGCTTCGGGAGGTTGCTTTTTCAAACTTTGAGGCAATATAACAGTAAGAAACTCTGGTCGCTCAGCTCTTAGAGCGCCTCTAATTACAGAAGCATTAGTACCAGAAGCTCCTGATGTAAAGATGTGATTTTTCTGTAACAGAGAAAAAAACCACATTTTCAATTCAAAACAAAACTACATTTTTATCTTACCGAGGTAGGTCAAAAGAATATAATAATGTACAAATAGTTCCATTTGATATACCGTTATGACCATAGCATAGCTAAGAATCTCAATGAGCTCTTGGTGCATAAACCCCATATTTCGTGTCCCAAAAAAGCCAATGTTTCGTGGCCCTTGTTGCTGAATTGCTAGCAACTCCTGAAATGTAAATAATCATGTAAGAATAAATACAAGTAGTCGGAATTCCAAAAATAGAATCCTCATAGTAGGCAACTGAAACTTTTTTTATACAAGAACTATATGCCGAGTGACACTAAAGCCTTTCTATTTGGGGGATTTAAACGTAACTTAAATTATCTTAACGACAAATCTACTAGCAAAAGATGAGGTAAAAGAAGAGATAACAAAAAACCTGTAAGTAATCAACATCAGGGGATGGTTTATACTCGGAGACAAGAACTGAACTCGACCTTTCAAAAAGTGTTTGGGCTTGCGACGGAATTTGAGTGGTGAATTCGTCATCAGAACCAAACACATTATTGACTTCATTCCCATATTCAATCTTTAAGCTAACAATGCTTTGATGTCTTTTACCGCCACAAAGCCACTATAAAAACAGAGGGCCCTGGTAGTAAATTAATTATCAGTGAAAACCAAATAAAGCATTTCTCAACCTCAAGTTGATTATCAACTACCATGACTAAGCCTTAAGTCAGTGTTTGGATATGCATTTTCAAATTATTGAAAGGCGTAAACACATTCAACCACTGCTCATAAAGCACATTTTATTACACTCGAAAACATGGTGCAAGAACATTCAACCACTGTCTTATGCCTCATGTAACTATGAAAACATGGTGCAAGCTTGTACAAAATTTAATTTTGTATTGACCAAACTATCTTAATGAGAGTCACTATCACAATCTTTATACTTGATATAAAGATGGTGAGCTAGACCCATTTACTTATAAACAGGTTAGTCGGGGTTGTATTCAAAGATTTAGACAATCACTGTAACAGTATTACGTTTATAGCCATAGTTAACATTTTAGTTATCGATACACATATTTTGAATGGTCAATAAGTGTTTACGGGACAACCTCACCAACATCATCCTTAAAGTACTCTCGCTGCTACATACAAATATATGATATAGAGACTCAAGAGTAGTGTGCTGATTAAGAGTTTAAAGTACCTCACCAACATCATCTTTTGTGTTTGCCGACGGCTAAAGGGTGAGACCCCCTAAGGGTATGTCGGCTACAGCTCTAGGATCATCTGAATAATGATTCTTCTATGTCGGTTTGTTCTTGTTGAATCACCAGATAATAAAAAGGGTTTACTATATCTTCCACCAACCTTTTGACCTTTAAACACACATTCTTTCATATTTTTTAGAATGCGCGTGTCTTGAGTGTTGGCAATTTTAACAAAAAGTGGAAGAGATTTAGGGTTGATTATCTCGAAGGATCTGTGAGGAGGGGAGGTTTTATTTTTATTTTTTGGCTTATAGATGATATGAGATCTGAGAAGAAGATAAAGATGGGTGGAGGGGCAATTTGATTTTTGGGTAAAAATTTAGGCGGGGCTTGTGAAAAGTTGAGAGGGCAATTTGATTTTTTGGTAAAAATTTAGTAGTCACTTTTAAATAATATGTGACAAATTTAACTATATGACTAAGGGCTTGTTTCTTTTTCCTTATGGGGAAGAATTGGGCCCCACTAAAAAATTTAATATTGTTTTTTTTGAAGGTAGGGTCCATTAAATTCCTTATCTCTCTCTATATCTAGAAGGCATATAAATTGCCTCCATCCTCATTCAGATGCAACAATAGATGTGGTCCCACATGGGCCCCATACATTCTCTTGCCTAACATAAAAAAGAAACAACCTCTTAGTCACTTTTAAATAATGTGTGACAAATTTAACTATATGACTTAGTCACATACACAATTACTTCATGTGACCATATATGGATTTTGGTCACACCGTTCAATTGTGTGACATATATTTGTCACATATGTATATATTTAGTGTGACTAATGTATCAAACTTATTTGTATCTGTCACACGTTCCAAATTATAAGTGACTAAATAATAAAAAAAAATTATCAGTTACCTCTAGTCACATAAATATTCAAATGTGTGACAATGAAACTCCAAAATGGTCACACAAGTCGGATCAAGTGTGGCTGTTTATTTTATTCTGGTATATTTAGTCACATAAATATTTGAATGTGTGGCCATTCAAAAAACAACATGTGTGATGAAATCCCAGATTTGTACTAGTGGTTCCCACGTTTTATCCTTATGAAGAGCTTCAATTTCTTCTTGCATTGCTTCCATCCAGAATGAAGCATCTGAATTATTCTATGCTTCTTGAAGAGTTGATGGCTCTCCTTCCTCTGTGAGAAGACAGTATGCAACGTTTTCCTCCATAACATAATCCGAGTGCCACATCGGACGTTTTCTTTCACGATTAAGAGTACGAGTCGTTGGAGCTTGAGACTCAGTTGCCTCATTCACCTCGTGTTGTGGTACGGCTTCAGAAGAATCACTCGACTCAGATTGCTTTTCCACCTGTATTGATGTAGTTTCACTTGTAGTGCTATCACCTTCTTCATTATCTTGAACTTTTTCTTCCATAAAGACAACATCTCTGCTGACGACTACTTTGTGGGCAGTGGGGTCCCACAAGCGATACCCTTTTACTCCGCCAGCGTACCCCAAGAACAAACATTTTCTGGATTTCGGATCGAGCTTTGTAGTTTCTTGAGAATTGTACATCACGTACACAGGACTTCCAAATATATAAAGGTCTGAATAGTTGATCGGCTTTCCCTTCCACATCTCCATCGGTGTCTTGAACTCAAGTGCAGTTGAAGGTGACCGATTTATCACATAACAGGCGGTATTGACTACTTCTGCCCAGAACAATTTTTCCAAGCCTGCAGTACATTGCTCTTGCTCTTTCTAACAAGGTTCTGTTCATCCGCTCTGCCACTCCGTTCTGTTGAGGAGTGTATGCCGTCGTGAACTGCCTTTTGATTCCTTCTTGCATGCAAAAAGAATCAAATTCATCACCTGTATATTCACCTCAATTATCTGTCCTTAAACACTTGATCTTCTTCACAGAGTCAAGTTCAACACGCGCTTTGTAAACTTTGAAAACTTCAAACACATCAGACTTCTTCTTGATTAGGTACACCCAACATCTCCTGGAATAGTCATCAATGAAGGATACAAAATACTTTGCTCCTCCCAGGGATAGAACCGGTGCCTGCCATACAGAGTGAACCAATTCTAGAACAGAGACTCTTCTAGAATTTGATGTCTTGAATTTTAGGCGATGCTGCTTGCTGATAACACAATGCTCAAATAAAGGTAAAGAAACCTTTGTGAGGCCACGAATTAACTTTATTTCAACAAAAATCTTCATTCCTTGTTCTAACATATGTCTAAGCTTCTGATGCCATGTTACTGCAACTCTATGACTTGGACTATGTGAAGCAACAGATGCTTCTGCCTCCTCCACTATCTCTCCCTCCAGTTGGTATAAGTTTGCAGTCACCTTTTCACCTTTCATAAGTACAAGTGCACCTTTTATAATTTTTAAGATCTTGTTTTGTATTTCAACCTTACAACCAAGATCATCCAATTGTCCTGGAGACAAAAGATTCTTTTTCAGGCCCTCCACGTGTCGCACATCCCAAATAGTACGAACTGTACCATCATGCACCTTCACCATGACATTTCCAATTCCAATGATCTTTAGTTTTTGATCATTGCAACTGTACACAGATCCGCCTCCAGATATAGGTTTATATTGATGAAACCATTCTCTTCTTGCGGTCATATGAAAAGTTGCTCCCGTATCGAACATCCATACATCTGCAAATCTAGTCCTGCCTTCATTTGCAACCGCTGCTTCACAACACAGAGTTGTACCATCTTCTAAAGTGCTGGCGACATTTTCTTGAGGATTAGAGTTTCTTAAACTCCTACAATCTTTCTTCATGTTACCCTGCTTCCTACAGTTGAAGCATTTAAAATTCTTCTTCTTTCCTGTTTTAGATTTACCATAATTGTGACTCCCACTGGAGCTAGGTTCCATTGACCTCCCTCTCGTTACCACCAACGCCTCCACCTATCTTGAACTGGCCTGTCTGTCCTCCCTATTGTTACGCCTATTTTATTCTTCCAGAATAGCGACTGCAACATCATCGAAGACTAGATAGTCCGAAACAACATTACTGGCTACGTTGATTATGAGTTGGTCATATGAGTCAGGTAAACTTTGAAGTAGAATTTCAGCACGTTCCTGTGGCTCTATTTTACAACTCAAAGACGTGAGCTGAGAAAACAGAGTATTCAGGTTATTAATGTGCTCAGTCACTGAAGTAGATTCCGTCATGCGAATAGCATACAGTTTCCTCTTGAGAAATATTTTATTGTGGAGCGATCTTGCCTCGTACAATGAAGATTTGCAATAGCATTTCCGTCCATCTTGTGCCATTTACTGTCATACGTGACCTCAGCTGGTCTTTCGTCAATGGCCGCTAAACATTTATCGTTTCTAAGGATTGCCCTCATCTTTAATTTCCACAACGAGAAATTATTCCCATTGAATTTTTCAATTTCAAATTTTGCCGCCATTGCTACAATCACAATCTACTTTTCGACAAAACTATTATTAGTTAATAATAGAAATGAACACCTTTTGAGTGAGTATAATCTTATTTATCTTTTGATGTGGAGGGTCCACTAATTAGTGGCAACCACATAGAATACGATAACTAATTATACACACACCCAACCTTAGTTCTTGATACCACTTGTTGAGAAAAGTGACACCGGACTGAAGCAAACCCACTACTAAAATATGAAATGTGATAAAAGATGACACACGGATATAACGTGGAAAACTCCAATAGGGTAAAAACCACGGGTAAGGAAAGATACGTTTCACTATGATGGAAATTAAGAATTACACCTTCTCTCTAATTGTAAGGATTAACAATATTTATCTCTTGTAATTAGGAGATATACCAAATTCTCTAATAACCTCAAAAATAGGAGAACTACTAGAAGAGAAAGAAAACACACAACACTATGTCTTGTGCTTGTGATGGGATGATTGAATGGAGTATTCTTCATTGCCTTTTATAGTCAAGATTTTGGCCCTTAGACATCACCCATGACCTCATCAAACCAACTTGTGCTACTTGCAATAGATACAATGTATCCTATCCGTAACAAACACTAAAGGAGAAATTGTTGACTTGGGTATTGAAAATGATAAACTGCTCATAGCTTAAAACAACTTGCTTCATTCACAAAATCAAATAAACCATGTTTGGATAAGCAATCCAAAATTCTAAAAAACTATATCAAACCCCGCAATAATCATATTAACAAAAAAAATTCAATAAAACTATCAATCGCCAAAATAAATAATCACTTTTACCTTTAGCATTATTATCCTCGATATCATTACCCGAAACCTAACAAAATTCCACGATACTCTTACCATTACCCAAACTACACCCTCGCCTTCTACCCAAAACAAGCCACGCAGTTTCGAATACCTTGTGATAGTGCGCAATTAATTAATCAAACAAAGATTCAAACTTGTTTAAATGAGGGCTTCAAAGTTTAAATCCATTCCTTTTCTTCATTTCTCACCCCTTTTATTTATTAGTATATATTTTCCCTCTCTTGTTTTTCTATACTTTCAAATGTGGATCTTTACAAGAACAAACATGTGAACAACTTCTCTGCCTTTGACAAAACGTGTATTTTTTAAAACAGCTAAAGTTACTTACTCGTAGAACACACGAAACTGGAGCACAGGTCGATACAACTAGTCTGTCTTGACCGAGTAGAACACATGGTCCTAATTCAATTGAATAGTGTGATTATCGTTCATCTTCAATGTTAAGTAAAGAGAGCATGAGGTTAAACTCTCAAGTCATAGAGAATGGTGAAAGATTGATGACAAATTGCTTTCCATATCCTATATTCGACAATTTGTTGCCAAACATGAAGGCAACTTGAGACCAAAAATGCTAAATCCTCATCTTCACTTGACATTAGTAACTACAAAAATGCTACATCCTCCTACTAAATCCTCCTACAAAACCGCCTAGGAGGATTTGTTGGATGATTTAGTAGGAGGATATAGCAAAGCTCTAGTAACTACCCTTAGATATGTTCTTCGGTACGACTCAAATGAAAAACTCAGTAAAGTTGGTGAAAGTCAATAATTTGACTCAAAAAGCCAACTCTTCTTATGCTTAACGATTTCATCCCAATTTAGAACATAACTATATAAACAAAAACCTCTTTATGATAATAAAATCACATAATAATACTAACTGAACTTAATTTTGATATGATACTAGTCAACCATGTATAAAATCCAACCATTGTCATCAAGAACACAGTACTTATTACGTAATTCATATCACTTATCACATATTTCAAGTTGGGTATTATACCTTCATTAAAAAGTCTATAGTTAAATCATATTATTTGATCATTTCATCTCAGTGCACACGACATACTACAAAAGAAATATGAGCCAGTATTACATGTATAATAGAACCTCAAGAGTATATTGACATCACTTATAAACCTTTCATTAGAAGCACAAATTGGCTTTCTGAACAACTCAGCTGCGTAAACTGAACTCCATGAATAAACTTTGTAAAACTAATTCTGAATGATAAAAAGAAAAACAATCATTGTTTGCGAATGTACCTAATAACATATCATACATTGATGCTGATGAAACTATCCTATTAATGATCAACAAATTATCTTCAGCTCTTCACACCACACTACCGCTTGACTTGTAAGATGATACAACAGACATGAAAAAACTGATTGAGCCACAACAAACCGTTAGGCCTCGGGGATTGAGCTTCGAGTTCATTTTGGTTCCATAAAGTGCTGACTGGCAATCAAACATGCAAGAAATGGTTCAGTTGTTATAATCGATAGTAAAATACGTGTCAAATGCTAGAAAATTCAATTAACATCATATCAATTTCAAAACTTGAACTAACGTAAGACAGATTTTCAAGAAAACAGAGAAAGTACCTGTTAAAATAGTTGTTTACAGAGGACTAAACAACAGTGCAGCAGAAGGTAACACCATTATCAGAGTTTAGCATCACAGGCGTTAAGCCACATAACTTAAGAGTAAATTCAGACCCAATAATACGCAGACCTTTCAACTGAAAAATGCTCCGTGGAAGATGACGTATGTTTGTACCTGTTATATCTAACTCTTCTAAATATTTTAAATGCCCAAGTTCCTCAGGCAAATCATAAATTGTAAAATTATTACAATCGAGCAAATGAAAATATTTTAGGCATTTCATTTCAACGATGCTCTTTGGAAAGCCTCCAGAAAAGTGATACCTCCTTATAATTAGCTTCTCTAAGCATTGTAATTGGCCAAGATCCTCCAGTAAATTCTGATCCTCTCCCCCTTCAATTTCAAGATATTTCAGATGTTTCAACATACAAATGCTATCTGGAAGACGCTGAATCCAAGTTTTTGACAAAATTAGCTTCTCTAGAGATTCTAATTCGCCAAAATCTTCAGGTAAACTATGAAAACGTGGATTTACAAGTTTGAGAGATTTCAGCTGTTTTAACATACAAAAACCATATGGAAGACGATGTATCTTTGTATGGGACAAACAAAGCTCCTGCAGGGATTCTAATTGGCCAAAATCCTTGGGTAATCTCTCAAGAATCCGACAAGATTCAAGTTTGAGAGATTTCAGCTGTTTTAACATACAAAAACCATCTGGAAGATCATGTATCTTTGTATGGGACAAACAAAGCTCCTGCAGGGATTCTAATTGGCCAAAATCTTCAGGTAAACTCCGAAGATTCAAACAATCTTCAAGTTTGAGAGATTTCAGCTGTTTTAACATACAAAGACCATCTGGAAGATCATGTATCTTTGTATGGGACAAACAAAGCTCCTCTAGACATTGTAACTGGTGAACGTCCTTGGACACTTCTGGAATTCTATGGCCTTCAAGTGTGAGCTTTTTTAAACATTGCAAACTAAAAATGATTCTAGAAAAACTTTCAAGGTTTGTGCAAGAACTAAGACCTATAGAAATAAGCTTTTCAAGATTTCCAAATGACGAGGCTGCTGGATCTTCTTTATAAAAACATGTAAACAGGAAGTTTGAAAGATCCTTGACCGGGTGCAATGCATTTGTATCTTTGGACTCCACAATGAGATGTAACTCTGATAAAGAACCAACCTCAAGTAATTTTGACTGTTTATCAAACAGAAAGGATTTAAACCTTCCACAACCACTTAAGTTTAAGTAGACAAGCTTTTTTAGACATCCAACAGGAGCATTAATTTCTGTTAAGTTTGAACAGTCTTTGAGATCTAACCTCTCGAGATTTGGAGTCAGCTCAATGTCAAGGGTCCTCAACTGTGAATGACTGAGGTCTAGGGATCTGAGATTTAGACATCTGAAGGGCACATGAAATGCTTCCAAATCACATTCGGTAAGACATAAAGTCTCGAGATCTGGAGTCGGCCCAAGGCTAAGGTTCCTCAACTTTGAATCATGAAGGCTGAGGGATTTGAGCTTTGGACATCGGATGGGCATGCAAAATTCGTCAATATCACATCCAGCAAAACTTAATGTTTCGAGATCCGAAGTCGGCCCAAGGTTAAGGTTCCTCAATCGTGAGCTATTAAGGCTGAGGGATTTGAGCTTTGTACACCGGAAAGGAATGCACAGTTCTTCCAAATAACAACATCCTGCAAGACTTAACGTCTCGAGATCCGGAGTCGGTTCAAGGTTAAGGTTCCTCACCTTTGTATAATCGAGTTTGAGACATTGGAGCTTTGGACATCCAAAGGGCATGTGAAATTCTTCCAAATCACAACATTCTACAAGAGTTAACGTCTTCAGATTCGGAGTCGGCCCAAGGTTAAGGATCTTCAACTTTGAATTATTCAGATTTAGAGATTGGAGCCTTGGACATCCATCAAGTATGTAAAGTTTTCTCAATTTATTACAATGTTCAAGATTTAAAATCTCGAGATTAGGAGTCACCTCAAAATTCAACGTTTTCAATGGTGTGTAACTAAGGTCAAGGAATCTGAGCTTATCAAGAACCTATCATACAGAAGAAAAAAAGAAGAGATGAATATATTATGGTATAATAACAAACCAATATGTATTACATTATAATTAATCATGAAAATTAACAAACCAACCATTATTTTACCTTTCTTGTTCGCCCTCTCTGAACCTTTTCGATTACGCTAAAAGACATGTCAAGTCCAACAAGATTGTCTGCTTGAAATGTTTCATGTAAAGATGAAAAAGGGTAATCTCGCCAGCTAAGATACTTTAACACATTTGGAAAGCGCTGGCTAACCTGATTATCTTTCCAATTAGGCCTGGAACACATGTAAAGAACTCGAAGTTTCTTCATGTTTCCCAGACCTCTCATAACAGTTTCAAGATTTAGTGTCAACGGCGACAACTTTATACATCTTATTGCTTCATTAACTTTTGCCTGTACGCCAAATAGAAGTGTTAAAAAACTTGTTACAGAATGAGTTAGTTTTATCTACCTTAGAAATGAATTAATCCTTACCGAATCACTTGCCAATATATTTTCAATGTCCCCACTGATCCACAATCGGCTATGTTTGTAAGAGTCATCGGGGTGCAAACGGAAAACAATGTTTTTGCCCATTTCTTCTATATGGTCATGCATGCCTAAGCTGCCATATTCAGATATAGTTATGAGAGATTTTTGCTCAAGAACTCTTAACCCAATGATAGAATTAAATCCACAGCTTTCAAACACTTGGATTGCTCGGTCCTTCTGCTCACCTTTTAATAAGCATGCAACATCTAGGAAGATTTCTTTGTAATCATTCTCTAGATCATCAAAGCTTATTTCCAATACTTTTTGGATTTCCTTCTGCGGAATTGTTTTTAGTCTTTTTAAACCATCTTTCCACTCGAGCTCCTTTTTACCACGCAGAAACGAACCCAAAACTCTTATCGTTAAGGGTAGACCAGCGGCATAACGTACAACTTGTCCTGATAGTTGTTCGTACCCTTGAATTGGAATATCGCTCCCAAATGCGTACCTACTGAATAGACAAAGTGCTTCCTTATCTGACAACAGATTGACATTATGAATCAAGCTCACTCCGTGTGATACTAGCACTTGTTCATCTCTGGTTGTAATGATAATCGTACTTCCTGACTTAAACCAGTTAGGCTCACCAGCTAAAGCCTCAAGTTGGTCTATATGATCCACATCATCTAGAACAACAAGAACCTTTCTACTACGCATCATCTTTCCCATCATGTCTTTCCCATCAACAACACTACTTACGGTAATGCCTTGATCATTCAAAACATCTGAAAGTACTTGTTTCTGCAACGACTTCAAACCCAACAAAGGGGTTTTTGAAACTTCCCTCACATTTTCAACAAAGCTTTTACCTTCGAACTCACTTGATATATGAAGATAAACAGCCCTGGCTAAAGTTGTCTTCCCCCCACCTCCCATCCCCTTGATTCCAATAACACGAGCATCTTTGGTACAGCTTTTCAAAGATGTAAGAACCTCGTTGATTCGTATCTCCATGCCTACTAGCTTGCCATCAATACTCGAACTAATGGAACGTAACTTCGTGAATATACAATCAACAATTATTTGGATCAATTTAGATTCATCCCTGTAACATTATAAACGATATTTAACTAGCTTGCTCTAATTCCATAGTAACAGTTAACTTCAGACTTATAACTAGGGGTGGCAATTTCTGACCCGACACGAAACCTGACCTGAAACCGACACGAAAATTAACAGGTTCGGGTTGAGTCTACATAGATTTCGCGTTGGTTTTGGATCGACCCATCTAACCCCGTTTATTAAACAGGTCAGGTTCGGGTTGAGAATAAATTAACCGGATCGACCAGCCAACCCGTTTAAGATTTTTTTCCTTAAATTAAATTTATTTATATTTTATTATACGGGTTAAATGGGTTAAACGGGTCAACCCGCAAACCCGTTTAACTCGTGTTATGTGCCAACTTTTCTATTCAAAACGGGTTAAATGGGTCAACCCGAAACCAATTTAACCTATTCAACCCGTGTTACTGTGTAACCTATTTAGCCCGCTAACCCAAGTATATATACGGGTTAAATGGGTCAGGTTCAGGTTATATGTAAACAGGTTAGGGTCGATGATTTAAATGGTCAGGTTTGGGTTGGGGTTTTCTAACCCGCCAACCTGTCAACCCGAACCCGACTCGAATTGCCACCCCTGCTTATAACATAAAGGTATTAGAAACATACAAAATGAAAGAGTAATTAAATTACCCATTAGCAGTCGCCTTCAACTCCCACCCTGCCAGATTTGATGCTTCTTTCATAGCATCTCTCCATTTCTGAGCAGCCTCTTTCTTTGTATTTTTGGCAAAGGCTTCTTTTACTGGCCCAATTTGTTTGCGGACTTCAGTGGGCTCCACATCATAGAAGACCGGGACAGCAGTATGCTCAGTCATCTTCTGACACTCGATAATCTTGACAAGTTCATCTAAGCACCAAGATGAAGAAGCATAGTTTTTAGAGAAAACAATTATGTAGAATCTTGAGTCCTCGATGGATTTGATAAGTTGTTCGTTGATCATTTCCCCTTGTTCTATCTTCTCATCATCCTTATATGTTTCAATGCCTTTCTGCTTAAGAGCTTGATAAAGATGGCCAACGAAGCTGTTACGGGTGTCCTCACCCCTAAAACTCAAAAAAACATCGTACTTGAAGCTCTTTTGAATGGAAGAAGATGAAGTAGACGCCATTCTGTTGTAGTCATTATCTAAGGATTTGTTGTTTAAGAGAATTAATTATCTGAACTAATTGCAAAGAAACAGGGATAAGATGATCAAGTGTATGTTGAGAAGACAAAGAATCAATAACATAAGGCTGTTATTTGGTCAACAAATTCATTTAAGAGATATAGCTAAGCATGAACCATTCGTTCTTTACTTTGACTTCAACATACATCTTATTATTTTTCCAAACCAATATGAACTTTACTTCCTTAAAATTACCTATTCTAATAATTAAAAAAATAGACATGTTAACTAATGTCACTGGATTAACCAACTGGGTTAGCTCAGTTGGCCACCAAAGGTAATCTTGGGGAGGTATCCTTGGAGAGGTCTCAGGTTCGAGTCTCACCATGGACCTTCAGGATTGATGGATCTTTGAACGAGCAAAATCAAATGTTAAACTGATACGGTCTTCTTCTTATCTTACATTTTTTATGTTATGTATTTCCTAAAAATGACGAGCCCTCAAAAATGGTTAAAAAAAAAATTCAACGAGTTGAAAGCCTTACATTTTGTAATTTTTTATGTTATATAATCCATTTATCAAAAAAATAAATAAATAAAATAATAATAATAATAATAATAATAATAATAATAATAATAATAATAATAATAATAATAATAATAATAATAATAATAACATCGTAATGAACTATTCTTTCACGGGTCATCTTCTTGACCCGTTTTTTATCCGAATTCATAAACAATTGAAATCAAGCTCCATTTTGAACATAAATATGGTGTGATGACTTGTTTTAACACTATTACTCATCTATTTATTCTACTACTAAACAAGAATAATGTACAAACATATCAAGGGCATCTCCAATGCATAGTATAATGTAGAGTTTAATACAATGTTAACTCACTGCCACGTCAACATTCAACTTCTTATACAAAACACTCACAATGCATTAAACTTTACACAGATTAATAGATTTCCACATCATCATATTATTTTTAATTTCTATGTATAATCCATTGTTTGTAAGTTACTACGTATAAGCCAAGACTTAAAAATACGATGATTTACAAAGTATATATGTAGCATAACTCAAAAATACTTGGAGATATAACAACTTACAAAATATGAAACATAAATAATTCTAGTAGAACCTTAATCAAACTTACTTATTCGAAGACTTTAAAATAATATTTTAAGCAAAATAAAATTATCAAACAACAAAATATCATCTCTTAAAATCTGTTACACAAAGATGTTATGCAAAGAAGCAACAAATAAAATGAAACATTCAACAATTTAAAATTAATATGCAATATAAAAAAATGGAGAAAAGTCCAAAATACATCCCTGTGGTATGCCAAATGACCGATTTACATCCTTTTTCTTTTTTGACTCAAAATTCATCCCTCCGTTAGTAACTTTGGAACAAATACATCCCCCAGTTAGTAATATCAGTTACTATGGACTAACGATGCAAATGATTTTTCGTTATCTCCTAACAAGAGTTAAAATAGTTGCATCGTTAGTCCTCATTGAGTTAAAATATTTGAATCGTTAGTCCTCTTTGACTATAGAGTTAAAATATTTGCATCGTTAGTCCTCATTAAGTTAAAATATTTGCATCATTAGTCCTCATTGACTATAGAGTTAAAATATTTGCATCGTTAGTCCTCATTGACTATTCTTACGTTTTTATCATTTTTCGTCCGTTTTTCTTATGTTTCATCCGTTTTTCTCATGTTTTTATGAGTTTTCATCTATTTTTCTCATGTTTTTATCTATTTCTTCCATTTTCTCACGTTTTTATCCGTGCTCGTACACTTTTATTTGTTTTCGTCTATTTTTCTACGTTTTCATTCATTTTTCTTATATTTTATCTAGTTTCATCCATTTTTTTATATATAATATGTATGAAAACGGATAAAAATATATGAAAATTGATAAAAACGTATGAAAACTTGACATTTGATAAAAATGTTTCTGAATCAATTTTAAATCACAATTTTGACCCCTTTCTGGTCCGAATCATCAAAAGTGTAAAACACGAAAGTTGTCCGGAATAATGTTTGACATCAAGACAAGCAAGATTTTAAACTGAAATAGTGGCTTTTTACTACCAAAACTTAAGCGGTTTTCGACCAACTTTCGTTTTGGTAGTAAAAATTTCGTTTTCGAAAACCGCTTAAGTTTTGATAGTACAAAGCCAGTATTTCAGGTTAAAATCCCGCGTGTCTTGATGTAAAACATTATTCCGGACAACTTTCGTGTTTTACACTTTTGATGATTCAGACCAGAAAGGTGTCAAAATCATGATTTAAAATCGATTCAGAAACATTTTTATCAAATGTCAAGTTTTCATACGTTTTTATCAAATTTCATATATTTTTATCCGTTTTCATACATATTATATATAAAAAAAATTGATGAAACTAGATAAAATATAAGAAAAACAGATGAAAACGTAGAAAAATAGATGAAAACGAATAAAAGTGTATGAGCACGGATAAAAACGTGAGAAAAACAGAAGAAATGGATAAAAACATGAGAAAAATGGATGAAAACTAATAAAAACATGAGAAAAATGGATAAAAATGGACGAAATGTAAGAAAAGCAGACGAAAAAGGATAAAAACGTAAGAATAGTCAATGAGGACTCACGATGCAAATATTTTAACTCAATGATGACTAACGATGCAAATATTTTAACTCAATGAGGACTAACGATGCAAATATTTTAACTCTATAGTCAATGAGTACTAACGATGCGAATATTTTAACTTAATGAGGACTACGATGCAAATATTTTAACTCTATAGTCAAAGAGGACTAACGATGCAAATATTTTAACTCAATGAGGACTAACGATGCAACTATTTAAACTCTTCTTAGGAGATAATGGAAAATCATTTGCATCGTTAGTCCATAGTAACTGATATTACTAACTGGGGGATGTATTTGTTCCAAAGTTACTAGCGGAGGGATGAATTTTGAGTCAAAAAAAGAAAAAGCATATAAATCGGTCATTTGACATACCACAGAGATGTATTTTGGACTTTTCTCAAAAAAAGGAGTAAGTGGAGATAATGTCCCACCATACCACGCATATTTTGTGTTTGTTCAAAGAAAAACTCAATTTATACCAACGAGTAAGGTGGAGGTTTTACAATCGATTACACGTATAATTGATCTCATTATACATTGCCACGGATACCGGTTGTGGATGCCCTAAGCAACAAAATTCGTTAATGCTATGACGTGTCTTTGCTCATATTAGTTAGAAAATAATTAATGCTTTGTGTACAAGACTGCTATGCACTACTTTCATTGTTTTATTTTTGGTAGGTCAACAAGCCATCAATTCATTCAACAAGCCAACAATTCAATTCATTCCTCATAATGCTCTGTATTTTTGTAAAGCAATTAATGTCTGCTATTCTTCTTTCATACGATTCTTCATTTGGAATCACTCATCACCGCTATTTTTGCTAATTAATTAAAGTATTCC
The DNA here is from genome assembly GCA_030686995.1 of Artemisia argyi. Lineage (NCBI taxonomy): Eukaryota > Viridiplantae > Streptophyta > Magnoliopsida > Asterales > Asteraceae > Artemisia > Artemisia argyi. The sequence goes on from CM060680.1 coordinate 2,063,805, forward strand.
TACAATCAGTCATAAACCCTAATTTATCTACTATCTATATAAAACAAGGTTTTCTAAACTCATCTCCTCTCCAAAAATCTTCTAAACTCGCCACCTGGCATTTATGCATTTATGCCTATCGGACGGTCCTCCTTAATTTTGATTCTAAACAAGTTAACGAAAGGAAAAAAAATGGGCAGAACTTGCTTTATCTCATTTATTTGTTACAGATCCATTCAAATTAAAACTACTAACACCATAAATACCAACCCTATTCTAAATCAATAAATTATAACTCTCCCTTTAATCAATCATCATATAACCTTATCAATCAAAAACGAACATAAACCTTCCCGTAAATCATCATTAGTTGTTGTTTTTAATCGATTCAAGGTATGTTTTTTGTTTTTAGTTATTCATAATTCATGCTTGATATTCATAATATATTGCGTGATGATACATTTGTGGCTGCTACATCTGACATATTTAGTTTTTGGATTTGATTAATCAGAATTCATCAACTATTTAATGAATTGGGAAACACTATAGATGTTTGTTTTAATCTATGTCTTGGTGACTCTTGATTGAACGATTGTTTTTATTGTACTAATTATATAAAGTTCTAATTTTGAACATTATTGGATTAGTGTTTTTGTTTTATCAATTAAACGTGGTCCTCATCTTTCTTATTTTATTGGATTTATTAAATGTTTGTTGGTTGTATGCTATGTCTAAACATTTATCTTTTGATAGTAGGTGTTTGATTAAGGTGTTTACCAAGTGTTTGATGAAATGTCTAAGAAAAAAAATAAAAGGTTAAACGTTTTCCCTTTTATGTCTTTGATAGTGTTTGTGTTGGTGGTTTGAAGTGAATGATATCAATCTTTTTGAGATCAACGGGGTGATAATGAGATGCAAGTTTATACTATATTCTTATGTTTTTATGACAAAATAGAGGTAGGAGAATAATCAAGTTTTAGTTTGTTTGTTTTGGCAGTCATTTGCATCACAAATTTATTATTCCGCCATAAGAAGCTTAAGATTAACCCATAAAAGATGAATGTCAATGCTATTGTAATGATCATTGGACATCCTTTAGGCACCACAAGTAAGTAGAAAGCAGGCATATGATATCTTTATCAACATGATATCTTATTAATAAAAATGACCTTTCTTAAAATCAATGAAATAACCTCGTGATGTAAAATTTATCTTCAATGTTAATCTTAAAAAAATTAATTTTATTTGCCTCTTTTAAAGTTGTTATTGCGAGTCTTCACCTGTTTCTTATGCCAATACTCAATTTCAACTATGTGTAAACAAGTCATATTTTTTATAAAACCAGAATGTCTCTACATCTCGCAATAATATGTAAAAATGTGTATGAATTTACTTACTATGTTTTGAGTTTTTTTTATTACCTATTTAAGCTGCTATTACTTTTAGTATATCACACAACGATGCTATTGTTAGTTTCACTAAAGTAATTATCAAATGTCATATGATTTATTGCTTACGGTCATGGGTACCTTAATATGTAATCATAGATAGCTCTACATATAAATTTGTGATGGTTACATAACTACGTTTGCAAAATTATAGTAACATTATCTTTATGTTATGCAGAAAAGGCATGAGGTGCCCCCAAACTATAGGAGGTTATTAAGTTTGAGGCTAAGAAGAATTGTACTTCAAGAGAAACTTGAAAAGGTGATTTTGTTATATGTTTTTAACACACTCTTAATGGGCTGAATGTCTGCTTCAAAGGGCGGTTTGGTTATTGTAACATTTGTGCAAAAAATAAATCTTAAAAAGCTTGTTTGGTTGCTGTAACTTTTGTGTGAAAAAGGACTTCTAATTGGTTGTTTAGTTGCTTAAATAATCTTTGCATGCAAGGAAGTTTGAGAAGGGTGTTTGGTTGCTCAAATTTGTGAAGAAAATTGATTTTAATTGGTTGTTTGATTGCAAGGAAGTATACTATTTGTTGTTTTCTTGAGGGCAATATAATCAGGTTGGTAGCTTGCAAGCCCAAATCGCTTATAGAATTATTTCAAAAACTTTAATCTCAGTGGCCGTCAATTTCTAATATGTTGGACATTTTATGGATTATTGACTATGTATGTGATACTATTACCAGGGACGGAGCCAAGTGATAAGTTGGATGGGCCATGGCCAACCCTAAAGTTTTTATCAAAATACCAGTGACATGCATATGATGTAGTTGTTTAGTCCGCTAAATTGTTTTAGGCCCACCCAAACGAATAAAAGTCCCCCATCCGAAGTAAAAGTTATAGAAAGATTTACTAGTTTATGGCGTGTATTGAAATTACATATGTTTGATTGGCTATCAAATGAAACAAAATTACTAGAGACTGCTTAATCACATCCAACCTTTAATTGTTAATGATTTTTAGGAGTGGCCTATGTTGTTGATGTTTTAAATGTTTAGAATGAACACCTTGTAAGACTTATAAAATTTTATATATTCATTATTATCGAATTCTTTTTGTGTTTGTTTTGGCCAACCCAACCGTAGAACCCTAGCTCCGTCACTGACTGTTAATACAAATATCGCCTAAAAACGTTATTTATATTTTATGATCTTTGCTAAGTTTTGTTAATGACAAAGTATGAACTTTAGCTAAAAGTAAATCATCACTTTAAGTGTTTAAGTCTTGTTTAAACTAAGGTTTACATTTCCTTTTAAACAAAACATTATTTTTATTTCTTAAATTAGAAAGTGTCTTGTCACATCACATTTATTTCTTAAAATAGTAATGTCACATCACATTTAGGGTAAGCTTTGTCAATATACATTTATGGTAAGAAAGAGTGTTTGACTAACCATATGTTTGCTTGCAAGTCTTGTGTTTGACTAGGTGTAATGAGATGTGACCTTTTTTGGTTTGGAAGATTTATTGCAAAACCAACTGCAGTCCTGACGGAACCCTGGGGGTAAACGGGCGGAACCCATCTGAGGGTTCCGCCGTATCCGCCAGACCTGCAGAATAGTTTGCTATAAATACCAAACCATTTGTTAGTTTTGGGTGATGACTTTAGGACATATTTTCACATACTCTCTAAACTAACTCAGTAACATTTGACTTGTGTGATTCTTTTAATAACAAGGGACTTCACAAGATCATTCAAGAAGTTACAAGCTTCAACTCTAAAGTTGCAAGTCTTGTTAGCTTGGTCATGTATAAGCTTTGATAGTTTATACTTCATGTGTGTCATGTATATAGAAGTGATTGGTTAGTATTTTAGGCCTCAAAATACGTAATGTGTCGGGAGTTGTTGTACCCTTGTAAAAGAACTAACGGGAGTGGTTGTACCCTTGGTAAAGAACTCGACAACTAGCTTAGTGTCAGTAAAAGTGTAAGCGACGATGGGAGTGGTTGTACCTGTGTAAAAGAACTCGACATCTAGCTTAGTGTCGGTAAAAGTGTAAGCGACGTTGTAAAGGTTTTCTCCGCCGGTGAAAGGAGCTTCTTGATTAGTGCTTATAACTCTCGAGTTGGAAACTCGGGGCGTGGATGTAGGGCAAGGAAAAAGAGTCCTTGTAGCCGAACCACGATAAATAATCGTGTTGTGGTTTGATCGTTTCTTTCTTTATCTTTACTTATTACATATTTTCTTTTAGTTAGAATTGCTAATAACATATAAAGCTTTTCAAAGAATTAAACAAGTAAAGTTGTGTTTATATCCTTAAACAAATGTAAAGCTTTTCAAAGAACTAAATAAGCAAAGTTAGGATTATCACATGTAATGATTTTCAAAGAATGAAACAAGTAATGTTAGAATTGTCATTCACATGTAAAGCTTTTCAAAGAATCAAACATGCAAAGTTGTACTTACATCTTTGAACAAAAGTAAAGTTTTAAAAGGATATTCAAGCTAAAAAGAATTGAAAAAGCGGTAAAACTATTCAACCCCCTTTCTAGTTTTCCACAATTGGCATCAGGAGCTACGTTACTCAAGATCTTTAAAATAGAATGTATTTTAAAACTTGGATCGATCCATGGATTTTGAAAATCTCAAAGAAGGGCAACCTATTCAAAACCAACCGCTATTTGAAAAAGAAAACTTACTTGAATGGGAAAGTAATTTTGAAAACTATGTGAAATCAATTGATCAAGATCTTTGGCATATTATGTCTTTTGGTGATTTCAAACCAAAGAAAACAAGTTTTGAAAACCAAGATAACTATCTTGAACTTGATAAAAATACTAAAGCTAAAACAATGATTTATAAAGCTTTAGTACCTAATACGAAAGAATGTATTTTTGTCAAACGGCTAATGATATTTGGAAAAATATGTTAAACTCTCATCAAGAAATATGTCAAGTCAAAGATGATCAATTTGATCTCACATATGAATTAGAAGTCTTAGTAATATTAATAGATAGACATTTAGTTGAGATAAATACATGTACTACTAGTTTAAATGTTTTAAATGAAAGTGTAAGTGAAGATGATCACTCATAACGAGCTCTTAGTGGACTTGCTTACGATTCATGGAATAACACGGATGAAGATGAAGCCAACCATCCGGTTTGTGATTCTCAACTAGATAAAACATCAAGCAAGGTACATTTTGAAACCAAACACTTTTGCTTTGACAAATTTATCCTGGAGTTTTCTAAACTAGAAAATGAGTCTAAACGTTTATGCAACATGGACCTAAAAACTATCTTTAACAATGAGTCTTCAAAATCTTTTGAGAATATCTTTGAAAAGGAAATCTTGTTAGACGATAAAATGTCTAGACTTGAGAGTAATGTTGAAATTGATCTAGAATGTAAATTATGTCTAGATTACAAAAACATAAGATTAAAAAGCAAAATGAGAAAGGAAAATTATTAGCTAAATTTGATGAAAACTCAAAATCTCTTGAAAAATTGTTGAGGAGTCAAAGGTTGTTTAAAGATAAAATCGGATTAGGATTTAACTCAAAAGCACCATCAACTAATAAAACAAAGCAAGTAAAATTTGTCAAACCTTGAAGAGAGATTTAGAGATAATTCAATCTCTAATAGAAAATCATGATAAAAGATTCAAGATTATCATGCTCTATGCTTTTATATGATTATCTAACCTTCTTGGATACATGAGTAATTGAGTTTCAAAGAGTTTTGTCAAACCAAGATTTTACGGGTAGTGTTTATCCTCTTGATAGCATCTCTATGCATTTTAAAAGGTATGCATTACTTCAACTTGAGTTTGATTGTCTCTTGTTTCTAGCATTATGTGTTGGAATATGTGTTATTAGTTATACTCTAAAGTGTTTACCTGTTATTAGTAATAACTAAGATTAGATTCTATGCAACAAGGAATTTCGTCATTAGTACGTACTAGTAGGAGATATAAGGTGTTTTGGTTCTTTAACCGTCAAGTGATAAACACGAGAAACTCTTGAGTGAGTCTCACTCAACTCTTGCTTACAAGTGAGCTAACTAAGAATTTCCTAAGTGTTAAAATGTCTAACACTTTTGTGATGCTTGCAAAACAAACCTTTGTTAAACAACATTCTCAAACACCATACTTTGAGTCTTAAATTGTGTTTTTCTTCAATCACTCCTTTATGATAATCTCACATAAAACACACAAGGTGAAATAAATCACATTAGCATACATTAGGATGTGTGAAAGAAAATGAGTTTTCAACATCTAGGATTTACACATCAAATGTGACACTTAGTCTCATGATGTTGTACCTCTTGGATTTTTTCAAACCAAATAGAGTTCATAGTATCTTAAGTAAGAAAACCCAAAGAGTCGAGGAGTCGTTGAATATAACATTTAACGAGTGATCTCCTCCTTCTAAGATATCATCTTTGGTATATGATGACTTAGTCGAGAGTCCAATAATGACAAGACAAGTATGTTGTGTGAAATTGACATAAGTTATAAAACTTGATTTATAGGTCATAGCTGTGTCTAAACAAATTCAACAAAAACAGTTTTTGGAATCTAGAGTAAAACAACTAGTGAAACAAAATAGATGTTTCGAAGTAATCATGAGATTATAAGTGTCAATATCTGAAAGACTTTTTGATAATAAAAGCAAGCTTCAAAAGCAAGGGATTTTAACTTAAAGACATTCCTAGTTACTCTCTTGTTCTCAATGGTTAAGTTATTGATGACTTATAAAGAATGAGATTAGTAAATCCGTAGGTAAAACTAAACGTAGAGAAATGTTCGGAAGACTACTTGTTCTCATAACAATTAGATTCAACATTATGTTTAGCTTTTGTCTATGTGCTCGTGTTAAAGAAGATCCTTAAACAACTCTATAGTTGAGCTTGTTTGGATACATCGTAAGGTACTACACAACTAGGATTATGGCATCCCAAAAGAACGGGAATAGAAACCATAGTGTATGCCAAATGGAATTATGTCGGTAATAAGTTGGTAAGAAAAGCACAAGTGGTACTTGCACTTTTATACTTGCTTACCCAATGATTCTCCAAAACATGTAAGGTTCTCAAATTAGTTTCGGATGAAGAAGCACATCAACAAGCTCCACGTGTACAAGCGAATTCGTGTCAACAACGGAATTCTCTTATCAACATTGTTATCCCTTCAACAAAGGAATCATCGTCTTCGGTGACAATTCAATCCATTTTTGTCTTAATAGACATATTGTGATCCATCATCATCGCCTTGGTAAGATTGTTCATTGAGGAACGTCTTAGCTAAGAAAGTCTTCTACGTTAACCATTCTATCAACGTTTCCACAAAACATCTCGAATGTCAAGCATTCGTCATTCCTAGGCTTAGTGAAAGACTCATAAGACCTAAAACCTTAGTTTTGAGCATTAGGATAAAACCACAAAAATCAAGACAACCCCTTTTGAATTTTTCCCTGCAGCTCCCACGGTACCCTCAGACCATACGGGCGTAACCCTCTTTTTGGTTCCGCCTGGTCCGCCAAATTTGCAGGATGTTTTATTTTTAATTTCTAAACCAAACACTCCTTTACTCACAACTCCAACTTACCAACAGCCATTCCTCACTCACAAACACCTTACCACACGAAAATTAGGGCTCTCACTTACATCTCTTCCAATCCAATCAACTTTGTAAGAATTCTTACAAAATCTCATCACACTCACCTTGTGATATATCTCAGCCCATAAGATTCACAAAAAGAGCAAAACTTCAAGCATCTTCCTCATAACCTTTCATCACTCAAACCTTAAACAACCAATGTGAAATGAGAAACCGAGTTATCCTTTGTCATATCAATATCGAGTCATCCACCATTTCCATGCCCTCAAAGAAACCAAGAGTCAATATCATCTTCACCAATAACTCCACCTAGTCATCTTCACAAGAAGATTCCACAATGTAACCAAACAAGTGTGTCATCCCCACTATAACCTAACCTATTAAGATTAAACCACCTTTCATGATACATAAACCTATGTTCACCCTTGTGTCGCTCTTTGAAACAAAGGGCAATTGTCATATCCAAACTCTCATTAACATATTTGTCTATGTCGTCAAAAGTCAAGTGAATTTCATTATAAAATGCGTCTCTTCCACTTTCTAGCAAGTGAAGAACACAAAGAAGATATCCAAGCTTTAAGTGTTGTCATGCAATCACCACCTCTTTTCACATATCCACTCTCGGTCGTCAACCATACTTTACCACCGTTCACCACATTGTTAAAACAAATGAAAAACGTCATTGAAACATCACTTGCATTATAAAACATTTTTAAGCATCAAAATGAGTCAAGTTAACCGCACCTCCACATTGTTTTCATATAGGCACACACTAGAACATAAACATTACAATAGTCGTTTACTTAGACTAAAATGTGAAATTTTGATTTTCTAGGAATCATCATGCCTCCTCTAACTCACTACGACCACAAGGACACCATCAAGTACCTACACAAACACCACAAAACCAAAGGTCTTACTCAAACTCAAATCGTTGTCTTCAAAGCCTTAGAAAAACGATATGTCCATAAGGGTAGAACCATTGATCCATCCTTCTTAGAAGGTACAAACCTCTACACGGAATTTGCCACAATCAACTTTGAGTGTCTCTTAGAAATCGACGAGCCTATTTGTTCTAGGTTCATTTTAGAATTCTATGCATCCGTCACCCTCTCCAAGGATGACTATAGTCGCATGCCTATTAACTTTAGGGCTAGTAGTCATCAATACTCCTTCACTCTTGAGGAGTTTGCTCAAATCCTAGGTGTCCCAAACCATGGTACTTGCATCTACTCCGACTTGCACTCCCTCTCAACTCTTGACACACTCTTTGACCGCATCTATCCCTATGATACCCCTCTTGTGTCCAAAGATGAACTTCGTGACCACCTCTTCATTAGAACCACCAACACTAGGAGAACTAGAACCAGAAATGAGGTCATCAAGAACCCATATGGAATGGAATTCAATGAACTCAAGCCCCAATTTAAGGAATGGGAAGAACTCCTTAGAGCCAATGTAATTAGCACCATAGGAAACCGGGATCACATCAATGTTTGTCTTTGCTACATGCTCTACTCCTTGTCCGTTAGGCAACCCTTCAACCTTGCCTACTACATGACCAAGAGAATGACCGACATTCCCATGCAAGGCACAACGTCTATGCCATACGGAATGCTCTTGACCCATCTCTTTAGGTTCATCTCTCCCATTCCATCAACTCCTAGAGGTCTTCACCTAGACTACTCTCTTATTCCACACGCTTTTGTCCCACTAAGTGATAGGAGAATCTACAAAGCCGAAGGTAAACATTTTCCAACTCTAGGCTTTGCCCAACTCTAGGCTCCCACCTCTAGAATACATTTTCCAACTTTCGGATATTCCAAATGAGTCGGCGGAGTTCAAGCAAAAAAAAAGGGATGTTCAAAAACATCGAGAGATTTCTTGAAAAGCTCAAGAAGAAGATTGACCGTCTATGAGAGCGGGTGTGTACGAGTGTTTGGCACTAGGTGCTATTTGAACGATTTGGTCTTTTAAACATTACGTAGTGTGTATTTGTGTGTTGGTAAGATGTTTGGTACTATTTGGAACTTGTAGGAACTAACAATGATGCAGGTAGACAACTTTTGGCAAGTTGTCAAATTTTCATGTTTATGAAATTTTCACTAAGTATAGTGAAATTCTCGACCTCAAGGTCAAATTCCTATGGTATGTGTGTTTACATGTCCAATTTTTGCATTACATAACCAGATATGCATTATCTTTTTGATTTTAGGAGTTTTCGAAAAATTTGAAAATCATCTCGCGGGTCAAAAATGCGGACTGCCAAGTTTTTCAAGTCTGGCGGATCTGGCGGTACCCAAAAATGGGTTCCGCCAGTGTATTTTCTAGGCAATCCAGAAATGGCCCAACGGACCAGCCGGAACCCTCAGGAGGGTTCTGCCTGTGTTGTCTTAGGGTTCCGCCAGTTACCTGCAGAAAATTTTTGTCATTTTTCTTAAGTTCAAAAACTTGTAAAGTGTCAAATCATTTTCTTTAGTGAGAAACATCTTCCCTTACCTCCAATAACCATACTATGACAACTCTCACTCACTAAAACAATTAGGAAGTCACTTCCCGCCAAAAATTCGAATTCAAACATAACTAACCTGTTGGGAATTACAATTAAGTTGATAAGACAAAACATGTGAAACATGAGGGACTTATGGAGACAAAGGAAGAAACTTGCAAAGAAAGAAAAAGATTACTGCATATCTTTTTATTATTCTAGAATATCCTTTGTAACCCTATTATCTCTATTATATAAAGAGATACAGGGAATTGATATTATGTACGTACAAGATGTAAAGTCCAGAAAAAGTGTGTGTGTGTGTGTGTGTGTGTCTAGGGCGTATAGTTATTGTAAACGCCTAGACTTGTTGATTTGTGGTTAAGCCTCAACGATCTTAGATCGCTGTTATGATGTAACCGTGCTACACTTGATCACGTAGCATTGGGGCTTTGGTGTATGTTAGAGTAGAGATGATGACGAGAAACCTTGTTAGCAATAATAATGATGTGTTTGTTTATTCCGCTGCGTATTGTGTTTATTCATTATTATTGTGCAATCCCTAGATGAGGTCTAAACAACCTCGAGCTATAAACGATCTTAACATAACCCAAGGAACCCTTTTAAAGGATCCTTCAAACCATTGGAACATTTTCAAACCAAATCACTTCCCATGATCACAAAGCATTGAGTTCATATGTTGGTCTTTCACTCCACCCAATTCCATTGGATTGACATCAAATCATTTGAAACCTCAATTTTGTATGGAACACATCAAATCCAAACACTCCTTCCCATAATTCTTTTTAAGTTTGATCACTTTAGAATATACCAAAAATCACACCAACACCATTACTTCTCTCAATCTCAAACTCTTGCAAACCAAAGATTTGAGATGACTAAATCAAACACCTCATCCGAATCATCAAGCTAAAACCACTAGGATTAGTGTTAAACCTTGTTGCTTCAACAAAACCATTAAATCAAGCTCATCACTTGACATTTCTTCACCTATCCAAGATTTCCTTAACCTTACTACCTCAACACCATATTCAATACCTTGCAACATCAACATGACCACTATTCAAGATTTCCTAAATCTTGCTACTCCAACATCCTCACCCAAACATGGCAATACAAACATACACACTTTTCAACCATCAATCACCAACACTTACACCAATGGAACTTTTCTATACACCACCAACATCACCATATCCACTATTGGAAACTTTTGAAAACCTATCACCTAAACCATCAAGCCCTCCATCATTGTCACTCTTTGACACCATTGCCGAAACGAAAACCCAACAACAATCAATATTTCAACCAAATGAGTCATTGGATGATGCACCTCATCCACCCTCATTGCTTGAGAGTTTAGCTTACCGTTATGCTAGAACCTAAATTTTTCCAAATGATCAAGGTCATACACACCTACAATCATTTGTGTTTCACCCCATTTACAAAAACCTTCATGCTAATCCTTCCGGAGAACCAAGCTTCCATCACTTTGTTCAACGACAACAACCACAAGAACCTTCCCAACACTTTGAATCTCTATTTACTTCGTATAAGAAAATAGAAGCATCTCAATGATCTTCCACCAAGACAAACAAAACCACCACCTTTCACAAATGAAAAACCAAGGTCATTGCTTGACCAAAATGAGTCTTTTGACCACAACCAACCACCACAACAAGAGTATCACCACCCAAAACCGTTGTTGTTTCACCCTATCTACAAAGACATCCATGGTCCTCTAACCAATGAAATGAGGTTTATCCTAAACCACATTTTGGATCGTCTCATGTTTAGAGTCTCCAAAATGAAACAAAACCGTTTCTTTTGGAAAATGTTTCTCATTAAAACCAACAAACCAAGTTTAGAGCACCAACACCACCTCATGGTTAGAGTCTCCAAAATGAAACAAACCCGTTTCTTTTGGAAAATGTTTCAACATCAAAACCAACAAACCAAAACCATTTCACCTTCGCAACACTCAAAACAAAACCCGCTACATCATCCAACACACATTTTCCTCCTTAACAAAACTTTGCCTTGTTTTTGGAAAATGTTTCTCATTAAGGAAAATGATGGTTTCCTTTTATCGATGTAGGATTTTATGTTCTTAGTTTCTTTTTATTTTTCTTTTTATCTTTAGAAGTAAGATGCTTTCTTCCTAATTTCTTTTCCTTGACTTTCTAAGAGTCAAAATTTTACATGAAATGAATTTCTTTCTACTACAAGGTGTGCATTGTTTGTTGACCATTTAGGTATGATGAGTAAACTATACCTCGCTATGGTAGCATACATATATCTTGTGTTTTAGAAACTAACCTTTCTTTTTGTAGGATCATTTTCCATGTTTTCTTTCCTTGATACTCCATTTAGGGGAGTAATATTCGAGGGGGAGCATGAGTATTGCATTATTCCGCTTCACAACTCTTAGCTGTGTTTTAGATATGAAATGCTTTCATGACTTGTCTTGTGCGGCAACTAACCTTTTTCTTGTAGGTTCAAAATCCATGCCTCCTCTCTTGGCACTCCATGTAGGGGGAGTATTTTCCAAGGGGGAGTAAGTGTATACTTCCGCTTCGATACTCTTATTTTTGTTTCGACAAAAAGGGGGAGAAATTTAGATATAAACTTGTTTCAAAAAATTTTTTTTTTGCATATCACATCATCTTAGCAAAAACAAGTTTTTATACTAACTTTATAAGACTTAACACTAAAACTAGTGACTTACTTATAAATAAAGTTTATGTTTTGTCATCAACAAAAAGGGGAAGATTGTGTAACACCCCCAAAATCGGATCCAGCGGAAGCATACATGTCACTGGGGTGCTACTAAATTGGAATCACAACATAAGGTAATAAAGAACGGAATACATACTCCGTTAAATACATTAAGTTTAATAAAGTCGAGTTTACAACAACGTTTTTCAAGATTTATAAATAAGCCCAAATCTAGTGGTCCCAAATAAAACAAGTCAAGTCTATGTGTGAAAACACTTCGGGGAAAAGTTACGACCATTGCCATGCCATGCCATGCCGAATAATAAACGACTCAAACACCTGAGAAAAACATGCTAAAAGTCAGCAAAAAGCTGGTGAGTCTATAGGTTTAGAGTAATAAGATCATTAGTATGGACCAAGAGTTTAGCATATGAGCATTACAACGCATATAATGTCATACCAAAAATAGTCTATTACGTTAGCACTAAGTTCATGCAACCGAAGCTATAACAGTGTGCATACTCAAAGAGTATGTAATCATAAATTGGGCCCGGCAAGTGTTTATCCCAGACACTTGTATTTCGACATGGTATACGTTCGCGTTTGCCTATCCGGTCAAACCGAACGGGGGAGTTACCCCCAATAGATCTATTTATAACATTCGCGCTTCCCAACAGGAATTAACGGTTCATGAGGTGGGCATAATCGGGACATAACAGGGCTTAGGCTAATCCACGTAATAGCATGAATAATAGTGTTTGGTCCATAAAATAGTTTTGCATGTTTCTCACCCCAATAAAAACATTTATAAAATAGTGGGGCTATAAACTCACCTCAGCAGTACAGCAGTATGATAGTGCAAATATATCAGGTAGTGTTCAGCACCAACACGCGACCTAGATTAGTAAGGCATGACTTAGTTCATATTTTAAGTTGAAAAACTCAACAAAGTTAAATAAACTCAGTTTTAAAGTGTTGTGTTATCGTTGCTTGTGTGGCAGCATTTAAGTTTGAAAATAGTTTACGAAATGTTTTAGGTGTATTGGCTCATGGAAGTGTAAACAATAAAGGTGAGAGACGGATAGATCCTTGGTTTGACGATAGCCGAAAGGCGAAGTATAGGGCGATGATTTCGATGGTGGTTAAACGTTGGCGGAAAATAATGATTTTAACGTTAGAAGTTTATATATATATACGTATTTACTTAGTGTATTTATATAATTAAGTGATGGTTTTATTCAACGTATCTATATTTAAAATAAATTAGTAACTATGTACTTTAAAAAAATGTATTTTAGTTTAAAAATGTTTATTGTTCGTTTAAAAGATTTATTAAAAGTACATAGGATTTGTAGGAAAGTTGAGCATGACTTGAATATACATTTAAATAAATAAGCCGTTGTATATTGTTTATAAAAATCAAGTAAATTTTTATAAGCCGAAATAAGTTAAATAATTTGAATATAAGCCTTTAATATAATAGCAAGTTCAAGACTTTAAGATTTTGTTTTAGGCTAATTGTATAAGTTTAAATGTATACTTATATAGTTTGGCTTATGATAAGTCTTATAAGCTCGGTATAGGTTTTGTCGCGAACTCGTGGTCGAGTGATGTGAATTGAGTCGTGTCGTTTATAACAATTCGAAAGGAACAAGCAATGGCTCGACACAAACAAAACACAATTCGGATTTACATTAACCCCATGTTTTCCTATAATGTTAAGTTAAGGTTTTCACAATTGTTTGCGTGTACTGGTTTCAAACGCAACCTTAGCAGTATTCGAAAAGGATAGAGAGTGGAGTGGGTTGTTGGGCTTTGACCCAGTCACACACACACACGAGCCCAAATCCTGAAAATAGAACCTTGGAGCCCATTTATCAAACTAGTTAGGTTTTATAAAAACAAGTTTTGATATCTTTCTGTTGGTGTTGTAGCATCACAAAACAAGCATGTATATTACTTATGACTTTGACAAAACAAGTTTTGACCATTCCAAAGCTAGACTATTCTTTTCGGCTTATACAACATGACTCAAAACTTGCTACGCATAGCCACAAAAACCAAGACGGAAGCGAGAGTCACATACGAGTCATAGAAATTTCAAGTTGTCGACTAGTTTAAACGAACATAGACCAGGTTGATAACAAGGTTTAATAAGCCAAGAGGTAAGTTACCAAATAAGCACTTCCACACAAGAGCCAAACTAGTTTTAGTAGTGAGATTTATAATTTTAAACTTAGCCACACAAGGTTCAACAATAATAAGCCGATTCATAACAAAGAAGAACTAGACTAACAAGGTTGTTACCATCTCAATATCAAAAACTCAGTAACATCAACAAGTTGATTCACAGGTGACGATCGAGCAAAACAGTTTCAGAAACTTTCAATTAAACACAAAAGAAGCTTATGCGTACCAAAATGATATATCCAAACAAAACTTATTTATTCAACACTTAAAACAATAAAACCATTCGAAGGAAACAAGAGAAGGAGGTTAGTATCTTACAACAAACGGAGTGGGTTACAAAGAAGAACACGAAAACTGAAGCTCCAACCCGATTCGATAAGCAATTCCACACACCCCCTTGATTTTGAATCTCGATCCCTCCAAGTACTTCTCACCTTGATAGCTCCTTGAGTGTGTGAAATGCTTTGTGAATCGAGTGGGTTTTTAAAACAAAACATGGGTGGGTTTGATGCTTAATCTTTCCAAGTACATGGAGCTTGATAGCCAAAAGGGGTAAGCGTCCCCCCTTTCATCACCGACTGCCTCGCTTGGACGCTTGGAGCGTGACCACATCTGGGTCACTGGCTGGTATCAAACACACTTGTTTCGGATCTGGTTTTTAATCTCTTGTGGATGATTTGTTTTGTTGCTGCCTTGGTAGTATCGAAAACCATATATGGTAGTGAGAGAGAGGAGCAAATCCTGGAGTGGTTTTATCTTTTCTCCAAAGAATGATAGAGATAAGGAGGGTGGGTCGGTTTTGGTGGGGAGTGATATACACAAGGACGATTTTGTTGTTTACTTTATTATTATTATTATTTTTTTTTTTTTGTTTTAAATAAAAGTTATTTAGTTAATTATTTTAAATTTTGTAAATACTTTTGTAAATAAATGTGTGTGGGGTTGGTAGTAGAGAAGGTAGTGGATATGATTTTTGTTAGTTGTTGATACTCTTGGGGTATTAAGTGTACCCCGTGCCCCGTTGAGCTCCGGTGAACTTCGAGTTTTCAAGGTTAGCGGGAGTGCTAAGATATTACTGACGAGAGTGTTTTTATAATACAAATATAAAAACAAAATTACTAATTACGGATAACCAATATTGAGTTCATGCCATTACTAGGGTTGTGTCGGTACGCGTGTGGTGTTTGGTGCGAGATAACCTCTCGTTAATAATCAATAGTAGTTGGGATATGCATAAATCATATGTTTTTAATAAAATAATCAGTGAGGTGAGTTACTGTAAGCTACAGTGTGCGGGTTTGTATTCCCGAAATAGTTATGCAAGCTCATGAATGCTTGATAAAATAGTTATGTAATAATAAATTAATATTTATTATTAAGATGTAGGTTGAAAATTTACCGTTTGTCACATCCTCCCTGCCTTAGAAGGAAAGCCGTCCTCGGCTTTCACTTAGAATTGTTCGACGGGTTTGAGAAAAGGTGTGGGTATTTACGCTTGATCTCGTCCTCGCGTTCCCACGTGTATTCGGGACCTCTTCGAGAGTTCCAACGGACCTTAACAATAGGGATGCGGCTTTGCTTAAGCCGTTTGATTTCTCGGTCCATTATTTCGACAGGTTCTTCAACGAAGTTTAGTCTCTCATCGATTTGGATTTCCTCTAAGGGAATGGCAAGGGTTTCATCTGAGAGACATTTCTTAAGGTTGCTCACGTGGAACACGTTGTGCACAGAATTTAGTTCTTGTGGTAAGTCAAGTCGGTAGGCTACTGGCCCGATTCTGTCGAGAATTGTGAAAGGTCCAATGTATCGGGGATTTAGTTTCCCACGTTTTCCAAAGCGAATCACGCCTTTCCATGGCGAAACTTTCAACATAACTCGGTCTCCTACCTGGAATTCGAGTGGCCTTCGCCTCTTATCTGCGTAGCTTTTCTGACGGTCTCGAGCCGCTTGCATTCGGCTTTTGATTTGCACAATCTTTTCCGTGGTTTCTTGTACCAGTTCAGGCCCGGTAAGTTGGCTTTCTCCAACTTCTGCCCAGCATATAGGTGATCGGCACTTTCGACCATAAAGTGCCTCGTAAGGGGCAGCCTTGATGCTTGTGTGATAGCTGTTATTGTAAGAGAACTCAGCTAATGGCAGATGCCTATCCCAACCGTTTCCAAAATCTATCGCACACGCTCGTAGCATGTCTTCCAGGGTTTGAATGGTCCTTTCACTTTGACCATCTGTTTGGGGATGGTAGGCGGTGCTCATATCAAGGTTGCTACCCAAGGCATCCTGTAGTGATCTCCAAAAGTTTGATGTGAAACGGCTATCTCTGTCGGAGATGATAGAAATCGGGACTCCATGTCGTGCCACTATCTCTTTTATGTATAACCGTGCAAGCTTATCCATGCTGTCATTCTCTTTGATCGGTAAGAAGTGAGCGGACTTGGTAAGACGATCAACGATAACCCAAATGGTGTCGTAACCGCCTGATGTCCTTGGTAGTTTGGTAATGAAATCCATGGTTATGCGTTCCCACTTCCACTCGGGAATCTCTGGTTGGACAAGTAAGCCTGATGGTCGCTGGTGTTCCGCTTTCACTTTGGAACAAGTTAAGCATTTACTGACGTACATTGCGATGTCCGCCTTCATGTTGGGCCACCAGTATAGCTTCTTTAAATCGAGGTACATTTTGTCGGCTCCTGGGTGAATGGAGTATTTAGATTTGTGGGATTCATGCATGATGAGATCACGCATCCCTCCGTAGAGTGGGACCCAACTTCTGTTCTTGAAACATAGCATCCCATCTGATCTCTTCACGAATCCATTCTCATTTTCTGGCATACCGTAGATTTTCTCATTGGGTCTATTTTCTTCCTTGAGTGCCTCGGCCTGAGCCTCAATGATTCTTGATGGAAGGGGTGAAACAATCGTCATACCCAATGATCGTACTCTCAAAGGTTTTGGTCGTTCCTTCCGACTAAGAGCATCTGCTACCACGTTTGCCTTGCCCGGATGGTATCGAATCTCGCAATCGTAGTCGCTGAGCAATTCTAACCATCGGCGTTGTCTCATGTTAAGCTCCTTTTGGTCAAGGATATGTTGTAAGCTCTTGTGGTCGGTGTAAACTACACACTTGGTGCCATAGAGGTAGTGTCTCCAGATTCTGAGTGCGAACACTACTGACCCCAATTCCAAGTCGTGTGTAGTATAATTCTTCTCGTGCTTTTTCAATTGTCGAGAGGCATATGCTATTACCTTCTCTCGTTGCATTAAGACGGCTCCCAACCCTTTGTGTGAAGCATCGCAGTAAACTACAAAATCTTCACTGCCTTCAGGTAAGGCCAAGATAGGTGCACTGCACAACTTATCCTTAAGGAGTTGGAAGGCTCCTTCTTCTTTGTCTCCCCAGTCAAACTTCACATTTTTCTGGGTCAGTTTAGTTAAAGGCTTTGCTATCTTTGAAAACCCTTCGATAAACCTCCTGTAGTAACCAGCAAGTCCTAAGAATTGGCGTATTTCGGTGGGTGTTGTGGGTGTCGCCCAATCCTTTATTGCCTCGATCTTTGCAGGATCAACGTGAATACCTTGACTATCAATCACGTGACCCAGAAATTGAACCGTTGGTATCCAAAACTCACATTTTGAAAATTTGGCATACAGTTCCTCTTTCTTCAGCAGTTCTAGAATCAGTTTAAGGTGTTCCTTGTGTTCCTCTTCGCTCTTGGAGTAAATTAAGATGTCGTCAATGAAAACGATTACGAACTTGTCCAGATACGGCTTGCACACCCGATTCATAAGGTCCATGAATACTGCCGGTGCGTTGGTTAAGCCAAACGGCATAACTTGGAACTCGTAGTGGCCGTAACGAGTTCTGAATGCCGTTTTCGGGATATCCTCTTCCCGAACCCTGAGTTGATGGTACCCGGATCTCAAGTCGATTTTTGAGTAAACGCACGAACCTTGGAGTTGGTCGAATAGGTCATCAATTCTCGGGAGTGGGTATCGGTTTTTGATGGTTAGTTTGTTCAGCTCCCGGTAGTCGATGCACATCCTGAAAGACCCATCCTTCTTTTTGACAAACAAGACCGGAGCTCCCCAAGGTGAAGAACTCGGCCTGATGAATCCTTTCTCCGAAAGTTCCGACAATTGGTTCGATAGTTCTTGTAGTTCCGTCGGAGCTAATCGATAAGGTGCTCGTGCCACGGGTGCAGCACCAGGCACTAAATCGATTTGAAACTCGACTTGTCGGGTTGGCGGGAGTCCAGGTAGTTCTTCGGGGAAGACCTCCGGAAAGTCTCTCACGATTGGTACATCTTCCAAACGTTTTCCTTCTGACTCCGTTCCTTCCTTCATGTTTACTTGTGCTAGGAAAAGATGGCATCCTTTCTCGATGTACTTCTGAACCTTCGTACAAGAGATTATGTTTAACCGGGATGCACTTCTCCTATCTCTCCGGTCGCCTTCAACAATCAGGACTTCGTCTCCGTAAGGCAGTCGAACGATTTTCTCGTCACAAATAATGGCGGCACGGTATTTCGACAACCAGTCCATGCCAATAATGACATCGAAACTACCCAATTCTACTGGCATAAGGTCGATGTTGAAGGGATGGTTTAGTAGGTTTAAGGTACAACCTCTTATGATGGTATCTACCCTTTCTATGTTCCCATTAGCTAGTTCCACATCGTATACATTGTCTAAGGCAGTCGGAGCAATATTTAGTAGTGGGCTAAATGCAGTTGAAACAAAACTCCTATCTGCCCCAGTATCAAATAATATGGATGCATAGCGGTTATTTAGAAGAAACGTACCCGTCACAACGTTTGGGTCCTCCTGGGCTTCCACCCTGCCCACAGCATAGACCCTTCCTCGGGCGCCTTCTTCTTTCACTGGGTAGACCTGATTCCCACCAATCTTCTGATTTCCCTTGTACCCATTGTTGGCTTGATTACCCCCAGCACCCTGGTTCTTCTGTTCACGGCATTCATTTTTGTAGTGCCCTTTCTTTCCACATCCAAAACAAGTCACATTAGCTTTCGGGTTCTGTCCGGGTGCTGTCTGTACAGTAGCAAGGTTCCTCGACCTACAGTCTCTGGTCATATGCCCCACCTTCTGACAGTTGTTGCACTTCACTGTGCACGGTCCGCTGTGGTGAAGCTTACAACGGTTGCACAGTGGATGCTTTCCAGCATAAGCCTTCTTCTCAGTGGTTCCTGCTGCATACACTTTGGCCCCTTTTTGTTTCTTGTTCGAGGAAGTGGTGTTGGAATTGTTGTGGTTGCCAGAACGGTCATCCCATTTCCTTTTGTTATCAGTCACCTCATTTGGTGTATCCTCCACAATTTGATCCATTAACTGGTTGGCCACTTCCATCGCTTCATGGAGATTAGCAGCTTTGGAGGTAGTAACATTACCTTTGATGGACTGGGGCAATCCTCTGATGTACCTCTCCAGTAAACGAGTCTCGGTCGGGACCATTTCAGGACACAACAAAGCTAGTTCCTGAAAACGCTGGTTGTAAGCAGCCATGTTGGTACCTTGAACTTTGAGGTTCCAAAATTCAACCTCCAGCTTCATGACCTCATTGCGAGGGCAGTACTTCTTAAGCACCATTTCCTTAAAGTTCTCCCATGACATTGAGTAAGCGTTGTCATACCCGGCAGCCTTCAGGTAGTTATTCCACCAGGTCAAAGCAGCATCTGTGAAAGTAAAGGATGCATACTTTACCCTATCCTCATTCGCACAACTACTTATCCTAAACACAGTTTCCAACTTCTCAATCCATCTAACCAATACTACCGCTCCTTCAGATCCTCCGAAACTCCCAGTCATAATCTTGCGGAACTCTTGATAGTTGCAGCCTCGACCATTACCGTGATTTGGTCTTGAAGTGCCAACATCGGTGGTTGAGGTGTTAGCATTGGCTGCGGCTAAAGCTGCAGCTACTCTCTCGCCCACCAGTTGGTCTAGCATCGCTTGGTTAGCAGTAGGTGGAACAGTGGCTGTAGCCCTAGCTGGGCCTGGATTGGCTCGTGTGGTTCTGTTTGACTTCTTTCTGGGAGGCATTTTGCTATAACACAACCAAAGATAGAGATAAATGAGATTCCACATGGAGAGTTTGTTATCACACAAGAATATAGTTACCACAGGTTGAGTACATGAATAAGAGTATTCAAAGAATGAATGGCACAATAGAATAAATAGCCAAGCTTGTTATAGATTAAGATCAATATGTGTTCACAAAATTACAAGCTCACGGTGCATCGAAGGAAAGTACAAGTTTTCGGGTACATAATGGAAATACAAGGTTCGAATGAAAAGAAAGTACAACAATACTAAGCTAGCATCATCTAGTACAACAATACTAGTCTCGGGCACGCTCGAGGCGTAATCGCTCCATCCCTGCCACAAGCTCGGCCTGTGTGGCCTCAAACTGCTCCAAACGTCTACTGTTCTCTCGGTTGATCCTCAGCTGTGCTTCAAGCATGGACTCCAATGATGCAATCCTCCGTCCATATGCCTGAATCGTGTCTCGGGTAACCTCCAGAGCTCTCTCTGTACCTCTCATTCGGTTGTGTGCCCTAGCCTGTCCTCTGCCTAGGCCACGAAATCTGTTACCTAGCTCCCAAAGCTCCTGGCTATGGGTCCTGTCCAACCACTCAACCCTAGCCAATAAGTCGGCCCTCTCCCGTCTGTCAGCAATAGCATCCTCAAACAAGACACATGCCCCTCGATCCATGACATCAATCCGTCGATCGACCCTCTGATCAGTCTGCTCTAACCTCCCAATCCGATCAGAATAAGCATCAAGTAAACTGGCATGGTTAGCCAGCTGAATAAAGACCTGCTCAGTAGTAGTAATCCCATCATGGTCTGGGGGGTTAGGTGTAGATATATCATCTGGAATGTCTGGTAGTGGTGAGTCAGGCAGTGGTGAGTCTGGAATGTCAGGCAGTGGTGAGTCAGGCAGTGGTGAGTCTGGAATGTCAGGCAGTGGTGAGTCAGGCAGTGGTGAGTATGGATCAGCTGGTGATGGTGGTATGAATGATGGAGAAGATGGTACATAGTCTGGGCTGGCTGCTCTTGGTGGAATACCTTGCACACACTCAATATCCGTCCATATCACATCATCAGTATCCTGCTGTTCTTCCCTAGCTCGTAACATGGCAGCCCTCAACCCTAGCCCCATAGGCTCATCTGTATCACCACCCTGAATTTGGGCGGCTCTCGAGCTTTCACCTGTCACGAAAGTGCTCGGTACCCCCTCTTTTGGTTCTTCGCTAGGATCTGACTCTTCTTCTGGATCCTCCTCTTCTGGATCCTCTGAGTATGACTCTGTGGCCCTTCTGAGCCTCTGACGGAGTGGTACCTGCTCAGGAGATGGGACGGGGGAGTTTGGCAATGGTGGAGTAGAAGTACCCTCATATGTAGCTCGAGTCCTCCTACGAGATACGGGTGAGAAAACGGATGGTGTCTGGAGGCGACGTCCTCGAACTCTCCTAAAAGAAGCTCGGTGCCTAGTAGTAGTAGTCTGAGTGGATGGTATGGCACGATCAGTAGGGGAATTTGGTGCATCCAAAGGTGATGGTGAAGCACGAGTGAGTAGAGTGTCCTTAGTGTTGTCGATGGAAGGCATAGTCTGTGACAAGTACGGTTTAAGTGTGTAAGTATATATAGAAATACTTATAGTATACGTATATATATGCGTATATATATAATATCAATATATATATATCAAGGCACAACATATAGTTAAGACAAGTACTCAGCAAGTAAAGTGGCAAGCAAGGCAGGCAGGCAAATGGCGGTCATAGGGACTTGTTTTTGTAAAAAGCGGTTATAGTTTAGGGTTTATATGTACCTAGTTCTCTATAACCTTGGCTCTGATACCAATCTGTAACACCCCCAAAATCGGGTCCAGCGGAAGCATACATGTCACTGGGGTGCTACTAAATTGGAATCACAACATAAGGTAATAAAGAACGGAATACATACTCCGTTAAATACATTAAGTTTAATAAAGTCGAGTTTACAACAACGTTTTTCAAGATTTATAAATAAGCCCAAATCTAGTGGTCCCAAATAAAACAAGTCAAGTCTATGTGTGAAAACACTTCGGGGAAAAGTTACGACCATTGCCATGCCATGCCATGCCGAATAATAAACGACTCAAACACCTGAGAAAAACATGCTAAAAGTCAGCAAAAAGCTGGTGAGTCTATAGGTTTAGAGTAATAAGATCATTAGTATGGACCAAGAGTTTAGCATATGAGCATTACAACGCATATAATGTCATACCAAAAATAGTCTATTACGTTAGCACTAAGTTCATGCAACCGAAGCTATAACAGTGTGCATACTCAAAGAGTATGTAATCATAAATTGGGCCCGGCAAGTGTTTATCCCAGACACTTGTATTTCGACATGGTATACGTTCGCGTTTGCCTATCCGGTCAAACCGAACGGGGGAGTTACCCCCAATAGATCTATTTATAACATTCGCGCTTCCCAACAGGAATTAACGGTTCATGAGGTGGGCATAATCGGGACATAACAGGGCTTAGGCTAATCCACGTAATAGCATGAATAATAGTGTTTGGTCCATAAAATAGTTTTGCATGTTTCTCACCCCAATAAAAACATTTATAAAATAGTGGGGCTATAAACTCACCTCAGCAGTACAGCAGTATGATAGTGCAAATATATCAGGTAGTGTTCAGCACCAACACGCGACCTAGATTAGTAAGGCATGACTTAGTTCATATTTTAAGTTGAAAAACTCAACAAAGTTAAATAAACTCAGTTTTAAAGTGTTGTGTTATCGTTGCTTGTGTGGCAGCATTTAAGTTTGAAAATAGTTTACGAAATGTTTTAGGTGTATTGGCTCATGGAAGTGTAAACAATAAAGGTGAGAGACGGATAGATCCTTGGTTTGACGATAGCCGAAAGGCGAAGTATAGGGAGATGATTTCGATGGTGGTTAAACGTTGGCGGAAAATAATGATTTTAACGTTAGAAGTTTATATATATATACGTATTTACTTAGTGTATTTATATAATTAAGTGATGGTTTTATTCAACGTATCTATATTTAAAATAAATTAGTAACTATGTACTTTAAAAAAATGTATTTTAGTTTAAAAATGTTTATTGTTCGTTTAAAAGATTTATTAAAAGTACATAGGATTTGTAGGAAAGTTGAGCATGACTTGAATATACATTTAAATAAATAAGCCGTTGTATATTGTTTATAAAAATCAAGTAAATTTTTATAAGCCGAAATAAGTTAAATAATTTGAATATAAGCCTTTAATATAATAGCAAGTTCAAGACTTTAAGATTTTGTTTTAGGCTAATTGTATAAGTTTAAATGTATACTTATATAGTTTGGCTTATGATAAGTCTTATAAGCTCGGTATAGGTTTTGTCGCGAACTCGTGGTCGAGTGATGTGAATTGAGTCGTGTCGTTTATAACAATTCGAAAGGAACAAGCAATGGCTCGACACAAACAAAACACAATTCGGATTTACATTAACCCCATGTTTTCCTATAATGTTAAGTTAAGGTTTTCACAATTGTTTGCGTGTACTGGTTTCAAACGCAACCTTAGCAGTATTCGAAAAGGATAGAGAGTGGAGTGGGTTGTTGGGCTTTGACCCAGTCACACACACACACGAGCCCAAATCCTGAAAATAGAACCTTGGAGCCCATTTATCAAACTAGTTAGGTTTTATAAAAACAAGTTTTGATATCTTTCTGTTGGTGTTGTAGCATCACAAAACAAGCATGTATATTACTTATGACTTTGACAAAACAAGTTTTGACCATTCCAAAGCTAGACTATTCTTTTCGGCTTATACAACATGACTCAAAACTTGCTACGCATAGCCACAAAAACCAAGACGGAAGCGAGAGTCACATACGAGTCATAGAAATTTCAAGTTGTCGACTAGTTTAAACGAACATAGACCAGGTTGATAACAAGGTTTAATAAGCCAAGAGGTAAGTTACCAAATAAGCACTTCCACACAAGAGCCAAACTAGTTTTAGTAGTGAGATTTATAATTTTAAACTTAGCCACACAAGGTTCAACAATAATAAGCCGATTCATAACAAAGAAGAACTAGACTAACAAGGTTGTTACCATCTCAATATCAAAAACTCAGTAACATCAACAAGTTGATTCACAGGTGACGATCGAGCAAAACAGTTTCAGAAACTTTCAATTAAACACAAAAGAAGCTTATGCGTACCAAAATGATATATCCAAACAAAACTTATTTATTCAACACTTAAAACAATAAAACCATTCGAAGGAAACAAGAGAAGGAGGTTAGTATCTTACAACAAACGGAGTGGGTTACAAAGAAGAACACGAAAACTGAAGCTCCAACCCGATTCGATAAGCAATTCCACACACCCCCTTGATTCTGAATCTCGATCCCTCCAAGTACTTCTCACCTTGATAGCTCCTTGAGTGTGTGAAATGCTTTGTGAATCGAGTGGGTTTTTAAAACAAAACATGGGTGGGTTTGATGCTTAATCTTTCCAAGTACATGGAGCTTGATAGCCAAAAGGGGTAAGCGTCCCCCCTTTCATCACCGACTGCCTCGCTTGGACGCTTGGAGCGTGACCACATCTGGGTCACTGGCTGGTATCAAACACACTTGTTTCGGATCTGGTTTTTAATCTCTTGTGGATGATTTGTTTTGTTGCTGCCTTGGTAGTATCGAAAACCATATATGGTAGTGAGAGAGAGGAGCAAATCCTGGAGTGGTTTTATCTTTTCTCCAAAGAATGATAGAGATAAGGAGGGTGGGTCGGTTTTGGTGGGGAGTGATATACACAAGGACGATTTTGTTGTTTACTTTATTATTATTTTTTTTTTTTTTTTTTTTTTTGTTTTAAATAAAAGTTATTTAGTTAATTATTTTAAATTTTGTAAATACTTTTGTAAATAAATGTGTGTGGGGTTGGTAGTAGAGAAGGTAGTGGATATGATTTTTGTTAGTTGTTGATACTCTTGGGGTATTAAGTGTACCCCGTGCCCCGTTGAGCTCCGGTGAACTTCGAGTTTTCAAGGTTAGCGGGAGTGCTAAGATATTACTGACGAGAGTGTTTTTATAATACAAATATAAAAACAAAATTACTAATTACGGATAACCAATATTGAGTTCATGCCATTACTAGGGTTGTGTCGGTACGCGTGTGGTGTTTGGTGCGAGATAACCTCTCGTTAATAATCAATAGTAGTTGGGATATGCATAAATCATATGTTTTTAATAAAATAATCAGTGAGGTGAGTTACTGTAAGCTACAGTGTGCGGGTTTGTATTCCCGAAATAGTTATGCAAGCTCATGAATGCTTGATAAAATAGTTATGTAATAATAAATTAATATTTATTATTAAGATGTAGGTTGAAAATTTACCGTTTGTCACAGATTGTTAATACAAATATCGCCTAAAAACGTTATTTATATTTTACGATCTTTGCTAAGTTTTGTTAATGACAAAGTATGAACTTTAGCTAAAAGTAAATCATCACTTTAAGTGTTTAAGTCTTGTTTAAACTAAGGTTTACATTTCCTTTTAAACAAAACATTGTTTTTATTTCTTAAATTAGAAACTGTCTTGTCACATCACATTTATTTCTTAAATTAGTAATGTCACATCACATTTAGGGCAAGCTTTGTCAATATACATTTATGGTAAGAAAGAGTGTTTGACTAACCATATGTTTGCTTGCAAGTCTTGTGTTTGACTAGGTGTAATGAGATGTGACCTTGTTTGGTTTGGAAGATTTATTGCAAAACCAACTGCAGCCCTGACGGAACCCTGGGGGTACACGGGCGGAACCCATTTGAGGGTTCCGCCGTATCCGCCAGACCTGCAGAATAGTTTGCTATAAATACCAAACCATTTGTTAGTTTTGGGTGATGACTTTAGGACATATTTTCACATACGCTCTAAACTAACTCAGTAACATTTGACTTGTGTGATTCTCTTATGTAGCAAGGGACTTCACAAGATCATTCAAGAAGTTACAAGCTTCAACTCTAAAGTTGCAAGTCTTGTTAGCTTGGTCATGTATAAGCTTTGATAGTTTATACTTCATTTGTATCATGTTTGTAGAAGTGATTGGTTAGTATTTTAGGCCTCAAAATACGTAGTGTGTCGGGAGTTGTTGTACCCTTGTAAAAGAACTAACGGGAGTGGTTGTACCCTTGGTAAAGAACTCGACATCTAGCTTAGTGTCGGTAAAAGTGTAAGCGACGATGGGAGTGGTTGTACCCGTGTAAAAGAACTCGACATCTAGCTTGTTGATTAGTGCTTATAACTCTCGAGTTGGAAACTCGGGGCGTGGATGTACGGCAAGGAAAAAGAGTCCTTGTAGCCGAACCACGATAAATAATTGTGTTGTGGTTTGATCGTTTCTTTCTTTTTCCTTGCTTATTACATATTGTCTTTTAGTTAGAATTGCTAATAACATATAAAGCTTTTCAAAGAATTAAACAAGTAAAGTTGTGTTTATATTCTTAAACAAATGTAAAGCTTTTCAAAGAACTAAATAAGCAAAGTTAGGATTATCACATGTAATGATTTTCAAAGAATGAAACAAGTAATGTTAGAATTGTCATTCACATGTAAAGCTTTTTAAAGAATCAAACATGCAAAGTTGTACTTACATCTCTGAACAAAAGTAAAGTTTTAAAAGGATATTCAAGCTAAAAAGAATTGAAAAACGGTAAAACTATTCAACCCCCCTTCTAGTTTTCCACACTGACTATTACTAAGTTTTTATATTTGACTCAATTTCGTTTTATTTTGATTGCTCTCAGCATCAAATCAATATATCTGTGCAATTTAACCATATCAATAGATCTATTATTTCTAACTCTTTTTTACTTAATGATATATCTTATCGTCTCTACAGGCGCTAGATTTTGCTTAATTTTGCGTGGAGTCCTAAAGGAGGGTGCACATTACCATTTCAAATCATTGGCTTGTGAACGCGCAATCTACCTTTATGGGTCAACACCTAACCATTATTATTCAAACCTTGGCATGGTGAGAATTTGATGTTGGCGTCGACATCTTCTCAGTGACAAGAGGTCTGTTGAATTTGAAAATGATGAGAAACAACTTGATGTCTATTTATAAAAGGGATGAGTGAGAGAAGCAACCATGGCATTGTGCTTATCATCTCATTCAGGTAAATTTCACTTTGCTTAGTGAAAATTAACTCATTGAAGGCCAAATGAAATCGAATAGTAGTTTTTACTTAATAATGTATAAAAGAACAAAAAGTTCATAATGCTTTGTGACCAGATAGTAAGCCTTGCATTACATCTTTTGATAAAACTTACTATTATCTTTGGACAGTTAATGCGGAAATTGCTATTCAAATTGTGGTCGAAGTGGTGACCGTGGGGGCACGCGGGCTATCAAGGTTAGTGCTTTTATAATTTATCTTCTGCTTTTTATTGTTTAGCCATGTTCATGTATAAATTCTACCATCATAAACAATATGCATACTCAGTAATCCTATTGCAAATGTAACATTATAGATGACATAATGGGCACGTTTGAACGGGCTCGGGTCAATTTTCGTACATGTCAAGTTCGAATCACTTTTCTACCCTATGTTTTAATAGTAATAAAATCTGTATTATCACAGTTATAAGTTTATGACTAAAGTGATTTAGCAAGTATGCATTTGATAACATAAACACATGATATGAGATCTCATTTTTCTTCTTGCTACACATTGTTGGATTAATATATAGAAATAAAAGTCGTCTATGCATTTAAGGTCTGTTACACATGATATGAAGCTGTCACCACAGTGTTTGGGTTTGCTTATTTTCCTTAAAAAAATGAACATGCAGAGAAGCACTTTAAATAAGTCCCAAATAGGACATCAAAAATAAGTAAAAATGATATAAAAGTAATTCTTGTGATACCAATTATGTTGATAAAATATCTAGGATATGCAGACAAGCAACCTTTGCTTGTCCCGCGAAGGGCTGCACAATTTTGTTTCAGGCTATAATCAGCCCAACTAAATGGTCAGTAATGTACAATGTTGTAACACCCCCATTTTTCATAGACCGCAGCGGATGTAAGGTTTGGGGTATTACTTCATGGAAACAAATACAAGATAATAGAAAACGACTCGAAAAGAGACGTTTTTGAAAAAGGTGTTATCATTCATTTATTCATCAGACTTTTTACAGTAAAAGATATACTTTTACCAAAAGAGAGGTCCCTAAGATACGTTTTTAAAGCAAAAGATGAATGATAACTATACTGGATGTCCTCATGTCTAATGCCACACCGTACCAGGGTTCCTAAAGTGCTCATATACCTACGATAACATGCTTAAAGAGTCAACACAAAGGTTGAGTGAGAGTCATAGGTTTATGTAGATAGAGAGTGAATACAAGTTCCATAGGGTTCAGCTGTAACCCTATGTGTGGGAGAGTTTTAGAGAGAGAGATGGTTATTGCACTAAGCTCATGAACCACACGTTAACATGTCCAGATCATGGGGTCTGCAGACCAAACCATGATGGGACAGAAAGGATAACTTGCCAAAATTAATCCTTTAGAGAGGGTTCAAATATAGTACTTATTGGTACCCAAGACACAGGCAAACCAACGGGAGTTGTCACACTCCAATAGATCTATCAACTATATTTGTGTTCACTCGTACAAGTGACTAAGGTCATGAATTTAGTTATGTAATAGTGGCAGATAGTAACACTTGTGGAATAACCAAAGAAAAAGACTTGTATTCAATTTAAAGAGAAAAATAAGCATGTATCCCCCTCACAGGGTTTATAAAGCATTTAGAAAGAGTGAGGCTATGAACTCACTTGAGTCTAAGGTAAGTAGGATAGGGGTTTAGACAGCTCACTCACGTATTCTAGGGGTAGTGTAGGTGTGTGTATGTTAAGTCCTAGTTTAGGTTTTTAAGTTTTTCAAGTAATCACTCTTAGGGTTTCTAAATATAACATATCACCGTTCGAGCCATCATAATCCAGAAGTACATACTCCTCACATGAAGCTCCCTAGTATTGTATTATGTTATAAAACATATAATACCGTTCGGGCCATCATAATTCAGAAGTACATATTACTCACATGAAGTTCCCTAGTATTGTGTGATGTTGTTATTAGATATTAGTTATAACATAACACCATTCGGGCCATCATAATTCAGAGGTCATGTAGTAAATGTTTGAGGAGCCAGGACACTTTAAATCGTAAACCCAGCAAACTCGTCAAAACGAATACCCAAATGAAACCCCTCACACGAAGCTCCCTAGTATTATGTTATGTTGTTAAATAAAAATAGGTTTTTGATAATTATATGAAAATAGTCCGTTTATACCCTTCAAGTTTGCATAATTACACTTTTTACCCTATACTTTTAAGTATATACACATTAAGCATTTAACTTTCTATCTTTTACACAATTAGTCCCTATACTTATATATTTTAGAGAAATGACAGAAATGGTCGTTAAACTATACTAACTTTCCATATTTACCCTTTATACCCTTAACTTAATAATATTTGCAAAACTAGTCCTTATAAGTTTATAACTTATTTTACCTTTTATCCTAGGGTTTTAGAGCTTTGCAAAAAGGGTCCTTATACTTATAACTTATAAGAAATGTCAAAAATAGTCCATGGACTTTATATTTTCAGAAAGTTACTATATATAACCTTATGCATGAAAACATTTGCAAAACTAGTCCTTTTATCAAATAAATTATATTTTTATGAAACAAAAGAGTTTCCTAACTTATGTTTAGCTAATATATGCTTAAATAAGTCTCCTAAATCATATTATAGTACATTATAAGGCAATTTAACACAAAAACACATATTTACCTAAAATTAGGGTTTTGAAATGAAAGCTTCTAAATGAAAATGATCAAGGCTCTTCTAAGGGTTCTAAGGCATATCCTAGTCCTAGGCCAGTACTAAGACTATTAGAATGAAAAACAAAGCTTACTTGGGTCGTGGAAAGCTTAACATAGGATCTAGGGTTTTCTCAGTCAAACTATAACTCGACAAGGATCTAAGGCTTAGCTACATGACATCTAAGGCTTCTAGGGACTTAGTATTACAGAAATGTTTAGGTAGCGAAGAGAGGGAGGTGTGATTTGAAATGATGAGGGCTTATGCCCTATTTATAAGGTGCGTTTGTGTAGCGAGCAAGAAAAGAGGAGGAGAGGTGGCGAGGAGGGGGGGCTGACTCATGGAAGCTAGGGGATGATAAGGATGAGCTATAGGGTGACTAGGAGGAGCTACAACTAGCTAGGGGGCTGTAGGGGGTATTTGTGGTGGTAGTGTGGCTGCGGGTTGAAGGAGGTGACAAGGATGTGATGCACCTCCTTGTGTGCTAGATAGGGAGGTGCTAGGCATTATGCTAGGTATAAGGAAGGTGCTAGGGTGCTAG
This sequence comes from Artemisia argyi, assembly GCA_030686995.1. Lineage (NCBI taxonomy): Eukaryota > Viridiplantae > Streptophyta > Magnoliopsida > Asterales > Asteraceae > Artemisia > Artemisia argyi. The sequence goes on from CM060680.1 coordinate 2,094,678, forward strand.
CTTGAGGAGCTTGAGGTGTTTAGTAGCTTAGTTTCATGTTTTAGGTTTAGTTTTAACCTAGTTTTGTCTAGTGAGAGATTTATGTTTAGATTAGGGTTTATTGCCTTTTTTAGGGTCCTATGAGTATTTAGTGACTAAGGTTAAGTCCTAGAAGGCTTATACTAAGTGGTGATTGCTTATGCTAAAGATTCGGGATAGTTTAGACCTAATTTCGGGAATTTATTACCTAATTATGGTTTTGTGCTTAAAGGACTTGTACCTAAGTTCTAGGGAGTTGTACTATGATCTAGGAATTCTAATATATTCTAAATTTTCTAATGTAACTCATACCTAAGCCTTGAACACTTTCAAACTAGTTTAGATAAACAATTAGGGTTTTAAAGATAACCGTAAACACATAGGTGCAATTAGGGTTTTTGTAACAATTCGCATTTTCAGATTAATTATTATTCCTGGAAAATTTCACTATTTATTTTTACTATTCACTTTTACTATTCATTTTCACTATTCACTCCCGAAATTTTTATTTCATATTCTCGTAAGTTAAACTATTTTAATGATAATCCGAGAATTTGACACTCGTCGGATCATTTCTGCAAAAATCACGAAACCGTGTCCGAGATTTACTTTTAGGTTTAAACGTCATTCCAGCATCCCGATATGTCCATAAAACATTATAAACAATAGAAATATGATTTTATCTCATTTTAGGACAATTCCAAAAGTTTTGGAATTTTTCGTTTTTTAGTTCAGCGTTTTACGCGAATTACGCGTTTTAGACCCGCGTTTCCAGTTTTAGCAGCGTTTAAGCAACCCGATAGAACTTTTCACTCATTAAATGTGCTAATATAGGTTATATTAATAAGTTCTAACATATTTATAAGTTTCATATTTTTAGGATACCCGATTTTAAGTTTCATGACTTAACGACTTACCGCTAGCGATTACCGGGACCAAAACTCACTCCGTAAGCTAGATAATACCAAGTTTATGCATCTAGTCACCCTATCCACCATATGGCCGACTTATGGGGGGGGGGGGGGGATTCATCCCTTGTGTGTCATGATCTCATGCCTTAGGCCTTAGGATCCATACATGTGTAAAACTTGCTAAGAAAGCTTCCTAAATATCCTAAAAACTAACCTCCTCAATGAACCTTCCTAGGCACCTTCCTTGCACCTCCTCTTCATGCTATAAATACAAGGCTCATCTCTTCCTTTCTTCATAATAAAAACGCCACACCATCAATCCCTAGCACCATGATCCTTTGATCTTCAAACTACAAGTTACACTACAAAGTTCAAGGTCTTAGTACTCTCTACCTAGTTCTTAAGTTTGTTTGGTGATTCCATGGTTGAATTAGGAGCTACACAAGGTGATTAGGGGCTGAAGTTAAATGGTTTACACAAGGGTTAGATCAAGCCTAGCAAGAGTTACAAAAGTTGTGGTGAAGGGTTTACAAGCATAGGTTTAGTGTCCTAGTTTCATACTTGACTTCCTTTCTTTAGAAAGCCAAAAGTTGTAAGAAATCCTATTAAACTTTCTTGTTCAATATCATTTTCATGCTTATTATGTTTCTTTCATGCTATATATGGTCTTTGTATAATGTTCATGATGTATAAAAACTAATAAAACAAGTTATGGTATATATATGTTAACTTATGATATTTAAACAAGTAAACTAGTGACTTTTATGGAGAACCACGACCAAAATAGTATAACTATGATATTTGACACTTACTTACTGTTAAATAGGACTTAACAAGGAAAACATAGCAATTTGAATCACCCAAAACGAATACCCGAGTCAAAAGTTATGACCATTTGAAGTTAGCAAAACCAAAACGCCGAAACTGCTGATACCTACTATTTTGCATTCTGCCATTTTGAAAGTCACCCTTCTGGTCCGATTCATCAAAAAGTTAAAACACGAAAGTTGTCCGGAACGCCGTTTTTGTTTAGGGATATGAAGCTCGAGCCCTGAAAACGCTTTCCGAGTGATATTTTCTTCAAATTCTTAACAGCCCATTTTTAGACCAAAGTCACTATATAATAGTTATGTTTTACTAAGACCAAGAGGTCTAATGACCTAAAGCCAAGACCACAACCATGGCTAAAGCCAAGGTTGAGTCTCAAGACCATGGTAACAATGACCAAGGTCACGGCAACGCCACGGCTAAAGACCATATAACTTTTAAAGATCAAAACTTATATATATGTTATCAAATACTACAATAGTAGGGAGCCTCATGTGAGGAGTTCATTAAGTAAGCCGTTGAGATGAGTTGTGGATTTACGAATTAAAGTGTCCTGGCTCCTCGAACGTTTACTCCATGACTTCTGAATTATGTCGGCCCGAACGGTAGTAAGAGATATACAACCTAAACATGTTTCATAAACCATTTATATTCAAAGACTTACACTATATACTAAAGTACTACATCATGAACATTATGCAAGACATATATAGGCAATTCTTCGTATTCTTAGATGTTACTCCAAACCTAAGTCGCAACGTTCTATTGTAGGCTGCTCTTAGAGACTTTCGCGATTCGACTACCACTTTCATTTCTCATTACATAAGCTTAAGGTGAGTCATAGCCCCTACTCTTTTTATACTTGTTTTTAACTCTTTGGGGGATATACATGCTCAACTACTTGCTTACTTGTAACTGAGTGGATTCACAATGCCTTTGCTGTGTAAACATTCTTTTAAGGCTTTTCAACTGTTTTAAGACAAACTCTATGAACTCACCAACCATTGTGTTGACACTTTAGCATGTTTATCTCAGGTTAGTAAGGCGATAGCTAGTGCGTGGAACTTAGAGTCAAGCTGCATATTCTGAAGACTTACGCTTTTATCATTTACCATTCAAAACATTTTGTATACATTTATGTATCATACTTTGGAATATCATGTTTGTAACTTTGAATTCATTAATCGAATGTTAACTTTTCAAAACGTCTCATTTAGAATTCGTTTTCTATAACTTGTACTTTGTATTATGAAGTAGCACCCCAGTGACACAGTCTTCCGCTGCGGTATTTTGGGGGTGTTACAGTTTTCTAGTAAGTATAGTGTACCAGAGTGATAGTTTACTTAGTGAAAATGTGTTTATAACCTAGACTTGATATACTGGGGTGTTTACATGAAGTAAACATAGTGGTGTTTGGCATTGGTGGATACGTGAGCTTGTCTAGAGGTTATATAGGCAATAGTAATATAGTAAAGCAAAAATTTCACTCGGGAAATAGATATAGGCATAGCTAACCTAGATTGTGCTTAGTGAGGGCCTAAGTTAAGTTAGTAAGGCTTTGCTAACCTATGGGAAGCTAGTAGGGAAGTTAGTGGGGAAATTAGTGGGTTGCTACAGTCTCCCATCCTAAAATAAAATCTCGTCCCGAGATTTTAACTAGGGTTAGTGTGCAAGGGTGAGAATAGATACCTAAGGCAAGGGGTTAGATCCTAAGTCCGCGACTACGCTTGCATCTTCTTGGTCATTCCTATTCCTCAACTTATAAGTTCTTCTCTAGGCATCATCAGTATTTTTCTTTTGACATCTATTTGCATAGTATCCCTTCTCTCTACAAGCATGAAAAGTGACCATTACTAATGGCGGATCACCCCTAGTGGCTGGTCCTTTGTGCCTGCAATCCTTTGTATGATGGCCCACCTTGTTACATGTAGTAAATTTGATGAAACTAGGCCCTGTGGGGTGCAAAGCACATCTCTCACACGGAGGGGCTTTCCCAGCATAACCACTTCCCTCATTTGGAGTGGCGGCATAAGCTCTAGCAGTTGCCTTGGGTTTGGTTGAGGATAGGGGTTGGTGTTGTCGAAAGCTCTTCCATCATGGAACTTTCATTTATTATCATTGGGCGCTGGCACAGAGTTGTGCTTTGTTACTTGATCCATTAACCTCAAAGTAATGTTAATGGCTTCCTCTAAATCTTGCAGTTTAGAGGTAGTAACATTCCCTTCGATGCTTTGGGGTAATCCTCTGATGAAAACTTCTATCGTCTTTTCAGTAGTTGGCACCATTGTGGGACACAAAGTTGCCAATTCCTGAAATCTCCTAATATAAGTTTTGACATCGTTCCCCTTCACAATCAAGTTATAAAATTCATCTTTCATTTTCTTGACTTCCGTTCGAGGGCAATATTCCCTAATCATAAGTGATGCGTGGAATTGCACCCTCGCAAAAGGTTTTACCTCTCAAGGGATCTTGAGAAGCTTGCAATCCCCACCAGGCAGTGTACCTGTTCGTTGTAGTATAGTATAGTGACATGTACCGGGGGATTGATCGTTCAACTCTTGGAATAGTGTTCGCTAGGGTTAAAATTCTACTAAACTAGGTCTAAAGGTGAGGGATGATTCTTTTTGTATTTTTATATTTTAAAGAAAGCAAGTAAAGTCTCAGGTTTTGAAGAAGTGGGCGGAATTAGTTGCTAGTCAGCTAACCCAATTAACTATAGATGCAATCAAAATAAAATAAACTTAAACTAAATTGTGGTGGAAACAATAAGGAGAGAAAGTGTGTTTACTTAGATTTCATTACTCCCTAGATATCTTTTACCGGTTGATTAACTTGTTACAATTGCATGGATGACGGGTTATATTTCTTAATACTAGTCGTAGGGCCGTGTACGATATTCCCTAACTATATAGGCTTCTACTTCATTCTAGGTCGAGCCGACTACTAGCTCCTAACGTAGTATCACTAGCAGTTGCCTACGCATTAAATACAACCAATAAATCGTAGTACACCTCCGATCATGTTTCTTAAGACGTTCAAGCAAGTTACCAAATGGAAGTCTGCCAGTTTTCTTAAACCTAACATCGAATTCAATCATCCACAACAATTATAAACAAACCATCAACCAATAATCAACATCTAGGTTTCATTACATCTAAGCAAACACAAGAAAAACCTAGCCTAGCATGTTAAAAAGAAGACAAGCATAAGAAAAAATCAAACAACACATAGACATATTGTATGATTATTGGAAAACTTATCTTCAATTGAACATGGATGGAACAAGGGTTGAAACCCTTGTTGTTACAGAAAATTCGTCTAGGGTTTGCGCACAAAAGTTCTCCAAAAGTTCCACCCTTAATGAATGAAAATTAGAAAACTATATATAGATTTTACACCTTGACGGCGTCACGTTATTGCTTGTGACACCGTCAACTCGCCGCCAAATTAAAGGTCGTATTTCCTAGATCCAATCCTGACGCCGTCATGTTGAGAATAAGCTCTGGGCCGTCACTTGTAAATCAATCCTAACGGCCTTGGTGACGGTGTCAGGCGTTTTTTCCTTGAAATAGTTTTGGGCCGTCATGTATATTTTCCATATCCACCTCTTTTTCCAAGCTTAACGCCATCACTTGTATGGCCTTGACACCGTCAGGTACTGTTCCCAACAAGGATTTTGAGACTTTGTCATTTTCTTCACTTAATCACTCCAAAAACATCCAAAATGCTTCCTTTTTCAGATTTCTCCTCAAGAATACCTAAAATGACAAAAGGAACGATTTAGGGTAATAATTGATCAAATAATCATGAATTCGGGCATAAATGACCCCCTAAAAGCGGTACACTTTTCGTTTCATCAAATACCCTTACACTTGAGATTTGCTTGTCCTCAAGCAAATGCGTTTTTATTCTAATCAAAATACAAGTTAGGGGTCATTTAACACTAAGATAAAAGTAATTACAATAAATAATCGTTCCACTTAAAACCAAAAACAAGCTCGGAAATAAATACTAGCACCTCACAAATAGTGTTTAGATGCTCACATCTCTCGGGTGTAATAAAGTATATATCACAATATGGAAATGGAAAAAATATCCCTCACTACCTGTCATAGCAAATAGATTACCATAGGCTTGGGAAAGGATCAAACCTCCACCACTTGGCGTAAGCACCTAGGATAAACTATCAAAGAGGTCTTTTAACGGGTTATAGCGTGAGGTGTAGGGATATGATAAACACGGTTTTGTTGGATAAAGGCAATATTTACTGGTGGCGAGTTAATCATCTTGGTCAATTACATGTACAATGTGGCGTTGCTAAGCCAAGAATCGACTCGACTTAAGCTAATAAAAAACTAAATAAACATAAAATAAACATAAAAGGAAACGGGATGGTAGTCCGTATGTTTTTTTCTCTTTTCTTTTTTTTTTCTTTTTCTCGATTTTTCGATTTTTATTTATTTATTTATTTATTTATTTATTTATTTATTTTTTTGCATACACTCTTACCCTACCATCCAAAATAATACATCATAGAAAATTTGAATTCCCCTTACACTTGAATTTTTTATATATTTTACAATAAACTATTCTAATGACTCGAATTAAGATAATCAAAACACTTGGAGTACTTTTTAAGATTACCGCACATATGGGGGTAATATATGATGTTCTTCCCCATTACTCCATAACAATAGTACTTTACCCATGAGTCCCAATCGTCTCAAAATAATATGTAGAAGATATGACTCGACTTAGCAACCATGTAATCAATTAGACAATTAACTAAGGGTTTAAACATGTAACAATAATGCACTAAAGATGAGTGCATACACGGAAGGCTAAGGCGATTTGGTTGCACATTTGGGGTGGATTGTAAACAAATTCTCCCTTTAAGTAAAATGCTTAAAGTTAGAAACGAAAAAGATAGGCTCGAAGGGGTGTACTAGGGGTACCGTGTACTAAAAATGAGTACAACGCAAAGGTGTGGGAAAATTAATTGACTTTACTAGTCAAGTAATTATGACTTCATTGGTCAAGTAATTATGATACGGGTTTAATACAAGGGTTATCCTAATGCCTCTTATCATGTAGTAAATCTTACTACACGAATTTAGTCTCATTAGCGGTCTCGGGATGCATCACTAACGCAAGTTCTAGAATCTAAGTACTACCGGTACACTCATAAGCACTAATAATGTATGTTTTTCCTAACAAATCTAAAGGCAAACCTCACATATTTGGGTGGAAAATTTTTCTGAGTGGTACGGTTTTTTTGTGCTAGTCATACAACTCCTATCCATGAGACGCTCATTAAGGCTAAAGCTTCACTCTTAAATGTTGTAAAAAAATTTTAATTTGGCACAACATTAGTTGTGTGTACCTTATACCTTTTATAATAACCTTTCACATCTTGCATTTAACATCTCTCAACAAATTTAATATACAGCCAATTATGCATGTGTTTTTATTTTCCCAATTTTTTATACATAAAACAAAATGGCTACCGTTTAAAGTAGGGTCGAGCATTATAGACCGTGGACCGGGCTGAACTGAACTGAACCGATCGTATCAGATCTGTGCACCTTTTATAATAACGTTTCACATCTTGCATTTAACATCTCTCAACAAATTTTATATACAACCAATTATGCATATGTTTTTATTTTCCCAATTTTTTATACATAAAATAAAATGGCTACCGTTTACAGTATGGTCGAGCATTAGATCATGGACCGGGCCGAACCGAACTGAACCGATCGAATCAGACAGTAAGTATTTTGGTCTTGTACTTGGTCCATCATTTTAATCATTTTCGATTATCGGGTTGGTCCAGTCTTGGTTTAGTCTTACGGACAACCAGACATTATTCTTTGTTGGACCGGACCAGACCGACCCACATATGGACCAGACATTTCAGTCCGGTCTTCGGTCCGGTATTTTACGTCAAATAGGTTTTCAGTCCAATCCGATTTTGGTCGGTCTGGTCTATTTTTCCGACCGTGCTCAGCCATAGTTTAAAGTATTCACACCGCATTAGTTGTGCGTACCTTTTATAATAACATTTCATATCTTGCATTTAACCTCTCTCTCTCAACCAATTTTATATATACAACCTATTATGCATGTGGTTTTATTTTCTTGAACATAGCGTAAGTTTAACAAAACCCATTTTATAAACCTGCATGCAGAGAACTTGGTTCATGGTTCAATCAGTCTAACAAGTTTTTTCTCAAAAACGAATTCATGTAACCAAATAGGTTCACGGTTTACCAAGTTGAAATTGGTGAGGTTAACCCTCATTTTAGAACATTGGTTTTTTAGAAGCAACACCTTTTTAGGTGTGTTTATATTCAGTGAATCAGTAATGTCGATTCAGTAATTACTTAAACCTGAAACACATTGAATAGGTTTCGACTAACCAATTGACCACAATTGTTACTTTGAACGTGAAACGAGCATGAAACAATTAACGGCGCTTCTTTGTCTTTTTCACTTGTTCTGTGAGACCGGTCACTCGAGATATACGCAAGTTATAAGTAGGAAAAAAAAAAAAAAAAAAAAAAAAAAAAAACTCTAAGATGAACAGTAACACTATTTTTTTTTACTAAGAACTACTAGAAGTTTCAATTTTAAATTGTAGTATGCTAAAGTGCTAAATCTAGTAAATAAGTATGGAGTATTTTAAAAATAAAGTTGATGCGACACTAATATAACATCAACGGTTAAAAGTGGTTGATTGCAAGGATCTACTTTTTCATTAACCAATCAATTATTGTCATACATTTAGGCACATCTTTAGTCATCTTAATTATTTCTTTAAAATAATTTACTCAAACAATTTACGAAATAAAATGAAAGTCAAAATTCAATTTCAGTTTTAGTTTCAGTTTGGAGAGTTGTTGTTTGGTCAAGGTCGAATATTCTTTTGCCTTTTCTTTCTATATATATATATATATATATATATATATATATATATATATATATATATATATATATATATATATATATATATATATATATATTAATTGATGAATGTAGCCATAAGAGTTATGCTTAAGGTATTTAGATACTAATTAACTGCTTGTATCTTCAATAATAACTAACAAATTAATCTTTCATAACCGATTATATGTACCACCAGTTATTCATTTTTTTTGTAGCAAAACCCAATTTATATAACCAGTTTTTTAATAGATTTTGTAATTAAATCGATTTAACCATGTTTTTTTTTCATTCATTTTCTGGATTTATGTAAATAAAAAAATTCATGATTTAACAAGTTAAACTAGTCAAGTCAGCCCAGGTTTTGAAACAATGGTTTTCCAAAAGTAAATTCTTTTAAGTGTGTTCGTAAAATGTTATCTAAAGAAATCGGTTGGAGGAAAACATGCTTGTATGGATCTGACCGGGGTTTCTCCTCTCGCAGGGTTGAGTAGTCGGGGTTTTACAGCCGGACATGCCGCTTTGAAAGCCGCCTCGTGCAAAGTAACAAAACACGAGAAAGCATGCATTGAAAATCAACACGTGTTTATTCCTTTCGCGTTTGATACATTTGGTTTCCTTGCACCTGAGGCGGTGGACCTACTCAACAGAGTCCAACGAGTTATGAACAGTAATGTTATGACACATAGATCCACAAATGTAGTTTTCAAAAGAGTTAGCTTTGCAATCCAAAAAGGGCTAGCGGCGCAGCTTGTTGCTCATTTTCCTTCAACCACTATGTAAATTCTATTTTGATGAAATAAATCTAACTAAGAAATTGGTTAAGCGGTAATTTCGGTTCACTAGTTTCTTGAACTTGAACGGTAACTAAAAACACTAACATTCAGTTGATCGGTTTCTTGGTTAACCAATTAGCCACAATTAGTATGTTACACCCCGAAACCCGTTTTCAAATGGGTATGACCCTAGATGAAATTGACCGTGTCTAAATATGTTTGACTAAGAATATTGGGTATTTTGTATAAGTGCAAAAATAAGTGCATGTTTGTTATAGCCTGGATACGGCATATCCGGTATATGAATATGGCGTATAGGTATGGACCTGGATACGAGATATGTCGTATCCAGGGAGAGTGAATACGGTGTATGGTGGGTTATCATGGATACGACGTAACGGCTTAAAATTAGCAGAATGAATAAATTGCCCTTTTAGATGAGTCATCAATTATACTTATATAATCTCTTTTCTACACACTTATGGTAGAAGTGTGTGTATCCTGTGGTGCGAAGCTAAGAAAGAAAAGAGAAGAAAAAGGATGAGGTTAAGGTGATTTTGTGATGAGTTAAAGGTTACATTTCGTTGGTTTGGTCCCTAGCAATAATTGCTACAAATAACTAACCACTAATTAGTGTTTATTCTGTTAATTAGAAATTAGGGTTCATGAACCCTATTTCGGAGATAATAGGTAAAAGGTGTTTTAAGGCTAATTAAAGAGTTAAAGTAAATTATAAGATAGGTTTTTATGGTTTTAAGTTAATAATTTTATGGGATTAATCATCATATGATCAACATATGATTATATGATGAATTGAAGTGTTAAGAGGTGATCTACGGTTGTATCAACTATTGTTATAGTAATTTGATTATGTGTATTAAGTGTTTATGCTTATGATAATTTTGACCTAGATTGCAAAGTTTGGAGAATGATGATGTTGATGGTGAAATTATGATTGGTAACTTAGCACGGATGCTAAGGTAAGTAACTATGGTTAATATGTGCTTAATATGAATGTTCTCATACTATGTGATTATGAATGAGATTGTAGGATTAAAGTCTTGGATTAGTAAGTATGGTTTAATAGGAGACTTTCCTAGTGAGATTACTCGAGTGTTAGTTCATGATTATAGAATTACTAAGGTATATTTTGTCATAATTATGTGTTATAGATTATGTTGATCGCTATGGTGTATGGTTAGGAGATTGGATGGTATTATGTGTTATGGTTACGAGATTGGATGGTATTATGTGTTAAGTTTGGTATTAAGTGTTCATATTGAAAATATGTGGATTGAGGTATTATTCATGTGTTAACTTGGTTACTTACTAAGCGTTTTCGCTTATCGTTATAGTTAACCATGTTTTGTAGGTTCTCATAAATAGGGCTGTAAACGAACTGAACGTTCAGTGAACATTTCATGAACAGTTCGGTAAAAAGTTCATTCGTGTTCGTTTATTTATTAAATGAATGAACATGAACAATATTTTACGTTCGTTTAGTTAAATGAACGAACATGAACAAAAGTCGCGTCCGTTCATTTATGTTCGTGAACGTCCGACTATGTGTTCATTAATGTTCGTTTAGGTTCATTTATTATTTATGTTCGTATATCATGCAGCGTAAAAAAGACAAAGAAAAGAAAAAACCGTCCCTGTTTTTTCTTTTCTTTGTCTTTTTTACGCTGCATGATATACGAACATAAATAATAAATGAACCTAAACGAACATTAATGAACACATAGTCGGACGTTCACGAACATAAATGAACGGACGCGACTTTTGTTCATGTTCGTTCATTTAACTAAACGAACGTAAAATATTGTTCATGTTCATTCATTTAATAAATAAACGAACACGAATGAACTTTTTACCGAACTGTTCATGAAATGTTCACTGAACGTTCAGTTCGTTTACAGCCCTATTTATGAGAACCTACAAAACATGGTTAACTATAACGATAAGCGAAAACGCTTAGTAAGTAACCAAGTTAACACATGAATAATACCTCAATCCACATATTTTCAATATGAACACTTAATACCAAACTTAACACATAATACCATCCAATCTCGTAACCATAACACATAATACCATCCAATCTCCTAACCATACACCATAGCGATCAACATAATCTATAACACATAATTATGACAAAATATACCTTAGTAATTCTATAATCATGAACTAACACTCGAGTAATCTCACTAGGAAAGTCTCCTATTAAACCATACTTACTAATCCAAGACTTTAATCCTACAATCTCATTCATAATCACATAGTATGAGAACATTCATATTAAGCACATATTAACCATAGTTACTTACCTTAGCATCCGTGCTAAGTTACCAATCATAATTTCACCATCAACATCATCATTCTCCAAACTTTGCAATCTAGGTCAAAATTATCATAAGCATAAACACTTAATACACATAATCAAATTACTATAACAATAGTTGATACAACCGTAGATCACCTCTTAACACTTCAATTCATCATATAATCATATGTTGATCATATGATGATTAATCCCATAAAATTATTAACTTAAAACCATAAAAACCTATCTTATAATTTACTTTAACTCTTTAATTAGCCTTAAAACACCTTTTACCTATTATCTCCGAAATAGGGTTCATGAACCCTAATTTCTAATTAACAGAATAAACACTAATTAGTGGTTAGTTATTTGTAGCAATTATTGCTAGGGACCAAACCAACGAAATGTAACCTTTAACTCATCACAAAATCACCTTAACCTCATCCTTTTTCTTCTCTTTTCTTTCTTAGCTTCGCACCACAGGATACACACACTTCTACCATAAGTGTGTAGAAAAGAGATTATATAAGTATAATTGATGACTCATCTAAAAGGGCAATTTATTCATTCTGCTAATTTTAAGCCGTTACGTCGTATCCATGATAACCCACCATACACCGTATTCACTCTCCCTGGATACGACATATCTCGTATCCAGGTCCATACCTATACGCCATATTCATATACCGGATATGCCGTATCCAGGCTATAACAAACATGCACTTATTTTTGCACTTATACAAAATACCCAATATTCTTAGTCAAACATATTTAGACACGGTCAATTTCATCTAGGGTCATACCCATTTGAAAACGGGTTTCGGGGTGTAACATACTAATTGTGGCTAATTGGTTAACCAAGAAACCGATCAACTGAATGTTAGTGTTTTTAGTTACCGTTCAAGTTCAAGAAACTAGTGAACCGAAATTACCGCTTAACCAATTTCTTAGTTAGATTTATTTCATCAAAATAGAATTTACATAGTGGTTGAAGGAAAATGAGCAACAAGCTGCGCCGCTAGCCCTTTTTGGATTGCAAAGCTAACTCTTTTGAAAACTACATTTGTGGATCTATGTGTCATAACATTACTGTTCATAACTCGTTGGACTCTGTTGAGTAGGTCCACCGCCTCAGGTGCAAGGAAACCAAATGTATCAAACGCGAAAGGAATAAACACGTGTTGATTTTCAATGCATGCTTTCTCGTGTTTTGTTACTTTGCACGAGGCGGCTTTCAAAGCGGCATGTCCGGCTGTAAAACCCCGACTACTCAACCCTGCGAGAGGAGAAACCCCGGTCAGATCCATACAAGCATGTTTTCCTCCAACCGATTTCTTTAGATAACATTTTACGAACACACTTAAAAGAATTTACTTTTGGAAAACCATTGTTTCAAAACCTGGGCTGACTTGACTAGTTTAACTTGTTAAATCATGAATTTTTTTATTTACATAAATCCAGAAAATGAATGAAAAAAAAACATGGTTAAATCGATTTAATTACAAAATCTATTAAAAAACTGGTTATATAAATTGGGTTTTGCTACAAAAAAAATGAATAACTGGTGGTACATATAATCGGTTATGAAAGATTAATTTGTTAGTTATTATTGAAGATACAAGCAGTTAATTAGTATCTAAATACCTTAAGCATAACTCTTATGGCTACATTCATCAATTAATATATATATATATATATATATATATATATATATATATATATATATAGAAAGAAAAGGCAAAAGAATATTCGACCTTGACCAAACAACAACTCTCCAAACTGAAACTAAAACTGAAATTGAATTTTGACTTTCATTTTATTTCGTAAATTGTTTGAGTAAATTATTTTAAAGAAATAATTAAGATGACTAAAGATGTGCCTAAATGTATGACAATAATTGATTGGTTAATGAAAAAGTAGATCCTTGCAATCAACCACTTTTAACCGTTGATGTTATATTAGTGTCGCATCAACTTTATTTTTAAAATACTCCATACTTATTTACTAGATTTAGCACTTTAGCATACTACAATTTAAAATTGAAACTTCTAGTAGTTCTTAGTAAAAAAAAATAGTGTTACTGTTCATCTTAGAGTTTTTTTTTTTTTTTTTTTTTTTTTTTTTTTTCCTACTTATAACTTGCGTATATCTCGAGTGACCGGTCTCACAGAACAAGTGAAAAAGACAAAGAAGCGCCGTTAATTGTTTCATGCTCGTTTCACGTTCAAAGTAACAATTGTGGTCAATTGGTTAGTCGAAACCTATTCAATGTGTTTCAGGTTTAAGTAATTACTGAATCGACATTACTGATTCACTGAATATAAACACACCTAAAAAGGTGTTGCTTCTAAAAAACCAATGTTCTAAAATGAGGGTTAACCTCACCAATTTCAACTTGGTAAACCGTGAACCTATTTGGTTACATGAATTCGTTTTTGAGAAAAAACTTGTTAGACTGATTGAACCATGAACCAAGTTCTCTGCATGCAGGTTTATAAAATGGGTTTTGTTAAACTTACGCTATGTTCAAGAAAATAAAACCACATGCATAATAGGTTGTATATATAAAATTGGTTGAGAGAGAGAGGTTAAATGCAAGATATGAAATGTTATTATAAAAGGTACGCACAACTAATGCGGTGTGAATACTTTAAACTATGGCTGAGCACGGTCGGAAAAATAGACCAGACCGACCAAAATCGGATTGGACTGAAAACCTATTTGACGTAAAATACCGGACCGAAGACCGGACTGAAATGTCTGGTCCATATGTGGGTCGGTCTGGTCCGGTCCAACAAAGAATAATGTCTGGTTGTCCGTAAGACTAAACCAAGACTGGACCAACCCGATAATCGAAAATGATTAAAATGATGGACCAAGTACAAGACCAAAATACTTACTGTCTGATTCGATCGGTTCAGTTCGGTTCGGCCCGGTCCATGATCTAATGCTCGACCATACTGTAAACGGTAGCCATTTTATTTTATGTATAAAAAATTGGGAAAATAAAAACATATGCATAATTGGTTGTATATAAAATTTGTTGAGAGATGTTAAATGCAAGATGTGAAACGTTATTATAAAAGGTGCACAGATCTGATACGATCGGTTCAGTTCAGTTCAGCCCGGTCCACGGTCTATAATGCTCGACCCTACTTTAAACGGTAGCCATTTTGTTTTATGTATAAAAAATTGGGAAAATAAAAACACATGCATAATTGGCTGTATATTAAATTTGTTGAGAGATGTTAAATGCAAGATGTGAAAGGTTATTATAAAAGGTATAAGGTACACACAACTAATGTTGTGCGAATACTTTAAATGCAAGAGTAAGGGTGTAAACGAGCCGAGTCGAGCCGAGTACTGCCAAGCTCGAGCTCGAGCTCGGCTCGGTTAGTAAAACTCGAGCTCGAAACTCGACTCGAGTTCGTTCGAGCTTTGGATTTCAAGCTCGAGCTCGGCTCGTCATCTCAAACTCGAGCTCGATTGTTGCCACATTTAAATCTCGAACTCGATGAAAAATAAGCTAGACTCGACTCGATTTGATTTTATGACAATTACATAAATACATGTATATAAAAGGGTAAAAGTGTAATATCATTGAAGCTCGATAAGGGCTCGCGAGCCTCACGAGCTGAGTATATTCGAGCTCGAACTCGACTCGAAAGTGAACTCGAGTAGCTCGAGCTCGAGCTCGACTCGTTTATATCGAGCCGATTTCGAGTAGTTTACGAGTCGATCTCAAATAGCTCGCGAGCTGTCTTGGCTCGTTTACACCCCTAGATGGGAGTGAGAAACGAGGATGGAGATGGTAAATACAATCCCCGATATTCCCCGCCCCGTTGCCATCCCTACTCTTTATTCCCTAATAACTGTTTGATAGTTTTTCAAGGACCTAAAGAGGTTTCGTCTGATCCAATACTCAAGAACAAAGCAATTGTGTTTTGTGTTCTTATTCATAGACAAGCACTAGCATTCTAGCATTCTTATGCGTGTAGTGTGAGCAGCCGTAGAGAGTTCATACTTTTGAACTTGGTAGTTTTGCATATTAGTTTAACACATATGCGTGTAATAAAGATTCGTTGTTCGTTTGCATATTTGCTAAAAGGTACACGATTCTTTATGTTATATTAATTATTTTATACTATACATGATCTTGTCTTCCGTTGCGTTACTTGTGCTTTAAATATAACATAAAGAATCGTCCCTTGTGAAGTACTTTGCATAATTGTCAAAAACAACCCTTTAACCTTAACATAAATTTCACCTAAAATCCTAAATGTTATATTACACTTAACACAGATCCAGTCCAACAATACTCATTATCACAAAAGCCCATTCACCTTTTACCACTAATCCAACCCCAATACCCGGTCCACTCATCCTCTCCACTAAAACCCGACCCATCCACCCTTTTTAATATAACTTGGTCAAAAACAAGTCAAACAAAAATAAATAATACCCGCGCCCTTTGTCCCCAATTTACCCAGATTTACTATTCATGTTAGAACCCTAAATCACCCCGCTACGAAATTACCACAATTAAGGGTAATTCCGTACAATCACGCACTCCTAGAAGGGTCTGACAAGAGGGAATGATAGCATGGCAGAATGGGGCATTGTGATTTGTTGGAACATATCACCATTTGGATCTAAGGGCTAATAATAGAGTCTGTGATGATAAGTGAAATCAAGGGTCATGATGAGAGATTCGTGAAGCTTCTATTGGAATCCCAAGGACCTGAGCTCAGGCTATATATACTCACTCCTCATCTCACATTTGAGGTTGTTAGTTTTAGGAGTAGGAATAGATGTAATATAGCTTAGGGTAGGTTTTATAGTAGCTTATTGTAGTTATAATTCAGCTTATTACTCTGTATCTCTTCAATTGTAATCTGCTTTTATATCAATACAATTCAGTTTTCCTTTTAAATGCAATTTATTTTAAGCTTTCATTAAGTGTTCAATATATTCATAAGCTCTTAATTCTTCTCAGTAAACTCATTCAAGCTAAATCATAGCTTGTTGTGAGTTTGGTTACTTAGTTTCTGCTTTAAGTTTATTCTATGGGATTTGGTCAATGAAAGTCAACGGATATTCAATTTGATGATTCTGGGTTAATAAGGTGTTAGATTCAATAATTCTGGTGTATTATAGCCTATCCAAAGATAGGCATGTCTCAAATGTTTACTCTGCTCAGTTGAGGTTAGTTTGTGAGATCTCATTTTCATTTCTCTAGCATGAATATGCACTTATCATTTCGTAGCATAGAACTTGTCCATTTATATTTGACTTTATCAGTGTTGCTTGTATTCTTCTGTTGTAGCTTGTTTGATGTTAATTAAGTGCTTATAGATGATTATGCTTAATACAAGTTTGATTCTGCAGGTTATTGTTTGATTTATGATTCTGTACTTTTATTATTGATTGTTGTTACTTGTAACTGCTTTGATTCTCAGTAGATTGTTTGATGTTGGTTATTAGATTTATTGTTAGTTTTGTTTGGTTTCATGTTAGTAAAGCTTGATTGCATAGAATCTGTTTCGATTTGTTGAATCTGAGTTTCTGAATATTAGAGGTTATTTGTTGGAATTTATTTCTGATTTAGTCTCATATATATTGTTGTTTGATCCATTGTGATCACTGGATTGGTGCTTGCTTGTAATAATTGGCATTTGATAGTATAATAAACTGGATATAGGATGTTTGGATCAGTCTTGATCATTGAGTTTAAGTGGTTATTTTGATGCTTGCTTAGCATAGATAGTTTACATTAGTTTCATTTAGTTCATTTGCAGTTAAAATCAGTAGTCATTTAGCATATAGTCAAATAGCTTTGAATCTCAAATACTCCTTGCCATTTTGTTAACTGTTCTTATTGCTATCTATGATTTGATGCATGATATAGTTGTGATTGTTAGTTTAGGTCCTAAACTTGTTCATCATACATCCAGAGATAGATTTAGGCTAGTAAAATTCACTTTTGTCAAACCTGTGTACAAAATTCATAAGTCAACATTCTGCTTCAAGTTAGCTTGCATAGCAGTTTTTCCACATCTGAACTTGGTTCATTTTAGATGTGCTATAGTGGATTAGATTTAGGGCTTTTGATGTTTTTGAGTAGCCAGTTGTACTAGCTTGCTTTTTCCCACTTTAGTTTCCTATTTTGAGCTTAATTAGACTGCTTATGAGTGCTTTATAGATGAGGTTTTAGCCACTGTTTCTGTCTTTATAAATTGTTATCTGTTTGAGTTTACTGGTTGTATTTTTGTGCTAAATTGGATATCTTGAGTACTGTTTAGCTTACTTTAGTATTATACATGATTTCTGAGTTTATGACTATTCCTATTTCAAATCTGCTAATTGATAGAGCTTATTTCTCAATTGCTTATTGCTCATTTGAATAATTCTGTGTATATTTTGGTCTTAACTAAGTTTGTGTGAGCTTATATGAGTTATGTGAACTTTCTGTAAGAGTTTTAGACCTTTTAGTGATAAGTGCTTATTAATAAGCACTTATCCTTAACTGCTTTTTAGCCCATTAAGCATTTTTTAGCCTATTTTCCACTTTTTCTATTTTTCCTAGGTTTCAATTAATATTTTAGAATTTTCCTAAATTTTTCATATTTTTCTGACTTCATTTGCTGTTTTTCTCATTTTATTTTAGTTTTTAATCAATTTTAATATTTTTTAATAGATAAAAATCAATAAAAAATCAGAAAAAGCCATAAAAAATCCAAAAATATTTTAGATAATTCTTTTATAATATTTTAGATTTTTCAAAGTAGATTTTATAATTTTCCCATTTATTTTTACATTTTCCTTTATTTTTAATTCCAAAAATTAGAAATAAATTCCTAGAAAATAAATAAAAAGTCAAAAAAATATTTTTATTTTTCTGGAAATTCTTTTATTAGTTTAAGATTTTTAGAAAAATTTTTCACATTTGTAGGATCATTTTCCGTTAAAAGTTACGTTTTATTTCGTACGTTACGTTTAAATTTAGCGTTTGCATTCCTGTTTTTAGGTTTTAAATCTTTGTGCATACTTAACTTGTACATACTGCTTATTTCACTATTTCTTTTCATATTTTGAATTTCATTATTAAAATTTTCACATTTCACTTTTCATAACACGATTCACGAATCGATAATTCGAGATTCCATTCACACCTTCGTTGGGAAACGACTCGGTAAATCCCTATTTCTCGCGGATTTTCTCGATACTTAATATATATACATATAATTGAGCGAATCAATGGGTAGATTTATACAATAATCCAAACACCCCTTTAAACCAAAACATAAATACTTTTTAACTATAACCATTACTATAAAATAATATTTGACACACTTAATTTTGACAATCGCATAACAAAGACTTTGACGTTCCACAACGACATAATAACCATTTAAAGATTCTTGAGGGTTCAACCTCGATTCAAGCTCAGTGTCTATGACTAAGCTCTTAAATACATTAAAACCTTTCTATGATCCGCACTTACATTCTTTGTGAGAACCTACAAAACATGGTTAACTATAACGATAAGCGAAAACGCTTAGTAAGTAACCAAGTTTACTTATGAATAATACGTCAATCCACATATTTTCAATATGAACACTTAATACCAAACTTAACACATAATACCATCCAATCTCGTAACCATAACACATAATACCATCCAATCTCGTAAACATAGCGATCAATATAATCTATAACACAATTATGACAAAACATACCTTAGTAATTCCATAATCATGAACTAACACTCGAGTAATCTCACTAGGAAAGTCTCCTATTAAACCATACTTACTAATCCAAGACTTTAATCCTACAACCTCATTCATAATCACATAGTATGAGAACATTCATATTAAGCACATATTAACCATAGTTCTTACCTTAGCATCCGTGCTAAGTTACCAATCATAATTTCACCATCAACATCATCATTCTCCAAACTTTGCAATCTAGGTCAAAATTATCAAAAGCATAAACACTTAATACACATAATCAAATTACTATAACAATAGTTGATACAACCGTAGATCACCTCTTAACACTTCAATTCATCATATAATCATATGTTGATTAATCCCATAAAATTATTAACTTAAAACCATAAAAACCTATCTTATAATTTACTATAACTCTTTAATTAGCCTTAAAACACCTTTTACCTATTATCTCCGAAATAGGGTTCATGAACCCTAATTTCTAATTAACAGAATAAACACTAATTAGTGGTTTGTTACTTGTAGCAATTATTGCTAGGGACCAAGCCAACGAAATGTAACCTTTAACTCATCACAAAATCACCTTAACCTCATCCTTTTTCTTCTCTTTTCTTTCGTAGCCTCGCACTACAGGATACACACACTTCTACCAGAAGTGTGTAGAAAAGAGATTATATAAGTATAATTGATGACTCATCAAAAATGGCAATTTATTCATTCTGCTAATTTTAAGCCGGTACGTCGTATCCATGATAACACACCATACACCGTATTCACTCTCCCTGGATACGACGTATCTCGTATCTAGGTCCATACCTATACGCCATATTCATATACTGAATATACTGTATCCAGGCTATAACAGACATGCACTTATTTCTGCACTTATACAAATTACCCAATATTCTTAGTCAAACATATTTAGACCCGGTCAATTTCATCTAGGGTCATACCCATTTGAGAATGGGTTTCGGGGTGCAACATACTAATTGTGGCTAATTGGTTAACCAAGAAACCGATCAACTGAATGTTAGTGTTTTTAGTTACCGTTCAAGTTCAAGAAACTAGTGAACTGAAATTACCACTTAACCGATTTCTTAGTTAGATTTATTTCATCAAAATAGAATTTACATAGTGGTTGAAGGCAAATGAGCAACAAGCTGCGCCGCTAGCCTTTTTTCGATTGCAAAGCTAACTCTTTTGAAAACTACATTTTTGGATCTATGTGTTATAACATTACTGTTCATAACTCGTTGGACTCTGTTGAGTAGTTCCACCGCCTCAGGTGCAAGGAAACCAAATGTATCAAACGCAAAAGGAATAAACACATGTTGATTTTCAATGCATGCTTTCTCGTGTTTTGTCACTCTACACGAGGCGGCTTTCAAAGCTGCATGTCCGGCTGTAAAACCCCGACTACTCAACCCTACGAGAGGAGAAACCCCGGTCAGATCCACACAAGCATGTTTCTGATACGTGGGGATTGCACCAGGTTTTACCTCTCGAGGGATCTCGAGAAGCTTACAACCCCCACCAGGCAGTGTACCTGATCGTTGTAGCATAGTATAGTGGCAAGTACCGTGGGATTGATCGTTCAACTTAGGAATAGTGTCGCTAGGATTAGAAAGTCTCCTAAACTAGGTCTAGAGGTGAGGGATGATTCTTTTTGTATTTTTATATTTTTATAAAAGCAAGTAAAATCTCAGGTTTTGAAGGAGTGGGCGGAATTAGTTGCTAGCCAACTAACCCAAATGACTAAAGATGCAATAAAAAAAAGAAAAAAAAATGAAATGAAACTACTATACTAATGTGGTGTAAAAATAATAAGGAAAGTTGTGTTTACTTAGGTTTCATTACTCCCTAGATATCTTTTACAGGTTGATAGCTTGTTACGATTGCATGAATGACGGGTGATATTCCTTAATACTAGTCGTAGGGCCGTGTACAATATTCCCTAACTCTATAGGATCCTACTTCACTCCTATGTCGAGCCGTTAGAAGCTCCTAACATGGGATCATTAGAATTCTCCTACGCATTAAATACAACCAAAAATCATACTACACCTCCGATCATGTTTCTTAAGATGTTCAAGCAAGTTACCAATGGAAGTCTGCCAGTTTTCTTAAGCCAAACATCGAATACAATCATCTGTAACAACTATAAACAAATAATCAACTCATAATCAACATCTAGGTTTCACTACATCTAAGCAAACACAAAGGAAATCTAGCCTAGCATGTTAAATATAAGACAAGCGTAAGATATAATCAAACAACACATAAACATATTGAATGATTTGAAAGGGTACTTATCTTTAATTGAACATGAAAGATTCAAAGGGTTGAAACCCTTGAAAAAGCTGGAAAATTCGACCTAGGGATTTTCCCTCAAAGTTGCATACTAATGAATGAAATTTGGAAAACTATATATAGATTTTACAGGGTGACGGCGTCATGTGTTAAGTTGTGACGCCGTCAACTTGCCGCCATAATGAAATCGTATTACCTAGATCTACTTGTAACGCCGTCATGTGTGATTTTCTTCTGGGTCGTCACTAATACTTGGACCATGACGGCCTTGGGTGACGCCGTCATCTCCAATGCACAAAAACTCTCTGGATCGTCACGTGTATTTTCCACATCCACCTCTTTTGTAACTCTTGACGCCGTCATGTGGAGAGCCTTGACTCCGTCAGGTACTGTTCCAGCAAGGAAAATTGAGACTTTGCCGTTTTCTTCACTTTTATGCTCCAAAAACGTACAAAATGCTTCCTTTTATAGATTTCTCTCCAAAAGTACCTAAAATGACAAAAGGAATGATTTAGGGAAATATTTGATCAAATAATCACGAATCCGAGCTTAAGTGACCCATTAAAAGTGGTTCACTTTTCGCCTCATCAAATACCCTTACACTTGAGATTTGCTTGTCCTCAAGCAAATGCGCTATTATTCTAATCAAAATACAAGTTAGGGAACATTTAACACTAATATAAAAGTAATTTCAACAAATAATCGTTCCACTAAAGACCAAAGACAAGCACGGAGGTCATATACTAGCACCTTACAAATAGTGTTTAGATACTCACATCTCTCGGTTGTAATAAAGTATATATCACAATAAGGAAATGAAAAACATCTGTCACTACCTGTCATATCAAATAGATTACCATAGGCTTGGGAAAGGATCAAACCTCCACCACTTGACGTAAGCACCTAGGATAAACTATCAAAGAGGCTTTTAAAGGGTTATAACGTTAGGTGTAGAGATATGGAAAAACACGGTTTTGTTGGATAAAGGCAATATTTATTAGTGGCGAGTTAATCATCTTCGTTAATTACATGTACAATATGGCGTTGCTAAGCCAAGACTAGACTCGACTTAAGCTAATGAATCAAAAATAACAAAAACAT
Source organism: Artemisia argyi (assembly GCA_030686995.1). Classification (NCBI taxonomy): domain Eukaryota; kingdom Viridiplantae; phylum Streptophyta; class Magnoliopsida; order Asterales; family Asteraceae; genus Artemisia; species Artemisia argyi. Next base: position 2,117,626 of record CM060680.1, read on the forward strand.
GAAACAAACATAAAATGAAACGGGATGGTAGTCCGTATGTTTTTTTTCTCTTTTCTTTTTCTATTTTTTTTTTCTTTTTTTTCTTAATTTTTCCATTTTTTTTCATACATTCTTACCCTACCATCCAAAATAATACATCATATGGAATGTACATTCCCCTTACACTTGAATTTTTACATACTTTACAATAAACTAACTAATGACTCGAATCAAGATAATCAAAACACTTGGAGTACTTTTAAGGTTAACACACATATGGGGGTAATAATTTGATGTTCTTCCCCATTACTTCATAACACAAGTACTTTACCCATGAGTCCCAATCGTCCCAAAACAATATGTACAAGATATGACTCAACTTAGCAACCATGTAATCAATTAGATAATTAACTAAGGGTTTAAACATATAACAATAATGCACTAAAGATGAGTGCATACACAGAAGGCTAAGGCGATTTGGTTGCACATTTGGGTGGGTTGTAATAAATTCTTTCTTTAAGTAAGATGCTTAAAGTTAGAAACGAAAGAGATAGGCTCGGAGGGGTGTACTAGGGGTTTCGTGTACTAAAAATGAGTACAACGCTAAGGTGTGGGAAAATTAGTTGAATTTACTAGCCAAGTAATATGACTTAAATGGTCAAGTAATTATGATACGGTTTTAAACACAAGGGTGATCCTAATGCCTCTTATCATGTAGTAAATCCTACTACACGAATGTAGTCTCACTAGCGGTCTCGGGATGCATCACTAACGCAAGTTCTAGAATCTAAATGCTACCGGTACACTCATAAGCACTAATAATGAATGCTTTTCCTATCAAATCTAAAGGCGAACCTCACATATTTGGGTGGAAAATTTTTCTGAATGGTACGGTTTTGTGCTAGTCATACAACTCCTATCCATGAGATGCTTGCTAAGGCTAAAGTTTCACTCCTAAATGTTGTAAAAATTTAAATTTGGCGCTAAAATTACACTAACAAGTATTTCTCTTAGTTTTATTACACACCTACCATTAAACAAACAAACTCAAGTGCATTTGTATCCTATAAGGTATCATCATTTACCCTCCCCTTATACTTAGGATGAACGTTGTCCCCAATGTTCAATTAAAGGATGTAAAAGTAAAACAGGTAAAAGAATGAAAACAAGTACTCCCCTGATTCGTTCGGTGTGGATAGTGTATCAACAAGGTTAGATCTTCCTTCAAGAAAATGAACATTCAAAGCTTCCCTTCCAGAAAAATAAATCATCTTCTTGTCATATATAACCTGTTAAACCTGAGAAAACAATCAAGGCAACCTCGCATAAAATCAGCGGCAATCTATATATACTAACAAATCCTAGAAAGCAAATTAAGATATATGCTTGTGGAATGAATGTTTGCAGATTTCTTTGAGTTTATAAAACTAAAGAAGTAGCAAAAACATATCTCAATTGAAAGAGTACTTATCTCAATTGAAATGAAAGGTAAGATATATTTTGTTGGTTTTCCGGATATTATCTAAAATAAACTCTTTTTTTATCCACTGTAAGGCTAATTGTTTGTAAAAACTTTGTCATACATAACTTGTTAAACCTGAGAAAACAAACAAGGCAACCTCGCGTAAAATCGGCCGCAATCTATATATACTAACAAGTCCTAGAAAGCAAATTAAGATATAATGCTTGTGGAATGAATGTTTGCAGATTTCCTGGAGTTTATAAAACTAAAGAATTAACAAAAACTTGTCTCAATTGAAAGAAAACTTATCTCAATTGAACATGAAAGGTAAGATAATATCCGGAAAACCAACAAAATATATCTTACCTTTCATGTTCAATTGAGATAAGTACTCTTTCAATTGAGATAAGTTTTTGTTAATTCTTTAGTTTTATAAACTCCAAAAAATATGCAAACATTCATTCCACAAGCGTTATATCTTAATTTGCTTTCTAGGACTTTCTAAGATATAACTTTGGAGTTTATAAGCCTTATGTAACTATTTTGTTGGTTTTCCGGATATTATCCAATAAGGGACTTTGCGTGTACATTAATGAACAGATTTTGAGCGATCCACAGAAGAAAGCTGTTTATGAACAGGTGCAGGTGGGTTCTCCGACTTTTTTGGAATGCAAAGTCCATTTGGAGGCATGGGAGGGTCTCATGGTGAGAGCCCGTTTTAATGCTCATGTATAACTTTGTTAGTTTTTCTTTCAAATCCGCATTTTTTTGTTTTAATGCTCATTTATACCATGAAAGGAAATAATGAGTGACAAGAGTATATATTCATGCAAAACTTACACAAATAATGAGCATATTAAGGAGAAATTGACACTAAAATATCATGATTATTTAATTTTATCATGCTATAACCACAAAATATTTAGAATAAACATGCAAAAAATTATGCTATAACCACAAAATATTTAAAATAAACATGAAATTAAGTAGTGTTTTTTGATTGAATTAATCAAAGAGAAAAGACAGAAATTATTACAAAAACATTTTTTCTTTAAACTTTCGGTTGTAGCATAGCTTAGGAAAAAAACAAAAGTGGAATATTCGTGTTTTGTTTGAATTAATAAATGAGAAAAGATATAAATTATTACAAAAGCATCTTTTTTTCAAACTTTTGATTGTAGGATAGCTTAGGGAAAAAAAAAGCAAAAGTGAAATATTCCTGATTTGATTGAATAAATGAAAGAGAAAAGACATAAATTATTAAAAAGGCATTTTTCCCTAAATGCCCTTAGGGTACAACCCTTTGTACCCTATTCACTCCAAAAAATTTTACTTCCCTATATATTTTAAGGGCGACCATCTCCCAAAAATTTTTGGGCGACTCTCACAGATTTGAGACAAGTGTCCATATCATTGGGCTCATTATGTACTTTCATAGTACCACTATATCTAGCTTTGTTTTTTGACGACCGGGACCTACATTCTTGGGCGACTAATCATTTTTTGTCTTTTAGTGAAAAAGTATAGTATTTTTATATTATTAAATAGTACATATTTCTTGGACGACTGGTCTCATCCATGTGTATTCTTGAGCAACTGGTTTTTTTTCTTTTTGTGTAAAAGTTGTTAGCTACATTTTTTGTCCTTGTAGTTTGTTTGTTATTTCAGTTTTTGTCCTAATCTTCCTTTCTCTTTTATAAATAGAAACACATTCTATTTTCTTAAAATACAAAAACATATATACAAGATTCAATCACCACCTCCTCCCACCAGAAATACATCATTAAATCTCTTCATTTCATTTACCTCTTCAATTCAACCTCTTCACTTCATTTACCCAGAAATACATCATTAAATCTCAATCATGTTACAAAAAACATCAGAACCCATCACTCATATAATCGGATTACATAATAGGTGTTAAAACATCACATTTCTTCAACAAAAAACAAAACCCAAACAATCTCATCTCCTCAACAAACAACAAAACACAACAGAACCCCGATCTTTAACAGATCTTAGACCCCCAAAAAAAAAAAAAAAAAAAAAAAAAAAAAAAAAATGTTGCCCAAGAATGTAGGTCCAATCGTCCTAGAAATAACCTAGGTTAACTGGTACTATGAAAGTACATAGGGGGCCCAAGGATATGGATACTTGTCTCAAATCTGTGAGAGTCACCCAAAATTTTTTGAGAGATGATCGCCCCTAGGGTATATATGGAAGTAATTTTTTTTTTTTTTGGGATGAATAGCGTACAAAGGGTTGTACCCTTGGGGCATTTAGGGAAAAGCCAAAAATTCTTTAATGATTCAACTTTTACCATAGAACCTATCAAGCAATCTTAGTCACTCTTTTTTTTTTTTATCAAAATAAAAAAATAAACTTTCACCCTTTTTTTAAAACTTAAATATTTCGCAAACCATAAATCGTCAAGCTACAAAAAAATACTATCGCGACGAGAATTAAATTATCTTTCTATAGACATGCATTGTTATATACTTTTGACGAACTTTTTTTTCGATGAATTTTTTTTTCGCCCAGAAAAATCATATATGATTCGTAAGAATCATATATGATTCGATTTTAACAAATCATATATGATTCGTAAGAATCGAATCATATATGATTTTTTTACGAATAATATATGATTTTTACGAATCATATATGATTCTTTCTGGGCGGAAATTAAAAAAAAAAAAAAGTTCGTCGAAAGTATATAACAATGCATATCTATAGAAAGATCATTTAATTCTCGTTGTGATAGTATTTTTTTGTAGCTTGAAGATTTACCGTTTGCAAGATATGTTGTTTTGAAAAAAAAATAAAAAATATAAATGAGTGAATATGATTGGTAGATAGATTTTATGACATGTCTTCATGGATCTCAACTCTTACGGAAAAAGGCCATAATAATAAAGCATCTTTTTTTTTTTCAAACTTTTGGTTGTACCATAGCTTTCAAAAAAAGCAAAAGTGTTCCGCATTAACGAAACAACTGAAATTGATGTATGTAATGATTGGTATATAAATTGAATTTTGACTTTCATTTGATTTGGGCATTTTTTTTCTTTCTTCACTCAACTCAAGTTTATATAAATTCAAAACCATCTCTGAAGCTTATGATGTATGTAAAGTTTATATAAACTCAAGTTTATACCCCTTTTTTTAATGATGATTGGTATATAAAGTTTGATGCTTTATTATTTTTAATGAATTGGGTGATGTTTTTTAAGCTGAATTAGACAAGGGTTTTGTAGAATCTTGAAAATTTTATAAAATTTAAATTTGGTGTTTTGTATGTAAAGTTTGTTGCTTTATGGTTTTGTTTTCTAAGCTAAATTAGACAAGTGTTTTGTAGAATCTTGAAATTTTATTTAAATATGATGTTTTAGTGAATTGGGTTATGTTTATCGAATTTTTTTACAAACAATTAGCCTTATAGTGGATAAATTTGATGTGATGACATGATAAGTAAGCGTTTTGGAGGCGCGAGACTCGAAAGTAGAAAGTGTTTGGATGAGTTTATTTTAGACAAAGTTTGTTGCTTTATTAGTATTAGTGAATGGGTCATGTTCTTTAACCTTAATTAGACAACGGTTTTGTAAATTCTTGAAAATTTTATTAAATTTAAGCCTTATGTAACTGGTGGGTTTTTCGGTATGCACCACGATGGTGGTTCATCATCATTCAGGTTTAATCCTCGGAATGCAGATGATATATTCTCCGAGTATTTTGGAATGCAAAGTCCAGTTGGAGGCATGGGAGGGTCGCATGGTGGGAGCCCGTTTCAGAGGAGCATGTTCGGTGATGATATCTTTTCTCAGTTTAGAGGTGCGACCGGTGGTGGTGGTGAAGGATCAGCAAGTATTCCACCTAGGAAAGGGGCTACGATTGAGCGCACTTTGCCATGTAGCTTGGAGGACTTGTTTAAGGGGACTACAAAGAAAATGAAAATTTCAAGGGACGTTTATGATGGTACCGGGTAGGCTTCTGATTTTTATCTATAAATATTAAAAGCTCCTTATTATGCATGATACATGATCCATATGATTGAATTTGCTTCATTATATTTGGAAATCCTGTGAATCTTTTTATCACTACTTGTCTGCCTATGATTGGCTATACATCATAACATTGAGATTCACACTCTAAATGAATTTAGTGATAATGGTTAGCAAAAAGAAAAATAAGAGTGGTTGAAGATATCGCGCTCTAAATGAATTTACTGATAATGGTTTGCATGCTTATTCCTTATTAGTGACGATGAAGATAAAACACCGTTATGCAAATGATCAAGCACAAAGATGTTAACAATCTTTCTTACATGGTTTATGTAACACCCCCAAAATTTGGTACAGCGGAAGACTCAACAAGCTTTCGGGGTGCTACGGGGATTGGTATCCAACACAAGACATAATAGAACGAGATAAAGTAAACATAAGAAAAACACAACCAAAACGGGGTTTTAAAGTTTACATTTATCCCAACATCATTCAGAGTCAGGCCCAAAAGAAATGAACGTAGGTCCACAATTTAATATCAGAGTTTAGAAAAATAGATCCATAAACCAGGTGCCATTGCCAAGCCTCCAATCCAAGCATCCTTAGAGCATCACTTAATTTCCTGAGAAAACGTGCTAAAAGTCAGCTTTTGCTGGTGAGATCATAGGTTTAAATTCAACTAACAATATAGTGGACATATACGCAAAACGCTTGCTAGCTAGACTAAGGATTCGCTAAAAGCCTGCGGATACCCTCCGCTCTCAACATAACACACGGATACCCTTCCGTAACAACATAGATATTCGGGTAACCCCCGCAATACCAATAAATACTCGGATAACCTCCGGAGTATTAATAACCTATAGGTGCACACTACAGTATCTAATAAGTCAACCTTGAATAGTACACACGAAACTATGTGACTAAAGCTGACAATCCAAATAAGCCAACCTTGAATAGTACACACAACAAATATGTGACTAAAGCTGACAATCCAAATAACCAAATAAGCCAACCTTGAATAGTACACACGAAACTATGTGACTAAAGCTGACAATCCAAATAACCAAATAAGCCAACCTTGAATAGTACCCACAACATGTGTGACTAAAGCTGACAATCCAAATAACCAAATAAGCCAACCTTGAATAGTACACACGAAACTATGTGACTAAAGCTGACAATAGATCCTAGTCCATACGCATAGCAAGTTTAGAAAGCATATAAAAGCGATAATAGTCCACGTAAAATGATTTGCACGTTTCTCACCCCAATCGTTGAAAACATAGTTCAAGAGTAAAAAGTGGGGCTATGACTCACCTCAAGTCCAGATATCAGCAATAAGAAATCGGTAGAGGTAAGATGTATAATAACTCAAAAGACGGCAACTACGGACTCGGCACGACCTAACAATATCAACTCGTTCAGAAATCATTTCCTCAATTTCAATATATTCCCAAACCCGGACGAGAATCCGTTTTATTTCCGAAAATCCATTTCGTATTAGTTTGGTGTGTTTGCGTTTGGTATCCATACGGGTGGTGGGTCGACAAAATTCAAACCAATAAGTCACAACAAAAAGGATGATAAAACGATCTATGGGTCTAATATTAGCCTAATATATTACTTAAATAAATCATCGAAGTTTATCAAATCCGTCGATTTGATAAGCCTCCATATTTATTTACTTAATATACCATTCTAGGATTATACCCGAATCCTAGGTCACACATTGCACATAAAGTACTATATGGTATATGTCAAAGTTTAATAACTTCACTAACTATACCGTTAAGCTCACCAAATTCGTCAATTTGGTAATCCCACGAGATACTTAGTAACTTATTATTCCCGTACACATACCACAACCTATGGGCGTCGTAGGATACGATGCCCATTAATATACTCAATTTAAATAACTAAATAGCTCTTATTTAACCCGTCGATTAAATAAGTTACGTAGTTATCGAAAATGAATGTATTAATCGTCATATATCCGTGACCACACGAACGTCACAATTAATAAACCACTTGGACTCAAGTGACCACGATCCCGTATAACTCGATAGCTTCCCTCGTTTATTAAAAGGTATTATCTTATTTAATATTTATTCAACGTTAAAGATTTCGTCGTTAATTATAGTCGTTTAATTATAATAACGCTCCCGACATTTATTACACCACTTTCATAGTGTAATATTTATCGTTACGTTATTGTTATAATATTACTCGTGATCGTTTTATTATTAATATACGCACTTGTATAAATATATATACGTTTTCACGTTTATATATTTATATAAACGTTTATATTATTAATAATATTATTACGAGTTTTATTAGTTGTGTTTAATTATAAATAGTTATCGAGTCATACGAAATGGCCACATGTCCGAGTCATCACTCTCGGCTCATTGTCCAAGTCCAATTAAAATGATAATTAAGTCAAACCAAGTAATTAATCTCCGTCCAACAACTTCCCAAAACACGTGCTACAACAATAGGGTCCGACTACGGCACCCGACTAACCTATCTCCGTCATTCTAATTGACCGTCTCACAATCGGTCCCCAATACCACTTTATCGACAACACTTCACAAAATAATCATTGTTCCAATACCTTCTCGGCTCCAAAGTAACATCAATAGTACCCAAAATACTAATAGCAATATATCCCAACAATAACAATTAAAATAACAACACCAAGTAACAGGAGTTACAACAATAACAATAACATGGAACAATAGCAAGAAACATCAAAATATATGTGTTCCGGGTCGATTTTACCAAGTCAACCCGTGCCGAGAGACCCACTTGGGTCTCGGCTACACCACGAGTCAAGGTGACTCAAACTCAAGACCGCTTTGGTCTCGGCTTAGGCTCATCCGAGCACACCAAAACAGCCAAATGGGTCGTGGCATCTCATGAGCTACAACAAGTATCCATATAGCAACCAAGATTCGAACCAAAATAGAACCCCATATATCCAACACCCTCGCTACCCTGACCACGAGGTTAGAACCATCAAAAAGACTACATTGGCTGGAAAAATAAAACCAAGCCGTGAGCCATAGCTCACGGTTTCCAAATCGACCTCACAAGGGTCACCAAACCCGGATACCAAACAATATCAAATCTCATTTATATATATAAACCCACATGTTTTTCATGTTTTTAATCAAAGTAAACCAAGAAAAACCCAAAACCCAGATCGATATATATATACTCCGTATCTCACAGATCGACAGAAACCAAGACAAGTTTACACTTGTTTTGGCGTTTGCTCACCTTCTTGTACCTTGAATCTCACGGATCTAGTGAAAACAATAATAATAGAATCGGATTAGCAAAGATTCGTGGTGTTAGGATGGGTTTTATGGCGCGTGTTATATGTCAAAAGAAAGAGAAAAAGATGATAAAGAAGATGGTGGTGGCGGTTTTGTTGTGGGATCGGCGGTGTGATGGCGGTGGTTAAATAAGGGTGGCGGCTGCTAGGGTAGTGAAGAGAGAATGAGGATGGTGATGAGATAGAGAGAGAGAGAGAATAGGTGTTGGTTGTGGTGTGTGATGTGCAGTTATCACAAGGACGATTTTGTAGTTATACTCTAAAAAAAAAAGATACTTTCTTTTCTTCTTTTGATTTAAACAATAATAATAATCATAATAATAATACTAATAATAATACTAATAATAATAATATTAGTAACATTAAGGGTAAGGTGACTAGGTGTAGAATACACAGACCAAAACCCGAAACTCGTTTCAAACCTTTAATAACTTACGAGACGTTCCATAAATAATTATATATAGTCGAATCCGTAGACTCAAGACATAAAACTTTTAGTTAGGTTATTCTAGTGCCGAAGTCAACGTAGTGCCAAATAAAATCTCGAAATAAATACTCATCATATCGATAGTCCAAATTCGAATTCATCAAATATTTTGGATATAATCAACCAAAATATTGGTTTTTCATAAGTTCGTTACGAGTAAAATTTCAAATATAATTTATAAACGAACTTTAATGTAATGCGGGTTTTCAAAATAACTCCCTAATTTGCCAGTTGTCACATCCTCCCAGCCTCAGAAGGAAACCCGTCCCGGGTTTCACTCGGAAAAATTCATCTACGAAGTGAAAAGCTTCGGATATCTCTTCCAGGACTCGTCCTCACGTTCCCACGTAAATTCTGGTCCATGTCGGGAATTCCAACGAACCTTGACGAGTGGAATACGACTTCTCTTAAGTCGTTTAATCTCTCTATCCAATATCTAAATCGGCTCTTCCACAAAGTTCAATTTCTCATCAACATAAATATCTTTCATCGGTATAACCGGCATCTAATCAAAAAGACACTTCTTCCAACTACTAACATGAAACACATCATGAAATTTACTCATTTCATGTGGTAATTCCAACCTATAAGCCACGGGCCCAATTCTTTCCAAAATAAGAAATGGTCCAATGTAACGTGGGTTGAGTTTTCCACGTTTCCCGAAACGTATCACACCCTTCCAAGGCGAGACTTTCAGCATCCCTTGGTCTCCAACCTGGAACTCTAAGGGCTTACGTCTCTGATCGGCGTAACTTTTCTGCCTATCTCTAGCTGCTTGCAATCGATCACGAATTTGAGTCACTTTCTCAGTAGTCTCCAATATAAGTTCAGGGCCTGTGAGTTGGCTATCTCCAACTTCTGCCCAACCAATAAACGAACGGCACTTTCTGCCATACAAAGCTTCAAATGGTGCAGTCTTAAGACTTATGTGGTAGCTATTATTATAGGAGAATTCCGCAAGGGGTAAATACTTCTCCCAGCCTTTACCAAGTCTATGAGCATGTACGAAGCATATCCTCTAACGTCAGAATGGTCCTCTCACTTTGACCATCGGTTTGGGGATGATATGCAGTACTCATATCAAGCCTCGTCCCCAAAGCCGTTTGAAGTGATCACCACAAAGCTGACGTAAAACGACTATCACGATCCGAAATAATAGATATCGGGACTCCATGACGCGAACTAATTTCCTTCACAATAACCTCGCAAGCTTATCCCCACTATCATCTTCACTAATAGCTAAGAAATGAGCAGACTTTGTCAGACGATCCACAATTACCCAGATAGTGTCACAACCACCAGCTGTCCTCGGTAATTTGGTAATGAAGTCCATAGTAATCCGCTCCCATTTCTAGACTGGAAGTTCTGGTTGCGTCAATAATCCTGACGGTCTTTGATGTTCTGCCTTGACCTTAAAGCAAGTCGAACACTTTCTAACGTACAACGCTATATCTGCATTCATATTTGGCCACCAATATAACTTTTCAAATCCTGGTACCTATTGTCAGACCCAGGATGAATAGAGTATCTTGACTTATGCGACTCGTGCATAATCAACTCTCGACTTCCTCCATACAAAGGTACCCAATTTCGCTCTCTAAAACATAATACTCCATCATAACGCTTAACAAATCCCTTCCCATTTTCTGCCATCCCAAATATTTTCTCAGCAGGTCGATTTTCTGCTTTCAACGCTTCCGTTTGAGCTTCTAATATTTGAGACGGTAATGGCGATACGATAGTCATTCCTAATGACCTAACTCGTAACGGTGGAATTCTCTCCTTTCGACTAAGAGCATCAGCAACGACGTTTGCTTTACCAGGATGGTAGCGAATTTCACAATCGTAATCGCTTAGCAACTCAATCCAACGTCGTTGTCTCATGCTAAGCTCTTTTTGATTCAAAATGTGTTGTAGACTTTTGTGGTCAGTAACCACTACACACTTGGTTCCATCCAAATAATGTCTCCATATCCTTAAAGCAAAAACCACAGCACTTAACTCCAAATCATGGGTAGTGTAGTTTTTCTCATGCTTTTTGAGCTGTCGTGAAGCATAAGCTATCACCTTCTCTCGTTGCATTAACACGGCTCCCATTCCTTTATGTGAGGCGTCACAATAGACGAAGAAATCCTCGTTATCTTCCGGTAACGCTAAGATAGGAGCACTACACAACATCTTCTTAAGCATTTGAAACGCTTCCTCTTCTTTATCTCCCCATTCATACTTAACACCCTTTTGAGTCAATTTGGTCAACGGTTTAGCTATCTTCGAAAATCCCTCGATGAATCTTCGGTAATAACCGGCTAAACCCAAAAATTGACGAACTTCCGTTGGGGTCGTAGGTGCAGCCCAATCTTTAATCACTTCAATCTTAGCAGGATCTACATGAACTCCTTGACTATCAATCACATGACCCAAAAATTTTATCGTCAGAATCCAAGATTCACATGTGGGGAACTTGGCACACAGCTTCTCCCCCCCTGAGCAATTCTAAGATAAGCCTTAGATGCTCCTCATTCTCCTTCTCATTCTTCGAATAAATTAGAATGTCATCGATGAACACAATCACGAATTTATCTAAATAAGGCTTACACACCCGATTCATGAGGTCCATGAATACCTCCGGTGCGTTGGTCAACCCACACGGCATCACCTGAAACTCGTAATGCCCGTAACGGGTTCTGAAAGCCGTTTTCGGAATATCTTCCTCGCGAACTCGAAGCTGATGATATCCCGATCTCAAATCGATCTTTGAATACACACTCGATTCCTTGAAGTTGATCGAACAAGTCGTCGATCCTCGGTAACGGGTATCTATTCTCACCGTTAACTTGTTCAACTCTCGATAATCAATACGCACGCGAAACGATCTATTCTTCTTCTTCACGAATAAGACCGGGGCTCCCTAAGGTGAAAAACTTGGTCTTATAAATCCTTTTTCGGCTAACTCCGCCAATTGTGTTGACAATTCTTCCAGCTCGGTAGGTGCAAGACGATAAGGTGCTCGTGCTACAGGTGCAGCACCAGGCATCAACTCAATCTGAAACTCCACTTGTCTAGTCGGCGGGATTCCCGGCAAATCATCGGGAAACACATCAGGAAAATCACGAACTATAGGCACATCTCCAATACACCTTTCCTTTTTCTTCGTCTCTCCCTTCTCAGAAATTTGAGCTAAGAAAAGATAACATCCCTTCTCCATTAGCTTTGGTAACTTAGTGCAAGAAATGACTGCTAATCGGGATGGGCTCCTAGAATCCTTTCGATCTCTTAATATATTTAGGATCTCCATTCCGTAAGGTACACGCACGATCTTCTCATCGCAAAGTATATGAGCACGATACTTCGACAACCAATCCATACCAATGATGACATCAAAACTTCCTAACGTGACGGGTAGAAGATCTATGTTGAAATGGTGATTCAAGAAAGTTTAACGTGCAACCGCGAATGATAGTCCTAATCCTCTCTATGTTCCCATTAGCTAACGCTACATCTTAACTAATTCCTAAGGCCATCGGGGATTTCTCTAGTAAGGGTACAAACTTAGTGGACACAAAACTCTTATCGGCACCAGTATCGAATAGTATGGAAGCATAACGATTATTGAGAAGAAACGTATCAGTAACGACGTTCGGATCTCCTCCTTTCTCGTTCCCGAGTGCATACACTCTCCCATAAGCAGCTCCAGCTTCCACACGTTGGTCCTCATTATCTTGTCGTCCACGGTTTCCTCCAGCTCTACGGTTTCCTTGATTGTACCCATTACCACCCGATCCTTAATTTCCTCAGTTCCACGATTCTATACACTCATTCCTATAATGTCCCTTCTTTCCACATCCATAACAAGTAACATTTGCCTTACTCATAGTTTCAGGAGTAGCTTGAACCATAGCAAGGGGTCGTGCTCTACAATCCCTAGCTACATGTCCTCTCCTCGAGCAACTCTGACAAGTCACAGTACATTGTCCTGTACGATTCTTGTAGCAACGACCACACTTGGGTGCATCACCATTTTGGTTCCTTTTATCTCCATTCCCAATAGCTTAAACCTTAGCAATAGCTTGTCGCTTGTTTCGGTGATCATTACCCTTAGAGTGATGGTCTCTCTTTCTCTTTCCATTCTTATCCTTATCAGCTCCTTCCAATTTTAATGAATCCATTAATGGTTGAGCGATTTTGATGGCCTCATGGATATTTGCTGGTCTAGCAGCAATCACGTCATTCCTTGTAGCCACAGGCAACCCATTGGTATACCGCTCAATCTTTTGAGTCTCAGTTCTAACCATATCGGGGCAAAGCAAGGCCAACTCCTGGTAACGGCGATTGTAAGTCGCCATATCAGTACCCTTCACTTTGTGATTCCAAAACTCAATCTCCAGCTTCTTAACCTCATTTCTTGGGCAGTAAGTCTGAATCAACAAAGACTTAAATTGCTCCCAAGTCGTAGCATACGCCACATCACTTCCAACCGAATTACGGTAATTGTTCCACCAAGTTAAAGCTTCATCCTTGAAAGTAAAAGAAGCAAACTTTACTTTCGCATTCTCCGCGCAACCACTGACGTTAAACACTGACTCAGTCTCCTTTATCCACCTGACCAAGTAGACCACTCCTTCGGCTCCACCAAACTCAATGGGTCCGCAAATTTTAAACTCCTTGTAGTTACGTTCATTAGCACGAACAGGTGGAAATGTTCCAACAGAATTTGTTGGAATGATTTGACTCAGCTAGTAGCTCAGCAACTCGTTGCTCCACAAGTTGATTGATCATTACTTGATTCACGGTAGGTGCGCTAAGTGGAACATAATCAGTTGTCTCCCTGAACATCAACATTTTGATTCCTGTCGTTGCGATTAGTAGTGTCCAGGTTCTCAGGAGTAGGGGCTTCAACATTTCGAGTAGGACGGCGTCCTTGACGACTAGGGGTAGTCGTTGTAGGACCAGTTCTGGTAGCTCTAACAGGGTTTCGTCGTACAGCCATTAATATAATACTAACACAATATCAACCACGCAAATAAGACACAATTCTCCATGTACGCCAAAAATCGTAAAATATCATACGAGCTCACCATCGTCCATAAGTAGCGATCAATACATCGTTCCATACAAGACGGACGTACAATCCGAATATCATGACATAAGAGATATAATAACTAGCTCTCCTAACCAAATACTCCTTGGCTTATGTAGCAACACAACAACCTGATTCCAAATCGATCTAGCCATGATGCTGGCATAGACTCCTCAACTCTGACCCCAAACCATCCAAATTCCTCAATAACGATCCATGCTCAACACTATGTGTATCTCTATCCCTCTTGAGGTCCGCAACCTCCTTTTCTAACACGGTGTTCCTCTGCCACAGCTTGCAATCTCCCTCGCGAGCCGTGAGGAAACCTCTCTGCAGACTCTCTATCTGCTCATGTATCTCTATCATACATGTCCTAATCGCTGTCGTCCTGCCCACGACAGTTGTCTAATCAACTCTCAACTCAGTAACAAACTCAGTAATAATCATCTCAAGTCGGTCAGACATCTGCGAGATCCTCTCGCCCTGTGCAGTAATCTGAGCCCACATCCTACCAGTCTCACCCAAATCTGCAAGCTCAGCAGATATCTCATATGGCGCATCCGACGCCACGGGACTACCAGGTGGTGAATCAAACGAAAACGGATGATCAGGTGAAACCGGATCTAACGGATGTATCGGGGAATCGGGTTTCGCAGAGTGAACTGAATGTGCTAGCGACCCATCATCATCAGGCATATCCTCCTCCTAAGGATCATTCTCTTCCCAATCCTGAGGGTCATCATTCTCTTCCTTATCTTGAGGGTTATCATTCTGTTTACCCGCGTACTCCTCGTCGAAGGGGTACTCCATCACTCGTCATCTCCGAGCAGGCGAACCACGAGGCGATAAAGTCGTCGACTTAGGGCGACAATGCGACGATGAAGTAGCGGCCGAACGCATGACCAACACGTATGGGTCATCAGGGGCCATAGTGATCTACGATGGACGACGCGTACTCGCAATAACAATTCTTAACAACAACACGTGCAAGGAGGCTATTATTTGTGACAACGGCGTAGGGTAGGTGTAAGTGTTTCAAAACAACTAAAGCGCGAACTTAAAATATCGCATCAAAAATCATCATAAAATCCCAATTATATAATCTCAGTAAAGAGTTTCAAATACCGCAATACTAAAATCATTCGTACAACAATTAAGCCATATAATTCCTCAAAACGCTATCATATCACTAAATCAATAAACCTCAAATCCTCAAATCATCTCAAGAATCCCATATCCAATAATCATCTCAATATACCTCAATAATAATAATGATGCTTCGGCTTGGCGGGCTGGCGAGCAATGGTCGAGGATCGTTTTCTATAAAAATCGGTTATAGTTTAGGTGTTTATTTACCTAGTTCTCTATAACCTTGGCTCTGATACCAATCTGTAACACCCCCAAAATTTGGTACAGCGGAAGACTCAACAAGCTTTCGGGGTGCTACGGGGATTGGTATCCAACACAAGACATAATAGAACGAGATAAAGTAAACATAAGAAAAACACAACCAAAACGGGGTTTTAAAGTTTACATTTATCCCAACATCATTCAGAGTCAGGCCCAAAAGAAATGAACGTAGGTCCACAATTTAATATCAGAGTTTAGAAAAATAGATCCATAAACCAGGTGCCATTGCCAAGCCTCCAATCCAAGCATCCTTAGAGCATCACTTAATTTCCTGAGAAAACGTGCTAAAAGTCAGCTTTCGCTGGTGAGATCATAGGTTTAAATTCAACTAACAATATAGTGGACATATACGCAAAACGCTTGCTAGCTAGACTAAGGATTCGCTAAAAGCCTGCGGATACCCTCCGCTCTCAACATAACACACGGATACCCTTCCGTAACAACATAGATATTCGGGTAACCCCCGCAATACCAATAAATACTCGGATAACCTCCGGAGTATTAATAACCTATAGGTGCACACTACAGTATCTAATAAGTCAACCTTAAATAGTACACACGAAACTATGTGACTAAAGCTGACAATCCAAATAAGCCAACCTTGAATAGTACACACAACAAATATGTGACTAAAGCTGACAATCCAAATAACCAAATAAGCCAACCTTGAATAGTACACACGAAACTATGTGACTAAAGCTGACAATCCAAATAACCAAATAAGCCAACCTTGAATAGTACCCACAACATGTGTGACTAAAGCTGACAATCCAAATAACCAAATAAGCCAACCTTGAATAGTACACACGAAACTATGTGACTAAAGCTGACAATAGATCCTAGTCCATACGCATAGCAAGTTTAGAAAGCATATAAAAGCGATAATAGTCCACGTAAAATGATTTGCACGTTTCTCACCCCAATCGTTGAAAACATAGTTCAAGAGTAAAAAGTGGGGCTATGACTCACCTCAAGTCCAGATATCAGCAATAAGAAATCGGTAGAGGTAAGATGTATAATAACTCAAAAGACGGCAACTACGGACTCGGCACGACCTAACAATATCAACTCGTTCAGAAATCATTTCCTCAATTTCAATATATTCCCAAACCCGGACGAGAATCCGTTTTATTTCCGAAAATCCATTTCGTATTAGTTTGGTGTGTTTGCGTTTGGTATCCATACGGGTGGTGGGTCGACAAAATTCAAACCAATAAGTCACAACAAAAAGGATGATAAAACGATCTATGGGTCTAATATTAGCCTAATATATTACTTAAATAAATCATCGAAGTTTATCAAATCCGTCGATTTGATAAGCCTCCATATTTATTTACTTAATATACCATTCTAGGATTATACCCGAATCCTAGGTCACACATTGCACATAAAGTACTATATGGTATATGTCAAAGTTTAATAACTTCACTAACTATACCGTTAAGCTCACCAAATTCGTCAATTTGGTAATCCCACGAGATACTTAGTAACTTATTATTCCCGTACACATACCACAACCTATGGGCGTCGTAGGATACGATGCCCATTAATATACTCAATTTAAATAACTAAATAGCTCTTATTTAACCCGTCGATTAAATAAGTTACGTAGTTATCGAAAATGAATGTATTAATCGTCATATATCCGTGACCACACGAACGTCACAATTAATAAACCACTTGGACTCAAGTGACCACGATCCCGTATAACTCGATAGCTTCCCTCGTTTATTAAAAGGTATTATCTTATTTAATATTTATTCAACGTTAAAGATTTCGTCGTTAATTATAGTCGTTTAATTATAATAACGCTCCCGACATTTATTACACCACTTTCATAGTGTAATATTTATCGTTACGTTATTGTTATAATATTACTCGTGATCGTTTTATTATTAATATACGCACTTGTATAAATATATATACGTTTTCACGTTTATATATTTATATAAACGTTTATATTATTAATAATATTATTACGAGTTTTATTAGTTGTGTTTAATTATAAATAGTTATCGAGTCATACGAAATGGCCACATGTCCGAGTCATCACTCTCGGCTCATTGTCCAAGTCCAATTAAAATGATAATTAAGTCAAACCAAGTAATTAATCTCCGTCCAACAACTTCCCAAAACACGTGCTACAACAATAGGGTCCGACTACGGCACCCGACTAACCTATCTCCGTCATTCTAATTGACCGTCTCACAATCGGTCCCCAATACCACTTTATCGACAACACTTCACAAAATAATCATTGTTCCAATACCTTCTCGGCTCCAAAGTAACATCAATAGTACCCAAAATACTAATAGCAATATATCCCAACAATAACAATTAAAATAACAACACCAAGTAACAGGAGTTACAACAATAACAATAACATGGAACAATAGCAAGAAACATCAAAATATATGTGTTCCGGGTCGATTTTACCAAGTCAACCCGTGCCGAGAGACCCACTTGGGTCTCGGCTACACCACGAGTCAAGGTGACTCAAACTCAAGACCGCTTTGGTCTCGGCTTAGGCTCATCCGAGCACACCAAAACAGCCAAATGGGTCGTGGCATCTCATGAGCTACAACAAGTATCCATATAGCAACCAAGATTCGAACCAAAATAGAACCCCATATATCCAACACCCTCGCTACCCTGACCACGAGGTTAGAACCATCAAAAAGACTACATTGGCTGGAAAAATAAAACCAAGCCGTGAGCCATAGCTCACGGTTTCCAAATCGACCTCACAAGGGTCACCAAACCCGGATACCAAACAATATCAAATCTCATTTATATATATAAACCCACATGTTTTTCATGTTTTTAATCAAAGTAAACCAAGAAAAACCCAAAACCCAGATCGATATATATATACTCCGTATCTCACAGATCGACAGAAACCAAGACAAGTTTACACTTGTTTTGGCGTTTGCTCACCTTCTTGTACCTTGAATCTCACGGATCTAGTGAAAACAATAATAATAGAATCGGATTAGCAAAGATTCGTGGTGTTAGGATGGGTTTTATGGCGCGTGTTATATGTCAAAAGAAAGAGAAAAAGATGATAAAGAAGATGGTGGTGGCGGTTTTGTTGTGGGATCGGCGGTGTGATGGCGGTGGTTAAATAAGGGTGGCGGCTGCTAGGGTAGTGAAGAGAGAATGAGGATGGTGATGAGATAGAGAGAGAGAGAGAATAGGTGTTGGTTGTGGTGTGTGATGTGCAGTTATCACAAGGACGATTTTGTAGTTATACTCTAAAAAAAAAAGATACTTTCTTTTCTTCTTTTGATTTAAACAATAATAATAATCATAATAATAATACTAATAATAATACTAATAATAATAATATTAGTAACATTAAGGGTAAGGTGACTAGGTGTAGAATACACAGACCAAAACCCGAAACTCGTTTCAAACCTTTAATAACTTACGAGACGTTCCATAAATAATTATATATAGTCGAATCCGTAGACTCAAGACATAAAACTTTTAGTTAGGTTATTCTAGTGCCGAAGTCAACGTAGTGCCAAATAAAATCTCGAAATAAATACTCATCATATCGATAGTCCAAATTCGAATTCATCAAATATTTTGGATATAATCAACCAAAATATTGGTTTTTCATAAGTTCGTTACGAGTAAAATTTCAAATATAATTTATAAACGAACTTTAATGTAATGCGGGTTTTCAAAATAACTCCCTAATTTGCCAGTTGTCACAGTTTAGCTGCTATAGGTTATCTTCTTACACAAAAAAGCTTTCGTTCCTATAGAACTGAATATAATGGTTACTTCTGACTAAAAATTAATGGGCGTATAAAGATAAAATGGCCAAATCTTGTCCGTAAGATTGTGTAGTTTAATAAGTTTTGCTTATTGATCGTTGGGAGCATTGTTTCTTTGTCAAATAGTGGTGATAGCAAATTGTCTTATATATGTATTTCTTCTTTACAAATGCAGGAGATCAACCACAGTAGAAGAAATTCTTGCAATAGAGATAAGACGAGGCTGGAAAAAGGGCACCAAAATAACCTTCCCCGAAAAGGGAAATGAGCAGCGAGGTGTCATTCCTTCTGACCTTATGTTCATCGTTGATGAAAAACCACATGCAGTCTTCAAGAGAGATGATAACGATCTCGTTGTCACTCAAAAGTTATCCCTAGCCGAAGCTCTCACTGGCTACACAGCACAAATCACCACCCTTGATGGACGAAGCTTAACCATCCCTTTCAACAGTGTCATCAGTCCGACATATGAGGAAGTAGTTAAAGGGGAAGGTATGCCAATTTCCAAAGAACCAACAAGAAAAGGAAATTTGAGAATCAAATTCGATATTAAGTTTCCTACAAGATTGACTTCGGATCAGAAAAAGGATATTAACCTTTTTTTTATTGGGTTTTCCGGTATGCACCACGATGGTGGTTCATCATTTAGATCTAATCCTCGGAATGCAGATGATATATTCTCCAAGTTTTTTGGAATGCAAAGTCCATTTGGAGGCATGGAAGAGTCTCATGATGGGAGCCCGTTTCAGAGGAGCATGTTCGGTGATGATATCTTTTCTCAGTTTAGTGGGATGACCGTTGGTGGTGGTGAAGGATCAGCAAGTATGCCACCTAGGAAAGGGGCTACGATTGAGCGAACTTTGCCGTGTAGCTTGGAGGACTTGTTTAAGGGGACTACAAAGAAAATTAAAATTTCAAGGGATGTTTCTGATGGTACCGGGTAAGCTTCTGATTTTTGTCCATAAATATTAAAAGCTACTTGATATATACATGCATGATACATGATCCATACGATTGAATTTAAGTAATTGCTTCTTATATTTGGAAATCCTGTGAATCTTTTTATCACTACTTTTTTGCCTATGATTGGCTATACATCATAACGTTGAGATTCTAATTTGTTGATGAGAAAATTGGTTTGACTCGCATTTTTTATTTATTGGAGATGCTCTTTTTAGAAAGGTTCAAAGATCTAAAACACTAGCATTTTAACAAAAAAAACATGCTTCAGTTTAAATATGCTGTTAAACCGCAAATAACATCTTTGTGCAACTTTTGGACGGATTTAGGGTCACTTGAGAACACTTTAAGTTATAAGCAATAGAGGAAACTAGAATGAGAACAAAAGGCCGTATTGAAAAGTGAAGAGAGAATTTGTTTCAACACACTTAATTGAACTTTATTACACACATTTGAAGTATTTATACAAGTACAAGTGAAAGAAGAAATGGCGGGAAAGTTAGTTACATGTTCTGCTTCTTTGACCCGCCTTGACTAAATGTACAAAATAAAAGAGCTAAACTATGTACGAATATCACTAAGCTATATACATCATGATTACATTGTTTCACAGTCTTGTAAACATTTCTTGTGATGTTGATAATGTGCTGAGAGTGTAGCTGAGTTGACTGTATGTCCAATACGCCCCCTGCAAGTTGGCAATGTGTAAGGATCACACATGCCAAACTTGGAAATACAAGCTTGGAAAGAAGATCTGCTCAATCCTTTAGTAAGTACATCTGCAGCTTGAGCATTGGTAGGAATAAAAGTAGGACAAATGATACCATCTTTGATCTTGTCTCTCACAAAATGGCAATCAATCTCTATATGTTTGGTTCTAGCATGTTGGACAGGATTAGAAGCTAGAGCAATAGAAGATTGATTGTCACACATAATTTGCACAGGTTTGGTAATAGGTACTTGAAGATCATGTAGAAGACTTTGTAGCCAAGTGATTTCACAAGTACAATCAGCTAAGGCTCTATATTCTGCTTCAGTAGAGCTTCTAGATACAACCCCTTGTTTCTTTGATTGCCAAGAAATAAGACATGGTCCTAGGAATATACAAAAACCAGTGACTGATCTTCTTGTGATTGGACAGCTTGCCCAATCACTGTCACAATAAGCTTTGAGTTGAAGAGGTGACTGACTTGGGAAGTGTAAGCCTTGACCAGGACACAGCTTGATATACCTTAGAACTTTGATTAAAGCATCAAAATGTGGTGTTCTAGGAGCATGACTAAATTGACTTAGACTGTGAGCAGCATATGAAAGATCAGGTCTAGTTATTGTGAGGTAAAGAAGTTTACCAACAAGGGTTCTGTAAAGAGAAGCATCTGGGAGTGGATCACCATCTTTATCATTGAGCTTCATGAGGGGATCAACTGGTATGTGAGATGGTTTGAGATCTAAGATGCCAGCTGTTTGTAAGAGTTCAAGAGCATACTTCCTTTGAGTCATGGTAATTCCTTTGTTGTTTCTGAGAAACTCTATGCCAAGGTAATAATTGAGATCTCCCAAATCTTTAATACTGAACATGGTATCCAATTTGTGTTTGATTTGAGTGATAAGAGTAGAATTATTGCCTGCCAAGAGTATATCATCCACATAGATTACCAAGGCTAGAAAATCACCATCTTTCTTGTAGGTAAGTAGAGAGGTGTCAGCATAACTCTGATGAAAACCAAGGTCAATCAGAAAGGTTGTGAGCTTTGTAAACCATTGTCTGTTAGCTTGTTTCAAACCATATAGTGACTTCTTTAGTTTGCAGACAGGATTAGGAATTGAAATGTCTGGTTTGTAGCCTTGAGGAAGGGTCATGTAAACTTCTTCATTCAAATCACCATGTAGGAAAGCATTGTTGATGTCAAGTTGTGCAATATGCCAATTATGATGAGCAGCAACTGCCAAGAATGTTCTTACTGTCACCATCTTAGCAACAGGTGCAAAAGTCTCAGTATAGTCTATGCCTTCCTTTTGAGTGTACCCTTTAGCTACTAGCCTTGCCTTGAACCTCTCTATAGTCCCATCAGACTTGTATTTGATTCTGAAAACCCACTTGCATCCAATAGCTATCTTGCCTGCTGGCAATGTGATGACCTCCCAGGTATCATTATCTTCTAGTGCCTGCAATTCTTTAGACATAGCATCTTTCCAACAAGAATATTTTGCAGCATGAGTATAAGAATGTGGTTCCACAGTCTTGTTAATGGTGTTGATGAGATGTCTGTGTTTGGGAGATGTTATGTTGTTATAATTAATATATTTGGTGTAATGAAATTTAATTACTGAGTTGACTGTGTGTTTTGCTCTGGGAAGTTTGTAATAAAAGTCTTTGTATTTTAGTGGAATTGAGGTTTGTCTGGTGGATTGCCTAGTAGGAAGTGGTGGTTGTGAAATTTGTGATGAGTGAGATTGTTGAGAGTTGTTGGTGGAGGGTAATGGTTCTGTGATATTGTTTAATGATTCTGCAGTTGTGTCTGGAGTTGTGGTGATGTTTGGTTCAGTCTGGGAATTGGTTGGTGAGTTGGGTGTTGGTGAATTTGCTGTGTCAGATAACTCAGAAGATTGATGTGGAGTTGGCATGGGTGTTGAGATGGATGGTGTAATGTTGTTTGGTGGAACAAAATGAAAATCAGATGGTGTGGAGTTGAGAGTGGGGGATGTTTTGGATGCTTTGTGATGGAAGGGAAAGATTGATTCATTGAATTGAACATGTCTGCTAACAAAGGTTTTGTGTGATTGTAAGTCATATAGCAGATAGCCTTTTTGTGTTGTGGGATACCCTAGAAGAACTGATGGTATTGATCTTGCTGCAAACTTGTCAGGGATATGGTGATGAGCATAAGCTTGACAACCAATAATCTTAATATGGGACATTGATGGTGGTGTTTTGTGTAAGATTTCATAAGGACTTTTGTTGTGAAGTGGTTTGCAGGGTAGCCTATTGATCAAGTAAGTTGCTGCCAAAATACAATAACCCCAAAAATGAATAGGAAAATTAGCTTGAAATCTTATTGCTCTTGCTATCTCCAAAAGATGTTTATGTTTCCTTTCTACCCTAGCATTCTGTTGAGGGGTGTATGGGCATGTGGTTTGGTGAATGATACCATGTTTAGTGAAAAATTCAGTCAGTGAATGATTTAAGAATTCTGTCCCATTGTCACTCCTAATTGTTTTGATTTTGATCTTAAATTGGTTTTCTACATAGGAGTGAAACCTTTTGATGTTTGAAACTATGTGATATTTGTGGGGCATAAGATAAGTCCATGTAGCTCTTGAGTGGTCATCAACTATGGTTACGAAATATTTACAATTGTTGACTGTGTTATGCTTATATGGTCCCCACACATCAATATGAACCAACTCAAATAACTCAGAAGCATGAGATTCACTACTTTGAAAAGATGAAGCATGTTGTTTAGCTAATGGACAAACAGTACAAGAGTTTGATGGTATATTACAATGAGAAGGTAGTGAAAGTGTTTTTATTCTCTGCAATACAGTGTATGAAGGATGGCCTAATCTAGCATGCCAAAGATGAAAGGTGGAATTGTTGATGGAAAGAGCAATGGATTGAGGTGTAGGTGTCTCTTGCTTGATGATATAGAGGCCATTACAAAGGCTGCCATGTGCAATCTTCTTGTGTTGGTCCTGAAAATAACATGAAAATGGTGTAAATAGGACTGATAGAGGTAGGTGTGTGCCCAATTTGCTGACTGACAGCAGGTTATAAGCAAATGAGGGTATGTACAAGACATCATGTAGAGTAATGGATGCATTTATGTAGACTGAACCAATGTGTCTTACTTGTGTTTGTTGACCATTTGGTAGTGTGACATAAATTGGGTGTTTACACAGTCTTACATTGTGCATTGAGGTTAAGGTAATACAGATGTGATCTGTGGCACCACTATCAACAACCCATAAATGCAATTGATTCAGTAGGATAGATCCTATTAGTCTATAAGAACTGCAAGTAATATGAGAGATTATGAGCTTGGGTGTACCTGCTGAGTTGAATGAGCCTGAACCAAATGAGTCCTTAGTATTCTGTTGCATAAGAAGCATCATTTGGTTGAGTTGATTTTGCAACTGATCCATCCTAGCACTCATTGCTAAGTCATTTCCACTAGCAGGTACAAGGTTTGGTGAAGAAGTTGACCCAAATTGATTTTCCTGAGTTACTGTTGCATTAGAGGCTGTTTGGGTCATGTTTACTGATCTGAAATTGGTTCTTTGACTTGGTGGTTTGTATTTGCCATGAAGTGGATGACCTATTGGGTAACCAACCAACCTATAACACTCTTCACCAGTATGTCCCTCTTTACCACAATTACTGCACATGATTCCTTTCTTGAAAGAATTCCTTTTAACCATTGAATCACCTTGATTGTGTGATCTGTTTGAAGATTCTCCTTGAGTGTAGTTTCTATTGTTTCTTGAATTGTTGTGATAGGTCCTTGGATTGTTTGAATGGGCTGACAATGCTGTAGTGACTGTGGTTTGAACACCTTCTCTTTGCTTTTCCTCTTGTCTAATCATACCATAAGCTTTAGCCACTGTAGGCATTGGTTGCATCAGTAAAATTTGCCCTCTGACATTAGCATAACACTCATCCAATCCCATAAGAAACTGCATCAATCTTTTCCTCTGATCTCTTTCACCATTAATTCTACCATTTTCACATGAGCAAGCACAAACACACATGTATGGTGCCTCTAATGCATCACATTCATCCCATAAACCTTTCAGGTTGTGATAATATGTCTCAATTGAACAATTATTCTGTTTTAGCTGAACCAAATCATTTGTTATCTGAAAGATTCTATGTCCATCTAACTGTGAGTAGTGTTCTTGTAATTCACTCCATAAGCCAGCAGCAGTATTCACAAAATTCAAAGAGTTACTTATCTGTTCAGCAATGGTGTTCAAGATCCAAGAGATGACCATATCATTGGTTCTTTCCCATAATGCCCTCAATCTTGAGTCAATGTTTGGTTCACCATACTCTCCAGTAACAATCTTCAGCTTATTTTTCGCATTCAATGCAATCATCATGGATCTTTTCCATTGACCATAGTTATCTGACCCTGTCAACTTCTTAGAGATAAGAATCAAGCCTGGATGATCATTTTGATGTAAGAACAATGGATGATTTGGTGAATTTGGATCATTGTCATCAAGAACTGTGGATGTATTGGTTGTGTTTGGTGGTGTAGTCATTGTGATAAATTCTTGGGTAAAAATGGATTATTTTGGATAAAAATGGGTTATTTTGGGAAACTGTTATGATAGATGTGTTGAGAATGATGAAGGGATCAGAAATCTGTTAGTTTTGATTAATGGTGATAAGAAATGGTGGTTAATGATGGTTTGTTACGGTGGTGATAGTTAGTTAGGGTGGTTTGTTATGATGGTGAATGATGGTTTGTTGTTACTGAGTTAGTTGTAACTAACAGAATAGAGGTGGTGATGGCAGAGCTGAACCATGCTCTGATACCATATTGAAAAGTGAAGAGAGAATTTGTTTCAACACACTTAATTGAACTTTATTACACACATTTGAAGTATTTATACAAGTACAAGTGAAAGAAGAAATGGCGGGAAAGTTAGTTACATGTTCTGCTTCTTTGACCCGCCTTGACTAAATGTACAAAATAAAAGAGCTAAACTATGTACGAATATCACTAAGCTATATACATCATGATTACATTGTTTCACAGTCTTGTAAACATTTCTTGTGATGTTGATAATGTGCTGAGAGTGTAGCTGAGTTGACTGTATGTCCAATAGGCCGTATCATAATTTATAATCTTATTTACCCTTCCAAAATATAGGAATTATTTTGGGCCATGACGGGTACATATCAGTACAACTTAGATGTACATAAATGGGTAAACGGAGAAGATCCCTTTTCAAGTTACTCAGGAAATTGTGTTAACCGGTATTCCCGTGGCCATTTTTGGACTTTTACCTGGCCATCCCAAGATGTTCACCCAACGAGGTTTGAACCTTGGTCTCTTCCGAGACTTTGGGGACACCTTACCACTCTTGGAAATGATTCCTATATTCCCATGTAAAATGCTTCAATGCTTTTATGGGAAGTTGGGCATTTTACGGCAAAAGAAAAATAAGAGTTGTTAAAGACATCACACTCTGAATAAATTGTGACAATGGTTTGCATGCTTATTCCTTATTAGTGACGATGAAGATAAAACACCGTTATGCAAATAATCAAGCACAAAGATGTTAACATTTGTAGATAGTACATGTTGGAAAATACAAGTTTCATGACGGTGTATGCCTTGCTATAGCAAAATGAATTCGATAATAATGTACATGGCAATATTATTTTACTTTTTACAGTATAAAAAATTACGAAAATATTCTTTCGGATATGAAGTTACATACTGTGGACCACATAGGTCCATCCTTGGGTGGTTTGATTTTGTTCATGCCATCTCTTTTGTGCACTATTGCATCTTGGGGTGGTGTGATTTGGAATCGAGAAGTACCACCGGTTCATGTTCATAGAACACGGTAACTACAAAACGATGAAGAACATACTAAGATCTGTGGGCATGAACTTGGAAACTATCACCTGTTTTGTACACAAATTTTGGTCAATAATGACTTAAGTCGTGCTTTAAGATAAGCACTTCAGATATAAATGTTTATTTTACAAAGGGTTAAATGCAAATAATAACAATTTGGCAATTTGGGAGGTTGTAAACACCCAATTATGCCATCAGTGACTTTTCACATGTTCGAACCCCTTATTTTTGGCTAAATGCCTTTTAACCTTATCGGTTTCTTCTTTACTAATGCAGGAGATCAACCACAGTGGAAGAAATTCTTGCAATAGAGATAAGACGAGGCTGGAAAAAGGGCACCAAAATAACCTTCCCAGAAAAGGGAAACGTGCAGCGAGGTGTCATTCCTTCTGATCTTGTGTTCATCATTGATGAAAACCCACATGCAGTCTTCAAGAGAGATGGTAACGATCTCGTTGTCACTCAA
This sequence comes from Artemisia argyi, assembly GCA_030686995.1. Classification (NCBI taxonomy): domain Eukaryota; kingdom Viridiplantae; phylum Streptophyta; class Magnoliopsida; order Asterales; family Asteraceae; genus Artemisia; species Artemisia argyi. The sequence continues at coordinate 2,145,195 of CM060680.1, forward strand.
AAGATATCCCTTGCCAAAGCTCTCACTAGCTACACAGCACAAATTACCACCCTTGATGGACGAAGCTTAACCATCCCTGTCAACAGTGTCATCAGTCCGACATACGAGGAAGTAGTTAAAGGGGAAGGTATGCCTATTCCCAAAGAACCAACAAGAAAAGGAAATTTGAGAATCAAATTCGATATTAAGTTTCCTACAAGATTTACGTCGGATCAGAAAAAGTGTCTTAAGATGCTGTTGACATCTTCTTGAGGTTGTGTTACATGTCGGTAAACTATTATAGTGTTCTTACGTTTTCTTGTTTTAGATGCGAAAATTGTTGCTGCTTTTGAGTTATTAGATATAATTTTTCAAAATGGAATCTTGTGAATTGTGGTCATGGGGTGCTTCACCTGAAACCTGTTTACAAACAGGTATGACCCTAGATGAAATTGACCGGGTCTAAATATATCTGACTAAGGATAAATGGTACTTAGTATAAGTGCAGGACTGTTATAGATCCAATATGGCTTATTGGATAATATGAATACATCGTATCGAGAATGAATGGTTTAGTGCTGGATTAGTTGTTAAGCGTTCATATTGCTATTATGATGATTGACGTGTTAATTATGTATTAACCAATTACTTACTAAGCGTTTTCTCTTACCGTTATAGTTACTAATGTTTTGTAGGTTCTCGCGAAGAAGGTATTGCTTGGATAAAGCTTAGATATGGAAAGTGGATCAGAAGAGTAATTGAATTATGAGTGGAGCTTAGTATTAGTTACCTAGCTCGAATAAAGGTTGGACCCCTGAGTGTTTGTCAAGAATCTAGTAAATGTGTAAGTGTGTCAAATGGTATGTTATAGAAATGGTTTAAAGTCTTTGTATTCGGTTAAAGGAGTGTTTGGATTAAAGTCTAATTCTACCCATTTTGGGGCTAAATGGGTCCACTTGCTGTTTAATATGTTATAGAATGGTTGGTTATAGTTTGTATAATAAATGAATGATGTTTGTACAGGTTATAGTGTTGAATTGGAGTCAAAACGGTTGAGTTTGAATGTGGGTTTTTATGCAGAAATTATGCAGTAGAGTCTGTAACAGGTGAGCCAAGCTATTGGATACAGCATATTGAGCTTCAGGGGCGATAAGGCGTATCCCTTTTTGGTAATACAGCCTATCATGCTTAGTAGCAATACGGCGTATACATGTTGGTAGATGCAAGTTTCATGACAGTGTATGCCTTGCCTTAAAAATTACAAAATTGTTTTTTAAGGTATATAGTTACATGCTGTAGGCCACATACGATCATTATTGGGTGCTTTGATTTTTTTAGTGCCATCTTTTTTGTGCACTATTGCATCTTGGGGTGGTGTGATTTGGAATCGAGATGTATCTCTAGTTCATGTTGTTCATACAACACGATAACTACAAAATGATGAAGAACATACTAAGATCTGTGGGCATGAACATGGAAACAATCACCTGTTTTGTACGCAAAATTTGGTCAATAATGACTCAAAGTCGTGCTTTAAGATAAGCACTTCAGATATAGGGACCATTCAAACTAAATAACTTTAAGTACCTTAGTACCATATGGTTCAAAATGGGACGGGTTGACATTCTACACAAATGATTACAAATATAATTTATCAGCATCATGATATTTTCTTTACTTAACTGGATTGAAATTTTTATCTCTAGCGAATTGCCTTATATATGTGTTTCTTTACAAATGCAGGAGATCAACCACACAGGAAGAAATTCTTGCAAGCGAGATAAGACCAGGCTGGAAAAAGGGCACCAAAATAACCTTCCCAGAAAAGGGAAATGAGCAGCGAGGTGTCATTCCTTCTGACCTAGTGTTCATCATTGATGAAAAACCACATGCAGTCTTCAAGACAGATGGTAACGATCTCGTTGTCACTCAAAAGATATCCCTTGCTGAAGCTCTCACTGGCTACAACAGCACAAATCACCACCCTTGATGGACGAAGCTTAACCATCCCTGTCAACAGTGTCATTAGTCCGACATATGAGGAAGTAGTCAAAGGGGAAGGTATGCCTATTCCCAAAGAACCAACAAGAAAAGGAAATTTGAGAATCAAATTCGATATTAAGTTTCCTACAAGATTGACTTCGGATCAGAAAAAGGGTATTAAGCTGCTGTTGACATCTTCGTGAGGTTGTGTCACAGGTCGGTAAACTATATAGTGCTGTTCTTACATTGTCTTGGTTTAGATGCGAAAATTGTTGCTGTTTTCGAATTATTAGATATTTATTTATCAAAAAGGAATCTTGTGAATTGTGGTCATCGGGTTTGTTGGCTAGATTTTGGCTTAATTTGTGAGTTTTCTTGTAATCTGTTGAAACTTTTTGTATGAACTTATTCTCAAGTTGTGAATGCGATTGGCTTAACTTGGTTAAAATGCGTCTCAGAAAACGCTTTTCACCCAAACATGCAACTGTAGGTCTGTCGCAGAGGTAACAAAACACTTTTCACACACCTTGCCATAGACCCCTGCACCTTATTTGACCGTGTGAAATTCTGCAAATGCTATTTCTCTTCTAAATAGGACCGAAGTAGCATCACTCTCACGAATTTGTGCAGTTTTGTTATTCGACCTAGTTGATAAGTACTATCACTTTTTTTTTTTTTTTTTTTTTTTTTTTTTTTTTTTCTTCCCATTTTGACAGACTCAGTAGACGTACTCGATAGACGGTGCAGATTTGGCCTGAGATCAGTTACGAGCCTTGCTTGAGACTGGTCCTAAAAAGTATTGGCTTATAACAACCGTTCCCTTTTGGTCTCCGTTAAGGACCCCGGACCCCCTATCTTTTGGCCTGAGCTTGAGAATTGAGAGTAGTTGGGCTTTTAGCTTTTAGACATTAAAGCAAGAGTGTCTTTGTCAAAACAATCTTTAAAGTTAGGTGTTAGAGAGTCTTGGCCACAAAATTTGAAGTAGCACCTCATCCATGTTGTTATTGTTACAGTCCCGTATTAGTGATATAGCTTTATGTGAGCATTTAATTACAAGGTGGTTGCTATCATGGCTATATTTGAAGTAGCACCTCTTCTTATGCTTAACGATTTCATCCCAATTTAGAACATAACTATATAAACAAAAAATCTCTTTATGATAATAAAATCACATAATAATACCAACTGAACTTAATTTTGATATGATACTAGTCAACCATGTATAAAATCCAACCATTGTTATAAAAAACACAGTACTTATTGCGTAAACTGAACTCCATGAATAAACTTTGTAAAACTAATTCTGAATGATAAAAAGAAAAACAATCATTGTTTGCGAATGTACCTAATAACATATCGTACATTGATGCTGATGAAACTATCCTATTAATGATCAACAAATTATCTTCAGCTCTTCACACCACACCACCGCTTGACTTGTAAGATGATACAACAGACATGCAAAAACTGATTGAGCCAGAACAAACCGTTAGGCCTCGGGGATTGAGCTTCGAGTTCATTTTGGTTCCAGAAAGTGCTGATTGGCAATATAATCAAGCATGCAAGAAATGGTTCAGCTGTTATAATCGATAGTAAAATACGTGTCAAATGCTAGAAATGGTTCAGTTGTTATATCAATTTCAAAACTTGAACTAACGTAAGAGATTTTCAAGAAAACAGAGAAAGTACCTGTTAAAATAGTTGTTTACAAAGGACTAAACAACAGCGCAGCAGAAGTTAACACCATTAGCAGAGTATAGCAACATAGGCGTTAAGCCACCTAACTTAAGAGTAAATTCAGACCCAATAATAAGCAGACCTTTCAACTGAAAAATGCTCCGTGGAAGATGACGTATGTTTGTACCTGTTATATCTAACTCTTCTAAATATTTTAAATGCCCAAGTTCCTCAGGCAAATCATAAAGTTTATAATCATTACAATCGAGCAAATGAAGATATTTTAGGCATTTCATTTCAAAGATGCTCTTTGGAAAACCTCCAGAAAATTGATAGTCCCTTAAAATTAGCTTCTCTAAGCATTGTAATGGGCCAAGATCCTCCAGTAACTTCCGTCTCCCTTCAATTTCAAGATATTTCAGATGTTTCAACATACAAATGCTATCTGGAAGACGCTCAATCCAAGTTTCTGACAAAATTAGCTTCTCTAGAGATTCTAATTCGCCAAAATCTTCAGGTAAACTCCTAAAACGTGGATTTACAAGTTTGAGAGATTTCAGCTGTTTTAACATACAAAAACCATCTGGAAGACAAACCAATTGAGACAAACAAAGCTCCTGCAGGGATTCTAATTGGCAAAAATCTTTGGGTAATTTCTCAAGATCCTTACAAAATTCAAGTTTGAGAGATTTCAGCTGTTTTAACATACAAAGACCATCTGGAAGATCATGTATCTTTGTATGGGACAAACAAAGCTCCTGCAGGGATTCTAATTGGCCAAAATCTTCTGGTAATCTCTCAAGATTCCAACAAGATTCAAGTTTGAGAGATTTCAGCTGTTTTAACATACAAAAACCAACTGGAAGATGTTCTATCTTTGCACGGGATAAACAAAGCTCCTCTAGACAATGTAAATGGTAATTGTCCACGATGGTCATTTCTGGAATATAACAGGCTTCAAGTGTGAGCTTTTTTAAATATTGCAACTTAAAAATGATTCTAGGAAAACTTTCAAGGTTTGTGCAAGAACTAAGACCTATAGAAATAAGCTTTTCAAGATTTCCAAATGAAGAGTCTGCTGGATCTGCTTTATAAAAACATGTAAACAGGAAGTTTGAAAGATCCTTGACCGGGTGCAATGCATTTGTATCTTTGGACTCCGCAATGAAATGTAACTCTGATAAAGAACCAACCTCAAGTAATTTTGACTGTTTATCAAACAGAAAGGATTTAAACCTTCCACAACCACTTAAGTTTATGTAGACAAGCTTTTTTAGACATCCAACAGGAGCATTAATTTCTGTTAAGTTTGAACAGTCTTTGAGATCTAACCTCTCGAGATTTGGAGTCAGGTCAATGTCAAGGGTCCTCAACTGTGAATGACTGAGGTCTAGGGATCTGAGATTTAGACGTCTTGAGGGCTTGCGAAGTTCTACCAAATTATACCCAATAAGACTTAATATCTCTAGATCCGGAGTCGGCCCAATGATAAAATTCTTTAACCGTGAACTACTGAGGCTGAGGGATATGAGCTTTGGACATCCAAAGGGGACCTGAAGTTCCTCCAAATCACATTCAGCAAGACTCAATGTCTCGAGATCCGGAGTTGGACCCAAGTGAAGGTTCCTCAACTTAGAACCATTAAGGCTGAGGGACTTGAGCTTTGGACATCTGAAGGGCACATGAAATGCTTCCAAATCACAGTCAGTAAGACTTAAAGTCTCGAGATCTGGAGTCGGCCCAAGATCAAGGTTTCTTAACTGTGAATTATGAAGGCTGAGGGATTTGAGCTTTGTACATCGGAAAGGCAAAAGTTCTTCAAAATCAAGACATCTTACAAGACTTAACATCTCGAGATCTGGAGTTGGCCCAAGGCTAAGGTTCCTCAACTTTGAATCATGAATTCTGAGGGATTTGAGCTTTGGACATCGGATGGGCATGCAAAATTCGTCAATATCACATCCAGCAAGACTTAATGTCTCGAGATCCGAAGTCGGCCCAAGGTTAAGGTTCCTCAACCGTGAGCTATTAAGGCTGAGGGATTTGAGCTTTGTACACCGGAAAGGAATGCACAGTTCTTCCAAATAACAACATCCTGCAAGACTTAACGTCTCGAGATCCGGAGTCGGTTCAAGGTTAAGGTTCCTCAACTTTGTATAATCGAGTTTGAGACATTGGAGCTTTGGACATCCGAAGGGCATGCAAAATTCTTCCAAATCACAACATTCTACAAGAGTTAACGTCTCCAGATTAGGAGTCGGCCCAAGGTTAAGGATCTTCAACTTTGAATTATTCAGATTTAGAGATTGGAGCTTTGGACATCCATCAGGTATGTAAAGTTCTATCAATTCATTACAATGTTCAAGATTTAAAATCTCGAGATTAGGAGTCACCTCAAGATTCAACGTTTTCAATGGTGTGTAACTAAGGTCAAGGAATCTGAGCTTATCAAGAACCTATCATATACAGAAGAAAAAAAAAGGATGAATATATTATGGTATAATAACAAACCAATATGTATTGCATTATAATTAATCATGAAAATTAACAAACCAACCATTATTTTACCTTTCTTGTTCGCCCTCTCCGAACGTTTTCGATTACGCTAAAAGACATGTCAAGTCCAACAAGATTGTCTGCTTGAAATGTTTCATGTAAAGATGAAAAAGGGTAATCTCGCCAGCTAAGATACTTTAACGCATTTGGAAAGCGCTGGCTAACCTGATTATCTTTCCAATTAGGTCTGGAACACATGTAAAGAACTCGAAGTTTCTTCATGTTTCCCACACCTCTCATAACAGTTTCAAGATTTAGTGTCAACGGCAACAACTTTATACATCTTATTGCTTCATTAACTTTTGCCTGTACGCCAAATAGAAGTGTTAAAAAACTTGTTACAGAATGAGTTAGTTTTATCTACCTTAGAAATGAATTAATCCTTACCGAATCACTTGCCAATATATTTTCAATGTCCCCACTGATCCACAATCGGCTATGTTTGTAAGAGTCATCGGGGTGCAAACGGAAAACAATGTTTTTGCCCATTTCTTCTATATGGTCATGCATGCCTAAGCTGCCATATTCAGATATAGTTATGAGAGATTTTTGCTCAAGAACTCTTAACCCAATGATAGCATTAAATCCACAGCTTTCAAACACTTGGATTGCTCGGTCCTTCTGCTCACCTTTTAATAAGCATGCAACATCTAGGAAGATTTCTTTGTAATCATTCTCTAGATCATCAAAGCTTATTTCCAATACTTTTTGGATTTCCTTCTGCGGAATTGTTTTTAGTCTTTCTAAACCATCTTTCCACTCAAGCTCCTTTTTACCACGCAGAAACGAACCCAAAACTCTTATCGTTAAGGGTAGACCAGCGGCATACCGTACAACTTGTCCTGATAGTTGTTCGTACCCTTGAATTGGAATATCTCTCCCAAATGTATATCTACTGAATAGACAAAGTGCTTCGTTATCTGACAACAGATTGACATTATGAATCAAGCTCACTCCGTGTGATACTAGCACTTGTTCATCTCTGGTTGTAATGATAATCGTACTTCCTGCCTTAAACCAGTTAGGCTCACCAGCTAAAGCCTCAAGTTGGTCTATATGATCCACATCGTCTAGAACAACAAGAACCTTTCTACTACGCATCATCTTTCCCAACATGTCTTTCCCATCAGCAACACTACTTACGGTAATGCCTTGATCATTCAAAACATCTGAAAGTACTTGTTTCTGCAACGACTTCAAACCCAGCAAAGAGGTTTTCGAAACTTCCCTTACATTTTCAACAAAGCTTTTACCTTCGTACTCACTTGATATATGAACATAAACAGCCCTGGCTAAGGTTGTCTTCCCCCCACCTCCCATCCCCTTGATTCCAATAACACGAACATCTTCGGTACAGCTTTTCAAAGATGTAAGAACCTCGTTGATTCGCATCTCCATGCCTACTAGCTTGCCATTAATACTCGAACTAATGGAACGTAACTTCGTGAATATACAATCAACAATTCTTTGGATCAATTTAGATTCATCCCTGTAACATTATAAACGATATTAGAAACATACAAAATGAAAGAGTATTACATGCAGATGAGGAAGTAATTAAATTACCCATTAGCAGTCGCCTTCAACTCCCACCCAGCCAGATTTGATGCTTCTTTCATAGCGTCTCTCCATTTCTGGGCAGCCTCTTTCTTTGTATTTTTGGCAAAGGCCTTTTTAACAGGCCCTGTTTGTTTTCGTACTTGGGTGGGCTCCACATCGTGGAACACGGGGTAAGCAGTATGCTCGCTCGTCGTCTTCTGGCACTCCATAATCTTGACCAGCTCATCTAAGCACCAAGATGAAGAAGCATAGTTTTTAGAGAAAACAATTACGTAGAATCTTGAGTCCTTGATGGATTTGATAAGTTGTTCGTTGATCATTTCTCCTTGTTCTATCTTCTCATCATCCTTATATGTTTCAATGCCTTTCTGCTTCAGAGCTTGATAAAGATGGCCAACGAAGCTGTTACGGGTGTCCTCACCCCTAAAACTCAGAAACACGTCATACTTGAAGCTCTTTTGAATGGATGAAGATGAAGTAGACGCCATTCTGTTGTAGTTATTATCTAAGGATCTGTTGTTTAAGAGAATTAATTATCTGAACTAATTGCAAAGAAACAGGGATAAGATGATCAAGTGTATATTGAGAAGACAAAGACTCAATAACATAAGGCTATTATTTGGTCAAGAAAGATAAGATTCGTTTAAGAGATGGGAAAAGCATCACTACTGTGACACAGCAGCAATAATATATGCTGCAAGGACAATTTATTTTTTACATTTACACTTTTTATCCTTAAAGATTTTCAATTGTACATGAATCACCCTTCAAAAATTATGAATTATAATAGGACAGTAGATATTATTGCTGCTGTGTCACATCAGTGATGCTTTTCCCATCTCTTAAATGAAGGGAGGGGTTATAAAGACCGGGGGTGTTTTTTGTTTGTGTAATGTTTTTTTTTGTGTTTATTTGTTATGTTTCACGGTAAATGTTACCACATTAAATGACTATAACAACAAATGTTATCATTCAATTAAACAATAACGTTAACACATTATTTAAAAAAACAACAACATCACGAACAAACAACGTTAACACATTATTTAAAAACAACAACATCTACGAACAACAACGTTAACATATTATTTAAAAACAACAACATTTACGACATATGAAGATTATTCATATCATTTAAAAGATCATGTAGCCTTGCACCCGACTGACAAGCGTGATCCTCAGGATTCCTTGCCAATTTTAACTCCATCTCCAACGTCTTTATTCTTGTCTTCAACAGCTTGATCTCATTATCTTTAGCAACGCACTCATTGTCTTTAGCAACGCAGTTTGAGCACTGCGTTGAAGATGAGGCTCGACTAAAGAACCGTCTTTCAAATTCATCTTTCCAACTGAAGTATCGACACCCATAGTCAGTTGTACCTGGCTGTTACATGTTAAGAAAATAATAAGAAATGTATTTTTAACACACAAATTATTTACATAAAACCCCTAAGCAAACGTATAATTATTTACCACTGAAAAAGGACATGCACAATACAGTCGGCCCCGACTACCTTCTTTCGTGGATTTCCGTTCTATAATATATCCTCTATTACATCGACACCAGAAAGGATTTCCTTGGCCCACCTGACAAAAGAATTTGCATAAATAAGTAATCAATCATTTACAACATAAAACACGTATCATTTACAATGTTATTATTAATTTAAATATAAACAGTAATCAATCATTTACAACATAAATCAGTAATCAATCACTATGTTTATAATTATTTACAACATGAATCATTAATCAATTATTTACAACATGAATCATTCACTATGTTTATAATTATTTACAACATGAATCATTTACAATGTTTTGTATGTATATATTATTTACTAATTTGGTAGTCGATGCATATATAATGATTCCCACTCGGATGCAGCTTCAGATCTGTTCCTCCTCCATTGTGGGTGGAGATACGGAAGTGGAGAATGTTCGTCTAGCGTCAAAACAATGAAATGACCTACTTCGTCCCCCACACGGGCTATCACAAGGGGGTCAGTTCTTTGTGAGAAGTCTGGACCACTGAGAAGCGGAAAACACGTATTCCAACCCCGCAAATATATAAATGCAACGGGTCGTCTAATCAGTTCTGCAATAACCAACCCCGTGCTGGGCATTTCCATGTAGCGATTAGGCGGTGCATTTCAATCTCCGAACCAGTCTATTGTACGGCGAAGATCGTTAAAACCATCTTCCCCCCACAAACCCATGTAAACCTGCCAATTTAGGTCCATCTGTTGCAATAACATCTGCCTAACTTGACGCCAATAATGTTGTTGTTCCCAAACACCATGGGCAACGCACCGAAAACCACAATTTCCGTCACCCACCACATTATATATACTGGTTATGTATGGATGCCAAAGGACTGGAAGCATACCCATAAGCATTTCGCTTACTGCATCTCCATCGTACAACCTGTGTCTTATTTTTTGTTGATTACTAGGACCCGTGATATGGGTTAAACGGGTCAACCCGCAAACCCGTTTAACTCGTGTTATGTGCCAACTTTTCTATTCAAAACGGGTTAAATGAGTCAACCCGAAACCAATTTAACCTATTCAACCCGTGTAACCTATTTAGCCCGCTAACCCAAGTATTTCGGGTTATATGTAAACAGGTTAAGGTTGACATATCTAACCCGATGATTTAAATGGTCAGGTTTGGGTTGGGGTTTTCTGACCCGCCAACCTGTCAACCCGAACCCGACTCGAATTGCCACCCCTGCTTATAACATAAAGGTATTAGAAACATACAAGAGTAATTAAATTACCCATTAGCAGTCGCCTTCAACTCCCACCCTGCCAGATTTGATGCTTCTTTCATAGCATCTCTCCATTTCTGAGCAGCCTCTTTCTTTGTATTTTTGGCAAAGGCTTCTTTTACTGGCCCAATTTGTTTGCGGACTTCAGTGGGCTCCACATCATAGAAGACCGGGAAAGCAGTATGCTCAGTCATCTTCTGACACTCGATAATCTTGACAAGTTCATCTAAGCACCAAGATGAAGAAGCATAGTTTTTAGAGAAAACAATTACGTAGAATCTTGAGTCCTCGATGGATTTGATCAGTTGTTCGTTGATCATTTCCCCTTGTTCTATCTTCTCATCATCCTTATATGTTTCAATGCCTTTCTGCTTCAGAGCTTTATAAAGATGGCCAACGAAGCTGTTACGGGTGTCCTCACCCCTAAAACTCAGAAACACGTCATACTTGAAGCTCTTTTGAATGGAAGAAGATGAAGTAGACGCCATTCTGTTGTAGTTATTATCTAAGGATCTGTTGTTTAAGAGAATTAATTATCAGACTAACTGCAAAGAAACAGGGATAAGATGATCAAGTGTATATTGAGAAGACAAAGACTCAATAACATAAGGCTATTATTTGGTCAAGAAGAAAGATAAGATTCATTTAAGAGATATAGCTAAGCTCACATGAACCACTCGTTCTTTACTTTGACTTCAACATACATCTTACTGTATTATTTTTCCAAACCAATATGAACTTTACTTCCTTAAAATTACATATTCTAATAATAGTAAAAAAATAGACATGTTAACTAATCTCACTGGATTGATGGATCTTTCAACGAGCAAAATCAATTGTTACTTATCTTACATTTTTTATGTTATATATTTCCTAACAATGACGAGCCCTCAAAAATGGTTTAAAAAAAATTCTACGAGTTGAAAGCCTTACATTTTGTAATTTTTTATGTTATATAATCCATTTATCAAAAATAAAAAATAAAATAATAATAATAATAATAATAATAATAATAATAATAATAATAATAATAATAATAATAATAATAATAATAATAATAATAATAAAAACATCGTAATGAACTATTTTTTCACGGGTCATCTTCTTGACCTGTTTTTTATCCGAATTCATAAACAATTGAAATCAAGCTCCATTTTGAATATAAATATGGTGTGATGACTTCTTTTAACACTATTACTCATCTATTTATTCTACTACTACATACTAAACAAGAATAATGTACAAACATATTAAGGGCATCTCCAATGCATAGTATAATGTAGAGTTTAATACAATGGTAACTCACTGCCACGTCAACATTCAACTTCTTATACAAAACATTCACAATGAATTAAACTTTACACAGTTTGATAGATTTCCACATCATCAAATTATTTTTAATTTCTATGTATAATCCATTGTTTGTAATTTACTACGTATAAGACAAGACTTAAAAATACGATGATTTACAAAGTATATATGTAGTATAACTCAAAAATACTTGGAGATATAACAACTTACAAAATATGAAACACAAACAATTGTAGTAGAACCTTAATCAAACTTAGTTATTCGAAGACTTTAAAATAATATTTTAAGCAAAATAAAATTATCAAACAACAAAATATCATCTCTTAAAATCTGTTACACAAAGATGTTATGCAAAGAAGCAACAAATAAAATGAAACATTCAACAATTTAAAATTAATATGCAATATAAAAAAATGAGTAAGTGGAGATAATGGCCCACCATACCACGCATATTTGGTGTTTGTTCAGAGCTCTAGGTGCAGATGGGGAAAGAACCTTCGCCGTCCTAGGTGGCTAAGACAACGGCGAGCCGTTGCTCGCCGCCACACCAAACGACCCTCGCCGTTGGTCACCTCCCCGTTGCCACGGCGAAGCAAAACCTCTAACAAAATGTCAGATCTTTCTTTCTTTCTTTTTTTTGTTTTTTTTTGGTTGGGTTTTTTATTTGGAGATGTGTTTGCAGGTTTGTATATTTGAAGGTTTTGTGTTTGCAGGTTTGTATATTTGAAGAAGAAGACAACATGTATTTGCATTTTTTTTTTGCAGTTTTAGTCCTTGTAGTTTTAGTCCTTGTAGTTTTCTTATCAATATTTACAGTTTTGGTCCTTGTTTATTTGCATTTTTTTAGCAGCTTAAATTTAAAACAAAATATAAGCATAAAATTTTAATTTTAGTTATTTTTTTTTGAATGAAATAAATTTAATTTGATTGAAAAATGAATAAAAAAATAAATGTGTAAGAGGTGGGGCCCTAATGGGGAAGTTGAGGTTTGTTGTTTGGTGAGGGGGGGGGGGGGGGTTTGTTGAAGTTAAGGTGTTTGGCGATGTGGCAGGGGTGGGGCCCGAATGAAGAGGCTAAGCCTCAACTTTGCACCTAGAGCTCTCAGAGAAGAACTCAATTTATACCAACGAGTAAGGTGGAGGCTTTACAATTGATTACACACAAAATTGGTCTCATTATACATTGCTACGTATACCGGTTGTGGATGCCCTAAGCAGAAAAAATAATTAATGATATGACGTGTCTTCGCTCATATTGGTCAGAAAATAATTAATGCTTTGCGTACAAGACTGCTATGCACTACTTTCATTGTTTTATTTTTGGTAGGTCAATATGCCATCAATTATTCAACAAGCTAGCAACTCAATTCATTCCTCAAATGCTCTGTATTTTTGTAAAGCAATTAATGTCTGCTATTCTCTACAGGCGCTAGATTTAGAGTAATTTTGCATGGAGTCCTAAAGGAGGGTGCACACTACCATTTCAAATCATTGGCTTGTGAATGCGCAATCTACAATTTATGGGACAACACCCAAGCATTATTATTCAAACCTTGACATGGTGAGAATTTGATGTTGGCGTCGACATCTTCTCAGTGAAAAGAGGTCTGTTGAATTTGAAAAGGATGAGAAACAACTTGATGTCTATTTATAAAAGAGATGAGAGAGAGAAGCAACCATGGCATTGTGCTTATCATCTCATTCAGGTAAATTTCACTTTGCTTTGTGAAAATTAACTCATTGAAGGCCAAATGAAACCGAATAGTAGTACCTACTTAATAATGTATAAAAGAACAAAACGTTCATAATGCTTTGTGACCGGTTAGTAAGCCTTGCATTACATATTTTGATAAAACTTACTATTATCTTTGGACAGTTAATGCGGAAATGGATATTCAAATTGTGGTCAAAGTGGTGACCGTGGGGGCATGCGGGCTATCAAGGTTAGTGCTTTTATAATTTATCTTCTGCTTTTTATTGTTTAGCCATGTTCATGTATAAATTCTACCATCATAAACAATATGCATACTCAGTAATCCTATTGTAAATTTAACATTAGAGATGACATAATGGGCACGTTTGAACGGGCTCGGGTCAATTTTCGTACAGGTCGAATTCGAATCACTTTTTTACCCTATGTTTTTATAGTAACAAAATATGTATTATCACAGTTATAAGTTTATGACTAAAGTGATTTAGCAAGTATGCATTTGATAACCTAAACACATGATATGAGATCTCATTTTTCTTCTTGCTACACATTGTTGAATTATTATATTATATAGAAATAAAAGTCGTCTATGCATTTAAGGTCTGTTACACATGATATAAAGCTGTCACCACAGTGTTTGGGTTTGCTTATTTTCCTTAAAACAATGAATATGCAGAGAAGCACTTTAAATAAGTCCCAAATAGGACATCAAAAATAAGTAAAAATCATATAAAAGTAATTCCTGTGATACCAATTATGCTGATAAAATATCTGGGATATGCAGATAGGCAACCTTTGCTTGCCCTGCCAAGGGCTGCATAATATGTTTCAGGCTATAATCAGCCCAACTAAATGGTCAGTAATGTACAATGTTGTAACACCCCCGTTTTTCATAGACCGCAGCAGATGTAAGGTATGGGGTATTACTTCATGGAAACAAAGACAAGATAATAGAAAACGACTCGAAAAGAGACGTTTTTGAAAAAGGTGTTATCATTCATTTATTCATCAGAGTTTTTACAGTAAAAGATATACTTTTACCAAAAGAGAGGTCCCTAAGATACATTTTTAAAGCAAAAGATGAATGATAACTATATTGGACATCCTCATTGTAACACCCCCAATTTTAAAATATTTGCAGCGGAATAAAGATTGGGTGCTACTTCATAGCTCACAGTTTTTCAGTAGAAAATGATTATCAATTTAGTCATTTTAAAACATTTATCATTCGAATATCAGAGTTTACAAAATGAGGTCCCAGTTGTTTCAAAGTTTGTTAAATAAGTTTTTGAATTATAGTAAAATTTATAGCCTTCGTAAGAATCCGTGCTCCTCCGTACCATCCTTGCTCATTATGGACCTGAGATAAACACATGCTAAAAGTGTCAACACAAAGGTTGGTGAGTTCATAGAGTTTGTTTTAAAACAGTCAAAAAGCCTTTAAAGAATGTTTTCCATAGCAAAGGAATTGTAAATCCACTCAGTTGCAAATCCCGCCCATACAAGACTTGCAACCTGTACCACCCACTGCTAAAGTATAGTATAAGCAAGTAATATGTATATACAAGCACTTGAATATGTCACACAGTTAAATCTCATGCATAACTCACAAATACTGGGAGCCACTTCCCAAAGATAAAGAAAATTGGGTGCCACTTCCCAAAGATAAAGATAACTGGGTGCAACTACCCAAAGATAAAAACAACTGGGTGCCACTACCCAAAGATAAAGATAACTGGGTGCCACTACCCAAAGATAAAGATAACTGGGTGCCACTACCCAAAGATAAAAACAACTGAGTGCCACTACCCAAAAATAAAGATAACTGGGTGCCACTACCCAAAGATAAAGATAACTGTACATACATCTTAACCACTAGCAATCAGACAATAATAGTCACATAGTATTAATCACACAATAGGGCTCACATATATTGAATATAGTATGTCAATCATGTATCTTCCTCAGGTACTATAACTAGAACGGATGTGTATAGAAATATGTATCAATATTATAAGAGTTTTGAGTATTTCCAAAAGTAAATAAATGTAGTTTGAGCATGTATCTCCCCAAAAGAGTTTATAAAACAGTTAAAACGAGAAAAGTGGGACTAAGAACTCACAGTAATATGTAAAAGTTTAGAGTATTTGAGAAAGTAAAAGCAAGTAGTTGAGCATGTATCTCCCCAAAAGAGTTTATAAAACAATTATGAAGAAAAGGTGTGGCTATGACTCACCTTGGTGGGATGGTAGACGTAGCAAAGCACTATCAAACGCAGAATGGGAATGGTTCCAACACACAGCCTGAATAATGCGTAAGTCGAAGATAAGTTTGACTTATCGAGGATAGTGATTGGAATTAGATGTCGGATGATGAAATGGTTTTTGTGGCAGAGGTGGCTTGTGTGGCAAAATGCTTAAAGTTCAACAACAAAGTTATATACCATATAACTTGTCTTTAAGTGTAAGTATCATTATTGTTTATATGTTCGTGTCATGGGTAGCGATATATATAATTTATCAGAATATTAGTGGGTGATAAATTATAGTAAATGTAGATTTTTATATATGTTACTATGATAACATCGTAAAATATTTCTTTGTCGAATTATGTTTATTAAATTGTTGGGTTTTCGAGGTGTGAAAAATATATGTACCATATACATTTATCGATGTCATGGGTAATTATTATATTTGGAAAAATGTAATATTTATAGTTTAAGCGGATGTGGTCGTCAAATAATTTATTTATTAAACATATTTATCTAGATGAAGCTTGGTAAAAATATATAAGTTGTTTAGATTTATAAAAGCTTTGGATGGAAAACGTTAAGTATTAAACTTGAGGGGTTGAAATAATATAAATATTTAAAACTTGTAAAACTTTTTAAGAACAAATGGTAAGTGATGCGAAGTCTAGGGGCTAAAACTGTCAATAGGTGAAAATTGTAAAAATAACCAAAACTAAATCTGCCATTTACAAGGTTCGACCCAAGGACCTCTTGCTCACAAACTGAGCTAAGTGCTCTTTCTTGTTTTGTTTCATTGTTTAATGGATTTAAAGAACATTTTCTCATTTCATTTTGGTATGAAAATTTCCCAGCATGCAAGGTTTGCGTTCCCTTTTCAAATCAGTTTCTAAGTGAGATTTTACTAAACCTTCCAAGTTCTCTATTATATTATGAGGTAATGAAGGATACTATAAATAGCTCAAATAAGTTTAGACTTATTTATAAGTATTTGTCAATGGGTTGGGTTTAAAAGTGAACCTATTTGAGAAGTAAGTTCATAAGCTAGTAAGTACGTTCTATAACTGTGAAAATAGCTTCGCGAGCCACAAAACCTAGTAGGTCGCTTGTGTGCAAGTCCACGAGCCAAACTTAGTTTCTACGTTTCGTCTATGTTTTCATTAGTTATATAAATTTCGAATTGTTTCGTATAGCTTATTTTGATTTATGGTCGAGTGAATTATCAAAACACTAGCTTTGTGAGGTTTATTAAGTTTTAAGTTCATTCAAGTACTAAGTAGCCACACAAGAATTGAGAATACCACAAAAATGGTTAACGATTGTAAATGTCGAAACGAACGAACTAATATAAACGAGTGTGAATGTAACGAAGTAGATTCGAATACTTACTACACCAACTATATGTGGGGGGTTCTACACGATACGGGCTGGTAATGGGAACACGGTTGATGCGACTTGATTCACGACCCACCAAAGACTCGAGACCAAGTATTTGCTATTCTGGGCCACGACTAGACTCCAGACTCCAGATTCTTGTTAGCCTAGCCCTTCTCGTTCACAGCAGGTTCAAAGCAAAAAAAAAAAAAAAAAAAAAAAAAAAAAAAAAGAAAAAAAAGAATGGTTGCGTTTGTGTTTGTGAATGGCAGAAAACAAGGAAAGAAAGTAGTTTGCATGTATGTGTGTTTGTACGTATGAAATGAGATGGAAATGAGGACTATAAGCTAGTTGTGGTACACAAGTTGTAGAAATTATTAATTGTGACATGATTGATTTGCTTGGAGGAGGAAAGTCAAGAGGTGGAGTGTTGTTATAGTTTGTGTGTGTAAGAGATAAGCTTGCAAGTATCACATGGTTTTCTTTGTTTTCTAGCTTGTCGACACCAAAACAAAGCTCAAAGAAAACGTGAACTTGTGTATGTATATAATTTTGATTGTACCTATGATTTCATTTTTAAAATGCATCTAGTACTTGGCCTAGGCATATTTTATGGAGTTGCGAGAGCTTGAAATTGGGAGGTATGTCTTGGTGTCTAAAATATATGTCGACCACCAATTTCATTGTGTACTCGATTTGGAATCGTGTAGGACTTGGTTAACCTTTGATCAAACATGACATCTAACCATGAAATCGTGTTAGAATTATTATTAGGAGTTCAAAGAAACAAGCGGGAGTTAAAATGGTTTAGTTTTGGATTAGATATATGTCGGATGAGTTGTTTTTGGACTAAACGTTTTGCCTCGTATTAAAATAGTAATACTCGACATACGATTTTGAGATTTGACACCTTGGTAGTCGGCTAGGTGGGAAACGAGATGGTGTAAAAAGATATAGGCATCGTGTGTAAGAATTTAGTGTACGAGGTGCGTTTTGAAGCATGTTACTTATCGATTTTTATGAAGTTTAAAAGAATTAGAATTTTGGGCTTTAAGGTTTGGACCGTGTGGCTGGGCTGAAATTTTATTAAGGGCCCGCTTATTATAGTTAAAGATAAATTAGGATTAGTGAATTTTAATATTTTGTTAAAACGCGTCGAGAACTTGTTTCGTCATTTGGTGAATTCTGTGATATCGTAATTGTGACCATTTAATATAATAAGAAAAATTTCAAATTTTTCTGTAAAAATGGTGATTAAAATAATGACAGAGATTTATATATAATTAAATGTTGTTAATTATATGGATTTTTGCAGATCGCTACACTCATGTCCAATGCCACACCGTGCCAGGGTTCCTAAAGTGCTCATATACCTAGGATAACATGCTTAAAGAGTCAACACAAAGGTTGAGTGAGAGTACGTCATAGGTTTAAGTAGATAGAGAGTGAATACAAGTTCCACCGGGTTTAGCTGAACCCTATGTATGGAAGAGTTTTAGAGAGGGAAGGTTATTTCACTAAGCTCATGAACCACACATTAACATATACAGATGATGGGGTCTGCAGACCAAACCATGATGGGACAGAAAGGATAACTTGCCAAAGTTAATCCTTTAGAGAGGGTTCAAATATAGTACTTATTGGTACCCAAGACACAGGCAAACCAACGGGAGTTGTCAAACTCCAATAGATCTATCAACTATATTCGCGTTCACTCGCGCAAGTGATTAAGGTCATGAATTTAGTTATGTAATAGTGGCAGATAATAACACTTGTGCAATAACCAAAGAAAAAGACTTGTATTAAATTTAAAGAGAAAAATAAGCATGTATCCCCCTCACAGGGTTTATAAAGCATTTAGAAAGAGTGAGGCTATGAACTCACCTGATTCTAAGGTAAGTAGGATAGGGGTTTAGACAGCTCACTCATGTATTCCGGGGGTAGTGTAGGTGTGTGTATGTCAAGTCCTAGTTTAGGTTTTTAAGATTTTCAAGTAATCACTCTTAGGGTTTCTAGATATAATATAACACCGTTCGGGCCATCATATTCCAGAAGTACATACTCCTCACATGAAGCTCCCTAGTATTGTATTATGTTATAAAACATAATACCGTTCGGGTCATTATAATTCAGAAGTATATATTCCTCACATGAACACTGCGTTCCCGAGTTTTAATTTTGAAATAAAAAAGAAGTGGAAAGAATACGAAATAAATTTGTGTTCCCGAGTTTTTTCATGAGAGAAGAGAGAAGAAGAGGAGAGGAAATTTGGTTGTATTTCTCTCCAAAACTTTCTTCCCAAAAGTGGGATGATTTGGGAGGAAAGTATATTAGGAAACTTTTCAATTAATTAATGACTTAAATGCCCTAGAATAAAACATAAATTTTGTATGTAACAAAGGGTTAAATTGTAAAATCATCAATTTTCTCTTCTTTTCTATCTCAACTCGGGAACAAGGTATAAAAAAATAAATTACATTACTCTCCTCTACTTTTCTATCCAATTATGTCCCTTCTCTTCTTTTCTTTCATCTTATAACTCAGGAACAGAGTGGAAGTTCCCGAGTATTGTGTCATGTTGTTATTAGATATTAGTTATAACATAACACCGTTCGGGCCATCATAATTCAGAGATCATATAGTAAATGTTTGAGGAGCCAGGACACTTTAAATCATAAACCCAGCAAACTCGTCAAAACGAATACCCAAATGAAACCCCTCACATGAAGCTCCTAGTATTGTGTTATGTTGTTAACTAAAAATAGGTTTTTGATAATTATATAAAAATAGTCCGTTTATACCCTTCAAGTTTGCATAATTACACTTTTTACCCTATACTTTTAAATATTTACACATTAAGCATTTAACTTTCTATCTTTTACACAATTAGTCCCTATACTTATATATTTTAGAGGAATGATAGAAATGGTCCTTAAACTATACTAACTTTCCATATTTAAAATTTATACCCTTAACTTAATAATAATTGCAAAACTAGTCCTTATAAGTTTATAACTTATTTTACTTTTCATCCTAGGGTTTTAGAGCTTTGCAAAAAGGGTCCTTATACTTAAAACTTCTAAAAAATGTCAAAAATAGTCCCTGGACTTCATATTTTCAGAAAGTTACTATATATACCCTTATGCATGAAAACATTTGCAAAACTAGTCCTTTTATCAAATAAATTATATTTTTATGAAACAAAAGAGTTTCCTAGCTTGTGTTTAGCTAATATATGCTTAACTAAGTCTCCTAAATCAGATTATAGCACATGATAAGGCAATTTAACACAAAAACACATATTTACCTAAAATTAGGGTTTTGAATTGAAAGCTTCTAAATGAAAATGATCAAGGCTCTTCTAAGAGTTCTAAGGAATATCCTGAGTATCCTAGGTCAGTACTAAGACTATAGAATGAAAAACAAAGCTTACTTGGGCCGTGGAAAGCTTAACGTGGGATCTAGAGTTTTCTCGGCCAAACTATAACTCGACAAGGATCTAAGGCTTAGCTACTCGACTTCTAAGGCTTCTAGGGACTTAGTACTACAGAAATGTTAAGGTAGAGAAGCGAGGGAGGAGTGATTTGAAATGGTGAGGGCTTATGCCCTATTTATAGGGTGCGTTTGTGTAGCGAGCAAGAAAAGAGGAAGAGAGGTGGGGAGGAGAGTGGGGCTGACTCATGGCAGCTAGGGGGTGATGAGTATGAGCTATAGGGTGACTATGAGGAGCTACAACTAGCTAGGGGCTGTAGGGGGTGTTTGTGGTGGTGGTGTGGTCGTGGGTTGAAGGAGGTGACAAGGAGGTGATGCACCTCCTTGTGTGCTATCTAGGGAGGTGCTAGGGTGTATGCTAGGTACAAGGAAGGTACTCGGGTGCTAGGGTGATCATTCTATACAAAGTTTATGTGTTTTTAGTGAAGATTTAGGCTGGAAATTGTGGATTAAGGGTTTTTGGAAAAGTGTACTTTTATTCATAAAAATAGGAATTGTAGTTTTGCTCGGAATTATTTGTTTAGAGCGCAAGGATTTTAAGTGTGATATTGACTGCGATAGAAGTTAGATTGGGCTGTGATAGGAAGTGCGATACTTGATTTTCTGAGATTTTCTATTACCCACGTTTTTCAAAAGAAAACTCTGCCCAAATCACAAGAGATTTGTGCGATACTTCTGTAATTGTGACAGGTTGTGCGATACCTATTTTTCTGAGACTTCAATTACCCACGTTTTTTTGAAAGAAAACTCTACCAAAATTGATCCAGAAGTTACGAGAGTTGCTGTTCATGATTTTATTGCGATACGTTGACTTGAAGACTTTTAAAATTTCTAAGAGACTTTAATTATTAACTGTTGAGCTATAGACCTTGATAGATCTTCTTGAGCACTCTAGAATCGTTAGTAATGTCACTGTAATCAATAACACACTAATAGACAATCTCTGCAACTTGTATTTATAAAGCGGAAACAAAACACAAGCTTGATACTAAGAACTCTTGATCCTCTATGGATCTTTTTAATTATATTCAAAGAAATTTCTAAAAGTTATTCAATACATAAACCGTGTGTTCCTTTTATACTCAAGGAACCCTAAACCGTTTCTCAAGAAACGTATACTCTAAAACTTCTAAAAGATATGCATTATCACTTCCTAAATAAACTCATGCATATCCAAACTACATTACATAAAATACGGAAATACTATATCCGCAGAAGCTAATAAAGCTGAAACTAGTCTTCAGCAGATACACTGCTTCAGCAGAAACCAACTCTTCAGCAGGATCCTTTCAGCAGAAACAGCAGCAGAATTCTTACTTCATAGAATTCCCAACAATCCTCCCCTAATCTTGAATTTGACCTGGTTAAGTTCAAGATTCTTGATAGATCTTTAAAAATAACATACCATGAGGATTGTGATAAAATAGCACCAGCAAAGAATTATCTTCAGCAGAATCTCTATGATTAGCATATACTTAAAAGCTCCATTCTTTGCAGCAACAAATGACCAAATGTACATCAAAACAAATTAGTTTCATACTATTCTCATCACTTCCAGGTGTGTTAACTCCTGTGAGAGGTGAATCATTGAAAATAATGGATT
This sequence comes from Artemisia argyi, assembly GCA_030686995.1. Taxonomy (NCBI): domain Eukaryota; kingdom Viridiplantae; phylum Streptophyta; class Magnoliopsida; order Asterales; family Asteraceae; genus Artemisia; species Artemisia argyi. Next base: position 2,167,461 of record CM060680.1, read on the forward strand.
TGATGTCTCTTTACCAATAGCCATCACTACTGGAGTAGCCAAGTGTTCAAAGGTACACTGATAACCACATGATTTTTAGCAAATCATCAGCTATAAACGGATTTGAGATGTCTTTACCTGTAGCCGTTTGCTCAGGACTAGCTAATTATTTTGATAAAAATCATCTTTGTTAACTGATTACCAAATATGGTTTTCCACTGCCTTTACCACAAGCCATATACATGTGGGCTAGCCAATTATTTGGAATCCATAAAGGAAAAATCCATGGTCAATTGACAACCATTTCAACTACTCAGCAACAAAGCATAGGTGAGTTGAAAACCCTATGGTTTTGAGCAAACCATTACAGCTATCAACAGATTTGACATGTCTTTACCAAAGCTGTACCCTTTGGACTAGCCAACTTTATGATGGAATAGTCAACATTAGGTAAGTTGATAACCAAACCTGCATACAAATACTATACAACAAAATGTTAGTTTTTTTTTTTTTTTTTTTTTTTTTTTTTTTTTTTTTTTTTTTTTAAGAACTAAAACAAATATACAGTATGATATCCCTATTCAGATGCTGCTCTGGAAGTCTTAATCCTTTGTTTGAAAACCTTCACCAAAGATTCAGCAAACAATCTTGTATTACCAACTGGATCAGGAGGAATCTCCAACTTCTGTTGTAACATTTTCTCCATCAGAGATACCTTCAGAGGATATCTGTTGGTAAGATCCATAATAATCCTCAGACCAGTAGTAGTTTCCAGCACATGAACATAAGGCATAGGATAGAACTTCCAACTCTGAACTTTCCATTTCTGATTGTTCTTCCAGATAGCATAACTTGCACCAGTGGAATAGAAGAATCAAACAACACTTGAAGATCACCCAACAAATACAATCCAGAGCCTTCAGGATTTGTTTGTTTCTAGCAGCTTGAATTTCAACTTCTCTTGTCTTTAGTTCATGAAATCTGGCAAGCTCAGCCTTTTGTTCAGCTTCTTGTTCCTCAACCAACCTCCTAGTAGTCTCTTCACCCATTCTTTCCTGCTCCAATTGTCTCCTAGTTCTCTTTCTATTTGGAGGATCTGATGTCATCACTTTTGCTTTACCTTTATCCACACAAGATGAAGCAACATGAGGTACATCAGCAGAAGTATCAGGTAAAGATACTTTCTCAGTAGCACCAGTATCAGTATTGAGGAGAAGAATATTTTTGGAAGCACCCATTCCATCTTTATCATTCCTAGCCTTGATTCTGTTATAAATCTCAACCAGTTTGTTAAATGGAAGTCCCCACACCTTTTGCTTAGACCAAGCACTGTTAAACAAAGAACTGCTTTGATTTTTCACATAAGTTCTCATATAATCTTGTTGCTGTGCTTGAGTCATAGGTTTCTCTCTTTTAGCTTTAGCTTTCAACTCATCTGCTACCTTCTTTCTCAACTTCATCAATTTTACAATTTCAGAAGGCCAGTCTTGCTTTTCTACCTTTTTACCAATAATTTCTGCAGCTACATTAGGATTATTAATCATTTGTTGGCCAATCTGTTGCCAATCAGACTCATCAAATTCTTGAACAGCTGCATCCAATTCTCTTTGTCTGGCAATAGGCAAAGTAGAAACATATCTTTGATTGACTGACTCATATGTAGCATCAAATTTTTCTTGCTGTTCCTCAGTCATATCAGTATTCTTCTTATAATTTTCCCATTGTTGGAGTAGTTCTTCTTGTCCAGCTCTTTCTTCAGCTGTAACAAGCTCATCCAAATCATCATTTGTTCCTTCAACAAGATCATCAAGAGGAACATTCACATCTGCCATAGGTTCATCATGTAATTCTTGAACCTCTCTATCAGTAGAAACTTGTTGATTCTCTGATAAATGATGAACAGGGGAACTAAGATATTCTTTCCCTGCTACAAAATATGTTTCTCCTGATGTATTTCCTCTATCAGCAGATTGATCAGCAGCAACCCTACTTAATGATTGTTTCTCCTGAAGTATATCCACAACTTCAGTCATCAGCACATCATTATCACCACCAGACACTTTTGAAGCTTCAGCAGCTTTCCTTGCCAAATACTGTCTTGTACTTCTTCTTTGAACTAGTATCTTTGGTTTAGATTGAGGTACTTCAGCAACTGTAGGAGGAGCAGTATGAGACTGTCTAGCAACTTCAGCTAGAATCTCAAGAGAATCCAAATTTGTCTCCTTTGCTACTTCAGTAGAATCCAATCCATCTTTACTTTGCTTAAACTGACTTAGCTGTGCCTCCAAATCTTTAACCTTGCTTTTCAAACTTTGAATTTCATTACCAAGAGTAGTCTTGGTCTCAGAAAGTTCTTTCTGGAGATCTTCAGTCATTTTCATGTACCTGCTAAGGGAATCATATACAAATGTGAGAGTAATAGGGTCCTCTGCTCTACCAGCAGATTGCTCAGTGGTATGTGGAGCTTCATTGAACCCAGCAGGAGAAACAGACTCATGTACAACATTAGGAAAGCCTTCATTAATTGGCTCACTTATACGGCTGGGTGAAGGTAGTCTAGTACTCTCAGGTTCAAGAGTCTGAAAATGAACTTCAACCTCATGAATTTGCTCAGCTGGAGCATCCTGAGCTGGTGAAATGGTATGACTGGGTGACATTAGTACAGGGGTAGGTGGTGGTAAGTCAGTAGAATCAGATACTGGTTCAGCAGTTGTAGCTGGCATTTCTTCCATTACCACTGAAGGATTACCATCAGCAGCAACACCAGAAGATGATGGATTACCATCATCAGCAGTATTAGGAGCAGGCATATTGACAGCATCATCACCCTCAATTACATTGGCATTGCCTTGTGGCAACATGGCTTCCAACATAGGGTGATGTTCCCTAGTATAATTAGTTTTCATTGAGGCAAACAACTTAGAACCTAGACTTTTAATGGGTATATGGGTTCTATCTTCAGTGGTTATGTCTAAAATTATTTGTAAGAATCTAGGGTACATTAAAAACTTATGTTGTTGCTTATCTATATTTTCTAGCATATTATCAAAAATAAACTTAGAAAAATTATAAGTTTCACCCTTAGAAAGACAAACAATACCACAACCCAATTGCAGAGAGAACTGGTTCCATCCACCACACTTGTTGCTCATACATTGAAGCAGCAGATGCACCAAATACCTCCACTTAGGACAAAATTGATTCTTGTGCCACTTGGATGTATCAGTACTTTGATATCCAGCTTCTCTCAGCCCAGCAAGAATCTCTGCAGTGTTGGAATGATACACACCATTTTCATCATCCAACTGAAGCTTTGTCCTTATCAACCCTTCTGTCACCACATATTCTACACCATCTATTTCAGCTACAATCTCTGTAGCAGATCTCTTAGTAGCAGATGCCCAAAATTGCTTCACCAAGGATTCACACACCAAATTGGGACAATACGTCAAAGCATAATTAATCATCGACCTTTGTAGAAACTCCACCATCAAGTTGAATTCTTCATGTCTCGGTGCTGTTTTCAGAATAGCATACTTGTTATGGTCGCCCTTCAATTCAAGTTGAGCCATTTGAATGAACTTGTGTGAGATGGTTATGAATTACTTCAGAGAATAATGGGTTTATTTGGAGTGATAAGCGAATAATTTTGATTTGAAAAGATATGCAAAGTGGGTTAAATTTGGAAGTTCCCCAATCGTGATCAAAATTATCGGAACAACTTATTGACCAAGTCTGACAAAACTTTGAATTTGAAAATTTACCCTTCAGCAGAAATGAAAGTCAAATCTACTGAAGAATGGTCAACTTCAGGAGAATCAACCAAATGTAAAAATATCTTCGGTCAATATCTTGGTTTTACTGTGCCACCCAACTCGCATTAATTATCGTAACTCCTAAACTTTGCTTATTTAATCACCCCCAAATCACATCTCAGTCACCAATTTACCCCAAATCATCTTTCAAACCCTAATTTTTAATTAACCCCAATTCTCCATTCAAATCATGTCTTCACACCCAGAAACCTCAGATCCAAATTCCTCTTCTCCATCAGCAGAAGAAGATGTACCACCATATCCATGGGGGCTTGATGGTTCTGTCTTTGAAAGAGCATTGGAGAACCGATGGGATGCACAAGAAAGACAATGGAATGCTCATTTGAAGGGTGAACCAAGCAATGTATCCGTTCCTGCTGAGAGAGAGAGCTTGTCTCTCCCTTCATCTATACCTCTGATGAAGACTCTTCAGAGGAAGAAAATGAAGATCCAACCTTTCTTCCTCCTTCCACACCAGAGAGATCCCAACCAAGATCAAGTAAGAGGGATCCATCTCTTCCAACATCACAAAATTTGGTGTTGGATCTTCCTGCTCCAGGACCTGGTCTTCCACATCAAGAACATATTGGACAGAGCAAGAAGACTGAGATCATACGTAAGGGAAAGGAGAAGCTGAAGTAGATGATTGAGGAATGTAACCATGGAGCAAAGTTCTTGAGTATTCTCTTGACTTTAATTCATGAGCATCTTCCCAGTCTTCCTTCTCTTCTTCTTACATTTTCATCTTCAGCTTCATCATTGTACTTGTCATAGCCTCAAGTATTTTGTAATAAGTGATAGAAGCTAGTAGTACTGAATTAGCCAATTGTTTAGGAATGATCATTGTATCTCAATTGTAACATTGAATGTAAGCTGTAACTTGTTTCTCTGAATGAATGAAAAGATCTTATTTGAATTTATCCATTGTGTAAGACCTTCAGCATGTTGCAATTAATCAGTAGAAACCATGTTCAGCACTTTGACCACATTCCTTTGACTTTTGTTCTTGGTGACATTTATCATGGGACTTTAATTCTCAGAACATCTGCAAAACAAACATCAAACAAGCAAATACACCAAACAACTTGCACAACTGTTAGAGGGTTAGTGTTAATAACTCAGAAATTATACAACTTATACAAATAATACAAAGTTTACAGTCATCATCCTCCCCTGAGGTATATGCCTCCCCTGAGGCTTATGCCTCCCCTTAAACTTTGCAGTTAAGGGTTTAGCATTCCAATATGGACCACCAAATATTGAAACCTTGGTCCATCAAATGCCTTGGTTAACAAATCTGCCACATTTTCATCTGTGTAAATTTTGACCACTTTAACCAAATGTTTCTCATAAGCATCCCTTATAAAGTGGTGTCTGATTTCAATATGTTTGGTTCTATTATGAAAAACTGGATTTTTAACAATGCATATGGTACTTTGATTGTCAATGAAAATGGTAGTATTCATGAAGTTATACCCATAATCCACTAATTGATTCTGAATCCATAGAACCTGTCCACAACAATTGGCAGCAGCAACATACTCTGCTTCAGTAGTAGAGGTAGCAACTATGGTCTGTTTCTTGCATTGCCAAGAAATTGGCAATCTCCAGTTGTGGATCTTCTATCCAAATTGGCACCAGCATAGTCACTATCACTATAAGCTGCTAGCTGAAATGGAGACTCTTTGGGATACCAAAGACCTAAGTTTGGTTGGCCTTTAAGATACTTAAAAATCTTCTTGACAGCATTCATATGAGAAGTAAGTGGAGTTACTTGGTGTCTTGAACATGCACTCACAGCAAATGTTATATCAGGTCTCGAGGCAGTCAAGTACATTAAAGAACCAATCATAGACCTGTATAAATGAACATTCACAGGAAGATCAGGAGTAAGATTGTTCTTTGATTTGGGTGCCTCATATGGAGTAGTGGCAGTCCTGACATTTTCCATAGCAAACTTGGACAACATATCTTTTACATATTTCTCCTGATGTATGAATATACCATCAGGTTTCTGCTGAACTTGCAAACCCAGAAAGAAAGTGAGTTCTCCCATGGCACTCATCTGAAATTCTCCCTTCATCAGATCTTCAAACTCTCTACACCATGCTTCTTTGGTTGAACCAAAGATAATATCATCCACATACACTTGCACAAGAATAATATCCCTTGAATCTTTCTTGAGGAATAGAGTCTTGTCAATGGCACCTCTTCTGTAACCATTCTTCAACAGAAATGTGGAAAGTCTAGCATACCAAGCTCGTGGAGCTTGATGAAGTCCATAGAGAGCTTTAACAACCTTGTACACATACTCAGGATGATCAGGGTCTTCAAATCCCTTGGGTTGAGTCACATAAACCTCCTCTTCAATCTCTCCATACAAGAAAGCACCTTTAACATCCATCTGATAAACCATAAAGCCCATGTATGAGGCATAGGCCAAAAATATCCGAATTGCTTCAACTCTGGCCACAGGTGCAAAGACCTCATCATAGTCAATACCTTCCTCTTGTCTAAACCCTTGAGCCACTAGTCTTGCTTTGTTCTTCACCACAATACCCCTGACATCTCTTTTATTCTTCAGAATCCATTTTGTCCCAATGGCATATTTCCCATCAGGAAGAGGAACTAAAATCCAAACATGCTGATTCTTAAATTGCAGCATCTCTTCATGCATTGCCTCAAGCCAACTTGAATCAGCCAGTGCTTGAGGAACACTAGTTGGTTCAATCTGAGAAAGAAAGCATGCAAACAGACAATGTTTGAAGTCTGTGTGATTGTTCCTCTTTTGATTGTAGACATAAGAGATGAAAGCAACTTCACCATACTTCGTATTCTTTATAGTACTTCTTGTTCTAACAGGGTCTTTATGATCTCCAATAATCTTTGATAGGGGATGAGCATTATGAATCCTTTTTGTAGCTGTAGGTGGAACATCAATTGTGGCATCAAGGTTGTTGACTGTAGGCCTAAACTCAGTATCATAAGAAGCTGAGTGGAACAAGCCAGGCTTTGGCTGATAATTCCCAAGATCAGAAGGACTTGGAAATCTGGTAAAGGGCTTATCAAAATCTGCAGAGACTTCAGTAGAGATGGGAGAGTGAGCATCAGCAGAATCAGCATCTGTGACCTTATCAGTGGGAATAGGTGTGCCTTCAGCAGTATCCTTGTTTCCACTGACTGCTTGTGCTGACTGATGTAGGATAGCTTCAGTCTCTTGTGTAACCTTGTCATTGAGTTTCTGAGCTTCCTTAGTAGCAGCATGTTCCTGCTTCTGCAATCTTGCAAGATCTTCTGCATAATGTGACTCATCATCTTGTTCAGCAGCAGAGTGATTACCTACAAAATGGTTAGGTGGAAAAGATGGTACAACAATGGTATTCTCTTCTGGCTCAGACTCACATTCTGAGTCATCATCCATGGAACCTGCAGGGTTAGAACTTGAATCTTTGGAACCTGCATCAGGATTAGAAGCATGCCTAGTATAACCCAAATAGTCAGTCAAATAGTCTAGGTCAAAATACCAAGAATGGCCTTGTCCCTGAGTATTAGGCTGATCTTCAAGAAATCTCAGATTAAGGGTCTCTTCAATCTTTTTAGCATTCAGATTATAAACCCTATAGGCCTTGCTATGAGCTGAATAACCAACTATATATCCCTCATCAACTTTCCCATCAAACTTACCCAGTATATCAGCAGTATTCAAAATAGTCACCTTGCATCCAAAAGGCTTAAGGTAATGTATGTGTGGAACTTTCCCAGTGAGAAGTTCATAAGGTGTCTTGACATGAAGTCTAGTGATGGATACCCTGTTCAAGACATGACAAGCAGTACTTACTGCTTCAGTCCAAAACATTGTGGGTAGTTTGGAGTCTGCAAGCATTGATCTTGCTGCCTCAATGAGGGTTCTATTTTTTCTTTCAGCAACCCCATTTTGTTGTGGGGTTCTTGGAGTACTATAGGCCCTTCTAATCCCCTTAGACTTACAGAATTCTATGAAGACAACATTTTTGAATTCTGTACCATTGTCACACCTAATTCCTTTAACCTTTTTATTCAGCTGGTTCTCAACTAAGATAATGAATTCTTTCAGAATTGGAGTTGTTTCATCTTTAGTTTTGAGAAAGAATACCCAGCAAAACCTGCTATAATCATCTGTGATAACCAGGCAGAAGTACTTGTGATCAATACTTCTAATGGGAGTTGGACCAAAAAGATCCATGTGCAGCAACTGAAGAGGTTCAGAAATTGTGCTCACAGTTTTGACTGCTTTGTAAGAGGCTCTGTGTTGCTTTCCCTTGTTGCAAGCAATACAATTGTGTTCATTGGTGAAGAGTTTAGAAGGAAGGCCCTTAACAAGACCAAGTTTGGATAACTTGTTGATGGTCTTGTAATTCGCATGCGCCATTCTTCTATGCCATTTATTAGATTCATCCAGGGAAGCTTTGGCTACCAAACATGTTAGATCACCTTCTGGCTTAACATCATTCAGATTGAATGTGTATAAGTTGAAGGTTCTAGGAACTCTCAGCAATACAGTTGTGTCTTCTGGGAGTTTGAAGTCCTTGGAAAGTACAAGACACTCATCTTCAGAGAAGAAAACCTTATTCTTAGTGTCACAAATTTGTGATACTGAGATTAGATTAAAATGCTCCAGTTCCTTCACATAGTAAACATTTTCAAAGTCTAACAAAGGTGTCTTAATGGTTCCTTTCCCTGTAATTTTGCCATCTCCACCACCAAAGGTTACAGTGCCTCCTCCTTCAATGGGCTCAAAGTCATGCATCTTATCCTTGTTCCCTGACATACTTCTAGAACAACCACTAGCAACAATACCAACTTCAGTACTTTTCAAAGGATGTTCCTACAACAACAACAAAATTATACAATATTAGTACACATTGGAGACTCAAGTCATTGCTGACTTGAGCCTACCTTGTGGATCGTTAGTGATAGGCCATGTAGATGTTTTAGATCCACCATTGTTCTTGGGCCTGTAATGCATATTAGGTCCCTTCTTTGTCCAAGAACAACCTGCTGAGGGCTTCACAGCAGTATTCCATTTCCCACCACCATTACACATTGAGTCAAAGTGATTAGGCCAATAACCATTATAAAAGAAAGAACTAGTGGGTCGAACATATGGTCTAGTACTGGTTCTTCTCCATGAAGAATGAGATTCAGCAGAATTAGGTTTCTGCTGATGTGGAACAAAAGAGGGTATTTCACTAACATTCTTCCACATTTGCCTAGTTTTTCTTTGACTAACACATGCACCCATTATTTGCTCATGATATGTACAATCCTTAATCAAGTGATATTTACTTCCACACACAAAACACTTCTTCCTTTTAGAAGATTTATTCAAACCAAAAGAATTTCCATAACATGAAAAAGTATTCAAATCACCATGACAAACAGAATTGTTTTTAACAAAGCCAAAAGTATTATTATGCAAAGAATTTAAAAACAAGTCTTCAATAGAAACTGTCTTGTTATCAGCAGCAACTCTAGAAGGCTTGTGGGGAGTCTTGGGTGATGTCTTTGGTATGGTTTTGGGAGTGGTCTTGGGCATGGTCTTGGGCAGGTCCGACTTCTCACTTGAATCACAGCTAGCAAATGAGGTAGACCCTTCATCAGAAGACTTGTCACTGTTACAACAAGAGACAAAGTCATTAGATTTCACAATAGGGGCTTGCAAGTCAGTTGACTTTTTGCCATATAAATGATGTGATCCATCAAAGTCAACAGGTTTGGACAAGTCTATAGACATGTGTTCCCCTCTTATAGGTCCAGGCACAACATTCATTCCCCCTTCCTTAACATATTTAACAGGTGTTTGATAAGCTAAGGCTGGTTCAGGGTCAAAAACACTAGACATATCAGGATAGGTTAGCTCTTCAGGGTCTATATATTTCTCATATCCTAATGCCTTTCTAGACCTAACAGATTGGCGACCATCAATTAATTTACTTAAATTAGATGCCCCTTCCTGCCATTTCATACGACCAGCTATCTCTTTATCTAATTTAGCTTGTAACTCTTGTTTTTCTTTTTCTAAATCAGACTTCTCTTTTTCAGTACGTTTTAAGTCTATCTTAGCAACCTCTAAATCACTTTCTAGAACTCTTATTTTTTCATCATATTTAACTTGATTCTTTTGAAACCATACTTTTTGTTTCTCTAAAGTTTTTAAAGCCATTTTATAAGACTCTACTTCAACATAACACTCATTGTATTTTGGTTTCAATTCATCAAATTCTTGTTTAAGCTCATTGTATCTTACACTACATCCAAACACACAGTTGGTTACCTGAGAGATTCCCATCAAGGAGACTTGCTCCTTCTTGTCTTCTGAAGGTGTGAATGCCAGCAGATTCACTTGTGAAGAAGTAGAAGCTTCCTCTCCAGCAGGTTCATGGTCAGCCCAATCAATTTGGTGATCCAGAGTCACCATAGCCTTTGAAGGTACAAACTTGTTATTCCCTGCTTCCACTGGATAAGATCCATATCTAACTTCATCTCCAACCTTTCTTTCCTTGCATTCTCTTGAAAAATGTCCCACTTGACCACAAGTGTAGCATTTAACCTTCCTTCTATCAAACCTTGCTGCTTCTCTTCCATTAAAACCAAACTTTCTTCCAGACTTGGCTTCAAACCTCTTAATGTTCATTGAGATCATTGCAAGCTCCCATTTCAAGTGCATCTCCTCCATTTCCAATGGATCTACTTGTTCAAAATCCTCATATGCAATAAACTGCTGAGGTTCATATTCAGCCACAAATGAATGAATAAGATCCTCCAACACACTACTTGATTTTGATTTAGGAGCAGATTGATTATAAGTTTGAGAAGATGCTCCTGATGAATATGAACTTGAGGCTTGATGCACAGGTTTAGTAGAGGCACCAACAAATGCAGAATGAGTGGATGGACGAATGGGACTTCTAACATCAGGCTCAAGTGATTTAAGCCTATTGTAGAGGTCATCAAAAGACATCATGTCCAACCCACCTTTGGTCTTGAGAGCAATACAAACTTGTAACCAAGATGGCGGCAGAGATCTCAGAAATTTAGCATTGCAGTCTTCATTGTCGGGTCTAGCCTTCAACTGATTAAGTTGACTCAATATTCGATGAAACCTGTCATAACCCTTATGAATTCCCTCTTCTTCAGATATCTGAAATTCTTGGAACTTTTGCTTCAGCATAGACTTCTACAACCTTCTTGATTCCTCATTCCCACCAAATCTTGCTTTTATAGCCATCCAAATGTCCTTGGCATCCTCCATAAAATGGAAGTCACCCATGTCGCTTGGAGCAAAATTGTTCTGACTTTACTCTCCCTCTGCACAGCCAGAATCTCTTCAGCAGTTTTGGGTCCTACAATAGTAACAACTCCATCAGCATCTGTAACATGCTTCTTCAGACTATTCCCTTTCTTAACAACCTCCCACAGATTCCAATCAATGTTTGTGATCCAGTTCTGCATCTTCATGGACCACAGATGATAATCTTCTGCATTCTTCAAGTATGGAAACTTAGCATTACTGTTGGAGAGGTTGAGTTGTTGAAGAGAAGTGGTGTTAATGTTCTGGGTTGTATCAACATCATCATCCGATCCAGGCACGTTTGGTGATTTGTTTGGATTGTAAAGGTGTAAGATTTGTGTTTCTTAGTATGGCAGAGACTCTCTCGAGGCTCTGATACCACTTGTTGAGCTATAGACCTTGATAGATCTTCTTGAGCACTCTAGAATCGTTAGTAATGTCACTGTAATCAATAACACACTAATAGACATTCTCTGCAACTTGTATTTATAAAGCGGAAACAAAACACAAGTTTGATACTAAGAACTCTTGATCCTATATGGACCTTTTTAATTATATTCAAAGAATTTTCTAAAAGTTATTCAATACATAAACCGTGTGTTCCTTTTATACTCAAGGAACCCTAAACCGTTTCTCAAGAAACGTATACTCTAAAACTTCTAAAAGATATGCATTATCACTTCCTAAATAAACTCATGCATATCCAAACTACATTACATAAAATACGGAAATACTATATCTGCAGAAACTAATAAAGCTGAAACTAGTCTTTAGCAGATACACTGCTTCAGCAGAAACCAACTCTTCAGCAGGATCCTTTCAGCAGAAACAGCAGCAGAATTCTTACTTCACAGAATTCCCAAGATTAACATATCACAATTCAAATCTCATAACATTAAATCATCTCAACTTAAAACATACTAAAACAACAAACTCTCATACAAATACAACACCTCATATTAAAGATCCATATATCACTATGACGACTACTCAAGATGCATTGGTAGCTGGGAGTGATGCTAGGCCTCCCATGCTGTATCGGGGAAACTATGTTAAATGGTCTTCAAGGTTCATGAATGTTATTATGGGCTATAAAGAACGTAAGATGTTGATCAACTCTATCAAATAGGGTCCATATGTGATGAAACTGATTGACGACCCTAATAACAAATAGGAGAAACGACTTCAAACTGAAGATGATCTTAATCCAGATGAACTAGCACAATTTGAAGCTGATGTCCGTGCCAAGAACTTGATTCTATATGGGTTAAGCAATGACATTTACAATGCCATTGATAGCAATCTTACTGCTCATGACCTATGGCAAGCCTTAGAAAGATTGATGCAAGGTGTGGATGTTGGAATTCAGACACAACAAACTCTAGCTCTTTGGAACTATCAGTCCTTCAAACAATTACCCGAAGAAAGTCTTGAAGATTCTTACATTCGTTTCAACAAGCTGATTAATGAAATGAATCGTCACAACCTTAAAAGATCAAACATTGAACGTAACACTATGTTTCTCACAAACCTACAACCTGAATGGAGACGTTTCACTATTGCAATCAGACAAAATCAAGATCTCACTGCTAAAGATATCAACAATTTGTTTGATCTTTTGAAACATAACCAGGTTGAAGTCAATGACATCCTTGAACAGAAAAGAAAAGACAAGGAAAAAGAAGTATCAACTCAACTTATATCTCAACCACCAATTGCTGATCCACTAGCCCTAGTCTCCTCGTACTATTAGAATCAACAACCCTTTCATTCAAACAATGACTCACCTTACTCACAAATGGATGATTCAAATGACCCAAATCAGGATCAAGCCACTGTTGAACTCACCAAGATTGTTCAAAACTTAGCATTACTTGGTAAACAGATACAAAGATCATTTTACAAATGTCCAACCAACAACAATCTTAGAACAACTTCTGCACCTACTGCATTAAACAAAAGACAAGACATGCCACCTAGAGGTGAGGTGATCAGACATGTAGCTCAGAAGATTGAAAAGAATGATGCTGGTCAAGACAATCAAGAACCAACATGCTTTGGCTGTGGTCAACCGGGTCACTTTGCTAAAAATTGTCCAAATGGAAAAGTGCGTAACAGGGCATACTACAGATAGAAAATGTTATTGGCTGACATGGAAGAAAAGGGAAAATTACTCAGTGTTGATGAAAATGATTTCATGATGGATACTCATGATGAAGGTGAACTATTGAAAACAAACATGGTGTATATGGTTTCTTTGGAGAAAGTGGATATTTTTGAAGCACAAGATGATGAAGGTACTCCAAGCTATGACACTGATGCTGGAAAGGATGACAGTCTTATCAATCAGGTACACACATCAGATGCTTATGATCATGATGATCTTGATGAATTTATACATGGTCACATTTGCACCATTAGTAACCAACTCATATTATCACACGTAGTAAAACATCTACACGGGTTAATATCTCGTTACCTACTAATAGTGACGATGATAATCATGTATCAACAAGTCAAGATCATAATGATAAACATAATTGAGAAGAAGTACCTTTTTATAGTGAATGTAAGCAGCTTTCCTAGTCATTTCTTGCCCATTTTTACTTACATAAACCTGAAAGTACAAGAAAATTGTATTTATATCATACCACACGAAAAGAGATCCCGTAAAAAAAAGTAGGGTTGGCAATTCCTAAAACGACACAAAACTGACACAGAAATAAACCGGTCCGGGTCTGGTATAACCAGTTTTCAGGCCGTGTGTGTTAAACAGGTTGACCGGCCAACCCACTAGGGTTTTTATTTTTTATTTTATTATTATTATTATTATTATTATTATTATTATTATTATTATTATTATTATTATTATTATTATTATTATTATTATTATTTTTTAATTTCGTTAAATTATGTTTGTGGGTTAAATGGGTTAAATTACTTAAATGAGTTGAAATAGCTGACCTAACTACATAAACATGCCATGCTCAGGCCAAGGTGTTTTGGTATGCCAATCCGAACCAAAACCCGACCCGTATTTGGTTCTAACAGTTTCTTGATATGAAATGGCTACAATAACATAACATGAACTCTCCAACAGACCCTCTTCCCATCGCCGTTTGTAAACTAATGCCCAGTCCCTTGACCATCTGCTTGAACCCTTCTTTTGCCAGCATCTTTTGTGACCCCTTTCGCAGTGTTGACTTTAGGATTCATGAAACCTTGTGATGTTGCTTGAGTCTTTGATTTTCTTGAATTTTTCCTTGTTGAGCTTGTCTCAGCTTTATTAGTGCTAGCAGCCTGTTTAGTTTTGTCACCACTGCTAAATTGACCCCTAAAAACACAAGAAATACAACAACAAAATTATAATTGAAAAGAGTTATTTGCATATAACCCCTTAAAATGTATCAATAATATAGCAGAACTAACTTACATGTAATCGATATTTGATGTACTGGGCAGATTAGACTCTATATTTGCAGTGTTTAACGGGAAAAAGTTGCACAAACGAGTTCGCACAAGCTCTTGGACCCTCAAATCATTATGGAAAAAATACTGATGAGCTGGCGGGCGAGGGACACCGAAATCTATTACGATGTCCATAACATGACTACTATGGTTACTTTTTCAAATATTACTCAGAACTTTACTTTTTTTCTTTCATGGAACTAAAATATTCCTCACAAATCTCATCTAGTGCAGGTGTCGGGATATGGAACCTCTTCTTGTGTCTAAGATCTTCCCATAAATCTTTTCTGACTGAAGTATCGAGTGATTCACTTAATTTTCTCGGCTGATGTAAACCTACACTTTTTTTCCCCTATCCAAATTAGATTCCGACTTACTGCAGGTCTTGTTAGTAGCAACTTTACTGCTAGAAGGAATATCAGAATCAGAGTCGGAATCAATCAGCTGAAACTTCCTAAGTTAACTTTGGAAACGGTTGTTTGCTGCAGCTTGTGATTACGGATTCTGGGGCGTTTGAGACATTTGAGAGATTTTGCTTTCTTTTTCCTGTTTCTCTGGTCAAAACACCTAGTCCGCGTAAGCGAGAATTTGGAACTGTTACTGACTGAATAGTGTTGTGTTGGAAGAGTCTCATCTGCATTTAGCAATAAAAACAACCAGTGAATATGGGAATGATAAACAAGCGCACGTGACAGTAATTAGTGTTAGAATTTAAGAATCATGACAATCATATAAACAGGTAAACACATATGCGGAAGCGAAGGAACATCTATAACACATAAAAGATTAACATAAATTAAATAGGAACGTACCGTGGTGATTCTAGCCCGAACAAGAATCAAAAGTAATTGTCTTTAACAATATGAAGAACCCTAATTAGGGTTTATATGGATCAATGATTAACCCCTTACCGTTTTGTTAATCGATCCCTTGATAACAACAAAAGTATGTTGTTACCTCGTTCTTGTACACACAAACTACTAACGAATTAAAGGTGATGCTAGTAACATAAACACAAGGATTTTCAATTAATGAAAATCGATCCACAATCCTTAGGGATGTGGGTCGATCGGTTTGATCAAGGAAAAAGGGAAAAGAAAACCAAGTTAGGGTTATGTGTACAAGAGTTGTAAAACAATGACCCTTGGTTTTCTATTTATACTAAATGTAAAACTTTGGGAACAAGTTAGGGCAAGGGAAAACCCTTCCCTTGTTGTGTTCGACCGGCCATAGGACCACAAGGGTCCTTCCGGATCTTTCTTGCTTCCGAATTACATTATAGTCCCTTTCGTTTGCTTTTAACGATAGTTAGTCCATACGTTTAATAACCAACGATCATTAATCCTTTTACTTGTGCTTAATTAATAAATATACATAACATTTAATATTTATTAAACTTTAATTCTCGTTTGTAATGTGTGCAATCCCGAGGTCTCGAGTTCGATTCTAGACATACGTTTATTAATTTATATCCATAAACTCCAACAATTAGCACAGTTATAAATCATAAAACAAGCACAGATACCATCCCTTTACGCAAAGCAAATCAACGTGGATATCTTTGTGATCCCTATTGGTTTAAAAAGAATCACAAATTGCTGCATATTTAAGTGTTTATGCATGTGCTAAATACAATAATGAGTTACAACATGGGGTGATAGATTACATAAGATATCCCCTGTTAATAAACACAATCACACGTCGTTATTCAGATATGAAAAATCATTGGTAACCGTCCAAAGGGGTTATAAGTTGTAGCTCAAGTGCCCAACGGCACCAATTCCCTCAATACACCAGACTTGCTTATCATAAGATAAACTAAATATAGCAGTATAGCACACAATATACGCAATGAAGTTGTCAATGGTACTCATAAGTCCTATCAGTCTACCACCCACAAGATACAGAAAACAAGTCCAGTTTATTGTTATTATTAGAGTTCAAAATAATGTAATTGGCTGCCCTCGATAAGAAATACAGAATCACAAACGTTGTTTTTCTCTTTATGAAATCAAACTGAACCTACCAAAAAAAGCATTAGTGGTGTTTAGGATTGTTCTTAATATGTGATTATTACATTTTGAAACACCAAATAATCAGTATGTTATACCGTTTGCAAACTGATTGTGATTTTTGATAATCAACATTACCAAAGTAACACTATCAAATCACAATCACAACTATATATAATGCATTTGAGACTATTCTATAATTAGAAAGGCTTAAAATTCAGACTTTTACTTGCTTATTATAGAAGGATTTCAAAATTAATTGGTTAGGAAGCAAGTTGGTTAGGAAGTTTGTTAGGAAGCAGGTTGCTTGTTCAAACTAAAATTATTTGGCTTAACCATCTCTACCATCTCTACTTATAAAGCATAAAGACAACTAAATGTGTAACCGAATAACGCAAAATATAGTCACAGGTACCCGCCGCCGCATTGCGCGGGTACCGTTCTAGTCACAATGTCTAAAGGGTACCTAAAAAAACTGTTACTAATTTGCTTATCATATTTGCTAATTCACTAACGAATTCATATACTAAGCAGTTTGGATAAGCAATCACAAACACCATCAAAACCAACAGATAACAAACAGCAATGATAAAACAATCCCCTAATCATCAAATCAAATATCAAAAAACTCATAACCAAATTTTATAAACTTACAAATTAGCTGTTTTTTATGGGAGAGTTAAATGGATTAAATTACTTAAATGATTTAAACAAGTCGACCAGTTTAGAAAAACGGGTTGAACAGGCGGTGTTTGGGTTATATGTAAATGGGTTAGAATTGAAATAGCTGACCTAACTACATAAGCATGTCATGCTCGGGTCAAGGTGTTTTGACATGACAATCCGAACCAAAACCCGACCCGTATTTGGTTACTTTTATTCAGACAGTTCAATAACAGCCCTCAACTTCACTTGACACTAGTAACTACCTTTAGATATGCTCTTCGGTACAACTCAAATGAAAAACTCAGTAAAGTTGGTGAAAGTCAATAATTTGACTCAAAAAGCCAACTCTTCTTATGCTTAACGATTTCATCCCAATTTAGAACATAACTATATAAACAAAAAACCTCTTTATGATAATAAAATCACATAATAATACTAACTGAACTTAATTCTGATATGATACTAGTCAACCATGTATAAAATCCAACCATTGTCATCAAGAACACAGTACTTATTACGTAATTCATATTACTTACTTATCACATATTTCAAGTTGGGTATTACACCTTTATTAAAAAGTCTATAGTTAAATCGTATTATTTGATCATTTTATCTCAGTGCACATGGCGTCAATACTACAAAAGAAATATTGACATCACTTATAAACCTTTCATTAGAAGCACAAATTGGCTTTCTGAACAACTCAGCTGCGTAAACTGAACTCCGTGAATAAACTTTGTAAAACTAATTCTGAATGATAAAAAGAAAAACAATCATTCTTTGCGAATGTACCTAATAACATATCATACATTGATGCTGATGAAACTATCCTATTAATGATCAACAAATTATCTTCAGTTCTTCACACCACACTACCGCTTGACTTGTAAGATGATACAACAGACATGAAAAAACTGATTGAGCCAGAACAAACCGTTAGGCCTCGGGGATTGAGCTTCGAGTTCATTTTGGTTCCATAAAGTGCTGATTGGCAATCAAACATGCAAGAAATGGTTCAGTTGTTATAATCGATAGTAAAATACGTGTCAAATGCTAGAAAATTCAATTAACATCATATCAATTTCAAAACTTGAACTAATGTAAGACAGATTTTCAGAGAAAGTACCTGTTAAAATAGTTATTTACAGAGGGCTAAACAACAGTGTAGCAGAAGGTTTTACATATACCATTATCAGAGTTTAGCTTCACAGGCGTTAAGCCACATAACTTAAGAGTAGATTCATACCCAATAATACGCAGACCTTTCAACTGAAAAATGCTCCGTGGAAGACGACGTCTGCTTGAACCTGTTATATCTAACTCTTCTAAATATTTTAAATGCCCAAGTTCCTCAGGCAAATCATAAACTTCATAATCATTACAATCGAGCAAATGCAAATATTTTAGGCATTTCATTTCAAAGATGCTCTTTGGAAAACCTCCAGAAAAGTCATACCTCCTTAAAATTAGCTTCTCTAAGCATTGTAATGGGCCAAGATCCTCCAGTAAATTCTGATCCTCTCTCCCTTCAATTTCAAGATATTTCAGATGTTTCAACATACAAATGCTATCTGGAAGACGCTCAATCAAAGTTTTTGACAAAATTAGCTTCTCTAGAGATTCTAATTTGCCAAAATCTTTAGGTAAACTCCTAAAACGTGAAAATACAAGTTTGAGAGATTTCAGCTGTTTTAACATACAAAAACCATCTGGAAGACTATGCATATACGACAAACAAAGCTCCTGCAGGGATTCTAATTTGCAAAAATCTTCAGGTAAACTCCAAAGATGGCAACAATCTTCAAGTTTGAGAGATTTCAGCTGTTTTAACATACAAAGACCATCTGGAAGATGTTGTATCATTGCATGGGACAAACAAAGCTCCTGCAGGGATTCTAATTGGCCAAAATCCTTGGGTAATTTCTTAAGATTCCAACAATCTTCAAGTTTCAGAGATTTCAGCTGTTTTAACATACAAAGACCATCTGGAAGATGTTGTATCATTGCATGGGACAAACAAAGCTCCTGCAGGGATTCTAATTGGCCAAAATCTTTGGGTAAACTCCTAAGACACCAACAGTGTTCAAGTTTGAGAGATTTCAGCTGTTTTAACATACAAAAACCATCTGGAAGATGTTGTATCATTGCATAGGACAAACAAAGCTCCTCTAGACATTGTAACTGGTGAACGTCCTCAGACACTTCTGGAATTCTACAGGCTTCAAGTGTGAGCTTTTTTAAACATTGCAAACTAAAAATGATTCTAGAAAAACTTTCAAGGTTTGTGCAAGAACTAAGACCTATAGAAATAAGCTTTTCAAGATTTCCAAATGACGAGGCTGCTGGATCTTCTTTATAAAAACATGTAAACAGGAAGTTTGAAAGATCCTTGACCGGGTGCAATGGGTTTGTACCTCTGTACTCCGCAATGAGACGTAACTCTGATAAAGAACCAACCTCAAGTAATTTAGACTGTTTATCAAACAGAAAGGATTTAAACCTTCCACAACCACTTAAGTTTAAGTAGACAAGCTTTTTTAGACATCCAACAGGAGCATTAATTTCTGTTAAGTTTGAACAGTCTTTGAGATCTAACCTCTCGAGATTTGGAGTCAGCTCAATGTCAAGGGTCCTCAACTATGAATGACTGAGGTCTAGGGATCTGAGATTTAGACGTCTTGAGGGCTTGCGAAGTTCTACCAAATTATACCCAATAAGACTTAATATCTCCAGATCCGGAGTCGGCCCAAGGATAAAATTCTTTAACCGTGAACCATTGAGGCTGAGGGATATGAGCTTTGGACATCCAAAGGGGACCTGAAGTTCCTCCAAATCACATCCAGCAAGACTCAACGTCTCGAGATCCGGAGTTAGACCCAAGTGAAGGTTCCTCAACTTCGAACCATTAAGGCTGAGGGACTTGAGCTTTGGACATCTGAAGGGCACATGAAATGCTTCCAAATCACAGTCAGTAAGACTTAAAGTCTCGAGATCTGGAGTCGGCCCAAGATCAAGGTTTCTTAACTGTGAATTATGAAGGCTGAGGGATTTGAGCTTTGTACATCGGAAAGGCAAAAGTTCTTCAAAATCAAGACATCTTACAAGACTTAACGTCTCGAGATCTGGAGTTGGCCCAAGGCAAAGGTTCCTCAACTTTGAATCATGAAGGCTGAGGGATTTGAGCTTTGGACATCGGATGGGCATGCAAAATTCGTCAATATCACATCCAGCAAGACTTAATGTCTCGAGATCTGAAATCGGCCCAAGGTTAAGGTTCCTCAACCGTGAGCTATTAAGGCTGAGGGATTTGAGCTTTGTACACCGGAAAGGAATGCACAGTTCTTCCAAATAACAACATCCTGCAAGACTTAACGTCTCGAGATCCGGAGTCGGTTCAAGGTTAAGGTTCCTCACCTTTGTATAATCGAGTTTGAGACATTGGAGCTTTGGACATCCGAAGGGCATGCACAGTTCTTCCAAATAACAACATCCTGCAAGACTTAACATCTCGAGATCCGGAGTCGGTTCAAGGTTAAGGTTCCTCACCTTTGTATAATCGAGTTTGAGACATTGGAGCTTTGGACATCCGAAGGGCATGCAAAATTCTTCCAAATCACAACATTCTACAAGAGTTAAAGTCTCCAGATTCGGAGTCGGCCCAAGGTTAAGGATCTTCAACTTTGAATTATTCAGATTTAGAGATTGGAGCTTTGGACATCCATCAGGTATGTAAAGTTCTATCAATTTATTACAATGTTCAAGATTTAAAATCTCGAGATTAGGAGTCACCTCAAGATTCAACGTTTTCAATGGTGTGTAACTAAGGTCAAGGAATCTGAGCTTATCAAGAACCTATCATATACAGAAGAAAAAAAAATGACGAGTATATTATGGTATAATAACAAACCAATATGTATTGCATTATAATTAATCACGAAAATTAACAAACCAACCATTATTTTACCTTTCTTGTTCGCCCTCTCCGAACCTTTTCGATTACGCTAAAAGACATGTCAAGTCCAACAAGATTGTCTGCTTGAAATGTTTTATGTATAGATGAAAAGGGGTAACCTCGCCAACTAAGATACTTTAACGCATTTGGAAAGCGTTGGCTAACCTGATTATCTTTCCAATTAGGTCCGGAACACATGTAAAGAACTCGAAGTTTCTTCATGTTTCCCACACCTCTCATAACAGTTTCAAGATTTAGTGTCAACGGCGACAACTTTATACATCTTATTGCTTCATTAACTTTTGCCTGTACGCCAAATAGAAGTGTTAAAAAACTTGTTACAGAATGAGTTAGTTTTATCTACCTTAGAAATGAATTAATCCTTACCGAATCACTTGCCAATATATTTTCAATGTCCCCACTGATCCACAATCGGCTATGTTTGTAAGAGTCATCGGGGTGCAAACGGAAAACAATGTTTTTGCCCATTTCTTCTATATGGTCATGCATGCCTAACCTGCCATATTCAGATATAGTTATGAGAGATTTTTGCTCAAGAACTCTTAACCCAATGATAGCGTTAAATCCACAGCTTTCAAACACTTGGATTGCTCGGTCCTTCTGCTCACCTCTTAATAAGCATGCAACATCTAGGAAGATTTCTTTGTAATCATTCTCTAGATCATCAAAGCTTATTTCCAATACTTTTTGGATTTCCTTCTGCGGAATTGTTTTTAGTCTTTCTAAACCATCTTTCCACTCGAGCTCCTTTTTACCACGCAGAAACGAACCCAAAACTCTTATCGTTAAGGGTAGACCAGCGGCATAACGTACAACTTGTCCTATAGTTGTTCGTACCCTTGAATTGGAATATCTCTCCCAAATGTATATCTACTGAATAGACAAAGTGCTTCGTTATCTGACAACAGATTGACATTATGAATCAAGCTGACCCCGTGTGATACTAGCACTTGTTCATCTCTGGTTGTAATGATAATCGTACTTCCTGACTTAAACCAGTTAGGCTCACCAGCTAAAACCTCAAGTTGGTCTATATGATCCACATCATCTAGAACAACAAGAACCTTTCTACTACGCATCATCTTTCCCAACATGTCTTTCCCATCAGCAACACTACTTACGGTAATGCCTTGATCATTCAAAACATCTGAAAGTACTTGTTTCTGCAACGACTTCAAACCCAACAAAGAGGTTTTCGAAACTTCCCTCACATTTTCAACAAAGCTTTTACCTTCGAACTCACTTGATATATGAAGATAAACAGCCCTGGCTAAAGTTGTCTTCCCCCCACCTCCCATCCCTTTGATTCCAATAACACGAACATCTTCGGTACATCTTCTCAAAGATGTAAGAACCTCGTTGATTCGCATCTCCATGCCTACTAGCTTGCCATCAATACTCGAACTAATGGAACGTAACTTCGTGAATATACAATTAACAATTATTTGTATCAATTTAGATTCATCCCTGTAACATTATAAACGATATTTAACTAGCTTGCTCTAATTCCATAGTAACAGTTAACTTCAGACTTATAACTAGGGGTGGCAATTTCTGACCCGACATGAAACCCGACCTGAAACCGACACGAAAATTAACAGGTTCGGGTTGAGTCTAAATAGATTTCGGGTTGGTTTTGGATCGACCCATCTAACCCGTTTATTAAACAGGTCAGGTTCGGGTTGAGAATAAATTAACCGGATCGACCCGCCAACCCGTTTAAGATTTTTTCCTTAAATTAAATTTATTTATATTTTATTATACGGGTTAAATGGGTTAAATGGGTCAACCCGCAAACATGTTTAAATCGTGTTATGTGCCAACTTTTCTATTCAAAACGGGTTAAATGGGTCAACCCGAAACCAATTTAACCTATTCAACCCGTGTAACCAATTTAGCCTGCTAACCAAAGTATATATACGGGTTAAATAGGTCAGGTTCGGGTTATATGTAAATAGGTTAGGGTTGACATATCTAACCCGATGATTTAAATGGTCAGGTTTGGGTTGGGGTTTTCTGACCCGCCAACCTGTCAACCCGAACCCGACTCGAATTGCCACCCCTGCTTATAACATAAAGGTATTAGAAACATACAAAATGAAAGAGTAATTAAATTACCCATTAGCAGTCGCCTTCAACTCCCACCCAGCCAGATTTGATGCTTCTTTCATAGCATCTCTCCATTTCTGAGCAGCCTCTTTCTTTGTATTTTTGGCAAAGGCCTTTCTAACTGGCCCAGTTTGTTTTCGTACTTCGGTGGGCTCCACATCGTGGAACACGGGGTAAGCAGTATGCTCGCTCGTCGTCTTCTGGCACTCCATAATCTTGACAAGTTCATCTAAGCACCAAGATGAAGAAGCATAGTTTTTAGAGAAAACAATTATGTAGAATCTTGAGTCCTCGATGGATTTGATTAGTTGTTCGTTGATCATTTCCCCTTGTTCTATCTTCTCATCATCCTTATATGTTTCAATGCCTTTCTGCTTCAGAGCTTGATAAAGATGGCCAACGAAGCTGTTACGGGTGTCCTCACCCCTAAAACTCAAAAAAACATCGTACTTGAAGCTCTTTTGAATGGATGAAGATGAAGTACACGCCATTCTAATTGGTATATAAGGATCTGTTGTTTAAGAGAATTATATCTTAACTAACTGCAAACAAACATGGATTAGATGATCAAGTGTATGTTGACTTTTGAGAAGACATAGACTCAATAACATAAGGCTGTTAGTTGACTTTTTTTATATTTTTTTATATATATATATATTTTTTTGAAAATGACTAAATAGGGTAAAAAAAA
This sequence comes from Artemisia argyi, assembly GCA_030686995.1. NCBI lineage: Eukaryota > Viridiplantae > Streptophyta > Magnoliopsida > Asterales > Asteraceae > Artemisia > Artemisia argyi. The sequence continues at coordinate 2,191,504 of CM060680.1, forward strand.
TTTGGAGGGATCACAACCCTTCGGTCTCTTCTAAATTACTATATTTAAACTCACATCAATAACTCGTTCTTTACTTTGACTTCATACATTTTATTATTTTCCCAAACCAATATGAACTTTACTTCCGTAAAATTACCTATTCTAATAATTAAAAAAATAGACATGTTAACTAATCTCACTGGATTGATGGATCTTTCAACGAGCAAAATCAAATGTTTACACTGATACGGTCTTCTTCTTATCTTACATTTTTTATGTTATATATTTCCTAACAATGACGAGCCCTAAAAAATGGTTGAAAGCCTTACATTTTGTAATTTTTTATGTTATATTATCCATTTATCAAATAATAATAATAATAATAATAATAATAATAATAATAATAATAATAATAATAATAATAAAAACATCGTAATGAACTATTCTTTCACGGGTCATCTTCTTGACCCGTTTTTTATCCGAATTCATAAACAATTGAAATCAAGCTCCATTTTGAACATAAATATGGTGTGATGACTTGTTTTAACACTATTACTCATCTATTTATTCTACTACTAAACAAGAATAATGTACAAACATATCAAGGGCATCTCCAATGCATAGTATAATGTAGAGTTTAATACAATGCTAACTCACTGCCACGTCAACATTCAACTTCTTATACAAAACACTCACAATGCATTAAACTTTACACAGATTAATAGATTTCCACATCATCATATTATTTTTAATTTCTATGTATAATCCATTGTTTGTAAGTTACTACGTATAAGACAAGACTTAAAAATACGATGATTTACAAAGTATATATGTAGCATAACTCAAAAATACTTGGAGATATAACAACTTACAAAATATGAAACATAAATAATTCTAGTAGAACCTTAATCAAACTTAGTTATTCGAAGACTTTAAAATAATATTTTAAGCAAAATAAAATTATCAAACAACAAAATATCATCTCTTAAAATCTGTTACACAAAGAAGCAACAAATAAAATGAAACATTCAACAATTTAAAATTAATATGCAATATAAAAAAAATGAGAAAAGTCCAAAATACATCCTTGTGGTATGCCAAATGACCGATTTACATCCTTTTTATTTTTTTGACTCAAAATTCATCCCTCCGTTAGTAACTTTGGAACAAATACATCCCCCAGTTAGTAATATCAGTTACTATGGACTAACGATGCAAATAATTTTTCGTTATCTCCTAACAAGAGTTAAAATAGTTGCATCGTTAGTCCTCATTGAGTTAAAATATTTGCATCGTTAGTCCTCTTTGACTATAGAGTTAAAATATTTGCATCGTTAGTCCTCATTAAGTTAAAATATTTGCATCGTTAGTCCTCATTGACTATTCTTACGTTTTTATCATTTTTCGTCCGTTTTTCTTACGTTTCATCCGTTTTTATCCGTTTTTCTCATGTTTTTATCTATTTCTTTCATTTTCTCACGTTTTTATCCGTGCTCATACACTTTTATTCGTTTTCGTCTATTTTTCTACGTTTTCATCCGTTTTTCTTATATTTTATCTAGTTTCATCCATTTTTTTATATATAATATGTATGAAAACGGATAAAAATATATGAAAATTGATAAAAACGTATGAAAACTTGACATTTGATAAAAATGTTTCTGAATCGATTTTAAATCACGATTTTGACCCCTTTCTGGTCCGAATCATCAAAAGTGTAAAACACGAAAGTTCTCCGGAATAATGTTTTACATTAAGACAAGCGAGATTTTAACCTGAAATAGTGGCTTTTTACTACCAAAACTTAAGCGGTTTTCGACCAACTTTCGTTTTGGTAGTAAAAATTTCATTTTCGAAAACCGCTTAAGTTTTGATAGTACAAAGCCAGTATTTCAGGTTAAAATCTCGCGTATCTTGATGTAAAACATTATTCCGGACAACTTTCGTGTTTTACACTTTTGATGATTCAGACCAGAAAGGGGTCAAAATCGTGATTTAAAATCGATTCAGAAACATTTTTATCAAATGTCAAGTTTTCATACGTTTTTATCAATTTTCATATATTTTTATCCGTTTTCATACATATTATATATAAAAAAAATTGATGAAACTAGATAAAATATAAGAAAAACAGATGAAAACATAGAAAAATAGACGAAAACGAATAAAAGTGTATGAGCATGGATAAAAACGTGAGAAAAACAGAAGAAACGGATAAAAACATGAGAAAAATGGATGAACACTAATAAAAACATGAGAAAAATGGACGAAACGTAAGAAAAACGGACGAAAAAGGATAAAAACGTAAGAATAGTCAATGAGGACTAACGATGCAAATATTTTAACTCAATGAGGACTAACGATGCAAATATTTTAACTCAATGAGGACTAACGATGCAAATATTTTAACTCTATAGTCAATGAGGACTAACGATGCAAATATTTTAACTTAATGAGGACTAACGATGTAAATATTTTAACTCTATAGTCAAAAAGGACTAACGATGCAAATATTTTAACTCAATGAGGACTAACGATGCAACTATTTAAACTCTTGTTAGGAGATAATGGAAAATCATTTGCATCGTTAGTCCATAGTAACTGATATTACTAACTGGGGGATGTATTTGTTCCAAAGTTACTAACGGAGGGATGAATTTTGAGTCAAAAAAAGAAAAAGGATATAAATCGGTCATTTGACATACCACAGAGATGTATTTTGGACTTTTCTCAAAAAAAGGAGTAAGAGGAGATAATGGCCCACCATACCACGCATATTTGGTGTTTGTTCAAAGAAAAACTCAATTTATACCAACGAGTAAGGTGGAGGTTTTACAATCGATTACACGCATAATTGATCTCATTATACATTGCCACGTATACCGGTTGTGGATGCCCTAAGCAGCACAATTCGTTAATGCTATGACGTGTCTTTGCTCATATTGGTCAGAAAATAATTAATGCTTTGTGTACAAGACTGTTATGGACTACTTTCATTGTTTTATTTTTGGTAGGTCAACAAGTCATCAATTCATTCAACAAGCCAGCAATTCAATTCATTCCTCATAATGCTCTGTATTTTTGTAAAGCAATTAATGTCTGCTATTCTTCCTTCATACGATTCTTCATTTGGAATCATTCAACACCGCTATTTTTGCTAATTAATTAAAGTATTCCTACAATCAGTCATAAACCCTAATTTATCTACTATCTATATAAAACAAGGTTTTCTAAACTCATCTCCTCTCCAAAAATCTTCTAAACTCGCCACCTAGCATTTATGCATTTATGCCTATCGGACGGTCCTCCTTAATTTTGATTCTAAACAAGTTAACGAAAGGAAAAAAAATGGCCAGAACTTGCTTTATCTCATTTATTTGTTACATATCCATTCAAATTAAAACTACTAACACCATAAATGCCAACCCTATTCTAAATCAATAAATTATAACTCTCCCTTTAATCAATCATCATATAACCTTATCAATAAAAAACGAACATAAACCTTCCCGTAAATCATCATTAGTTGTTGTTTTTAATCGATTCAAGGTATGTTTTTTGTTTTTAGTTATTGATAATTCTTGCTTGATATTCATAATATATTGCGTGATGATACATTTGTGGCTGCTACATCTGACATATTTAGTTTTTGGATTTGATTAATCAGAATTCATCAACTATTTAATGAATTGGGAAACACTATAGATGTTTGTTTTAATCTATGTCTTGGTGGACTCTTGAATGAACGATTGTTTTTATTGTACTAATTATATAAAGTTCTAATTTTGAAAATTATTGGATTAGTGTTTTTGTTTTATCAATTAAACGTGGTCCTCATCTTTCTTATTTTATTGGATTTATAAAATGTTTGATGGTTGTATGCTATGTCTAAACATTTATCTTTTGATAGTAGGTGTTTGATTAAGGTGTTTACCAAGTGTTTGATGAAATGTCTAAGAAAAAAAATAAAAGGTTAAACGTTTTCCCTTTATGTCTTTGATAGTGTTTGTGTTGGTGGTTTGAAGTGAATGATATCAATCTTTTTGAGATCAACGGGGTGATAATGAGATGCAAGTTTATACTATATTCTTATGTTTTTATGACAAAATAGAGGTAGGAGAATAATCATGTTTTAGTTTGTTTGTTTTGGCAGTCATTTGCATCACAAATTTATTATTCCGCCATAAGAAGCTTAAGATTAACCCACAAAAGATGAATGTCAATGCTATTGTAATGATCATTGGACATCCTTTGGGCGCCACAAGTAAGTAGAAAGCAGGCATATGATATCTTTATCAACAGATATCTTATAAATAAAAATGACCTTTCTTAAAATCGATGAAATAACCTCGTGATGTAAAATTTATCTTCAATGTTAATCTTAAAAAAATTAATTTTATTTGCCTCTTTTAAAGTTGTTATTGCGAGTCTTCACCTGTTTCTTATGCCAATACTCAATTTCAACTATGTGTAAACAAGTCATATTTTTTATAAAACCAGAATGTCTCTACATCTCGCAATAATATGTAAAAATGTGTATGAATTTACTTACTATGTTTTCAGTTTTTTTTATTACCTATTTAAGCAGCTATTACTTTTAGTATATCACACAACGATGCTATTGTTAGTTTCACTAAAGTAATTATCAAATGTCATATGATTTATTGCTTACGGTCATGGGTACCTTAATATGTAATCATAGATAGCTCTACATATAAATTTGTGATGGTTACATAACTACGTTTGAAAAATTATAGTAACATTATCTTTATTTTATGCAGAAAAGGCATGAGGTGCCCCAAACTATAGGAGGTTATTAAGTTTGAGGCTAAGAAGAATTGTACTTCAAGAGAAACTTGAAAAGGTGATTTTGTTATATGTTTTTAACACACTCTTAATGGGTTGAATGTCTGCTTCAAAGGGCGGTTTGGTTACTGTAACATTTGTGCAAAAAATAAATCTTAAAAAGCTTGTTTGGTTGCTGTAACTTTTGTGCGAAAAAGGACTTCTAATTGGTTGTTTGGTTGCTTAAATAATCTTTGCATGCAAGAAGGGTGTTTGGTTGCTCAAATTTGTGAAGAAAATTGATTTTAATAGGTTGTTTGATTGCAAGGAAGTATACTATTTGTTGTTTTCTTGAGGGCAATATAATTAGGTTGGTAGCTGGCAAGCCCAAATCGCTTATAGAATTATTTCAAAAACTTTAATCTCAGTGGCCGTCAATTTCAAATATGTTGGACAGTTTATGGATTATTGACTATGTATGTGATACTATTACCAGGGACGGAGCCAAGTGATAAGTTGGATGGGCCATGGCCAACCCTAAAGTTTTTATCAAAATACTAGTGACATGCATATGATGTAGTTGTTTAGTCCGCTAAATTGTTTTAGGCCCACCCAAACGAATAAAAGTCCCCCATCCGAAGTAAAAGTTATAGCAAGATTTACTAGTTTATGGCGTGTATTGAAATTACATATGTTTGATTGGCTATCAAATGAAACAAAATTACTAGAGACTGCTTAATCACATCCAACCTTTAATTGTTAATGATTTTAAGGAGTGGCCTATGTTGTTGATGTTTTAAATGTTTAGAATGAACACCTTGTAAGACTTATAAAATTTTATATATTCATTATTATCGAATTCTTTTTGTGTTTGTTTTGGCCAACCCAACCGTAGAATCCTAGCTCCGTCACTGACTGTTAATACAAATATCGCCTAAAAACGTTATTTATATTTTACGATCTTTGCTAAGTTTTGTTAATGACAAAGTATGAACTTTAGCTAAAAGTAAATCATCACTTTAAGTATTTAAGTCTTGTTTAAACTAAGGTTTACATTTCCTTTTAAACAAAACATTGTTTTTATTTCTTAAATTAGAAAGTGTCTTTTCACATCACATTTATTTCTTAAAATAGTAATGTCACATCACATTTAGGGCAAGCTTTGTCAATATACATTTATGGTAAGAAAAAGTGTTTGACTAACCATATGTTTGCTTGCAAGTCTTGTGTTTGACTAGGTGTAATGAGATGTGACCTTGTTTGGTTTGGAAGATTTATTGCAAAACCAACTGCAGCCCTGACGGAACCCTGGGGGTACACGGGCGGAACCCATCTGAGGGTTCCGTCGTATCCGCCAGACCTGCAGAATAGTTTGCTATAAATACCAAACCATTTGTTAGTTTTGGGTGATGACTTTAGGACATATTTTCACATACTCTCTAAACTAACTCAGTAACATTTGACTTGTGTGATTCTCTTATGTAGCAAGGGACTTCACAAGATCATTCAAGAAGTTACAAGCTTCAACTCTAAAGTTGCAAGTCTTGTTAGCTTGGTCATGTATAAGCTTTAATAGTTTATACTTCATTTGTGTCATGTATGTAGAAGTGATTGGTTAGTATTTTAGGCCTCAAAATACGTAGTGTGTCGGGAGTTGTTGTACCCTTGTAAAAGAACTAACGGGAGTGGTTGTACCCTTGGTAAAGAACTCGACATCTAGCTTAGTGTCGGTAAAAGTGTAAGCGACGATGGGAGTGGTTGTACCCGTGTAAAAGAACTCGACATCTAGCTTAGTGTCGGTAAAAGTGTAAGCGACGTTGTAAAGGTTTTCTCTGCCAGTGAAAGGAGCTTGTTGATTAGTGCTTATAACTCTCGAGTTGGAAACTCGGGGCGTGGATGTAGGGCAAGGAAAATGAGTCTTTGTAGCCGAACCACGATAAATAATCGTATTGTGGTTTGATCGTTTCTTTCTTTATCCTTGCTTATTACATACTGTCTTTTAGTTAGAATTGCTAATAACATATAAAGCTTTTCAAAGAATTAAACAAGTAAAGTTATGTTTATATCCTTAAACAAATGTAAAGCTTTTCAAAGAACTAAATAAGCAAAGTTAGGATTATCACATGTAATGATTTTCAAAGAATGAAACAAGTAATGTTAGAATTGTCATTCACATGTAAAGCTTTTCAAAGAATCAAACATGCAAAGTTGTACTTACATCTTTGAACAAAAGTAAAGTTTTAAAAGGATATTCAAGCTAAAAAGAATTGAAAAAGCGGTAAAACTATTCAACCCCCCTTCTAGTTTTCCACAATTGGCATTAGGAGCTACGTTACTCAAGATCTTTAAAATAGAATGTATTTTAAAACTTGGATCGATCCATGGATTTTGAAAATCTCAAAGAAGGGCAACCTATTCAAAACCAACCGCTATTTGAAAAAGAAAACTTACTTGAATGGGAAAGTAATTTTGAAAACCATGTGAAATCAATTGATCAAGATCTTTGGCATATTATGTCTTTTGGTGATTTCAAACCTAAGAAAACAAGTTTTGAAAACCAAGATAACTATCTTGAACTTGATAAAAATACTAAAGCTAAAACAATGATTTATAAAGCTTTAGTACCTAATACGAAAGAATGTATTTTTGTCAAACGGCTAATGATATTTGGAAAAATATGTTAAACTCTCATCAAGAAATATGTCAAGTCAAAGATGATCAATTTGATCTCACATATGAATTAGAAGTCTTAGTAATATTAATAGATAGACATTTAGTTGAGATAAATACATGTACTACTAGTTTAAATGTTTTAAATGAAGGTGTAAATGAAGATGATCACTCATGACGAGCTCTTAGTGGACTTGCTTACGATTCATGGAATAACACGGATGAAGATGAAGCCAACCATCCGGTTTGTGATTCTCAACTAGATAAAACATCAAGCAAGGTACATTTTGAAACCAAACACTTTTGCTTTGACAAATTTATCCTGGAGTTTTCTAAACTAGAAAATGAGTCTAAACGTTTATGCAACATGGACCTGAAAACTATCTTTAACAATGAGTCTTCAAAATCTTTTGAGAATATCTTTGAAAAGGAATAGAAGATAAAATGTCTAGACTTGAGAGTAATGTTGAAATTGATCTAGAATGTAAATTATGTCTAGATTACAAAAACATAAGATTAAAAAGCAAAATGAGAAAGGAAAATTATTAGCTAAATTTGATGAAAACTCAAAATCTCTTGAAAAATTGTTGAGGAGTCAAAGGTTGTTTAAAGATAAAATCGGATTACGATTTAACTCAAAAGCACCATCAACTAATAAAACAAAGCAAGTAAAATTTGTCAAACCTAGAAGAGAGATTTAGAGATAATTCAATCTCTAATAGAAAATCATGATAAAAGATTCAAGATTATCATGCTCTATGCTTTTATATGATTATCTAACCTTCTTGGATACATGAGTAATTGAGTTTCAAAGCGTGTCGTCAAACCAAGATTTTACGGGTAGTGTTTATCCTTTTGATAGCATCTCTATGCAATTTAAAAGGTACGCATTACTTCAACTTGACTTTGATTGTCTCTTGTTTCTAGCATTATGTGTTGGAATATGTGTTATTAGTTATACTCTAAAGTGTTTACCTGTTATTAGTAATAACTAAGATTAGATTCTATGCAACAAGGAATTTCGTCATTAGTACTAGTAGGAGATATAAGGTGTTTTGGTTCTTTAACCGTCAAGTGATAAACACGAGAAACTCTTGAGTGAGTCTCACTCAACTCTTGCTTACAAGTGAGCTAACTAAGAATTTCCTAAGTGTTAAAATGTCTAGCACTTTTGTGATGCTTGCAAAACAAACCTTTGTTAAACAACATTCTCAAACACCATACTTTGAGTCTTAAATTGTGTTTTTCTTCAATCACTCCTTTATGATAATCTCACATAAAACACACAAGGTGAAATAAATCACATTAGCATACATTAGGATGTATGAAAGAAAATGAGTTTTCAACATCTAGGATTTACACATCAAATGTGACACTTAGTCTCATGATGTTGTACCTCTTGGATTTTTTCAAAACAAATAGAGTTCATAGTATCTTAAGTAAGAAAACCCAAAGAGTCGAGGAGTCGTTGAATATAACATTTAACGAGTGATCTCCTCCTTCTAAGATATCATCTTTGGTAGATGATGACTTAGTCGAGAGTCCAATAATGACAAGACAAGTATGTTGTGTAAAATTGACATAAGTTATAAAACTTGATTTATAGGTCATAGTTGTGTCTAAACAAATTCAAGAAAAATAGTTTTTGGAATCTAGAGTAAAACAACTAGTGAAACAAAATAGATGTTTCGAAGTAATCATGAGATTATAAGTGTCAATATCTGAAAGACTTTTTGATAATAAAAGCAAGCTTTAAAAGCAAGGGATTTTAACTTAAAGACATTCCTAGTTACTCTCTTGTTCTCAATGGTTAAGTTATTGATGACTTATCAAGAATGAGATTAGTAAATCCGTAGGTAAAACTAAATGTAGAGAAATGTCCGGAAGACTACTTGTTCTCATAACAATTAGATTCAACATTATGTTTAGCTTTTGTCTATGTGCTCGTGTTAAAGAAGATCCTTAAACAACTCTATAGTTGAGCTTGTTTGGATACATCGTAAGGTACTACACAACTAGGATTATGGCATCCCAAAAGAACGGGAATAGAAACCATAGTGTATGCCAAATGGAATTATGTCGGTAATAAGTTGATAAGAAAAGCACAAGTGGTACTTGCACTTTTATACTTGCTTACCCAATGATTCTCCAAAACACGTAAGGTTCTCAAATTAGTTTCGAATGAAGAAGCACATCAACAAGCTCCACGTGTACAAGCGAATTCGTGTCAACAACGTAATTCTCTTATCAACATTGTTATCCCTTCAACAAAGGAATCATCGTCTTCGGCGACAATTCAATCCATTATGGTCTTAATAGACATATTGTGATCCATCATCATCGCCTTGGTAAGATTGTTCATTGAGGAACGTCTTAGCTAAGAAAGTCTTCTACGTTAACCATTCTATCAACGTTTTCACAAAACATCTCGAATGTGAAGCATTCATCATTCCTAGGCTTAGTCAAAGACTCATAAGACCTAAAACCTTAGTTTTGAGCATTAGGATAAAACCACAAAAATCAAGACAACCCCTTTTGAATTTTTCCCTGCAGCTCCCACGGTACCCTCAGACCTTACGGGCGGAACCCCCTTTTTGGTTCCGCCTGGTCCACCAAATCTGCAGGATGTTTTATTTTTAATTTCTAAACCAAACACTCCTTTACTCACAACTCCAACTTACCAACAACCATTCCTCACTCACAAACACCTTACCACACAAAAATTAGGGCTCTCACTTACATCTCTTCCAATCCAATCAACTTTGTAAGAATTCTTACAAAATCTCATCACATTCACCTTGTGATATATCTCAGCCCATAAGATTCACAAAAAGAGCAAAACTTCAAGCATCTTCCTCATAACCTTTCATCACTCAAACCTCAAACAACCAATGTGAAATGAGAAACCGAGTTATCCTTTGTCATATCAATATCGAGTCATCCACCATTTCCATGCCCTCAAAGAAACCAAGAGTCAATATCATCTTCACCAATAACTCCACCTAGTTATCTTCACAAGAAAATTCCACAATGTAACCAAACAAGTGTGTCATCCCCACTATAACCTAACCTATTAAGATTAAACCACATTTCATGATACATAAACCTATGTTCACCCTTGTGTCGCTCTTTGAAACAAAGGGCAATTGTCATATCCAAACTCTCATTAACATATTTGTCTATGTCGTCAAAAGTCAAGTGAATTCATTATGAAATGCGTCTCTTCCACTTTCTAGCAAGTGAAGAACACAAAGAAGATATCCAAGCTTTAAGTGTTGTCAAGCAATCACCACCTCTTTTCACATATCCACTCTCGGTCGTCAACCATACTTTACCACCGTTCACCACATTGTTAAAACAAATGAAAAACGTCATTTAAACATCACTTGCATTATAAAACATTTTTAAGCATCAAAATGAGTCAAGTTAACCGCACCTCCACATTGTTTTCATATAGGCACACACTAGAACATACACATTACAATAGTCGTTTACTTAGACTAAAATGTGAAATTTTGATTTTCTAGGAATCATCATGCTTCCTCTAACTCACTACGACCACAAGGACACCATCAAGTACCTACCTAAACACCACAAAACCAAAGGTCATACTCAAACTCAAATCGTTGTCTTCAAAGCCTTAGAAAAACGATATGTCCATAAGGGTAGAACCATTGATCCATCCTTCTTAGAAGGTACAAACCTCTACACAGAATTTGCCACAATCAACTTTGAGTGTCTCTTAGAAATCGACGAGCCTATTTGTTCTAGGTTCATTTTAGAATTCTATGCATCCGTCACCCTCTCCAAGGATGAGTATAGTCGCATATCTATTAACTTTAGGGCTATTAGTCATCAATACTCATTCACTCTCGAGGAGTTTGCTCAAATCCTAGGTGTCCCAAACCATGGTATTTGCATCTACTCTGACTTGCACTCCCTCTCAACTCTTGACACACTCTTTGACCGCATCTATCCCTATGATACCCCTCTTGTGTCCAAAGATGAACTTCATGACCACCTCTTCATTAGAACCACCAACACTAGGAGAACTACAACCGGAAATGAGGTCATCAAGAACCCATATGGAATGGAATTCAATGAACTCAAGCCCCAATTCAAGGAATGGGAAGAACTCCTTAGAGCCAATGTAATTAGCACCATAGGAAACCGGGATCACATCAATGTTTGTCTTTGATACATGCTCTACTCCTTGTCCGTTAGGCAACCCTTCAACCTTGCCTACTACATGACCAAGAGAATGACCGACATTCCCGTGCAAGGCACAATGTCTATGCCGTACGGAATGCTCTTGACCCGTCTCTTTAGGTTCATCTCTCCCATTCTATCAACTCCTAGAGGTCTTCACCTAGACTACTCTCTTATTCCACACGCTTTTGTCCCACTAAGTGATAGGAGAATCTACAAAGCCCAAGATAAACATTTTCCAACTCTAGGCTTTGCCCAACTCTAGGCTCCCACCTCTAGAATACATTTTCCAACTTTCGGATATTCCAAATGAGTCGGTGGAGTTCAAGCAAAAAAAAGGGGATGTTCATAAACATCGAGAGATTTCTTGAAAAGCTCAAGAAGAAGATTGACTGTCTATGAGAGCGGAGTGTTTGGCACTAGGTGCTATTTGAACGATTTGGTCTTTTAAACATTACGTAGTATGTATTTGTGTGTTGGTAAGATATTTGGTACTATTTGGAACTTGTAGGAACTAACAATGATGCAGGTAGATAACTTTTGGCAAGTTGTCAAATTTTCATGTTTATGAAATTTTCACTAAGTATAGTGAAATTCTCGACCTCAAGGTCAAAGTCCTATGGTATGTGTGTTTACATGTCCAATTTTTGCATTACCTAACCAGATGTGCATTATCTTTTTGATTTTAGGAGTTTTTGAAAAAATTGAAAATCGTCTCGCGGGTCAAAAATGCGGACTGCCAAGTTTTTCAGGTCTGGCGGATCTGGCGGTACCCAAAAATGGGTTCCGCCAGTGTATTTTCTAGGCAATCCAGAAATGGCCCAACGGACCAGCCGGAACCCTCAGGAGGGTTCCGCCTGTGTTGTCTCAGGGTTCTGCCAGTCACCTGCAGAAAATTTTTGTCATTTTTCTTAAGTTCAAAAACTTGTAAAGTGTCAAATCATTTTCTTTAGTGAGAAACATCTTCCCTTACCTCCAATAACCATACTATGACAACTCTCACTCACTAAAACAATTAGGAAGTCACTTCCCGCCAAAAATTCGAATTCAAACATAACTAACCCAAGGAACCCTTTTAAAGGATCCTTCAAACCATTGGAACATTTTCAAACCAAATCACTTCCTATGATCACAAAGCATTGAGTTCATATGTTGGTCTTTCACTCCACCCAATTCCATTGGATTGACATCAAATCATTTGAAACCTCAATCATTGTATGGAACACATCAAATCCAAACACTCCTTCCCACAATTCTTTTTAAGTTTGATCACTTTAGAATACACCAAAAATCACACCAACACTATTACTTCTCTCAATCTCAAACTCTTGCAAACCAAAGATTTGAGATGACTAAATCAAACACCTCATCCGAATCATCAAGCTAAAACCACTAGGATTAGTGTTAAACCTTGTTGCTTCAACAAAACCATTAAATCAAGCTCATCACTTGACATTTCTTCACCTATCCAAGATTTCCTTAACCTTACTACCTCAACACCATATTCAATACCTTGCAACATCAACATGACCACTATTCAAGATTTCCTAAATCTTGCTCTCCAACATCCTCTCCCAAACATGGCAATACAAACATACACACTTTTCAACCATCAATCACCAACACTTACACCAATGGAACTTTTCCATACACCACCAACATCACCATATCCACTATTGGAAACTTTTGAAAACCTATCACCTAAACCATCAAGCCCTCCATCATTGTCACTCTTTGACACCATTGCCGAAACGGAAACCCAACAACAATCAATATTTCAACCAAATGAGTCATTGGATGATGCACCTCATCCACCGTCATTACTTGAGAGTTTGGCTTACCGTTATGCTAGACCCTAAATTTTTCCAAATGATCAAGGTCATACACACCTACAATCATTTGTTTTTCACCCCATTTACAAAAACCTTCATGGTAATCCTTCCGGAGAACCAAGCTTCCATCACTTTGTTCAACGATAACAACCACAAGAACCTTCCCAACACTTTGAATCTCTATTTTCTTCGTATAAGAAAATAGAAGCATCTCAATGATCTTCCACCAAGACCAACAAAACCACCACCTTTCACAAATGAAAAACCAAGGTCATTGCTTGACCAAAATGAGTCTTTTGACCACAACCAACCACCACAACAAGAGTATCACCACCCAAAACCATTGTTGTTTCACCCTATCTACAAAGACATCCATGGTCCTCTAACCAATGAAATGAGGTTTATCCTAAACCACATTTTGGATCGTCTCATGTTTAGAGTCTCCAAAATGAAACAAAACCGTTTCTTTTGGAAAATGTTTCTCATTAAAACCAACAAACCAAGTTTAGAGCACCGACACCACCTCATGGTTAGAGTCTCCAAAATGAAACAAAACCGTTTCTTTTGGAAAATGTTTCAACATCAAAACCAACAAACCAAAACCGTTTCACCTCCACAACACTCAAAACAAAACCCGCTACATCATCCAACACACATTTTCCTCCTTAACAAACCTTTGCCTTGTTTTTGGAAAATGTTTCTCATTAAGGAAAATGATGGTTTCCTTTTATCGATGTAGGATTTTATGTTCTTAGTTTCTTTTTATTTTTCTTTTTTATTTTTAGAAGTAAGATGCTTTCTTCCTAATTTCTTTTCCTTGACTTTCTAAGAGTCAAAATTTTACATGAAATGAATTTCTTTCTACTACAAGGTGTGCATTGTTTGTTGACCATTTAGTTATGATGAGTAAACTATACCTCGCTATGGTAGCATACATATATCTTGTGTTTTAGAAACTAACCTTTCTTTTTGTAGGATCATTTTCCATGTTTTCTTTCCTTGATACTCCATTTAGGGGAGTAATATTCAAGGGGGAGCATGAGTATTGCATTATTCCGCTTCACAACTCTTAGTTGTGTTTTAGACATGAAATGCTTTCATGACTTGTCTTGTGCGGCAACTAACCTTTTTCTTGTAGGTTCAAAATCCATGTCTCCTCTCTTGGCACTCCATGTAGGGGGAGTATTATCCAAGGGGGAGCAAGTGTATACTTCCGCTTCGCTACTCTTCTTTTTGTTTCGACAAAAAGGGGGAGAAATTTAGATATAAAATTGTTTCAAAAAAATTTTTTTTTGCATATCACATCATCTTAGCAAAAACAAGTTTTTATACTAACTTTATAAGACTTAACACTAAAACTAGTGACTTACTTATAAATAAAGTTTATGTTTTGTCGTCAACAAAAAGGGGGAGATTGTTAATACAAATATCGCCTAAAAACGTTATTTATATTTTACGATCTTTGCTAAGTTTTGTTAATGACAAAGTATGAACTTTAGCTAAAAGTAAATCATCACTTTAAGTGTTTAAGTCTTGTTTAAACTAATGTTTACATTTCCTTTTAAACAAAACATTGTTTTTATTTCTTAAATTCGAAAGTGTCTTGTCACATCACATTTATTTCTTAAAATAGTAATGTCACATCACATTTAGGGCAAGCTTTGTCAATATACATTTATGGTAAGAAAGAGTGTTTGACTAACCATATGTTTGCTTGCAAGTCTTGTGTTTGACTAGGTGTAATGAGATGTGACCTTGTTTGGTTTGAAGATTTATTGCAAAACCAACTGCAGCCCTGACGGAACCCTAGGGGTACATGGGCGGAACCCATCTGAGGGGTCCGCCGTATCCGCCAGACCTGCAGAATAGTTTGCTATAAATACCAAACCATTTGTTAGTTTTGGGTGATGACTTTAGGACATATTTTCACATACTCTCTAAACTAACTCAGTAACATTTGACTTGTGTGATTCTCTTATGTAGCAAGGGACTTCACAAGATCATTCAAGAAGTTACAAGCTGATGCGTGAGAATTGCACCAGGCTTTACCTCTCAAGGGATCTTGAGAAGCTTACAACCCCCACCAAGCAGTGTAACTAATCGTTGTAGTATAGTATAGTGACAAGTACTGGGGGATTGATCGTTCAGCTAGGAATAGTGTCGTTAGGATTAGAAAACCTAAATACTAGTTCTAAAGATGAGAGATGATTATTTTTGTATTTTTATATTTTTTAGAAAGCAAGTAAAAATCTCGGGTTTGAAGGATTAGGGCGGAATTAGTTGCTAGTCAACTAACCCAATACTAAGATGCAATCAAAATAAAATACTAAAAATGAAATTAAACTAAATTATACTAAGGTTGTAAGCAATAAGTGGAGAAAATGTGTTTACTTAGATTTCACTACTCCCTATATATCTTTTACACGTTAATTACTTGTTATAGTTGCGTGGATGATGGATTGTATTCCTTAATATCATTCATGGGGTGGCGCACTTAACTCCCCAATCCTATGGGCTCTTATCTCCTCCTATGCCATGCCCAGCACAACCATAGGGATTATAAACAGTGGCTCATGCATTAAATACAACCAATTAAACCTAGTGCACATCAGTTCATGTTTCCTAAGAAGTTCAAGCATGTTACCATTAGGAGATCTGCCAGTTTTCTTAAGCCTAACATCAAATTCATTCATCCAATACAGCTATAAACAAGTAATCAACATATAATTAATATCTAGGTTTCATTAGATCCAAGCAAACACAAGATAGATCTAGCCTAGCATGATGGAATTAAGACAAGAACAAGATATAGACAACTAACACATAGACATATTGATTGAATTAAAAGAATACTTATCTCAATTACACATGAAAGGTATCAAGGGCTTAGAACCCTTGAAAAACCTGTAAAATTCGCACCAAGTTCGTACTTAGGGTTTCTCCAAAACTTCTCGTTTTTTTAATGTGAAAATTAGAAAACTATATATAGGAAATAGGGTCTGACGGCGTCAAGACCAAATAGGTGACGCCGTCACCTCGCCGCCAAAATACTTCTCGGACTGCCTTAATCTTCATCTGACGCCGTCATGTGTTATGCATTTCCAGGCCGTCATGCATTTTACTCTTGACGCTCTACTTCGTGACGCCGTCAAATCTGTACTGGGTCGTCATGGAAATTACTCTTGACACCGTCAGGAGTTCCTTCTTGACGCCGTCACCTACTGTTCCCAGCAAGGAAAATTAAGACTTAGGCATTTTTTTCATTTTTATGCTCCAAAAACGTCCGAATTGCTTCCTTTTCCAGATTTCACTCCCAAAGTACCTAAACTCACAAAAGGAACGATTTAGGGCAATATTTGATCAAATCAATTCGAATTCCGGCTTAAATGACCCCCTAAAAACGGATCATTTTTCGCCTCATCATATACCCTTACACTTGAGATTTGCTTGTCCTCAAGCAAATGCACTATTATTCTAGTCAAAATACAAGTTAGGGGTCATTTAACACTAATATAAAAGTAATTACAACAAATAATCGTTCCACTAAAGACCAATAGACAAGCACGGAGGTC
The DNA here is from genome assembly GCA_030686995.1 of Artemisia argyi. Classification (NCBI taxonomy): domain Eukaryota; kingdom Viridiplantae; phylum Streptophyta; class Magnoliopsida; order Asterales; family Asteraceae; genus Artemisia; species Artemisia argyi. The sequence continues at coordinate 2,208,551 of CM060680.1, forward strand.
ATACACAAGCACCTCACAAATAGTGTTTAGATACTCACATCTCTCGGGTGTAATAAAGTATAAATTACAATATGGAAACGGAAGATATCTCTCACTACCTGTCATAGCAAAATAGATTACCATAGGCTTGGAAAAGGATCAAACCTCCACCACATGGCGTAAGCACCTAGGATAAACTATCAAAGAGGTCTTTTAAAGGGTTGTAATGTTAGGTGTAGGGATATGAAATACACGGTTTTGTTGGATAAAGGAAGTTTTACTGGTGGCGAGTTAACAATCTTGGTTAATTACATGTACAATATGGCGTTCCTAAGCCAAGACTAGACTCGACTTAAGCTAATAAATGAAAAATAACAAAAACATAAAATGAACATAGAATGAAACGGGATGGTAGTCCGTATGTTTTTTCTCTTTTCTTTTTCTATTTTTTTCTTTTCTTTTCTTGATTTTTCGATTTTTTTTTTTTTTTTTTTTTTTTTTTTTTTTTTTTTTTTTTTTTGCATACATTCTTACCCTACCATCCAAAATAATACATCATAGGGGATGAACATTCCCCTTACACTTGAATTTTTACATACTTTACAATAAACTAATCTAATGACTCGAATTAAGAAAATCAAAACACTTGGAGTACTTTTAAGATTAACGTACACACGGGGGTAATAAATGATGTTCTTCCCCATTACTCCATAAAATAAGTACTTACCCATGAGTCCCAATCGTCCCAAAACAATATGTACAAGGATATGACTCGACTTAGCAACCATGTAATCAATTAGATAATTAACTTATGGTTTAACAAATAACAATAATGCACTAAAGATTAGTGCATACATGGAAGGCTAAGGCGATTTGGTTGTACATTTAAGTGGGGTGTAACAAATTCTTCCTTTAAGTAAGATGCTTAAAGTTAGAAACGAAAAGATAGGCTCGGAGGGGTGTACTAGGGGTTTCGTGTACTAAAAATGAGTACAACGCTAAGGGTGTGGGAAAAATTAGTTGACTTAACTAGCCAAGTAATATGACTTAAATGGTCAAGTAATTATGATACGGGTTTAACACAAGGGTGATCCTAATGCCTCTTATCATGTAGTAAATCCTAATACACGAATGTAGTCTCACTAGCGGTCTCGGGATGCATCACTAACGCAAGTTCTAGAATCTAAATGCTACCGGTACACTCATAAGCACTAATAGTTAATGCTTTTCCTATCAAATCTAAAGGCGAACCTCACATATTTGGGTGGAAAATTTTTCTGAATATACGGTTTTGTGCTAGTCATACGACTCCTATCCATGAGACGCTTGCTATGGCTAAAGTTTCACTCATAAATGTTGTAAAAAATTTTAAATTTGGCGCTAAAATTGCACTAACAAGTATTTCTCATAGTTTTGTTACACATCTACCATTAAACAAAACAAACTCAAGCGAAATTGCAGATGTAAGGTATCATCTTTTTACCCTCCCCTTACACTTAAGATGAACATTGTCCCCAATGTTCAAGTAAAGAATGTAAAAGTGAAATAAGTAAAAAGAATGAAATCAAATACTCCCCTGATTCGCTCGGTATGGATAATACGTTGGCCAGGTTAAATCTTCATCCAAGAAAATGAACAACCAAAGCTTCCCTTCCAGAATAATAATCATCTTCTTGTCATACATAACCTGTAAATCCTGAGAAAACAAACAAGACAACCTCGCGTAAAATCGGCGGCATCCTATATAAGTTACTAAATCCTAGAAAACAAAATAAGATATAATGCTTGTCGAATGAAGTTTGCAGATTTCCTGGAGATTATAAAACTTAATAATTCACAAAAACCATAAGACTCCGTTAGAAAAACAAAACCGGTAAAATTTCCAGATTTTTACACGTGACGCCGTCAAGAATTACTTCTTGACGCCGTCAGGATTGACCTGCAGAAATTCTTATGTTAAGTTTCCGGAAAATTTCTGGAAAAACTTGGTCCTACTTCCTGGAAAATCCTGCAAAATACGAATATACATGTTCATTTAATATTGTGGAGAATCATGATCGGTTTGTTTCATAAAAACATATTTGGGGTTTCCCCTTACACTTATCTTTTGCAAAAATACTTTTAGGTGGAGTTAAGACTAGGCCAAAACAACAAAGTAAAGTATTTCCATGATCAACCAACAATAATAATAAAGCATGCATACGGAAGCAAATAACAAACAAACAAAATAAAATCACACAAAACATGGGTTGCCTCCCAAGAAGCGCTTTTCTTTATTTACGAGTCTTGTAGCTAGACTCAAGGTTATGGGTTACTACGTGACCTCATCATCAAACGTCACATCCTCCTCACTAATCATTTCATTGTTATTTTCTTGGTAATGTTTTACACGTTGTATGTTAACAGTAAACTCCCTACCTTCATCGTCTAATAACACCACGGCTCCAGTCTTAGAGGAATTCCTCACCGTGAACGGTCCATACCATCTAGACTTAAGTTTTCCCGGAAATAATCTCAACCGAGAATTGTACAATAGGACTTTGTCTCCCTCTGAAAATTCTTTGGGTTTCTTAATTCTCTGGTCATGCCATCTTTTTGCTCTCTCTTTATATGTGATGGAAGATTCGTAGGCTTCTAACCTAAGCTCATCAAGCTCGTGTAATTGCAAGAACCTATTAGTTCCAGTAATTGTGTAATCTAAGTTACATGTTTTAAGCGCCCAATAAGCCTTATGTTCTAATTCCACTGGCAAGTGACATGCCTTACCATACACCATGCAAAACGGGGTCGTTCCAATAGGTGATTTGTAGGCAGTTCGGAATGCCCATAAGGCTTCGTCGAGTTTAAACGACCAGTCTTTTCTATTTTGATTAACCGTCTTTTCAAGTATTCTTTTGATAGCCCTATTGGTGTTTTCGACTTGGCCATTGGTTTGTGGATGATATGCGGTGGAGAACCGATGGGATACTCCATACCTTTCCATGACCTTTTCCATTTGTGCATTGCAAAAGTGAGTCCCCCAATCACTGATGAGAGCTTTAGGAATCCCGAATCTAGCGAAAAGCTTTTTCAGGAAATGAATAACTACTCTGGCATCATTGGTCCTAAGAGCTTGTGCCTCAACCCATTTTGAAACATAATCGATGGCGACTAAGATGTATTCGTTCCCCCCTGACGATGGAAAGGGTCCCATGAAATCAATTCCCCAAACATCGAAGACTTCACATACTTGTATAAAGTTCTGAGGTGCTTCATCCCTATGTGATATGTTCCCGGCCCGTTGACATGCATCACATGCCTGCACCATCTCTTTGACATCATGGAAAATTGTGGGCCAATAGAACCCCGCATCGAAAATCTTTCGGGCGGTGGTGTTTATCCCATAATGCCCGCCAGAGGGACCAGAGTGGCATTCCCTCATAATCTTTACTGCTTCACTCTCCGAAACACAGCGTCTTATAATTTGGTCTGGACACCTTCGGAATAGGAATGGTTCATCCTAGAAGTAGTATTTTAACTGAGAAAAGAACCTTTTTCTTTTGTATTTAGTCAGGTGTTCAGGAACGAGTCTGCTTGCGAGATAATTGGCAAAATCGGCGTACCAAGGCTCCGAATCAATCATTAACATGAGTTGTTCGTCAGGAAATGAATCCCTAATCTCACTTCTATCATGCTTATCCAAGGGATTTTCAAGACGAGATAGATGATCTGCGGCCAGATTTTCTGCCCCCTCTTATCGCGAATCTCAACATCGAATTCTTGTAGCAACAAGATCCACCGAATTAGTCGTGGATTAGCATCCTGCTTCGCAAAAAGATATCGAAGAGCTGAGTGATCAGTGAAAATGACTGTCTTTGAAAGGACAAGATATTGCCGGAATTTATCGAATGCGAATACTCCGGCTAATAATTCTTTTTCGGTGGTGGAGTAATTCTCTTGAGCGGGGTTCATGGTTTTGCTAGCGTAGTAAATAGCTTGGAAAAGCTTGTCACGCCGTTGGCCCAATACAGCCCCGACAGCGAAATCGCTAGCATCACACATGATTTCAAATGGTAACTCCCAGTTGGGTGTAATCATGATTGGAGCTTGTGTGAGCTCCTTTTTTAAGAGATCGAATGCATCCTTGCATTCTTGGGAAAAATCGAACGGAGCATCCTTCACAAGCAATTGAGTCATTGGCCGAGCTATTTTGGAGAAGTCTTTGATGAATCTCCGATAAAACCCGGCGTGCCCCAAGAAGCTGCGAATTGCTTTAACAGTCGTGGGGTATGGTAACTTAGATATAGCTTCAACTTTAGCTTGGTCCACCTCTATTCCGCTCCCTGAGATCTTATGTCCTAACACAATCCCTTCTTTTACCATCAAAATGACACTTCTCCCAGTTTAACACCAAGTTGGTTTCCTCAAAACTTTTAAGCATCTTTTCTAGATTAGTAGGACAGCGGTCGAAGGAGTTCCCGAAGACCGAAAAGTCGTCCATGAACACTTCCATGCTGTCTTCCATGAGTTCGTGAAAGATTGCGGTCATGCATCGTTGGAAAGTGGCGGGGGCATTACATAACCCCAAAGGCATCCTTTTGTAGGTAAATGTTCCATAAGGGCAAGTAAACGTGGTCTTTTCTTGGTCCTCGGGTGCTATGGGAATTTGAAAATACCCAGTGAATCCATCCAAGAAGCAATAGTACTCATGTCCAGATAATCTCTCTAACATTTGATCAATGAATGGTAAGGGAAAGTGATCTTTCCTTGTGGCATCATTGAGCTTTCGATAGTCAATGCATACCCGCCATCCAGTGACCGTTCTCTGGGGCACCATCTCACCCTTGTCATTCTTAACTACAGTCATTCCACCCTTCTTAGGTACAACCTGCACAGGACTGACCCATGGGCTATCCGAGATCGGGTAAATCAATCCTGCATCCAGAAGTTTGATAACTTCTTTCTTTACTACTTCCTTAATGTTAGGGTTCACCCGCCTCTGTGGTTGCACGGTAGGTTTATAATCTTCTTCCATGAGAATCTTATGTGTGCAAAAAGTTGAGTCAATCCCTTAATGTCGGCTACACTCCATGCGAGCACCCCTTTATATTTCTTTAGGACCTCTAAGAGTTTACCTTTTTGTTCATGTTCCAAGGAAGAGTTTATGATTGCCGGTAGTTGGTCCTCTCCCTGAAGGAAGGCATACTCTAAATGGTTAGGAAGCTCTTTAAGATCTAACTCAGGAGGTTCGATAATAGACGGTTTGAGCTTGTTTTCGGGCTTTCAGAGCTCGAGATGCTCCGTTGCCTCTTGTCTGGGGTAGAAGGAGACTGCACCAACATCCTCCATCTTTTCTACCTCTAGCAAAGGCAGAAAACTCTCGTCCCATAGCCAGCCTTCCTCGATCTGTTCATCGACACAACTATCAATGACATCCGTGAGTTCATCGACCTCCCCAATGAAATAGAGCCGGTTGGCTGCTTCGAGGGAGAGGTCCATAGAATCCTTAATGTCGAAGGTTGTGCTATCGTTTCCCACTCGTAAGGTTAATTTGCCGTCATAAACATCAATGACTGGACGAGCGGTAGCAAGAAATGGTCTCCCTAAGATGATGGGTACCAAATCATCCTCCTCCATATCCAGGATTACGAAGTCGATCGGGAATTTGAATTTCCCAACTTTGACTAGCACATTCTCGCATATCCCTACGGGGTACTTGACCGATCTATCGGCTAGTTGGATGTTCATATGGGTAGACTTTAATCCGGAGTATCCTAGTTTAAGGAACATAGAGTGAGGCATGAGATTGATACTTGCTCCCAAATCGGCAAGAGCATTCTTGATTGATAGAGATCCTATGGAGCAAGGCAGGGTGAAGCTGCCTGGATCGTCTACCTTTTTTGGTAGCCCTCGATGGGTCACTACTGAGCATTCTTCTCCCAGGGTCACAAGACCCTCGAGTTTCTTCCGGTTTGCCAGTAGTTTTTTAAAGTATGCACTATATTTTGGCATGTGGTAGCAAGCATCAAGGAGGGGTATGGTTACAACCGAGTCTTTTAGATATGACAAGAATCTTTTATTATCACTCTCAGTTTTCTGGTTCCTTAATCGGGATGGGAACGGGATTCTCACAGGTTGGTTAGGTAGGGTTGATGGGGAAGCGGTCGTCAAGGGAGGTTGGTCGGGGGTCTTGCTGCCTACATCCTCCTCCTCCTCGCTAGGTTTGTTTGGATCGGGGGCGATGGGGGATGAGCTTGGGTAAGGGGGATCCTTGGTTGTTGTTCCAGCTCGAGTGGTTATCGCGAACATGGGGTCTTTTTTGCTTACTGACGGCATTTCAAAATTATCTATGGCTGAGTTAAGCTTGTTGAAAAATTCTCCAATGTCATCCTGCTGCTCGTCGAGAAGTTCATTAAGACCTTTCATTTGCAAGCCTTTTTCTTGAGTGAAGTGACCAAGGTCATCTTCAAAAGTGCTCCTGATTTCGAATTCAGGGCCTTCCTCTCCTTTTTTTTCTTTACCAGATTTCCCCAGAGGGTGTAATCGTCATTTTGGTAAAAAGGCAGAAGGGAGGGATCAGCATAGATGTCCCCTCCTGACAAGCATGCATGTTCAGTTGTGGTTGCTCCTCCGCATTCTTCTACCTCATGCGGGCCCCCACAGTAATCGCAGATTAAGTAAGGAATCGAAAGTTGTTTAGGTAATTGTGACCCAGCTAGGTATTCCACTCTTTTGTGAATTTTTCTCAATCGATCTGAAGTGATTTCAGAAATGCTGACAGTCGACTCAGGTTCATCCCAAGTGTCATCCTGGTCTTGAGCATATTCTTCAATCCTATCCCATCCTTCTTCGGCACTAAGATTGGCCAATCTCCCTTTTCTAGATTGGTTGATTCCGTTTCGATCATTAGAGGAGACATTGTCATAGAAGATTTGGACCAAGAGCCAGAGCTCAATGCCATGATGGGGAACTTGTCTTATTAAATCTTTGAATCTAACCCACAATTTATGGAAGGGTTCATCCTTCCCTTTTCGGAAGCGGAGGATCCTATCTCTAAATGCCGAGGTTTTTCCAGGTGGAAAGAACTTTTCATAGAACTTAGATATGAGTTGCTCCCATGTGAAAATAGATTCAGAAGGGAGTTTGTCATACCATTCTTGGGCTTTTTCATATAGGGTGAAGGGAAATAATCGCAATCGGGACGTGTCTCTAGTAGCCCCATCCGTATGGAGGGTGTCTACTATTTTCAAGAAGTCTTTAATGTGTTGAATTGGATCTTCCTCATCTAATCCACAAAACTTACACACACTTTGGACAAGCCAAACATCGTTTGAATGCAAGACCTCGTTGGTGTGTTCGTTTGGGTAGACAATGGCGTTTGAGAAGCCACGAGGAGTTGGGGAGGAGTAGTCCTTAAGGCGCTTAGGAATGGGAGTTGCGGGGGTACTCATCTCTTCGTTGGGTTGGGAGCTAGGGGTCGTAACATGATTTTCTGAATTTTCTTCAGAAAGGGGTGCATCAAAATCGATGGAAACGCTAGATGGTTCAGAAGTTGAGTGATATTGTCTCAATCTATGCATTTCTCTTTCGGGTTCTGCATAAGGCAAGACAAGGTTTCTAGTGGAACTACGACTCCTAGTGATCCTAAGGTTAAAGGATTCGTCGTTTGCCATGATGGCAAGAGGTGAAGAGTTACGAACAAAAACACAAAGAGTTAAGATAGACTAAAGAGAACCTAAAAATAAAAATAAAATCTTACTAGAAAGGAATCTAGGAAGTAGACCTAATAAAAAGAAATTCTAACCTAGACAATAACTATTCCCCGGCAACAGCGCCAAAAACTTGATGCGGGGAATTGCACCAGGCTTTACCTCTCAAGGGATCTTGAGAAGCTTACAACCCCCACCAGGTAGTGTACCTGATCGTTGTAGTATAGTATAGTGACAAGTACCGGGGGATTGATCGTTCAGCTAGGAATAGTGTCGTTAGGATTAGAAAACCTAAATACTAGTTCTAAAGATAAGAGATGATTATTTTTGTATTTTTTTATTTTTTAGAAAGCAAGTAAAAATCTCGGGTTTGAAGGATTAGGGCGGAATTAGTTGCTAGTCAACTAACCCAATACTAAGATGCAATCAAAATAAAATACTAAAAATGAAATTAAACTAAATTATACTAAGGTTGTGAGCAATAAGTGGAGAAAATGTGTTTACTTAGATTTCACTACTCCCTAGATATCTTTTACACGTTAATTACTTGTTATAGTTGCGTGGATGATGGATTGTATTCCTTAATATCATTCATGGGGTGGCGCACTTAACTCCCCAATCCTATGGGCTCTTATCTCCTCCTATGCCATGCCCAGCACAACCATAGGGATTATAAACAGTGGCTCATGCATTAAATACAACCAATAAAACCTAGTGCACATCAGTTCATGTTTCCTAAGACGTTCAAGCATGTTACCATTAGGAGATCTGCCAGTTTTCTTAAGCCTAACATCAAATTCATTCATCCAATACAGCTATAAACAAGTAATCAACACATAATTAATATCTAGGTTTCATTAGATCCAAGCAAACACAAGATAGATCTAGCCTAGCATGATGGAATTAAGACAAGAACAAGATATAGACAACCAACAAATAGACATATTGATTGAATAAAAAGAATACTTATCTCAATTACACATGAAAGGTATCAAGGGCTTAGAACCCTTGAAAAACCTGTAAAATTCGCACCAAGTTCGTACTTAGGGTTTCTCCAAAACTTCTCCTTTTTTTAATGTGAAAATTAGAAAACTATATATAGGAAATAGGGTCTGATGGCGTCAAGATAAAATAGGTGACGCCGTCACCTCGCCGCCAAAATACTTCTCGGACTGCCTTAATCTTCATCTGACGCCGTCATGTGTTATGCATTTCCAGGCCGTCATGCATTTTACTCTTGACGCTCTACTTCGTGACGCCGTCAAATCTGTACTGGGTCGTCATGGAAATTACTCTTGACGCCGTCAGGAATTCCTTCTTGACGCCGTCACCTACTGTTCCCAGCAAGGAAAATTAAGACTTTGGCGTTTTCTTCACTTTTATGCTCCAAGAACGTCCGAATTGCTTCCTTTTCCAGATTTCACTCCCAAAGTACCTAAAATCACAAAAGGAACGATTTAGGGCAATATTTGATCAAATAAATTCGAATTCCGGCTTAAATGACCCGCTAAAAACGGATCATTTTTTGCCTCATCACAAGCTTCAACTCTAAAGTTGCAAGTCTTGTTAGCTTGGTCATGTATAAGCTTTGATAGTTTATATTTCATTTTTGTCATGTATGTAGAAGTGATTGGTTAGTATTTTAGGCCTCAAAATACGTAGTGTGTCGGGAGTTGTTGTACCCTTGTAAAAGAACTAACGGGAGTGGTTGTACCCTTGGTAAAGAACTCGACATCTAGCTTAGTGTCGGTAAAAGTGTAAGCGACGATGGGAGTGGTTGTACCCGTGTAAAAGAACTCGACATCTAGCTTAGTGTCGGTAAAAGTGTAAGCGACGTTGTAAAAGTTTTCTCCGCCGGTGAAAGGAGCTTGTTGATTAGTGCTTATAACTCTCGAGTTGGAAACTCGGGGCGTGGATGTAGGGCAAGGAAAAAGAGTCCTTGTAGCCGAACCACGATAAATAATCGTGTTGTGGTTTGATCGTTTCTTTCTTTATCCTTGCTCATTACATATTCTGTTTTAGTTAGAATTGCTAATAACATATAAAGCTTTTCAAAGAATTAAACAAGTAAAGTTGTGTTTATATCCTTAAATAAATGTAAAGCTTTTCAAATAACTAAATAAGCAAATTTAGGATTATTGTTGAGCTATAGACCTTGATAGATCTTCTTGAGCACTCTAGAATCGTTAGTAATGTCACTGTAATCAATAACACACTAATAGACAATCCCTGCAACTTGTATTTATAAAGCGGAAACAAAACACAAGCTTGATACTAAGAACTCTTGATCCTCTATGGATCTTTTTAATTATAATAAGAATTTTCTAAAAGTCATTCAATACATAAACCGTGTGTTCCTTTTATACTCAAGGAACCCTAAACCGTTTTTCAAGAAACGTATCTTCTAAAACTTCTAAAAGATATGCATTATCACTTCCTAAATAAACTCATGCATATCCAAACTACATTACATAAAACACGGAAATACTATATCCGCAGAAACTAATAAAGTTGAACTATGTCTTCAGCAGATACACTGCTTCAGCAGAAACCAACTCTTCAGCAGGATCCTTTCAGCAGAAACAGCAGCATAATTCTTTCTACACAGAATTCCCAACAATCCTCCCCTAATCTTGAATTTGACCTAGTTAAGTTCAAGATTCTTGATAGATCTTTAAAGTAACATACCAAGAGGATTGTAACAGAGCACCAGCAAAGAATTATCATCAGCAGAATCTCTATGATCAGCATACACATAAAATCTCCATTCTTTGCAGCAACAAATGACTTAATGTACATCAAAACAATTTAGTTTCATACTATTCTCATCACTTCCAGGTGTGTTAACTCCTGTGAGAGGTGAATCATTGAAAATAATGGATGTGATGTCTCTTTACCAATAGCCATCACTACTGGAGTAGCCAAGTGTTCAAAGGTACAATGATAACCACATGATTTTTAGCAAATCATCAGCTATAAACGGATTTGAGATGTCTTTACCTGTAGCCGTTTGCTCAGGACTAGTCAATTATCTTGATGAAAATCATCTTGGTTAACTGATTACCAAATATGGTATTCCACTGCCTTTACCACAAGCCATATACATGTGGTCTAGCCAATTATTCAGAATCCATAAAGGAAAAATCCATGGTCAATTGACAACCATTTCAACTACTCAGCAACAAAGCATTGGTGAGTTGACAACCCTATGGTTTTGAGCAAACCATTACAGCTATCAACAGATTTGATGTGTCTTTACCAAAGTTGTACCCTTTGGACTAGCCAACTTTATGATGGAATAGTCAACATCAGGTAAGTTGATAACCAAACCTACAAACAAATACTATACAACAATATGTTTTTTTTTTTTTTTTTTTTTTTTTTTTTTTTTTTTTTTTTTTACTAAGAACAAAATACATATACAACATAATATCCCTACTCAACTGCTGCTCTGGAAGTCTTAATCCTTTGTTTGAAAACCTTCACCAAAGATTCAGCAAACAATCTTGTATTATCAGCTGGATCAGGAGGAATTTCCAACTTTTGTTGTAACATTTTCTCCATCAAAGATACCTTCAGAGGATATTTATGAATAATATACATGATAATCCTCAGACCAGTGGTAGTTTCCAGCACATGTACATAAGACATAGGATAGAACTTCCAACTCTGAACTTTCCATTTCTGATTATTCTTCCATATATCATAACTTGCACCAGTAGGAGTAGAAGAATCAAACAACACTTGAAGATCACCCAACAAATACAATCCAGAACCTTCAGGAGTATGAGTGACATAATACTTAGTAACCAACTCATGTATAGTGACCAAATCTTGATAATTTACAAGATGAAGAATCTGCTGAAGAAAAGCAAAAGATATGGATGACTTATCCAATCTATGAATGATATTGAGTTGACCATCTTGACTTAACTCCCAACTCACTAGAACCACTCTAGTTCCTTCTGGCCAATCATCAGATGATCCTTCCCTTATAAATGTAGCATCAGAATCATTTACATTAATTAGACTTTGTAATGATCCTACTCTAGCCATTCTCTTTCCTCTTCTTCCAGGAACATAAATAGCATCATGAACTGCTGCTTCAGCAGAATCACCTTCTGCAGCTTCAGTATCCACTGATGGAGTATCCATTTGGTCATCAGCAGAATCTTCAGAAGATTCAAGTGCAGCAGATGCATATTGTTCATCCATAGCCTTCCTTATTTGTTTGTTTCTAGCAGCTTGAATTTCAATTTCTCTTGTCTTCAGATCATGAAATCTAGCAAGCTCAGCCCTTTGTTCAGCTTCTTGATCTTCAGTCAACTTTCTAGCAGTCTCCTCACCTAATCTTTCCAGCTCCAATTGTCTCCTAGTTCTCTTCCTAGTTGGAGCATCTGATGTTGTTACTTTGGCTTTACCTTTATCCATAGAAACATCAACACCAGTAGAAGTAGCAGGTAAAGATACTTGTGCAGCAGCAATATGAATATTCTCAGAAGAATCCTCAGCAACATTTAGAAGTGGAATTTTCTTTGAAGCATCCATTCCAGCTTTAGCATTCCTAGTTTTGATTCTATTATAAATCTCAACTAGGTTGTTAAAAGGAAGTCCCCATACATATTTCTTAGACCAAGCAGAATTATATACTGAGCTGCTCTGATTTTTCACATATGTTCTCATATACTCTGTTTGATGTGCTTGAGTCATGGGTTTTTCCCTTTTCGCTTTAGCTTTTAATTCATCAGCTGCCTTCTTCCTCATCTTTAACATTTTCACAATCTCAGATTCATAATCTTGTTCCTCTACTCTCTTTCCAAAAAGATCAGCAGTTACAGTAGGATTAGCAAGCATCTGTTTTCCAATAGTCTGCCAGTCTGACTCATCAAACTCTAGAACTGCTGCATCCAATTCACTTTGTCTTGCAATGGGTAAGGTAGAAACATATCTTTGAGTCTCTGAATCTAATTCTGCATCAAACTTAGCTTGTACTTCCTTAGCAAGATTTGCACTCTTCATATAATTTTCCCATTCTTGTAATAATCTACCTTGACCAACTCTATCTTCATCAGTCACAAGCTCATCCAAACCATCATGAGAAACATTAGCTTCAGCAACATCATCATTAGACACATGCACATCTGCCATAGGTTCATCATGTACATCTTGAACCTCTTTATCAGTAGAAACTTGTATGTTCTCAGATGAATGATGAACAGGAGAATTCAAGTATTCTTTCCCAGCTACAAAAAATGTTTCCCCTGATGCATTTCCTGTGTCAGCAGATTGATCAGCAGTAACCCTTCTGAATGATTGTTTCTCCTGAAGTATATCCACATCTTCAGTCATCAGCACATCATTATCATTACCAGATACTTTTGAAGCTTCAGCAGCTTGTCTTGCCAAATACTGTCTTGTACTTCTTCTTTGAACTAGTATGATTGGTTTAGATTGAGATGCTGCAGCAGCTTTAGGAGGAAGAACATGAGACTGTCTAGCAACTTCAGCTAGAATCTCAAGAGAATCCAAATTTGCCTCCTTTGCCACTTCAGTAGAGTCCAATCCATCTTTGCTTTGCTTCTGCTGACCCAGATGTGTCTCCAAATCTTTGACTTTGCTTTTCAGAACTTGAATCTCATTACCAAGAGTAGTCTTGGTCTCAGCAAGTTCTTTCTGGAGATCTTCAGTCATTTTCATATACCTGTTAAGAGATTCATATACAAATGTGAGAGTAATAGGGTCCTCTGCTCTACCACTTGATTGCTCAGTGGTATGAGGAGCTTCATTGAACCCTGTAGGAGAAACAGACTCATGTACAACATTAGGAGAACCTACATTAATTTGCTCTCCCAAAGAACTAGGTGAAGGTAGTCTATTAAGTTCAGGTTCAAAAGTCTGTAAATCATCTTCAAACTCATGAAATTGCTCAGTTGGAGCATCCTGAACTGGTGAGATGGTAGGGCTAGGTGACATGTGTACAGGGGTAGGTGGTGGTAAGTCAGTAGAATCAGGTAAAGGTTCAGCATTTGTAGCTGGCGCTTCCTCCATTACCACTGAAGGAATACCATCAGCAGCAACACCAGAAGATGATGGATTACCATCATCAGCAGCATTAGAAGCAGGCACATTACCAGCATCATCACCCTCAACTACATTAGCATTGCCTTGTGGCAACATTGCTTTTAACATAGGGTAATGTGCCCCAGTATAATTTGTTTTCATTGAGGCAAACAACTTAGAACCTAGACTTTTAATGGGTATATGGGTCACATCTTCAGTGGTTATGTCTAAGATAATCTGTAAGAATCTAGGGTACATTAAAAACTTATGCTGTTCCTTATCTATGTTTTCTAGCATATTTTCAAAAATAAACTTAGAAAAATTATAAGTTTCACCCTTAGATAGACAAACAATACCACAACCCAATTGCAGAGAGAACTGGTTCCATCCACCACACTTGTTGCTCATACATTGAAGCAGCAGATGCACCAAATACCTCCACTTTGGACAAAATTGATTCTTGTGCCACTTTGATGTATCAGTACTTTGATATCCAGCTTCTCTTAACCCAGCAAGAATCTCTGCAGTGTTGGAATGATACACACCATTTTCATCATCCAACTGAAGCTTTGTCCTTATCAACCCTTCTGTCACCACATATTCTACACCATCAATTTCAGCTACAATCTCTGTAGCAGATCTCTTAGTAGCAGATGCCCAAAATTGCTTCGCCAAGGATTCACACACCAAATTGGGACAATAGGTTAAAGCATAGTTTATCTTTGACCTTTGTAGAAAGTCCACCATCAAATCGAATTCTTCATGTCCCTTCTTTGTTGTTAGAATAGCGTATTTGTTATGATCTCCCTTCCAATCAAGTTGAGCCATTAGACTGAATGTGTGTGAGAATGTTATGAATTTCTCCAAAGAATAATGGGTTTATTTGAAGTGATAAGCGAATAATTTTTGATTTGAAAAGATATGCAGAGTGAGTTAAATTTGGAAGTTCCCCAATCGTGGTCAAAATTATCGGAACAACTTATTGACCAAGTCTGACAAAACTTCTAATTTTAAAATTAACCCTTCAGCAGTAATGAAAGTCAAACCTGCTGAAGCACAGTCAACTATCAGCAGAATCAACCAAAGGTAAAAATATCTTCGGTCAATATCTTGATTTTACTGTGCCACCCAACTCGCATTTAATATCGTAACTCCTAAAATTAGCTTATTTAATCACCCCAAATCACACATCTCATTCATCAACTTTCCCAAATTATCTTTCAAACCCTAATTTCTATTAATCCCAATTCACCATTCAAAACATGTCTTCACACCCAGAAACCTCAGATTCAAATTCCTCTTCTTCATCATCAGAAGAGGATATACCACCATATCCTTGGGGACTTGAAGGTTCTGACTTTGCAAGAGCATTGGAGAATCGATGCGCTGCACAAGAAAGACAATGGAATTCTCACTTGAAGGGTGAACCAAGCAATGCACCCAATCCTGCTGAGAGAGAGCTTGTCTCTCCCTTCATCTATACCTCTGATGAAGACTCTTCAGAGGAAGAACCTGAAGATCCACCCTTTGTTCCTCCTTTCACACCAGAGAGATCCCTACCAAGATCAAGTACTAGGGATCCATCTCTTCTAACATCACAAAATGTGGTGTTGGATCTTCCTGCTCCAGGACCTGGTCTTCCACATCAAGAACATATTGGACAGAGCAAGAGGTCTGAGATCATACGTAAGGGAAAGGAGAAGCAGAAGTAGGTGACTGAGGAATGTAACCATGGAACAAGGTTCTTGAGTATTTTCTTGACCTTGATTCATGAACATCTTCTCATTCTTCCTTCTCTTCTTTTTCCATTTTCATCTTCAGCTTCTTCATTGTACTTGTCATAGCCTCAAGTATTTTGTAATAAGTGATAGAAGCTAGTATTTTGCAATAGTTTAGGAATGGTCATTGTATCTCAATTGCAACATTGAATGTAAGCTGTAACTTGTTTCTATGAATGAATGAAAAGATCTTAGTTGATTTTTTATCCATTGTGTAAGACCTTCAGCATGATTCAATTTATCAGTAGAAACCATGTTCAGCATATTGACCACATTCCTTTGACTTTAGCTCTTGGTGACATTAATCATGGAACTTTCATTCTCAGAACATCTGCAAAACAACCACCAAACAAGCAAATACACCAAACAACTTGCACAACTGTTAGAGGGTTAGTGTTAAAAACTTGTTAAAAAACTCAGAAATTATACAACATATACAAATAATCCAAAGTTTACAGTCATCATCCTCCCCTGAGGCATATGCCTCCCCTGAGGCTTATGCCTCCCCTTAAACTTTGCAGTTAAGGGTTTAACATGCCAATATGGACCACCAAATATTGAAACCTTGGTCCATCAAATGCCTTGGTTAATAAATCTGCCACATTTTCATCTGTGTGAATTTTGACCACTTTAACCAAATGTTTCTCATAAGCATCCCTTATAAAATGATATCTGATTTCAATATGTTTGGTTCTATTATGAAAAACTGGATTTTTAACAACGCAAATGGTACTTTGATTGTCAATGAAAATGGTAGTATTCATGAAGTTATACCCATAATCCAGTAATTGATTCTGAATCCATAGAACCTGACCACAACAATTGGCAGCAGCAACATACTCTGCTTCAGTAGTAGAGGTAGCAACAATGGTCTGTTTCTTGCATTGCCAAGAAATCAGTCTTCTCCCAAGAAATTGACAACCTCCAGTTGTGGATCTTCTATCCAAATTGGCACCAGCATAGTCACTATCACTATAAGCTGCTAGCTGAAATGGAGACTCTTTAGGATACCAAAGACCTAATTGTGGTTGGCCTTTAAGATACTTAAAAATCTTCTTGACAGCATTCATATGAGAGGTAAGTGGAGTGACTTGGTGTCTTGAACATGCACTCACAGCAAATGTAATATCAGGTCTTGAGGCAGTCAAGTACATCAAAGAACCAATCATAGACCTGTATAAATGAACATTCACAGGAAGATCAGGATTAAGATTGTTCTTTGGTTTGGGAGCCTCATATGGAGTTGTGGCAGTCCTGACATTTTCCATAGCAAACTTAGACAACATATCTTTTACATATTTTTCCTGATGTATAAATATACCATCAGGTTTCTGCTGAACTTGCAAACCCAGAAAGAAAGTGAGTTCTCCTATGGCACTCATCTGAAATTCTCCCTTCATCAAATCCTCAAACTCTCTACACCAGGCTTCTTTGGTAGAACCAAAGATAATATCATCCACATACACCTGCACAAGAATAATATCCCTAGAATCTTTCTTGAGAAATAAGGTCTTGTCAATGGCACCTCTTCTGTAGCCATTCTGCAGCAGAAATGTGGAGAGTCTAGCATACCAAGCTCTGGGAGCTTGATGCAGTCCATAGAGAGCTTTGACAACTTTGTAGACATACTCAGGATGATCAGGGTCTTCAAAACCTTTGGGTTGAGTCACATAAACCTCCTCTTCAATCTCTCCATACAAGAAAGCACCTTTTACATCCATCTGATAAACCATAAAGCCCATATAAGAGGCATAGGCCAAAAATATCCGTATGGCTTCAACTCTGGCCACTGGTGCAAAGACCTCATCATAGTCAATGCCTTCCTCTTGTCTAAAACCTTGAGCCACTAGTCTTGCTTTGTTCTTCACCACAATACCCCTGGCATATCTTTTATTCTTCAGAATCCATTTTGTCCCAATGGCATATTTCCCATCAGGAAGAGGAACTAAAATCCAAACCTGCTGATTCTTAAATTGCAGCATCTCCTCTTGCATTGCTTCAAGCCAACTTGAATCAGCCAGTGCTTGAGGAACACTAGTTGGTTCAATCTGAGAAAGAAAACATGCAAACAGACAATGTTTGTAGTCTGTGTGATTGTTCCTCTTTTGATTGTAGACATAAGAGATAAAAGCAACTTCTCCATATTTTGTATTCTTGACAGTGCTTCTAGTTCGAACAGGGTCTTTAGGATCACCAATAATCTTGGATAGGGGATGAGCATTGTGAATCCTTTTGGTAGCTGTAGGTGGAACATCAATGTTGGCATCAATGTTGGTGAGTGTAGGCTCAAACTCAGTGTCATAAGAGGCTGAGTTAAACAAACCAGGCTTTGGTTGATAATTTCCAAGGTCAGAAGGACTAGGAAATCTGGTAAAGGGCTTATCAAAATCTGTAGAGACTTCAGTAGAATCAGCAGAATGAACATCAGCAGAATCAGTATCTTTGACATTGTCAGTGGGAAGAGGTGTGCCTTCAGCAGTATCCTTGTTTCCACTGACTGCCTGGGCTGACTGATGTAGGACAGCCTCAGTCTCTTGTGTAACCTTATCATTAAGTTTCTGAGCTTCCTTTGTAGCAGCATGTTCCTGCTTCTGCAATCTTGCAAGATCTTCTGCATATTGTGACTCATCATCTTGTTCAGCAGCAGAGTGATTACCTACAAAATGGTTAGGTGGAAAAGATGGTACAACAAAAGTATTCTCTTCTGGCTCAGACTCACATTCTGAGTCATCATCCATGGAACCTGCAGGGTTAGAACTTGAATCTTTGGTACCTGCATCAGGATTTGAAGCATGCCTAGTATAACCCAAATAGTCAGTCAAATAGTCTAGGTCAAAATACCAAGAATGGCCTTGACCCTGAATATTAGGCTGATCTTCAAAAAATCTCAGATTAAGGGTCTCTTCAATCTTTTTAGCATTCAGATTATAAACCCTATAGGCCTTGCTATGAGCTGAATACCCAACTATATAACCTTCATCAGCTTTCCCATCAAATTTACCCAGTATATCAGCAGTATTCAGAATAGTCACCTTGCATCCAAAAGGCTTAAGGTAACGGATGTGTGGAACTTTCCCAGTGAGAAGTTCATAAGGTGTCTTGACATGAAGTCTAGTGATGGATACCCTGTTCAAGACATGACATGCAGTACCGACTGCTTCAGTCCAAAACATGGTGGGTAGTTTGGAGTCTGCAAGCATTGATCTTGCTGCCTCAATGAGGGTTCTATTTTTCCTTTCAGCAACCCCATTTTGTTGTGGAGTTCTTGGAGTACTATAGTCCCTTCTAATCCCTTTAGACTTACAGAATTCTATAAATACAACATTTTTGAATTCTGTACCATTGTTACACCTAATTCCCTTAACCTTTTTATTCAGCTGGTTCTCAACTAAGATAATGAATTCTTTCAGAATTGGAGTTGTTTCATCCTTAGTTTTGAGAAAGAACACCCAGCAAAACCTACTATAATCATCTGTAATAACCAGGCAGAAGTACTTGTGATCAATACTTCTAATGGGGGTTGGACCAAAAAGATCCATGTGCAGCAACTGAAGAGGTTCTGAAATGGAGCTCACTGCTTGGACTGTTTTGTAGGAGGCTCTGTGTTGCTTTCCCTTGTTGCAAGCAATACAGTTGTGTTCATTGGTGAAGAATTTAGAAGGAAGGCCCTGAACAAGACCAAGTTTTGATAACTTGTTGATGGTCTTGTAATTCACATGTGCCATTCTTCTATGCCATTTATTAGATTCATCCAGGGAAGCTTTGGCAACCAAACATGTTAGATCACCTTCAGGCTGAACATCATTCAGATTGAATGTGTATAAGTTGAAGGTTCTAGGAACTCTCAGCAATACAGTTGTGTCTTCTGGGAGTTTGAAGTCCTTGGAAAGTACAAGAAAACCTTATGCTTAGAGTCACAAATTTGTGATACTGAGATAAGATTAAAATTCCCCAGTTCCTCCACATAGTAAACATTTTCAAAGTCTAACAAGGGAGTCTTTATGGTTCCTTTCCCTGTTATTTTGCCATCTCCACCACCAAAGGTTACAGTGCCACCTCCTTCAATGGGCTCAAAGTCATGCATCTTATCCTTGTTCCCAGACATACTTCTAGAACAACCACTATCAAAGATGCCAACTTCAGTACTTTTCAAAGGATGTGCCTACAACAACAACAAAATATACAATATTAGTACACATTGGAGACTCAAGTCATTGCTGACTTGAGCCTGCCTTGTGGATCATCAGTAACAGGCCATGTAGATGTTTTAGATCCACCATTGTTCTTGGGCCTGTAATGCATATTAGGTCCCTTCTTAGTCCAAGAACAACCTGCTGAGGGCTTCACAGCAGTATTCCATTTCCCACCACCATTACACATTGAGTCAAAGTGATTAGGCCAATAATCATTATAAAAGAAAGAACTAGTGGGTCTGACATATGGTCTAGTACTGGTTTTTCTCCAAGAAAAATGAGTTTCAGCAGAATTAGGTTTCTGCTGATGTGGAACAAAAGATGGAATGTCATGAACATTCTTCCACATTTGCCTAGTTTTTCTTTGACTAACACCTGCACCCATTCTTTGCTCATGATATGTACAATCCTTAATCAAGTGATATTTACTTCCACACACAAAACACTTCTTCTTTTTAGAAGATTTATTCAAACCAAAAGAATTTCCATAACATGAAAAAGTATTCAAATCACCATGACAAACAGAATTGTTTTTAACAAAGCCAAAAGTATTATTATGCAAAGAATTGAAAAACAAGTCTTCAGTAGAAACTGTCTTGTTATCAGCAGCAACTCTAGAAGGCTTGTGGGGAGTCTTGGGTGATGTCTTTGGTGTGGTCTTGGGAGTGGTCTTGGGCATGGTCTTGGGCAGGTCTGACTTCTCACTTGAATCACAGCTAGCAAATGAGGTAGACCCTTCATCAGAAGACTTGTCACTGTTACAACAAGAGACAAAGTCATTAGATCTCACAATAGGGTCTTGAAAGTCAGTTGACTTTTTTCCATATAAATGATGTGATCCATCAAAGTCAGAAGGTTTGGACAAGTCTATAGGCATGTGTTCTCCTCTTATAGGTCCAGGTACAGCATTCATTCCCCCTTCCTTAACATATTTAACAGGTGTTTGATAAGCTAAGGCTGGTTCAGGGTCAAAAACACTAGACATATCAGGATAGGTTAACTCTTCAGGGTCTATATATTTCTCATATCCTAATGCCTTTCTAGTCCTAACAGATTGACGACCATCAATTAATTTACTCAAATTAGATGCCCCTTCCTGCCATTTCATTCGACCAATTATCTCTTTATCTAATTTAGCTTGTAACTCTTGATTTTCTTTATCTAAATCAGACTTCTCTTTTTCAGTACGTTTTAATTCTATCTTAGCAACCTCTAAATCACTTTCTAGAACTCTTATTTTTTCTTCATATTTAACTTGATTCTTTTGAAACCATACTTTTTGTTTCTCTAATGTTTTTAAGGCCATTTTATAAGACTCTACCTCTATATAGCACTCATTGTACTTTGGTTTCAATTCATCAAACTCTTGTTTAAGCTCATTGTATCTTACACTACATCCAAACACACAGTTGTTTACCTGAGAGATTCCCATCAAGGAGACTTGCTCCTTCTTGTCTTTTGAAGGTGTGAATGCCAGCAGATTCAATTGTGAAGAAGTAGCAGCTTCCTCTCCAGCAGGTTCATGATCAGCCCAATCAATTTGGTGATCCAGAGTCACCATGGCCTTTGAAGGTACATTCTTGGTATTTCCTGCTTCCAATGGATAAGAACCATATCTAACTTCATCTCCAGCCTTTCTATCTTTGCATTCCCTTGAAAAATGTCCCACTTGACCACAAGTGTAGCATTTAACCTTCCTTCTATCAAACCTTGCAGCTTCTTTGCCATTAAAACCAAACTTTCTTCCAGACTTGGCTTCAAACCTTCTGATGTTCATTGAGATCATTGCAAGCTCCCATTTCAAGTGCATCTCCTCCATTTCCAATGGATCTACCTGTTCAAAGTCCTCATAAGCAATAAACTGTTGAGGTTCATATTTAGCCACAAATGAATGAATAAGATCCTCCAACACATTACTTGATTTTGATTTAGGAGCAGTTTGATTATAAGTTTGAGAAGATGCTCCTGATGAATATGAACTTGAGGCTTGATGCACAGGTTTAGAAGAGGCACCAACAAATGCAGAATGAGTGGATGGACGAATGGGACTTCTAACATCAGGCTCAAGTGATTTAAGCCTATTGTAGAGGTCATCAAAAGACATCATGTCCAACCCACCTTTGGTCTTGAGAGCAATACAAAATTGTAACCAAGATGGTGGCAGAGATCTCAAAAACTTAGAATTGCAGTCTTCATTGTCGGGTCTAGCCTTCAACTGATTAAGTTGACTCAATATTCGATGAAATCTATCATAACCCTTATGAATTCCCTCTTCTTCAGATATCTGAAATTCTTGGAATTTCTGCTTCAGCAAAGACTTCTGCAACCTTCTTGATTCCTCATTCCCACCAAATCTTGCTTTTATAGCCATCCAAATATCCTTGGCATCCTCCATAAAATGGAAGTCACCCATATGGTCATCTGGTATAGCTTGGAGCAAAGTAGTTCTGACTTTACTCTCCCTCTGCACAGCCAGAATCTCTTCAGCAATTTTGGGTCCTACAATAGTAACAACTCCATCAGCATCTGTAACATGCTTCTTCAGACTATTCCCTTTCTTAACAACCTCCCATAGATTCCAATCAATGTTTGTGATCCAGTTCTGCATCTTCATGGACCACAGATGGTAATCTTCTGCATTCTTCAAGTATGGAAACTTAGCATTACTGTTTGAGAGATTAAGTTGTTGAAGAGAAGTGGTGTTAATGGTCTGGGTTGTATCTACTTCATCATCTGATCCAGGCATGTTTGTTGATTTGTTTGGATTATAAATGTGTAAGATTTATGATTCTTAGTATGGCAGAGACTCTCTCGAGGCTCTGATACCACTTGTTGAGCTATAGACCTTGATAGATCTTCTTGAGCACTCTAGAATCGTTAGTAATGTCACTGTAATCAATAACACACTAATAGACAATCCCTGCAACTTGTATTTATAAAGCGGAAACAAAACACAAGCTTGATACTAAGAACTCTTGATCCTCTATGGATCTTTTTAATTATAATAAGAATTTTCTAAAAGTCATTCAATACATAAACCGTGTGTTCCTTTTATACTCAAGGAACCCTAAATCGTTTCTCAAGAAACGTATCTTCTAAAACTTCTAAAAGATATGCATTATCACTTCCTAAATAAACTCATGCATATCCAAACTACATTACATAAAACACGGAAATACTATATCCGCAGAAACTAATAAAGCTGAACTATGTCTTCAGCAGATACACTGCTTCAGCAGAAACCAACTCTTCAGCAGGATCCTTTCAGCAGAAACAGCAGCAGAATTATTTCTACACAGAATTCCCAACAATTATCACATGTAATGATTTTCAAAGAATGAAACAAGTAATGTTAGAATTGTCATTCACATGTAAAGCTTTTCAAAGAATCAAACATGCAAAGTTGTACTTACATCTTTGAACAAAAGTAAAGTTTTAAAAGGATATTCAAGCTAAAAAGAATTGAAAAAGCGGTAAAACTATTCAACCCCCCTTCTAGTTTACCACACTGACTATTACTAAGTTTTTATATTTGACTCAATTTCGTTTTATTTTAATTGCTCTCAGCATCAAATCAATATATCTGTGCAATTTAACCATATCCAAAGATCTATTGTTTCTAAATCTTTTTTACTTAATGATATATCTTATCGTCTCTACAGGCGCTAGATTTGGCGTAATTTTGCATGGAGTCCTAAAGGAGGGTGCAAATTACCATTTCAAATCATTGGCTTGTGAACGCGCAATCTACAATTTATGGGACAACACCCAAGCATTATTATTCAAACCTTGGCATGGTGAGAATTTGATGTTGGCGTCGACATCTTCTCAGTGACAAGAGGTCTGTTGAATTTGAAAAGGATGAGAAACAACTTGATGTCTATTTATAAAAGGGATGAGTGAGAGAAGCGACCATGGCATTGTGCTTATCATTTCATTCAGGTAAATTTCACTTTGCTTTGTGAAAATTAACTCATTGAAGGCCAAATGAAACCGAATAGTAGTACTTACTTAATAATGTATAAAAGAACAAAAAGTTCATAATGCTTTGTGACCAGATAGTAAGCCTTGCATTACATCTTTTGATAAAACTTACTATTATCTTTGGACAGTTAATGCGGAAATGGCTATTCAAATTGTGGTCGAAGTGGTGACTGATGAGGCGAAAAATGATCCGTTTTTTTAGGGTCATTTAAGCCCGAATCTGAATTTATTTGATCAAATATTGCCCTAAATCGTTCCTTTTGTGATTTTAGGTACTTGGAGAGTGAATTCTGGAAAAGAAGCCATTTTGGACGTTTTTGGAGCATAAAAGTGAAGAAAACGGCAATGTCTCAATTTTCCATGCTGGGAACAGCAGGTGACGGCGTCAAGAGTACCACCCTGACGGAGTCAAACCTCACTAATAAAAATCCGAGAGTCATGAAGGCGTCAAGAGTTGTCATGAAGGCGTCAAAACCCCAAGAATAAAAATCCGTAGTTGGTGACGGCGTCACACACAGGGCGTCAAGAGTAAATTGTGTGACGGCCTAGGCCTGACGGCGTCAGAAGTAGATCAAGGGCGTCCGAGGAAGTATTTGGCGGCGAGGTGACGGCGTCACAATGTTTGTCTTGACGCCGTCACCCCTATTTTCCTATATATAGTTTTCTAGTTTTTCACATAGAAAGAGGAGAAGTTTTGGAGAAACCCTAAAGACGGATTTGGTGCAACTTTTACAGGTTTTTCAAGGGTTCCAAACCCTTGATACCTTGCATTGTAATTGAGATAAGTGTTCTTCTAATTCAATCAATATGTCTATGTGTTGGTTGTCTATATCTTGTTCTTGTCTCAATTCCATTATGCTAGGCTAGATCTCTTTTGT
This sequence comes from Artemisia argyi, assembly GCA_030686995.1. Taxonomy (NCBI): domain Eukaryota; kingdom Viridiplantae; phylum Streptophyta; class Magnoliopsida; order Asterales; family Asteraceae; genus Artemisia; species Artemisia argyi. The sequence continues at coordinate 2,233,111 of CM060680.1, forward strand.
GTTTGCTTAGATCTAATGAAACCTAGATGTTGATTATGTGTTGATTGCTTGTTTATTCTTGTTTTGGATGAATGATTTATATGTTAGGCTTAAGAAAACTGGCAGATCTCCAAATGGTAACATGCTTGAACGTCTTAAGAAACATGAACCGAGGCGTACTAGGTCTTTATTGGTTGTATTTAATGCATGAGCCACTGTTTACAATCCCTATAGTTGTGCTGGGCATGGTGTAGGAGGAGATAAGAGCTCATAGAATTGGGGAGTTATGTATGCCACCCCATGAATGGTATTAAGGAATACGATCCGTCATCCATGCAATTATAACAAATGATTAACGTGTAAAAGATATCTAGGGAGTAATGAAATCTAAGTAAACACATTTTCTCCAATTACTGCTCACAACCTTAGTTTAATTAGTTTATTTTCATTTTTATTATTTTATTTTGATTGCATCTTAGTTTTGGGTTAGTTGAATAGCAACTAATTCCGCCCACTCTTTCAAACCCCGAGATTTTACTTGCTTTCTAAAAAATATAAAAACACAAAAATAATCATCCCTCACCTTTAGAACTAGTAATTAGGTTTTCTAATCCTAGCGACACTATTCCTAAGCTGAACGATCAATCCCCCGGTACTTGTCACTATACTATACTACAACGATCAGGTACACTGCCTGGTGGGGGTTGTAAGCTTCTCGAGATCCCTCGAGAGGTAAAGCCTGTTGCGATTCCCACGCATCAAGTTTTTGGCGCCGCAGCCTGGGGAATAGTTATTGTCTAGGTTAGGATTTCTTTTTATTAGGTCTACTTGCTAGATTCCTTTCTAGTAAGATTTTATTTTTATTTTTAGGTCTTCTTTAGTCTATCTTATTTCTTCGTGCTTTTGTTCGTAACTCTTTACCATCCGACATCATGGAAGGTGGTAACATCTTTGAACCCGTCATCCCACCACAACAAAACCCACCACTAGAACCCCTTAGGCCCCGAACCTTAGGAGAGTATTCCCGACCTAGCCACCAAGGCTACCGAAACACCATTGAGCTCACCGGAGCCAATGTGACCCCCTTGCGATCCGACACCATCTGGTTGGTGCAAAGCGGATGTGTATTCCAAGGACTTCGTTCCGAAGATCCAAACCAACATCTTAAGGACTTTCTCAAAATCGTAGATTCCATAGACCTAGGTGTTGAAACTAGAGAGACTACCCGTTTACGCCTATTACAATTCTCTCTACGGGATCAAGCTAGTCAATGGCTTGAGCGTTTACCCGCGGGATCCATCACCACATGGGATGATCTCACCACTCGTTTCCTTGCTCAATTTTTCCCACCGGGGAGAACTACTAAGCTTAGGAATGACATCTTGATGTTCCAACAACGTCAAAATGAATCTCTTTATGAAGCATGGACTCGTTTCAAGGACTTACTCCAAAAAGTCCCTCATCATGGCATAGATCTTTGGCTCCAAGTCCAAATCTTTTATGACCATATCGACATCTCCACGAGGCGAACCATTGACCAATCGGCCGGTGGTAAGCTACGTGATCTTAGTGCGGAACAATCATGGGAACTCATAGAAGATCTTGCTCTCTATGACAACGAAAGTTGGAACGATCCCCGTGACTTGAACAAAATGGTCAAGGCAATATCTTTGCCTTCGAACAATTCTAGCACTCCCGACCGTAGGATCATGGAACTTGAAGGTCGAGTCAAGTCTCTTATGAAATCTTACGAAGCTCAAAAACCTTCAAGCCAAGTAAGCAGAATCGCTTCTACATGCAAACTATGCAATGGCCCTCATGAGACTCATAACTGCATGGAACTTCCAAAGCGTGCTTATAACGAATTCACATCATCGCACATAGGTCAGGGTCCTCGAACTTCTGCCGAAGCTTATGAGGCATTGAAGGATAAAATTGATTTTAGAGGGTACCAAACGAGAAGCGTATCCTTCAATGACTCCTCACCACTCACTTGGTCCGAGCATTCTCCATCACATGGCATTCCTAGGCAAAGCTGTGAAGATACTTTAAAAAAATTCATTCTCTCTCAAGAACTACAGCTCGCTACGCTCGAGGCCAAATTTAAACAACAGCAGGATGATGTAAACAACAAGATTTGTAATCTGTTGACTGCTATCAAAGAGCATATTGATAATAAGCCCATTCCCGTTAATGAGGTTAAATCTGCTGCCGTCATGTTTCCACCAGCCTCCCCTGTAAAAATAAAAATTCCTAGCAAGTTATTCAAACATCTATCTCCCAACGGAAAAGAACCTGTCAACCCCCCTGGACCAATCCACTTCGTAAACACCATCACCACAATATCTGCTTCAACATCCAACCCAACCCAACAACAAACTAACAAATTTAGTCAGATAGCTAAAGATGAGACCTCAAGGGTCGACCATGCTTCGGCAAGAAAACCTACCGACCCACCCGAGCAATACACCGCGCAAGAACCCGACAAACCTGATGAAAGGAAAGAGAAATCGGAAGAGCATGAGAAAGATCCAACCATTTTGGGTAAATCTATTATAGAAGAAACCGAGAGAAAATGGAGGATGTTATTAGTGTGGGTAGCAATCAGACTAAGGAAAGTAACCCTAAAGTTTTCAAGATCCCCTGTACCATTAAGGAAAAGCTCTTAACCGATAGTCATATAGATCCTAGCTTCCCAGTCAACATAATCCCCCTTTCCCTATACCACAAAACCTTCCCAGAACACATTGCTTGCGAGGGAGTAATAGAAAATTTATCAATTAGGATTGGAGAGCTTGTTTACAATACTGACCTCACCATGGTTGATGATGTGGACCCTCTTACCAATCAAACGTTAACCAACCTTGTCCTTGGGATGCCATTTATCAATGAATCAGGAGCAATCCTTGATGAGAAAGATGGTAGTGTATTACTCACCGATGGTGTTAGGAAGGTAATTTTTCGTAAGGATAGTGAGGAGGTATACGAGTATCGTCCCTCCCTTGAGGGGAATCTATATGGGTTAAAGGATGGAGAGTTGAGGAAGATAAGACGGCGTGATCCAAGTAATCTCAAAATCCCCTGCATGATCGGTCATAAGTATTTCGATAACATTTACATAAATGTATTCATGCCTAAGAATGTTATGTCCCTATTCCATTACAACAATATCTGCAGATGGGGAATGATTTACAAAGGAGAGAAAGTGGTTGGTAAGGATCATGAAATCCAGGTATTCATAGGAAATATGGCATTCTCTATGGAATTCACGATTGTGGACAACATAGAGGACTATGTCGACCCTAGGTTATCACAAGTCGTCTTTGGAGCACCCTTTTGTGAAATCACTAATTTGATAGTGGATGACTTGAACGGAATCATGACCTTCACTGATGGGATTAGGAGGATTTCATACCAAACGCCATACAAGAGAAAAGACCTTAAGGAAATAGATTGTGACGGGCTTGATATGATGAGCTCCCAACTTATCTTGTGTGATGAAGATGTTAGGAGAGGGTGTAGAAATATTTCTGATTTATCATGTGGATTCTTTAAGAATGTTAGTAAGCTTGGTTCTAAGTATCGACAAGATATTTTCGAGTTCGAAGATCCGAAGTACTTGCACTATGAAAGCGATACTAGTTTAGAAGACGACCTAGAGAATGAAACCAATGATGGAATCACGTAGTAACCCATGACCTTGAGTCTAGCTACAAGACTCGTAAATAAAGAAAAGCGCTTCTTGGGAGGCAACCCATGTTTTGTGTGATTTTATTTGTTTGATTGTTATTTGCTTCCGTATGCATGTTTTATTTTTATTGTTGGTTGATCATGTTTCTCAATTAAAATGTGGAAATACTTTACTTTGTTGTTTAGCCTAGTCTTAACTCCACCTAGAAGTATTTTTGCAAAAGATAAGTGTAAGGGGAAACCCCAAATATGTTTTTAAGAAACAAACCGATCATGATTCTCCACAATATTAAATGAACATGTATATTCGTATTTGTTAGAGTCAAATGCTTGTATTGAGTCATAATGAAGTTTTGCAGGATTTTCCAGGAAGTAGGACCAAGTTTTTCCAGAAATTTTCCGGAAACTTAACATAAGAATTTCTGCAGGTCCATTCTGACGGCGTCAGAGTTTTACTCTTGACTTCGTCAGGAGTTAAAAATCTGGAAATTTTACCGATTTTGTTTTTCTAACGGAGTCTTATGGTTTTTGTGAATTATTAAGTTTTATAATCTCCAGGAAATCTGCAAACTTCATTCCACAAGCATTATATCTTACTTTGTTTTCTAGGATTTAGTAACTTATATAGGATGCCGCCGATTTTACGCGAGGTTGTCTTGTCTATTTTGTCAGGATTTACAGGTTATGATCGACAAGGAGATGATTTATATTCTGGAAGGGAAGCTTTGATTGTTCATTTTCTTGGAGGAAGATCTAACCTGGCCAACCTATAATCCATACCGAGCGAATCAGGGGAGTATTTGATTTCATTCTCTTTACTTTTTCACTTTTACATTCTTTACTTGAACATTGGGGACAATGTTCATCTTAAGTGTAAGGGGAGGGTAATAAGATGATAACTTACATATGCACTTTCGCTTGAGTTTGTTTTGTTTAATGGTAGATGTGTAATAAAACTATGAGAAATACTTGTTAGTGCAATTTTAGCGCCAAATTTAAATTTTTTTACAACATTTAGGAGTGAAACTTTAGCCATAGCAAGCGTCTCATGGATAGGAGATTGTATGACTAGCACATAACCGTATATTCAGAAAAATTTTCCACCCAAAAATGTGAGGTTCGCCTTTAGATTTGATAGGAAAAGCATTCATTATTAGTGCTTATGAGTGTACCGGTAGCATTTAGATTCTAGAACTTGCGTTAGTGATGCATCCCGAGACCGCAAGTGAGACTACATTCGTGTAGTAGGATTTACTACATGATAAAAGGCATTAGGATCACCCTTGTGTTAAACCCGTATCATAATTACTTGACCATTTAAGTCATATTACTTGGCTAGTTAAGTCAACTAATTTTTCCCACACCCTTAGCGTTGTACTCATTTTTAGTACACGATACCCCTAGTACACCCCTCCGAGCCTATCTTTTCGTTTATAACTTTAAGCATTTTACTTAAAGGAAGATTTTGTTACACCCCACTTAAATGTACAACCAAATCGCCTTAGCCTTCCGTGTATGCGCTCATTTTTAGTGCATTATTGTTATTTGTTAAACCCTAAGTTAACTTTCTAATTGATTACATGGTTGCTAAGTCGAGTCATATCCTTGTACATATTGTTTTGGGACGATTGGGACTCATGGGTAAGTACTTATTTTATGGAGTAATGGGGAAGAACATCACTTATTACCCCCATACATACGTTAATCTTAAAAGTGCTCCAAGTGTTTTGATTTTCTTAATTCGAGTCATTAGAATAGTTTAATGTAAACTATGTAAAGATTCAAGTGTAAGGGGAATTCTCATCCCCTATGATGTATTATTTTGGATGGTAGGGTAAGAGTGTATGCAAAAAAAAAATAAAAAAAAAATCAAAAAAAATCAAGAAAAAAAAATAGAAAAAGAGAAAAAACATACGGACTACCATCCCGTTTCATTCTATGTTTATTTTATGTTTTTGTTATTTTTCATTTATTAGCTTAAGTCGAGTCTAGTCTTGGCTTAGCAACGCCACATTGTACATGTAATTAACTAAGATTGTTAACTCGCCACCAGTAAAACTTCCTTTATCCAACAAAACCATGTAATTCATATCCCTATACCTAACGTTACAACCCTTTAAAAGACCTCTTTGATAGTTTATCCTAGGTGCTTACGCCATGTGGTGGAGGTTTGATCCTTTCCCAAGCCTATGGTAATCTATTTTGCTATGACAGGTAGTGAGAGATATCTTCCGTTTCCATATTGTAATTTACACTTTATTACACCCGAGAGATGTGAGTATCTAAACACTATTTGTGAGGTGCTAGTGTATGACCTCCGTGCTTGTCTATTGGTCTTTAGTGGAACGATTATTTGTTGTAATTACTTTTATATTAGTGTTAAATGACCCCTAACTTGTCTTTTGAGTAGAATAAAAGCGCATTTGCTTGAGGACAAGCAAATCTCAAGTGTAAGGGTATATGATGAGGCGAAAAATGATCCGTTTTTAGGGGGTCATTTAAGCCCGAATCCGAATTTATTTGATCAAATATTGCCCTAAATCGTTCCTTTTGTGATTTTAGGTACTTGGAGAGTGAATTCTGGAAAAGAAGCCATTTTGGACGTTTTTGGAGCATAAAAGTGAAGAAAACGGCAAAGTCTCAATTTTCCATGCTGGGAACAGCAGGTGACGGCGTCAAGAGTACCACCCTAACGGCGTCAAACCTCACTAATAAAAATCCGAGAGTCATGAAGGCGTCAAGAGTTGTCATGAAGGCGTCAAAACCCCAAGAATAAAAATCCGTAGTTGGTGACGGCGTCACACACAGGGCGTCAAGAGTAAATTGTGTGACGGCCTAGGCCTGACGGCGTCAGAAGTAGATCAAGGGCGTCCGAGGAAGTATTTGGCGGTGAGGTGACGGCGTCACAATGTTTGTCTTGACGCCGTCACCCCTATTTTCCTATATATAGTTTTCTAGTTTTTCACATAGAAAGAGGAGAAGTTTTAGAGAAACCCTAAAGACGGATTTGGTGCAACTTTTACAGGTTTTTCAAGGGTTCCAAACCCTTGATACCTTGCATTGTAATTGAGATAAGTGTTCTTATAATTCAATCAATATGTCTATGTGTTGGTTGTCTATATCTTGTTCTTGTCTCAATTCCATTATGCTAGGCTAGATCTCTTTTGTGTTTGCTTAGATCTAATGAAACCTAGATGTTGATTATGTGTTGATTGCTTGTTTATTCTTGTTTTGGATGAATGATTTATATGTTAGGCTTAAGAAAACTGGCAGATCTCCAAATGGTAACATGCTTGAACGTCTTAAGAAACATGAACCGAGGCGTACTAGGTCTTTATTGGTTGTATTAATGCATGAGCCACTGTTTACAATCCCTATAGTTGTGCTGGGCATGGTGTAGGAGGAGATAAGAGCTCATAGAATTGGGGAGTTATGTATGCCACCCCATGAATGGTATTAAGGAATACGATCCGTCATCCATGCAATTATAACAAGTGATTAACATGTAAAAGATATCTAGGGAGTAATTAAATCTAAGTAAACACATTTTCTCCAATTACTGCTCACAACCTTAGTTTAATTAGTTTATCTTCATTTTTATTATTTTATTTTGATTGCATCTTAGTTTTGGGTTAGTTGAAAAGCAACTAATTCCGCCCACTCTTTCAAACCCCGAGATTTTACTTGCTTTCTAAAAAATATAAAAACACAAAAATAATCATCCCTCACCTTTAGAACTAGTAATTAGGTTTTCTAATCCTAGCGACACTATTCCTAAGCTGAATGATCAATCCCCCGGTACTTGTCACTATACTATACTACAACGATCAGGTACACTGCCTGGTGGGGGTTGTAAGCTTCTCGAGATCCCTCGAGAGGTAAAGCCTGTTGCGATTCCCACGCATCAGTGACCGTGGGGGCATGCGGGCTATCAAGGTTAGTGCTTTTATAATTTATCTTCTGCTTTTTATTGTTTAGCCATGTTCATGTATAAATTCTACCATCATAAATGATGAGGCGAAAAATGAACCACTTTTAGGGGGTCATTTAAGCCCGAAATTGAATTTATTTTATCAAATATTGCCCTAAATCGTTCCTTTTGTGATTTTAGGTACTTTGGGAGTGAAATCTGGAAAAGGAAGCAATTCGGACGTTTTTGGAGCATAAAAGTGAAGAAAACGCCAAAGTCTTAATTTTCCTTGCTGGGAACAGTATATGACGGCGTCAAAAGCACTATCCTGACGGCGTCAAGAGTAAATTTCATAACGATCCAGTGCAGAAATGAAGGCGTCACAAGGAAGAGCGTCAAGAGTTAAATAGGTGACGGCCTGGAAAAACCTAATACATGACGGCGTCAGATGTAGATCAAGGCAATCCGAGAATTATTTTGGCGGCGAGATGACGGCGTCACCTATTTGGTCTTGACGCCGTCAACCTCAATTTCCTATATATAGTTATCTAATTTTCATTCATAAAAAAAAGAGAAGTTTTGGAGAAACCCTAACGCCGAACCTATTACGAATTTTACAGATTTTTCAAGGGTTTTCAGCCCTTGAACCCTTACATGTGTAATTGAGATAAGTGTTCTTCTAATTCAATCAATATGTCTATGTGTTGGTTGTCTATATCTTGTTCTTATCTTAATTCCATCATGCTAGGCTAGATCTATCTTGTGTTTGCTTAGATCTAATGAAACCTAGATGTTAATTATGTGTTGATTACTTGTTTATGGTTGTATTGGATGAATGATTTCGATGTTAGGCTTAAGAAAACTGGCAGATCTCCAAATGGTAACATGCTTGAACGTCTTAGGAAACATGAACTGATGTGCACTAGGTTTTATTGGTTGTATTTAATGCATGAGTAAATTCTAATGATCCCATGTTAGGAGCTTCTTAGCCGGCTCGACATAGGAGTGAAGTAGGCACTCATAGGATTGGGGAATTAAATGCGCCACCCCATGAATGGTATTAAGGAATACAATCCGTCATCCACGCAACTATAACAAGTAATTAACGTGTAAAAGATATGTAGGGAGTAATGAAATCTAAGTAAACACAATTTCTCCACTTATTGCTCACAACCTTAGTTTAATTTAGTTTTATTTTCATTTCTAGTATTTTATTTTGATTGCATCTTAGTAATGGGTTAGTTGACTAGCAACTAATTCGGCCCAAATCCTTAAAACCCGAGATTTTTACTTGCTTTCTAAAAAATATAAAAATACAAAAATAATCATCCCTCATCTTTAGAACTAGTATTTAGGTTTTCTAATCCTAGCGACATTATTCCTAGCTGAACGATCAATCCCCCGGTACTTGTCACTATACTATACTACAACGATCAGGTACACTGCCTGGTGGGGGTTGTAAGCTTCTCGAGATCCCTCGAGAGGTAAAGCCTGGTGCAATCCCTACGCATCAAGTTTTTGGCGCCGCAGCCCGGGGAATAGTTATTGTCTAGGTTAGAACTTCTTTTTATTAGGTCTACTTGCTAGATTCCTTTCTAGTAAGATTTTATTTTTATTTTTTAGGTTCTCTTTAGTCTATCTTAATTCTTTGTGTTTTTGTTCGTAACTTTTCACCACCCGACATCATGGACGATGGGAACATCTTTGAACCCGTCATCCCACCACAACAAAACCCACCACTAGAACCTCCTAGGCCCCGAACCTTAGGAGAGTATTCCCGACCTAGCCACCAAGGCTACCGAAACACCATTGAGCTCACCGGAGCCAATGTGACTCCCTTGCGATCCGACACCATCCGGTTGGTGCAAAGCGGATGTGCATTCCATGGACTTCGTTCCGAAGATCCAAATCAACATCCTAAGGACTTCCTTAAAATCGTAGATTCCATAGACCTAGGTGTTGAAACTAGAGAGACAACCCGATTACGCCTATTCCAATTCTCTCTACGGGATCAAGCTAGTCAATGGCTTGAGCGTTTACCCGCGGGATCCATTACCACATGGGATGATCTCACCACTCGTTTCCTTGCTCAATTTTTCCTACCGGGGAGAACTACTAAGCTTAGAAATGACATATTGATGTTCCAACAACGTCAAAATGAATCTCTTTATGAAGCATGGACTCGTTTCAAGGACTTACTCCAAAAAGTCCCTCATCATGGCATAGATCTTTGGCTCCAAGTCCAAATCTTTTATGACCATATCGATCTCTCCACGAGGCGAGCCATTGACCAATCGGCCGGTGGTAAGCTACGTGATCTAAGTGCGGAACAATCATGGGAACTCATAGAAGATCTTGCTCTCTATGACAACGAAAGTTGGAATGATCCCCGTGACTTGAACAAAACGGTCAAGGCAATATCTTTGCCTTCGAATAACTCTAGCACTCCCGACCGTAGGATCATGGAACTTGAGGACCAAGTCAAGTTTCTCATGAAATCCTACGAAGCTCCTAAGCCTTCAAGCCAAGTGAACAAAATCACTTCTTCATGCGAATTATGTAGTGGTCCCCATGACACTCGTGATTGTGTGGAACTCCCCGGAACAGCTTTTGCGGACTACGCATCCACGCGTACCGACGAAGCGGGAGATAAGTGGTACACTTTCAAGCCCGAGCCAAACCCTTACGGTGATTTATACAACCCCTCTTGGAAAAATCACCCAAACCTTAGGTGGAAACAAAATCAACCCAATTCTTCCAATCCGCCTAATCGTTATCAACCAAACGGTCCACCCTCCAACCGTACTTTCAACAACAATCCTTCTAACAACTATGGTAGTACCAACAATCTTGAAGGATTGATTTCATAGTTCATGGCATCTCAAGAAGCTCGCATAGCTAGGTTTGAAACCGAATTCAACCAACAACAAACGGAGATGACCAACAAGATAGACAACTTGTTGAAAGCCCTCAACAACCAAGCGTTAACTACACCTAGGAAGGACACTAGGGACACCAATAACAGAATCCAAATTAAGGACCCCTCATCATCTAAACACGTCCACTTTGTCAATGTTGTCACCATTAAGCCAATAGATGAGGAGATAGAAAAAAGTGACAAGGATGAAGTTGGAGTAGAAACCGAAACTAGGGATGAAAGTAGGGAAGTTGAGATTAATAAGGAAAAAGGGTTAGAGGGAGTAGAAACTATAGAGAAGTACTTTGATAAGTTGCCCATCAAGGAAGAACGGGAATACCATAAGGATTTATTCGATAGTCCCGAGAGACCATATATCCTTGGCACACCCCTTATCAAAATGGGAGACTCCTCTAACATTAACATACCATGCAACATCGGGCATATGCATATATGGAAAGCTTACATCGATCCTAGATCTCCTGTTAACATCATGACTAGGACTTATTACAATTGGGTGATGAAGAAACAACTTGATTTTAGGATGATGCCCAATAAGAATCTGATAAGTAATTTTGCAGGAAGAGTGAAGGGATTACATGTGATTATAGGCAATCTCACTTATGAGATCGATTTTATGATAGTAGAAGACACTCGTCCGGTGATAGATGCTTGCCTAAGCCAAATAATATTTGGAAAACCATTTGTTGAGGCCACTAGGATGAGTTATGATCCGACTCTAGGGATAGTTAGATTTAAGGAAGAGAATGATGAAGTTGCCTACCAAATGCCCTACAAGATTGAGCAATACCGCCTCCTCTCTAATTTAGAAAAGGAACACAAGCAAGCGGCTTATTATAGGAATGATGAGGATAGACGTAGAGGAGTAGAGTATGTGAAGAATAGGATGCTTGGTTTCTACAAAGAATGCTTGCAACTAGGTCCGGAATACAAAACTGGTTTAGAAGACGACCTAGAGAGTGAAACCAATGATGAGGTCACGTAGTAACCCATGACCTTGAGTCTAGCTACAAGACTCGTAAATAAAGAAAAGCACTATTTGGGAGGCAACCCATGCTTTGTGTGATAAGCTCTGGGCCGTCATGTTGAGAATAAGCTCTGGGCCGTCACTTGTAAATCAATCCTAACGGCCATGGTGACGCTGTCAGGCGTTTTTGCCTTGAAATAGTTTTGGGCCGTCATGTGTATTTTCCATATCCACCTCTTTTGCCAAGCTTGACGCCGTCACTTGTATGGCCTTGACACCGTCAGGTACTGTTCCCAACAAGGATTTTGAGACTTTGTCGTTTTCTTCACTTAATCGCTCCAAAAACGTCCAAAATGCTTCCTTTTTCAGATTTCTCCTCAAAAATACCTAAAATGACAAAAGGAACGATTTAGGGTAATAATTGATCAAATAATCATGAATTCGGGCATAAATGACCCCCTAAAAGCGGTACACTTTTCGCTTCATCAAATACCCTTACACTTGAGATTTGTTTGTCCTCAAGCAAATGCGTTTTTATTCTAATCAAAATACAAGTTAGGGGTCATTTAACACTAAGATAAAAGTAATTACAACAAATAATCATTCCACTTAAAACCAAAAACAAGCTCGGAAATATATACTAGCACCTCACAAATAGTGTTTAGATGCTCACATCTCTTGGGTGTAATAAAGTATATATCACAATATGGAAATGGAAAAAATATCTCTCACTACCTGTCATAGCAAATAGATTACCATAGGCTTGGGAAAGGATCAAACCTCCACCACTTGGCGTAAGCACCTAGGATAAACTATCAAAGAGGTCTTTTAACGGGTTATAGCGTGAGGTGTAGGGATATGATAAACACGGTTTTGTTGGATAAAGGCAATATTTACTGGTGGCGAGTTAATCATCTTGGTCAATTACATGTACAATGTGGCGTTGCTAAGCCAAGAATCGACTCGACTTGAGCTAATAAAAAACTAACAAAACATAAAATAAACATAAAAGGAAACGGGATGGTAGTCCGTATGTTTTTTTTCTTTTTTTTTTTTTCTTTTTCTTGATTTTTCGATTTTTTTTTTTTGCATACACTCTTACCCTACCATACAAAATAATACATCATAGAAAATTTGCATTCCCCTTACACTTGAATTTTTTACATATTTTACAATAAACTATTCTAATGACTCGAATTAAGATAATCAAAACACTTGGAGTACTTTTTAAGATTACCGCACATATGGGGGTAATATCTGATGTTCTTCCCCATTACTCTATAACAATAGTACTTTATCCATGAGTCCCAATCGTCTCAAAATAATATGTACAAGATATGACTCGACTTAGCAATCATGTAATCAATTAGACAATTAACTAAGGGTTTAAACATGTAACAATAATGCACTAAAGATGAGTGCATACACGGAAGGCTAAGGTGATTTGGTTGCACATTTGGGGTGGATTGTAAACAAATTCTCCCTTTAAGTAAAATTCTTAAAGTTAGAAACGAAAAAGATAGGCTCGGAGGGGTGTACTAGGGGTATCGTGTACTAAAAATGAGTACAACACAAAGGTGTGGGAAAAATAATTGACTTTACTAGTCAAGTAATTATGACTTCATTGGTCAAGTAATTATGATACGGGTTTAATACAAGGGTTATCCTAATGCCTCTTATCATGTAGTAAATCTTACTACACGAATGTAGTCTCACTAGCGGTCTCGGGATGCATCACTAACGCAAGTTCTAAAATCTAAGTACTACCGGTACACTCATAAGCACTAATAATGAATGTTTTTCCTAACAAATCTAAAGGCGAACCTCACATATTTGGGTGGAAAATTTTTCTGAGTGGTACGGTTTTTTTGTGCTAGTCATACAACTCCTATCCATGAGACGCTCATTAAGGCTAAAGCTTCACTCTTAAATGTTGTAAAAAAATTTAAATTTGGCGCTAAAATTGCCCTAACAAGTATTTCTCTTAGTTTTATTACACACCTACTACTGAACAAACAAACTCAAGTGCAATTGTATTCTCTATGGTATCATTATTTACCCTCCACTTACACTTAGGCTGAACATTGTCCTCAATGTTCAATGAAAAGGATGTAAAAGAAATGAAGGTAAAAGAATGAAAATAAATACTCCCCTGATTCGTTTGGTGTGGATAGTGTGTCAACAAGGTTAGATCTTCTTCCAAGAAAATGAACTTTGAAAGCTTCCCTCCAGAAATATAAATCATCCTCTTGTCCAATGTAACCTGTTAAACCTGAGAAAATAATCAAGGCAAACCTCGCGTAAAATCGGCGGCAATCTATATATACTAAAAATCCTAGAAAGAAACTTAAGATATAATGCTTGTGGAATGAATGTTTGCATATTTCCTGGAGTTTATAAAACTAAAGAATCAACAAAAACTTTATGACTCCGGTATAAACAAAACTTGCAAAAAAAATTTAGAATTTTTACACTTGACGCCGTCAGGTTATGATCCTGACGCCGTCAGAGTGTTCTGACTGAAATCTCATGTTAAGTTTCCGGAAAATTTCTAGAAAAACTCATGCTTTAATTACCTGGAAAATCCTGCAAAACATCATTATGACTCGATATAAGCATTTGACTCAAACAAATACTAATATACATGTTCATTTAGTATTGTTGTGGTTCGTGTCCAATTCTGTTCTTATAAACAAATTTAGATTTCCCTTACACTTATCTTTTGCAAAATACGTTTATATGTAGTTAAGACGAAGTTAAAAACAAAATAAAGCATTTTCACAATTTACTTTGAAACATGAGCCACAAACAATAAAAGTAAAACATGCATACGGAAACAGTTGAACACTTCATTCAAGAACGCCACCACTTGAACACACAAACGCAATGCAGAAAGTCGAGGTATGTAATAACATGTAGGTGCCTTTTAATAACATATATATGCAGGTTTGTTCTTATAAATCTGTTAATGCATTTATATAGTTCGATATATACGTTTTAATAGAGAAATTTATAATTTATAGTATTTATTTTGGAATAAAAACTCCCTTTGAATACTCATTTACTGTTTTTTGTTTTTGTAGTCATTTGTATTTCAATGAGTTATAAACTTGACACTTTTTTATTTCTTAAACAAGGTATGGTACGTTTCATAATTCATTACGTGCCAATTAATATTTTAATTGCTGGCCAATATCAAATTAATAAAGTAAATATCAAGCAGAGATCTATAGCCAGAAGTTAGGACTTTTAAGAATGGTAAGCCAAGGAAGAATGAACCGTAGAAACCTCTTCACGTACACATGGTGGCTATTCTTATAACAAATTTGATAATGGAGGAAGTGATGACGAGTTTCATATGAAGAGAAAGGGAAGGAGGAGAAGGAAGTCTTCTCAAATATTAACTTTAATTTAGGTAATTGAGGTCCATCATTTGGTATGTATATTGTTTTTTTAAAGTATTTGTAATGAAATATTTTGCTTCAACTTTTTTCTGCAAAAAGACCCCTCGTGATCAGAAAGGAGTATTTATTTGTAATCTCGCTCACAACTTATTAACTTTTATTTTAACATATAATTTGTTCTTGCTCACAACTTACGTAGTATTAACTTTATTTTCATATATCGGATGAACATTAATTTGTATTCCTTCTTAATGCTTTTACTAATAGCATAAAAGTAGCAGGCCTTCCTCGCCATTGATTAAAATTGAAAATAGGTGCGCGCGTTATGTGCATGAGAAACATTGACTAGACTGTCGGATTATGTAATGAAATTAGACTTCAAGTACTAAGGATGAGATTAGATATAATTGAAGCAAATCTAATGTCCGGTAGTAACATTGGTACTATTTGCGCAATACCCCGTATGGTCATTAGGCCTTTAGACAACAAGTTCCCTTTTAAACATAACCGTCGGCAATTTGTGGTTTCTGTTTGTTTTGCAGTGACTATTAATAAAAGTCAAGGGCAAACATTGTCGCAGGTTGGGTTGTTTCTTCAAAGACCGGTTTACTCCCATGGCCAAATTTATGTGGTTGTCTCCAGAGTGAAGAGTAGGAACAGATTGAAGATACTTTGTTGTGATAAAGATGATAATTACGCAAAATCAACTACAAACGTTGTGTACAAAGAAGCTTTATTTTGCATTGGATTTTAAATCATATACTTGTGTATTGTTGACAACTTTGAAAATATAGAGAATGATAATAAAAGTTTAGTGTTTGTTTCTTTTGGTTGTTAATGCATTCAATAAATAATATGCTATGTTTATATCTTATTTTCATTAACTAATTTTTTTCCATGATACTCATAAGTATATGTAATTTGCTTACGGTTATTAAGAACAAGACCCGCTTTAACTTTATAGTATAAAACATTATATTCACAAACTTTTTGAAATTTACATTCTTAATCTATTATCAAATCATTTGTATTTTTTTTTCTTAAAAAAATTTCTTAAAACTAGCCGCCCATTGGGCTGGCCTGGAATCTAGTTTCATGTATAAGAGGAGTGGGTGTGGCTCGCCGTTCCAACGTGGCGCTCGCCGTTGCTCGCCATGATACCATGCACCCTTCACCGTAGCTCGTTGTTGGAGTGCTCCTCGTCTGCGTAACGAGGGAGTTTGTCTGCAAACATGTACTTTTTTTTTTTTTTTTTTTTTTTTTTTGGTTTTCTTTTGGCTTTATTTTTGTGTAATTGTTTTGTAAAAAATGTTTTGTAGAAAATGTTATGTGAATATGTAAGTGTAAATGTGTAAAGAACTTGTGAAACAACGATTAAGTATACAATTGATATTACTTGAAACAACGATTACAACAATAAACTACGATACGATAACTAAGAAACGGAAATTCAAACCACTAAAATACGATACGATAAATAAACATAAAACTACAATTCGATTAAATGAATCATCCGACACATAGCCCTCGTGACTCGAATAGGAGGCACTTGAATCGTCCTCACTCGATGGCACAGGTGGAAGTCCCATCGACCATCGCCATTCTGCTCATTTGTTTCTCCGATCCTTTTTCCCTTTGAGGTACGCCTCACGCTCCCTTGCCTGATGGTCTTGCTCAGCTTCAAACTCCAAAAGGACTTGCATATCTAGCTCGTACTGTTCTTCCTCAGTCAACGCACGAATGTTGGGTTGGTTTTCAGGTGGAAAGTTTGGTGGTTGATTGTTTGGTGGTGGTATGTTTTCTGGTGGAAACATAACTCCTGGTGGAGTTGCAGGTGGTGGGTTGTCATATTGGAACACCAGAAACAGATCTTGTGGCGGAGTGTTTTGTGGGGAATTGTCTTCAGGTGGTGTGTTGTAAACCGATTCATTTTCAGGTGATGCGTTGTGAGACATTGTGTTTGAAGAAGAAAAGAGAATTCATAAATGATTTGTGTGTGAATTGTGTGTGTATTCAGCATCACCCCAATAGGTATTTATAAGATGATTTTTGGAAGTATCCCGCATTGAATTTGAATTCAAAATTTGAAATTACCCCGCCCTCTGTTTGAATTCAAAATTTGAAATTACTCCGCCCTCTGTTTGAATTCGAAATTTGAAATTACCCCGCCCTCTGTTTGAATTCAAATTTTAAAATGTATCCCGCTTTCAATAAACCCCTATTAATACCATACAATATCATTCAATTTTACACACACTTCAATATTTACACCATTTTACAATGACAAACCGTTGGTCAATGGAAGAAGAATACTCGCTAGCTACCGTTTGGCTTGAAGTTCACGATTCTGAAGACTTTGTGAATGAACGTTCTTTTTGGAATGCAGTTACACAAAGGTTCAACAATCAGAGTGATGGTCAGCACCGTAATAAAAATAGTATTACGGCTCAATGGAATAGAATGAACCTTGAATGTCGTAACTATAATGCTATTTACAAAGAGTTGTTGCGTACAAGTGAAGTTCCTTGTCATCTCAGCAATGCAAACCGTATTTATTATGAACGCTATGGGAAAGGGATTAAATATCAACATGTGTGGTTCGCTCTGAGAAACACGTTGGCATGGGACAGAGACGATGACTAGTGGTGTTTTATGTTAACTATTTCCGTATCATGTTTATTTTCCGTAATGTGTGCATTTCTTTTCTGTATCGTGTGTATTTCTTTTCCGTAATGTTATAATGTTGCGTAACAATGTTTTATGTATTGTTGAATTTGAATTTCAATTTATCCCGCACTCATTTTAATTTTGAAACTATATGCACATGTTTTTAATGTATAATGATTTTAAACATTTAAAATTTCATTTTGGATTCAAATTTTGAAATTTAAAAGTATCCCGCTATGTTTTTGAATTCAAAATTTGAATTTGAATTTTAAATCCCTATAAATACCATACCATCCAATCCATATCTCCACACACTACCATTCAATCCTTCACACACTACAATTTCTAAATCATCTTACAATGAGTACGCGTTGGTCAATTGAAGAAGAAACATTGCTAGCTAATATGTGGCTTGAAATTAGCCGAAACAGCGAGGGTTTGAATGAACGCTCTTTCTAGGATCGGGTTGTAGCAAGGTTCAATAAGTGGACTGATGGTGATCATCGTAACAAGAGTATGATCACAGGTAAATGGGCACGACTCAGCTGTGAATGTCGTAAATATCATGATATTTACAATTACTTGCAGCAAACGAGCCAAGACCCTGAGCATATCACAACTGCATTGAACATGTTTAGATAACGCTATGGTGGGAGAAGGTTTCAGTATATTCACGTGCAGGCCCGGCCCTAGCTATGGGCGAGCTGGGCGACCGCCCAGGGCAGCAAATGAATAGGGGGCATCACATGTTTTGATTCGTGTAGAACTGTAGATGAAAGAAATAAAAAAATGGTGTTTTTCAATGGAGGAAATGGGTAAAGAAAAGAGAAATGGAAAGAGGAAGAAGAAAATATGCTTTTACTTTTTTGACTTTTCAACGCTGTCAATTACGGATACTTTTTATTTAATATTTGTTTTATTTATAGATAATTAAACTATTTACAACTTTTCCCCTTCATCTTTCTATATAAAAAAACTCTAAACACTACAACTTAAATGATACTAATTTAACTATTTATAATTCCCCTCTTTTCATTTTGCCACTCGTTTTGTTTAAACGTTTTGTAGCTCCCTTACGCCTCACTTAAATATTCAACATATCAAATTTATTATTACTTCCATAATTTCATCTTTTGCCTTATAAGGTATTTTTAAAGGAACTTGTTAAGTCCTTTAGTCTATTTAATTTCGTTTTGTTTAAACATCCAATGATAAATAACATTGAATGAGAAACATAACAAGTCGTAATATATGTTTTATTACTATTATTTAAGTAGTTTAATTAACAATTGTTGATTAAATAACAATGAACTTTTTTATAAGTTCCGTTTTAATAAGTGAACTATAAAATTAAAAATCATTCAACAAGTATTTCACCACAAAATATGTCTGTGTGCCATTAAACTTTTACGTAGATAACCCACATAAATGTGAATATTGAAACAACTTTTGAAAGTTAGTAGCATTTTATAGAATATTTTATAGCTCACGTACCAAAATGAGTATTTGAAAAAAGTTCATTGTTATTAAACGAACTAAAGTATTTTTCTTTTGGAAAACGTTATAAAAGATAGTTTTAGTGGGGGCATTTCTTCTAGTCTCGCCCAGGGCATCAAAATTCTCAGGACTGGCCCTGTTCACGTGTGGTTGATTTTGAATAACACCCAAGAATGGGCACGCTATGTTTAGAGAACACTATGGTGGGAGAGCGTTCCAGTAACTTTCGTATTATGTTGCTTTGTGTTTTATGTTTAACTGTTTTTTTATTTTACGTATCGTATGTTTTATTGTGTTGTATTGTATTTTTTTTTTGTAACGTATTTCTTTTTCGTACTTTAACTTTTTAATTTGATGAAATAAAATTAGTATAGTGTTTTAATTTTAATAGGTATTTGTGAAATGAATTTAGTTTATTTAATGAAATGAATAAAAAAAATAAAGTTGTAAGTGGTGGCCCCAAATGACTAAGTTGAGGTTAGTTATGAGTGAGGAGGGGTTAGTTGTGAAGAAATGAGGTGGTGAATGCTAATCACCACACCCACTCCTCTAATAGTTGGTGTTTTGCTTTCAATATTGTAAAACAATTCATTCAAACAAAATCAGTTACAATTCCGCCATTAATTCCAGCCCATTCAAATAACGCGTATTAAGCTAACTGATGCCATGAAAAATGCTAGTACCGCTGCTCTTATCAGACAGGTTAGATATTGAATTTAATTTATTAGTGATTACTTTATTGATGACAGTCCATGTGGTAATAATTGGGTGGCTTGACTTCCATAGGTTGCAACCAAAACATATGACGCGTATGATTATCAGGTTATGTGAAGTTCTTTTCCAAGCTAATGGTTTGTCATGTCGTATGAGTAATTTCCAGAAAGTATTTATTTTGATATGTTTCTCTTCTTTTTCATGATGCAGACGGATACAAAGAAGATTTTGGCTGTATCAATATTGTTTGAGACAATGCCAAACAGATTGGATGAAAGCACCGGTTTTATACAAAGTTGGTCTTATGTATAAATTTGACATTTTTATGCGTAAATTGGATGTTTTTACATGAAAGTAAGTGTTTAAAAGGGTCGAGACTTGAATCTACAAAAAATGTACAATGGGGTGTTTGTCTTAGCTTATGTGATGGGCAAGCTCACATGTAATGGTTTATAAGGTTATCGACTTGAGCGTATAGCTTATGTAAGTTCATAATCTCATAAGCCATAAAAAGGAGCTAAGACAGACACCCTACATGACATGAAAAAGTATGTTTTAACGTTCTTCAGAAGTGTTTTTGCACTGCAATTTGTTGCAGACGGCCAGTGGCGGAGCCAGAAAATTAGCATATAGGGGGCAAAAATATATTGCGAAGTCGTTCAAAATTTCCTTTTTAAAAGACTTAATATCGTAGAAAAAGCACCTTACATTGTGCTAAAACAACAACTAAACGAAGCTTAATGTGCGCAAAAACAACACAAAAAGTATATTGTAGAGAAAAAGAACTTTTACTAATGGCAAATAACGGTCGAACAACAGCCAAACATAAACCTCGAACAACATCCAAACATCAAAAAATAGCTCAAGGCAATACCAAAAACAACAACAAAATTAAGTTTTTAGTGAACAAAAAATCAGAAGAAAAAAATAAAAAATAAAAAAACTCTGCCCATACCTTGCTTCAACGGATTGAGTGTTTCTGTTATTGTTATAAATCTTGTTTGAGTATAAATTTATCAACAATAAAAGCTAGTTAACCTTGGAGAGATCCTCTTAACGTATTTATAACTTGATTGATCAAATTATAATTATCAATTATTAGATCAAATCGAATGGCTCAAATCATTGATTTAAGCCATTAGATTTGACCTAATGGTTTATATAACTTGAGATGATCTCTTCCACTTAAAAATAATAAGGGTCCGCTTGGTTCAAAGTAGGGAAAGGAAAAGGGAAAGGGAAAAGGAAAGGAATGCAAATGAATGAGTGAGGTGGGTAATCAATACCTTACCCCCCAATTTAATATATAATGGTTGATTACCCACTACGGGGTAATCAATATCTTACCCCTTCTTTACCAAGCACCATTATTAAAAGAATGTGGGCTCTTTTCAATTCCTTACACATTCCCCACCTCTCCTTTACCCCCACCAAGCACCCCCTAAAAACAAAATACGGAACATGCAAACTAATTTTGGAGGCCACTCACTTTCTTTCTAACCAAATATATAATGGAAAAAACATCCTAATAAAGTACTCCCTAATACAAATACTTGTTAAAAAGAAAAAAGTAATACAAGTAGAGTAAAAAGAAAGAGTACTTAAATATATAAAGTATCTTTTACTGTATTTCACTCATATTCAACAAACACTATCACGTGACTACCTACCCTTTCACCACCATCTTTCTCACTTCCCAAATCCCAACCCACCCCTTTATACTCCATTTTTTCCGATGAACTAAAGAAAGAAAACAGTTTCGACACAGTTAGTTGTTAAATAGCTTCAAAATATCGAGGGCACTCGGATGATTTGCCTGAGGGCACTTGTCATATTTGTTTCCAATTAAAAGAAAAATCGTATGTATTTTGGGTATCCGCAAGAGGTTCGTCGGGGGCAACGCCTCCCACTACTGAAAAATCATATGTATTTTGGGTATCCGCAGACGGCCCTAGTTTACACTTAAGTTTAGTTCATGCGTGTGTTTCTTGCAGAAGAAAGCTGTTTATGATCAGTATGGCGAGGAAGGTTTGAAAGGGCAGATGCCCCCTCCGGGTGCTGGTGGGTTTTCCGGTATGCACCACGATGGTGGTTCATCATCATTCAGGTTTAATCCTCGGAATGCAGATGATATATTCTCCGAGTTTTTTGGAATGCAAAGTCCATTTGGAGGCATGGGAGGGTCTCATGGTGGGAGCCCGTTTCAGAGGAGCATGTTCGGTGATGATATCTTTTCTCAGTTTAGAGGGGCGACCGGTGGTGGTGGTGAAGGATCAGCAAGTATGCCGCCTAGGAAAGGGGCTATGATTGAGCGCACTTTGCCGTGTAGCTTGGAGGACTTATTTAAGGGGACTACAAAGAAAATGAAAATTTCAAGGGAAGTTTCTGATGGTACCGGGTAAGCTTCTGATTTTTGTCCATAAATATTAAAAGCTACTTGATATGCATGATACGTGATCCATATGATTGAAGTCAAGTAATTGCTGATAACTTTCCCCGTCGATAAGAAAAATGATTTGACTACTAAACCTTAAAATATTCTGACGTAGCTGAATGGTCTCTATAATGGCTTTGAAAATCTGATGTCTTATTAAGGGACTTGAAAGTTTAGTAGTTTATATAATATTTTTTCGGAAGTAGAATTCTTTCTATAGTGGTTATGGAAGTTGAATCGTTTTTATAACGGTTTTGGACTCATATGACCAAATTATGAATGTAGTAAAAGCGCACTTTTATTTATTGGACTATGCTCTTTGTAGAAAGGTTCAAATATTTGCTGTGCTCTATATATCTGAATGTAAGATAAGATAGGATATGCAAAATCTCGGAATTATTTTGGGCCATGACGGGTACATATCAATACAACTTAGATGATAAAATGGGTAAACGGAGAAGATTCCTTTACAGGTTACTCAGGAAATTGAGCCTTTTTGGCTCTGATGTACAGGGCCTAACCGGTATTCCCGTGGCCTTTTTTGGACTTTACCTGGCCATCCCAAGATGTTCACCCAGCGAGGTTTGAACCTTGGTCTCTTCTGTGGGGACCAGTGTTGTCAAAAGCGAGCGCTACATGCGCTATAGCGAGAAGCGTAGCGAGAGCGGGCCCACATCGCTATGCCCACGAGGCAATAGCCCACAATCATTCAAAGCGACGATTTGGAAATTAGGGTGTGATTAAATGGGTGGGTTTTGGTCGGAATCATGTTATAAACATGATACAAGGATCCAATCATACCCAGAAACACGTTTGGTTTGATTTTGGAAATTAGGGTTCATGGTAAGATTTGGGATTTTTTGATTTAGAGTGTTTTAATCCAATTAAGTTAGTGGGTTTTGGTCGGAATCATGTTATAAACATGATACAAGGGTCGAATTATACCCAGAAACACGTTTGGTTTGATTTTGGAAATTAGGGTTCATGGTACGATTTGGGATTTTTTGATTTAGAGTGTTTTAATCCAATTAAGTTAGTGGGATAGTGTTAGAATGCAGTGTGAATCTTATTACAACCCTAGAATCTAACCAAAAACACAAAATGAATCAAAATCAAAGTTTATTGCAACCCTGCGCTTTTTTTTTTATAGACCGCGCTTTTTTTGCGCTTCTCGCTATAGCGATTTTTGGGTCTTTGCGCTTTGCAATCGCTTTCGCTTTTGACAACTATGGTGGGGACACCTTACTACTCTTGGAGATGGTTCCTATGATTAACTTATAGCTTACTATATTCCCATGTAAATCGGTCCAATGCTTTTATGGGAAGTTTGGCATTTTATGGCAAAAGAAAAATAAGAGTTGTTAAAGATATCACACTCTAAATGAATTTAGTGATTATGGTTTGCCGTTTGCATGCTTATTCGGTTATTCCTTATTAGTGACGATGAAGATAAAACATCGTTATGTAAATAATCAAAGCACAAAGATGTTAACAATCTTTCTTACGTGGTTTAGCTACTACAGAGTTTATGTTATCTTCTTACACAAAAAAGCTTTCGTTCCCTTAGAACTGAATATAATGGTTACTTCTGATTTAAGCAAGTGGTGGGCGTATAAAGATAAAATGGCTAAATCTTGTCCGTAAGATTGTATAGTAGCATATCATCAAATAGTATTTGTTCGTTTCTCTGTGCTTTAAAGGCAGCTGCCCTTCCTGTCGCTTATCTAACTAACTCGGTGACGTGGTCGGTGTAACATTTGTAGATAGTACATGTTGGTTGATGCAAGTTTTAGGACAGTGTATGCCTTGCCATAAAAATTACAAAAATGTTTTTTAGGGTATGTAGTTACATACTGTGGACCAGATACGATCATTCTTGGGTGTTTTACTATTGAATCTTGGGGTGGCGTGATTTGTAATCGAGAAGTATCCCCACTTCATGTTACTTTAGGCCAATTTTCATTTTAGGTAATTCACTTATTTTATACAAAATAGCAATTACTTATTTAACGCAAAATAGAACATTCTATACTTTTCGTCCTTTTCAGGCAATGTCCTTTGGTAACTCTACGCTAATTGGAACATACTTTAGATTTACTGATTATAGGAATTAAATTGTGTCGACTATTATGGACGAAAGGGCAACAATGGGCAGACAGGGTAACTGAGTTGTGTCAAAACAAGTCAATCTTATGATGGGTCAAAATGGGACGGGTTGACATTCTACACAAATGATTACAAATATCATTTATCAGCATCATGATATATTTTTACTAACAACTAGTTATAATACCCGCGCACGCGCGGGTTTTTTTAAAATTTTTTTGAATCATATATTTTTATTTATTAAAAAACAAATAATTTAATCTTTGTTTTGTTTGATTTATGATGTTTAATTATAGTTTTTTATTATTAAAGATAATTATTTAAAAGTTTTAATCCTATTGTTAATTGCATTTTATCTATATTTTTTGTATTTATCTTCTACTTGTGTTATGGATAAATATAAAATGTTACCTAATAAGAAAATATATATTTTTTTTAAATAATATTATTACTAAATAAGGTATGGTTTAGTTTTTTTTTAAATGGAAAAGTCCCCACTTGGGGTTTTGTTTTATTATATAAAAGATTTTGGAGGTTGTAAACACCCGATTATGCAAACAATTTGGGAGGTTGTAAACACCCGATTATGCAATCAGTGACTTTTCACTTGTTCGAACCCCTTATTTTTGGCAAAATACCTTTTTTACCTTATCGGTTTCTTCTTTTAAATTTGCAGGAGATCAACCACAGTGGAAGAAATTCTTGCTATAGAGATAAGACCAGGCTGGAAAAAGGGCACCAAAATAACCTTCCCAGAAAAGGGAAATGAGCAGCGAGGTGTCATTCCTTCTGACCTTGTGTTCATCATTGATGAAAAACCACATGCAGTCTTCAAGAGAGATGGTAACGATCTTGTTATCACTCAAAAGATATCCCTTGCCGAAGCTCTCACCGGCTACACAGCACAAATCACCACCCTTGATGGACGAAACTTAACCATCCCTGTCAACAGTGTCATTAGTCCGACATATGAGGAAGTAGTCAAAGGGGAAGGTATGCCTATTCCCAAAGAACCAACAAGAAAAGGAAATTTAAGAATCAAATTCGATATTAAGTTTCCTACAAGATTGACGTCGGATCAGAAAAAGGGTATTAAGCTGCTGTTGACATCTTCGTGAGGTTGTGTCACAGGTCGGTAAACTATATAGTGCTGTTCTTACATTGTCTTGTTTTAGATGCGAAAATTGTTGCTGTTTTTGAATTATTAGATATTTATTTATCAAAAAGGAATCTTGTGAATTGTGGTCATCGGGTTTGTTGGCTAGATTTTGGTTTAATTTGTGAGTTTTCTTGTAATCTGTTGAAACTTTTTGTATGAACTTATTCTCAAGTTGTGAATGCGATTGGCTTAACTTGGTTAAAATGCGTCCAAGAAAACGCTTTTCACACAACACATGCAACTGTCGGTCTGTCGCAGAGGTAGCAACGTGAGCAGGTATCAATCCATTTAATAAACTAGAGATGCACGCATACGATTTGGCCTGAGATCAGTTTTGAGCCTCGCTTGAGACTGGTCCTAAAAGTATTGGCTTATGACAACCGTTCTGTTTTGGTCACCAACTTTTTCCGGAAGCACGGTTAAGGATCCCGGACCCCCTATGTTTTGGCCTGAGCTTGAGAGTTGAGACTAGTTGGGCTTTGTCATGTTCGAAGTACTATGTTACGCCCCGTGAACGACTTGACTTAAAATAATGAAAATTTAGAACTTTTTTGCTGAAACACTTTGACTATAACGAACTCACTATACACTTATATAAAACTACAAGAGTTTACAACAATTTACACTTTTAAATACTTACAATAAGTATGCATGAAAACCCTTTTACACAATTCAAACAAGACTTAGAAAACTTACAAAAAAACCACCATTGTTACACAAATCCGCCGTATCCATATTCAAGGATACGTCGTATTGCTGAGGACAATGCTGTTGGGATATGTCCATATCACAAATAATGTATGGCCGAGAATACGTGAGCCTATTGGGGGCACACACGTATATACACATAGAGAACGTTTATTAATGTAATTAATATATTTATTGTATATATGTTAATTATATTAATATGTTTATGAAATGGATTAACCGCCGTCAATTATTCGTTAGCTGCATGTTTTAATTAACGGGCTAAGCAAATTATTTGTAATGGACTAATAATTAGTGTATAGGCTTAAACCGAACCATAAGCACATGAAGGAGTTATGGATCGGCAGGCTTAGTGACCTTGAGGTTGGAGTTTGTTTTGACTTGTATATCAAAGATATGTTTAGTATATATATAACGAGTAGGTTGTCGCTAGCCGCAAACGCGGCTGGGAATTTTTTTGAACATGTTTTAAATTGTAACCCGTTTGTTTGAGATATGTTTTGGCCGAGTGGAAAAAAACGCTATCTTTTTTGTTTAAACGTTTTTGTGTATGTAAAGCTAACACAAATTTTAAACTTATTTGATAGATTAAGGGTTTATTTTGAAAGTTTTTTTATTTAAAAACTCAATATATATATATATATATATATATATATATATATATATTAAACTTAAACTTTTTTTTTAAACCGTACGTACGTAAAAAGCATATGAATATTATGCTCGTTTTGTACGTTATCGAGAGACCTTTCTACCATTATTTTTTTTTCAATGAATTGCGAGATATTTATTAGATACTTGGTAAATAAAGTTTGTTGTATAAAAAATTGTAAATAGTAAGAAGTTGAGGGTGTGATTTGCAAATATATTTTTTTACTTATTTTTGGGCCCCATTTTTCTGGATTTTGTAGTTGTTGTGGCAAGGATTTTCGGACTATTTTATTCCATTGATATTATTTTATTCACTGAGAAAATATTTTTTTAGTATCACTGATATCTTCGCTCCATAAACAAATATTTGTTGATATCTTCGCTCGAGACATGTCGCTTTCATATCGCTCCATTATATATAGAGGGTAATAGGTTCATTATTAACGAATAGCAGGGTATCCGCGCGTTGCAGCGGCGAGTATCCTGAAATAAAATTTTTTAATGGAATTAATAAAAGTGTTACGGGATATCATTCCGACACCTAAATTTGCTTGGTCACAGCTTTGTGTATCGATTCGAGTTTTATTGAGTCGAGTCTTGGTCACAGGTTCATGTCTAGGTTAAAATGGAGGGTTGTACATTGTGTTTAAATGATTGTAATATTGTGTGTAGGGGTGTTTTTAATGCTATTAATGTAGAATGAGAGTTGTACATTGTATTTAAATGATTATAATATTGGGTGTAGGGGTGTTTTTAATGCTATTAATGTAAAATGAGGGTTGTACATTGTGTTTAAATAATTGTAATATTGGGTGTAGGGGTGTTTTTAATGCTATTAATGTAGAATTCTACGGAAAGTGGTCTGAATTTCGATTCATGCTAGTTTTTGTTGTACACAATGCTTTAGTTGTTGTAATTATGAAAATTGCTTGCTTTAAAGTGTTGTAAACCATACATTATTTTATGTACATTTGAATTTTTTAGAGAGAGAGTCCTTCCTCAATTATAAGTAGTATAAATTGGTCCCTACATACCTATAAAACATATCTTAAATTGTTGCACCTCTTTATTAGGGATGGAAAAAAAATCCGTACCCGATGGGGAACCCGATCCCCAAACCCGAGTTGACTGGGGAATCCCCGATTTGACCGGGGATGGGGATGGGGACGGGGAATCCTCGAATTATGAAAGCGGGGATGGGGATAACATAAATCCTCGACCCCAAACCCGAACCCGAAGTTTTTAATAAACAAATATGTATAAATTATATGTATATCAATACTAAATGTACTTGTATATGTATATGGTAGTGAGTATTGACAAGTATTATACTCAAAGTATATTTATATGTGTATGTGACATTTAATGGATAAAAATTAACAAATATTTTAAAATGTTAAAGCACTAACTACGTATTATCTAACCAATATTTTATCTGAAAACACTCATTTAATGCACTCTATTTTTATATTATATGTGATGTTTCAATATATACAATATTTTAAAGTTAAATGCCTTTTTAATTAATCTAACTATGTACAATATACGCTTTTTGAGACTTTTTATAAGTCAATTCTTTATATTTTTTATTACTTTGTCATTTTTATGTTTAATTCATAAGGGCCGAAAATCCCCAAATCCCTGTGGGGATCACCAATCCCCGATGTGGATGGGGATAGGGATGCAAAACGATTCCCCGATGGAGATGGGGATGGCAGTGAGAAACGAGGATGGGGATGGTAAATACAATCCCCGATATTCCCTGCCCCGTTGCCATCGCTACTCTTTATTCCCTAATAATTGTTTGATAGTTTTTCAAGGAACCTAAATAGTTTTTCAAGGAACCTAAAGAGGTTTCGTCTGATCCAATACTCAAGAACAAAGCAATTGTGTTTTTGTGTTCTTATTCATAGACAAGCACTAGCATTCTAGCATTCTTATGCGTGTAGTGTGAGCAGCCGTAGAGAGTTCATACTTTTGAACTTGGTAGTTTCGCATATTAGTTTAACACATACGCGTGTAATAAAGATTCGTTGTTGGTTTGCATATTTGCTAAAAGGTACATGATCCTTTATGTTTTATTAATTATTTTATAGTATACATGATCTTGTCTTCCGTTGCATTACTTGTGCTTTAAATGTTTATATTATGTTTATAATATGCTTAAACTCCAACATATATGCCACATCTCCAAGAAGGAATACACCGTATCACCTCTACAACTCAATACGTTGTAACCACTTTCATGGATACTTCGTATTGAAACACCAGATACCGAAACCACTGCAGGATTTTTGCAGAAATCTCATACACTCAAACTCAACCATTGGCACTATAACCTTTACTCAAAACATCTATTTTTCATGCCAAATCTGTAACAAACGATACTCTAACATATTAAACAGCAAGTGACCTGTTTGACCCCAAAATGGGTAGATTTATACAATAATCCAAACACCCCTTTAAACCAAAACATAAATACTTTTTAACTATAACCATTACTATAACATAATATTTAACACACTTAACTTTGACAATCGCATAACAAAGACTTTGACGTTCCACAACGACATAATAACCATTTAAAGATTCTTGGGGGTTCAACCTCGATTCGAGCTCAGTGTCTATGACTAAGCTCTTAAATACATTACAACCTTTCTATGATCCGCACTTACATTCTTTGTGAGAACCTACAAAACATGGTTAACTATAACGATAAGCGAAAACGCTTAATAAGTAACCAAGTTAACACATGAATAATACGTCAATCCACATATTTGCAATATGAACACTTAATACCAAACTTAACACATAATACCATCCAATCTCGTAACCATAACACATAATACCATCCAATCTCGTAACCATAGCGATCAACATAATCTATAACACATAATTATGACAAAACATACCTTAGTAATTCAATAATCATGAACTAACACTCAAGTAATCTCACTAGGAAAGTCTCCTATTAAACCATACTTACTAATCCAAGACTTTAATCCTACAACCTCATTCATAATCACATAGTATGAGAATATTCATATTAAGCACATATTAACCATAGTTACTTACCTTAGCATCCGTGCTAAGTTACCAATCATAATTTCACCATCAACATCATCATTCTCCAAACTTTGCAATCTAGGTAAAAATTATCATAAGCATAAACACTTAATACACATAATCAAATTACTATAACAATAGTTGATACAACCGTAGATCACCTCTTAACACTTCAATTCATCATATAATCATATGTTGATCATATGATGATTAATCCCATAAAATTATTAACTTAAAACCATAAAAACCTCTTATAATTTACTATAACTCTTTAATTAGCCTTAAAACACCTTTTACCTATTATCTCCGAAATAGTGTTCATGAACCCTAATTTCTAATTAATAGAATAAACACTATTTAGTGGTTAGTTACTTGTAGCAATTATTGCTAGGGACCAAACCAACGAAATGTAACCTTTAACTCATCACAAAATCACCTTAACCTCATCCTTTTTCTTCTCTTTTCTTTCTTAGCTTCGCACCACAGGATACACACACTTCTACCAGAAGTGTGTAGAAAAGAGATAATATAATTATAATTGATGACTCATCAAAAAGGACAATTTATTCATTCTGCTAATTTTAAGCCGGTACGTCGTATCCATGATAACCCATCATACACCGTATTCACTCTCCCTGGATACGACGTATCTCGCATCCAGGTCTATACCTATACGCCATATTCATATACCTGATATGCCGTATCTAGGCTATAACAGACATGCACTTATTTCTGCACTTATACAAATTACCCTGTAACACCCCCAAAATTTGGTACAGCGGAAGACTCAACAAGCTTTCGGGGTGTTACGGGGATTGGTATCCAAACACAAGACATAAAAGAACGAGATAAGGTAAACAACATAAAATGCAACCACGCGGGGTTTTAAAGTTTACATTATCCCAAAATCATCCAAAGTCAGGCCCAAAAGAAATAAATATAGGTCCACAATAGTTTATCAGAGTTTTAGAAAATAGATCCATAACCGGTGCCAATGCCAAGCCTCCAATCCCAAGCATCCATAGAGCATCACCTAACAACCTGAGAAAACGTGCTAAAAGTCAGCTTTCGCTGGTGAGATCATAGGTTTAGATTCTTAATTCAATATAGTGGACATATACGCAAAACGCTTGCTAGCTAGACTAGGGCTCAATCATCCAACCAAAATAATCCAACCAAAATAATCCAACCAAATCAAATCATCCCTATAGGTGCACGCTATAGCTCAAATCAATCCAATCAATAGCTTACCTAGCTCAAGTCTAGGCCTCGCTCTATAATCAATCCAATAGCTTACCTAGATCTAGTCTAGGCCTCGCTCAATATGTATGCGTAAGGATACGACATACCCAACATTCGTAAGGATACGACATGTTCAACTTACCTAGCTCTAGTCTAGGCCTCGTTGTTTAGCTTACCTAGCTCTAGGCTAGGCCTCGCTCTATAACCAAATCATATAGCTTACCTAGTTCGGGGACTAGGCCTCGCTCAATAACCAAATCAAATAGCTTACCTAGATCTAGTCTAGGCCTCGCTCTACCTAGTTCTATAAGCATAGCAAGTTTTGAAATCAAAAAGCGATAATAGTCCACATAAAACATTTGCACGTTTCTCACCCCAAGTATTGAAAACAAAGTTCAAGAGTAAAAGTGGGGCTATGACTCACCTCAAGTCCAGAAAATAGCAAGACGAGGTAGGTAGAAATAAGATGTATGATAACTCACGAAACGGCAACTACGGACTTGGCACGACCTAACAATATTAACTCTTTCAGAAATCATTTCCTCAAATATATAATATTCCCAAACCCGGACGAGAATCCGTTTTATTTCCGTAAATCCATTTCGTATTAGTTTGGTGTATTTGTGTTTGGTATCCATACGGGTGGTGGGTCGACTCAAAACAAACCAACAAGATCGCACATAGAACATATAATAAACTATAGATCTAATATTAGCCCAATATATCATTTAAATAAATCGCCAAAGTTTACCAAATCCGTCGATTTGATAATCCTCATATTTATTTACGTAATATACCGTTCCAAGATTACACCCAATCTAAAGCACATATAAAGCACATAGCATGTAATCACTATATAGTATATATCATAGTTTAATAAATTCCTCGTATATATCGTCAAATTGGCCAGATTTCCCGATATATACACTCGCAATCTATTACCCTTTACATATACTACAACCTATGGGCGTCGTAGGATACGATGCCCACTAATATATTCGTTTCATATAACCAAACAACACGGCTCAACCTTACGGTTGGGTGGTTATTTACTTATAGAAAACGTCTATATTAGTCGTCATATATCCGAGACAACACGAATGTCGCAAATAATAACTTACCTGGACCCGAGTGACGACAATTTCGCCTAACTCAATAAGTTTATTCGTTATATATCCAAAATGACTTTTTATTAAACGTTTCATAATTGTCGGGAGTTTCCCGTTTATAACACAATTTCTAATAATAATAATACGTTTAATTAATATTACGCCACTTTCGTAGCCTAATATGTATCTAATCGTATTATTTATAATACGACTCGTGATTATTATTATTATTAATATACGCGTTTATATAGTTATATATACGTTACTCACGTATATACTTTCGTATAAACGTTCATATTACTAATAATTATTATTACGAGTTTTATTATTCTCGTTTTACTTTTAATGTTTATTGAGTTACACGAAATGGTCATATGTCCGAGTCATGACTCTCGGCTCATTGTCCAAGTCCAATAATAAACCAAAGTCACAAACAATAAACTCCGTCCAATCACAATCTCAACCACGGGCTACAACAATAAGGTCCGACTACGGTACCCGACTAACCTATCTCCGTCATCTAACGACCGTCTCATAACCGGTCCTCATATCACATTCCACTCGACAACAACTTCTCAATATCGAATCATAACCAATAACCAATATCCATTTCGACCAAAGTATACGGCCGAGAAATAATACCACAACAACAATATATACCAACGACAATTATAACCAAAATAATATAACACTTAGTTCACATTTATTCACAAAATAACATTAACCACATTAGTGTTCGGGTCGGTTTACCAAGCCGAACCCGAGGCAACACTTCACCACGACTAGTGTGGTTCCCACCCGAGACCTCCATGGTCTCGGCTAGCTCTACGTGAGCCAAAACAGTCCGCACGACCTACTAGGGTCGTCGGCCAAAAATCCCATTCGACTAACATGGTTAGTCACGACCAACAATAACCGGTCAAGCAACCAAAATGAGGTTCCAAACACCTCATTCGAACACCAAGGAATATCAAAGGCCAAAGATTCGGCCAAACCAGCACCATCCGAGGGTAACCCCCTCGGGTACACCTCGACCCGACAAAAAAATAAGCCAACCCGGATACCAAACTTATTAAGAAAAACGTTTTTCATCCATAACCCATCATCATATCATGTATTTAATTAAAAACCCATTCGGATCTCCTTGATTCGTGACCAAGAGTCACGGTTTTATTAACCATACGAGTGAATACTCGCTCACCTTCGAACTAGAACTCCAAAACTTTGATAATCTTTCCAAAATAAACGATTGGTGATAAATTTGGTGGTGATTCGTGTGATAAAGTGGTGATAGGAGGCGCGTGGTGCACTAGATCTAGTAGATTAGATGTTGGAGGTTCGATTTATGGTGGTGATTTAGTGTGGTGGCCGGCGGTGACGCTGTGGTGGCCGGATCTCAATAGTGGCGGCTAGGGTTTTGGTTAGTGAGGGAGGAAGAAGTAGAGAGGTGAGAGAGAGATGGATTTGTGTTTGTGTTTTTGTGTGGGTAAAAACCGGCCAAACGGACCCTTTTAACCTTTTTTTTTTTTGAAAAGTAATAATAATAATAAGAATAAAAATAATAATAGTAATAATAAAGATATTATTACGGTTGAGCGGGTGATGTGGGTAAGTGTAAAAACACGTGGCCCGAACCCGAACTCATTTTAAAATTTCCATATCACACGAGAACCTCTCGTAATTAATTAAAATATATAACGGACTCGTTAAGACGAATCATAAAACTATGTTAGGTAATCCTAGTGCCGGAGTCAATGTAGTGCCAAAAATAACGATCTCACAATAAATCATCACGACCGAATCAATCCAAACCATAAATAAATAACCAAATCTCATAAATATCGTACGATTAAAAATCGCGTACCAACGCTTGTAAAATATCTCGTCACGATAAACTTTCAAAAATTCCAAAATTATAATTTTTAATGTAATGCGGGTTTTATAAATGGCTCCCTATTTTGCCAGTTGTCACATCCTCCCAGCCTCAGAAGGAACCCGTCCCGGGTTTCTCTCGAAATAACCCATCTACGAAGTGAAAAGCTTCGGATATCTCTTTCGAAACTCATCCTCACGTTCCCACGTGAATTCCGGTCCGTGCCGCGAATTCCCACGAGCTTTGATGAGCGGAATACGACTTCTCTTAAGTCGTTTAATCTCTCTATCCATAATCTCAATCGACTCTTCTACAAAATTCAAACTCTCATCCACACGAATATCCTTAATTGGTATAACCGGCGTTTCATCCGAAAGACACTTCTTCAAATTGCTAACATGAAACACATCATGTACTTTACTCAATTCCTGTGGTAGTTCCAACCGATAAGCCACGGGCCCAATTCTTTCCAGAATACGAAATGGTCCAATGTAGCGGGGATTCAATTTCCCTCGTTTTCCAAAACGTATCACACCCTTCCAAGGCGAGACCTTCAACATAACTCTATCTCCAACCTGGAATTCTAGGGGTTTACGCCTTTGATCAGCATAGCTCTTCTGCCTATCTCTAGCTGCTTGCAGTCGTTCTCGAATCTGCGTTACCTTCTCCGTAGTTTCCAAGATAAGCTCAGGGCCTGTGAGTTGGCTATCTCCAACTTCTGCCCAACCAATAGGTGAACGGCATTTTCGACCATACAGAGCTTCAAATGGTGCAGCCTTAAGACTTGTGTGGTAGCTATTATTGTAGGAGAACTCTGCAAGGGGCAGATACTTCTCCCAGCCTTTACCAAAGTCTATGATGCATGCACGAAGCATATCCTCTAACGTCTGAATGGTCCTCTCACTTTGACCATCGGTTTGGGGATGATATGCAGTACTCATATCAAGCCTCGTCCCCAAATCCGTTTGAAGTGATCGCCACAAAGCTGACGTAAAACGACTATCACGATCCAATATAATAGATATCGGGACTCCATGACGCGAAATAATCTCCTTCACATACAATCTCGCAAGTTTATCCACACTATCATCTTCACTAATCGCCAGGAAATGAGCAGACTTAGTCAATCAATCCACAATTACCCATCTAGCGTCGCAACCGCTAGCTGTCTTTGGTAATTTGGTAATAAAGTCCATCGTAATCCGCTCCCATTTCTAAACCGGGAGTTCTGGCTGCGTCAATAATCCTGACGGTCTTTGATGTTCGGCTTTAACCTTAGAACATGTCAAACACTTACTAATCGTACAATGCTATATCTGCCTTCATACCTGGCCACCAATATAACTTTTTCAAATCCTGGTACATCTTGTCAGACCTAGGATGAATAGAGTATCTTGACTTATGCGACTCGTGCATAATCAACTCTCGAATTCCTCCATACAAAGGTACCCAACTTCGGTCTCCAAAACATAATACTCCATCAGAACGCTTAACAAATCCTTTCTCATTTTCTGCCATCCCAAATGTGTTCTCAGCAGGTCTATTTTCTGCTTTCAACGCTTCCATTTGAGCTTCAAATATTTGCGACGGTAACGGCGATACGATAGTCATTCCTAATGACCTAACTCGTAACGGTGGTATTCTCTCCTTTCGACTAAGAGCATCAGCAACGACGTTTGCTTTACCAGGATGGTAGCGAATCTCTCAATCATAATCGCTTAGCAAGTCAATTCAACGTCGCTGTCTCATGTTGAGCTCTTTTTGATTCAAAATGTGTTGCAGACTTTTGTGGTCAGTAAACACTACACACTTGATTCCGTACAAGTAATGTCTCCATATCCTTAAGGTAAAAACCACAGCACCTAACTCCAAATCATGGGTGGTGTAGTTTTTCTCGCGCTTCTTGAGCTATCGGGAAGCATAAGCTATCACTTTCTCCCGTTGCATTAACACAGCTCCTAAACCTTTATGTGAAACGTCACAATAGATGACAAAATCCTTGTTACCTTCGGATAACGCCAAGATAGGAGCACTACACAACATCTCCTTAAGTAACTGAAATGCTTCCTCATCCTTATCTCCCCATTCATACTTAACACTCTTTTGAGTCAATTTGGTCAACGGTTTTGCTATCTTCGAAAATCCCTCAATGAATCTTCGGTAATAACCGGCTAATCCCAAAAACTGACGAACTTCTGTTGGGGTTGTAGGTGCAGCCCAATCTTTAATCGCTTCGATCTTAGCAGGGTCCACATGAACTCCTTGTATATCAATCACGTGACCTAGAAATTGCACTGCTGGGATCCAAATTCACATTTCGAAAACTTGGCATACAGTTTCTCCTTCCTGAGAAATTCTAAGATAAGTCTTAGATGCTCCTCATGCTCCTTCTCACTCTTCGAATAAATCAGAATGACATCGATGAACAAAATCACGAATTTATCTAAGTAAGGCTTACACACCCGATTCATGAGATTCATGAATACCGCCGGTGCGTTAGTCAACCCAAACGGCATCACCTGAAACTCGTAATGCCCGTAACGGGTTCTGAAAGCCGTTTTCAGAATATCTTCTTCGCGAACTCGAAGCTGATGATATTCCTATCTCAAATCGACCTTCGAATACACACTCGATCCTTGAAGCTGATCGTACAAATCGTCGATCCTTGGTAACGGGTATCTATTCTTCACCGTTAACTTGTTCAACTCTCGATAATCAATACACATGCGAAACGATCCATCCTTCTTCTTCACAAATAAGACTGGGGCTCCCCAAGGTGAAGAACTTGGTCTTATAAATCCCTTCTCGGCTAACTCCGCTAATTGTTTCGACAACTCTTCTAGTTCAGTCGGTGCAAGACGATAAGGCGCTCGTGCTACTGGTGCAGCACCAGGTATTAACTCGATCTGAAATTCCACTTGCCTAGTAGGCGGAATTCCCGGCAAATCATCGGGAAACACATCCGGAAAATCACGAACTATAGGTACATCCCCAATGCACCTTTCCTTCTTTTCCTTCTCTCCTTTCTCAGAAATTTGGGCTAAGAAAAGGTAACTTCCTTTTTCTATTAGCTTCGGCAACTTAGTGCAAGATATAACTGCTAATTTAGATGGGCCTCTCAAATCCTTTCTATCTCCTGGTATGTTTAGAATCTCCTTGCCGTAAGGCACACGCACGATCTTCTCATCGCAGATTATATGGGCACGATACTTCGACAACCAATCCATACCAATAATAACATCAAAACTTCCTAACGTGACGGGTAGAAGATCTATGTTGAAAGGACGATTCAAAAAGTTTAACGTGCAGCCGCGAATGATAGTCCTAATCATCTCTATGTTCCCATTAGCTAACTCTACATCATAACCAATTCCTAAGGCCATCGGGGGTTTCTCCAGTAAGGGTGCAAACTTAGTGGACACAAAACTCTTATCGGCACCAGTATCAAACAGTATGGAAGCATAACGATTATTGAGAAGGAACGTACCAGTCACAACGTTCGGATCTTCTCCTCTCTCGTTCCCGAGTGCATACACTCTTCCATGAGCAGCTCCAGCTTCCACACGTTGGTCCCCATTATCTTGTCGTCCATGGTTTCCTCCAGCTCCACGGTTTCCATTATTGTACCCATTACCACCCGATCCTTAACTTCCTCGGTTCCACGATTCTCTACACTCATTCCTATAATGTCCCTTCTTTCCAAATCCATAACAAGTAACATTTGCCTTACTCATAGTTTCAGGAGTAGCTTGAACCATAGCAAGTGGTCGAGCTCTACAATCCTTAGCTATGTGTCCCATCTTAGATCAATTCTTGCACATTACCGTACATTGGCCAGAATGATGCTTGTAACATCGGTTACATTTGGGTGCATCTCCATTGTAGTTCTTCTTGTCTCCATCTCCCATAGCATAAGCTCTAGTAGTTAGTTGTCGCTTGTTTCAAACGATCATTACCCTTAGAGTGATCATCCCTCTTTCTCTTTCCATTCTTATCTTTCTCAGCTTCTTCCAATGCCAAAGAGTCCATCAATTGTTGAGCAATAGTAATAGCCTCATGAATGTTTGCAGGCTTAGCAGAAATCACATCGTTCCTTGTAGCTACCGGAAAACCATCGGTATACCTCTCAATCCTTTGAGTCTCAGTCCTAACCATATCGGGACAGAGTAAGGCCAACTCTCGATAACGGCGATTGTAAGTTGCCATATCGGTACCTTTCACCTTATGGTTCCAGAACTCAATCTCCAGCTTCTTAATCTCATTTCTTGGGCAGTAAGTCTGAATCAGCAAAGACTTAAATTGCTCCCAAGCCATAGCATAAGCTACATCACTCTCAACCGAATTACGGTAATTGTTCCACCAAGTTAAAACTTCATCCTTGAAGGTAAAAGAAGCAAACTTTACCTTCGCATTCTCCGCACAACCACTGACATTAAACACGGACTCAGTCTTCTCCATCCACCTGACCAAGTAGACCACTCCTTCAGTTCCACCAAACTCAATGGGTCCGCAAATTTTAAACTCCTTGTAGTTACATCCATTAGCACGAACAGGTGGAAATATTCCAGCAGAAATGTTGGAATGATTTGACTCAACTAGTAACTCAGCAACTCGTTGCTCCACAAGTTGATTGATCATTGCTTGATCCACAGTAGGTGCATTAAGTGGAACATGATCATTGTCTCCCTGAACATCAACATTTTGATTTCTGTTGTTGCGGTTGGTAGCGTCCAGGTTGTCAGGAGTAGGGGTTTCAACATTTCGAGTAGGACGACGTCCTCGGCGACCAGGGTAGTCGCGGCAGTTCCAGTTCGCGTAGCTCTAACAGGGTTTCGTCGTATAGCCATTAATGTAATACCAACACAATATCAACCACGCAAGTAAGACACAATTCTCCATGTACGCCAAAAACCGTAAAATATCATACAAGCTCACCCTCGTCCATAAGTAGCGATCAATACTTCGTTCCAAAATACCAAAAGACATAATAAATACTAATCATTCCATACGAGACGAACATACAATCCGAATAACATGACTTAAGGGATAGAATAACCAGCTCTCCTAACCAAGTACTCCCTGACTTAAGACGCAACACAACAACAACACAAATCTAAATTGATCTAGCCATGAAGCTGGCGTAGACTATTCAACTCCGATCTCAAACCATCCAAATCTCTCCATAACGATTCCAGCTCAACACTGTATATATCTCTATCTCTCTTGAGGTCTGCTGCCTCTTTCTCCAACTCCGTGTTCCTCTGCCACAGCTTGCGATCTCTCTCGCAAGCCGTGAGGAAACCTCTTTGCAGACTCTCTATCTGCTCATGTATCTCAATCATACCTCTCCTAATCGATGTCGTCCTGCCCATGACAGTAGTCAAATCAACTCTCAACTCAGCAACAAACTCAGCAATAAACTCATCAATAACTCAGCAATAATCATCTCAAGTCGGTCAGACATCCGCGAGATCCTCTCGCCCGGTGCAGTAATCCGAGTCCACATCCTACCAATTTCACCCAAATCTGCATGCTCAGCAGAAACCTCAGAAGGTGCATCCAAGCCAACGAGACTACCAGGTGGCAACTCAAACAAAATGGATGATCAGGTGAAACCGGCTCTAACGGATGTATCGGAGAATCGGGCTTCTCAGAATGAGTTGAATGTGCTAGCGACCCATCATCATCAGGCATCTCCTCTTCCTGAGGGTCATCATTCTCTTCCTCATCTTGAGGGTTATCATTCTGCTCACCCTCGTACTCCTCCTCATACTCCTCGTCGGAGGGGTACTTCATCAATCGTCATCTCTGAGCAGGTGAACCACGAGGCGATAAAATCGGTGACTTAGGGCGACAATGAGACGATAAAGTAGTGGCTAAACGCATGACCATCACGTATGGGTCATCAGGGGCCATAGTGATCTACGAGGGGCGACGCGTACTAGCAATAACAATCCTTAACAACAACACGTGCAAGGGAGGCTATGATTTGTGACAACGGCGTAGGGTAGGTGTAAGTGTTTCAAAACAACTAAACCGCGAATTCAAAATACCATATCAAAATCATCATATAATTCCCAATCATATATCAAGAAAGATTTAAAATACCGCATTACTAAAATCATTCGTAAAACAATTAAGCCATATAATTCCTCAAAACGCATATAATTCCTCAAAACGCATATAATTCCTCAAAACGCCATCATATCGCTAAATCAATAAACCTCAAATCCGCAAATCATCTCAAGAAATCCCAAATCTAATAATCATCTCAATAATCTCATAATACCTCAATAATAACAATGATGCTTCGGCTTGGCGGGCTGGCGGGCGATGGTCGAG
The DNA here is from genome assembly GCA_030686995.1 of Artemisia argyi. Lineage (NCBI taxonomy): Eukaryota > Viridiplantae > Streptophyta > Magnoliopsida > Asterales > Asteraceae > Artemisia > Artemisia argyi. The sequence continues at coordinate 2,273,567 of CM060680.1, forward strand.
GATCGTTTTCCATAAAAATCGGTTATAGTTTAGGTGTCTATTTACCTAGTTCTCTATAACCTTGGCTCTGATACCAATCTGTAACACCCCCAAAATTTGGTACAGCGGAAGACTCAACAAGCTTTCGGGGTGTTACGGGGATTGGTATCCAAACACAAGACATAAAAGAACGAGATAAGGTAAACAACATAAAATGCAACCACGCGGGGTTTTAAAGTTTACATTATCCCAAAATCATCCAAAGTCAGGCCCAAAAGAAATAAATATAGGTCCACAATAGTTTATCAGAGTTTTAGAAAATAGATCCATAACCGGTGCCAATGCCAAGCCTCCAATCCCAAGCATCCATAGAGCATCACCTAACAACCTGAGAAAACGTGCTAAAAGTCAGCTTTCGCTGGTGAGATCATAGGTTTAGATTCTTAATTCAATATAGTGGACATATACGCAAAACGCTTGCTAGCTAGACTAGGGCTCAATCATCCAACCAAAATAATCCAACCAAAATAATCCAACCAAATCAAATCATCCCTATAGGTGCACGCTATAGCTCAAATCAATCCAATCAATAGCTTACCTAGCTCAAGTCTAGGCCTCGCTCTATAATCAATCCAATAGCTTACCTAGATCTAGTCTAGGCCTCGCTCAATATGTATGCGTAAGGATACGACATACCCAACATTCGTAAGGATACGACATGTTCAACTTACCTAGCTCTAGTCTAGGCCTCGCTCTATAACCAAATCATATAGCTTACCTAGTTCGGGGACTAGGCCTCGCTCAATAACCAAATCAAATAGCTTACCTAGATCTAGTCTAGGCCTCGCTCTACCTAGTTCTATAAGCATAGCAAGTTTTGAAATCAAAAAGCGATAATAGTCCACATAAAACATTTGCACGTTTCTCACCCCAAGTATTGAAAACAAAGTTCAAGAGTAAAAGTGGGGCTATGACTCACCTCAAGTCCAGAAAATAGCAAGACGAGGTAGGTAGAAATAAGATGTATGATAACTCACGAAACGGCAACTACGGACTTGGCACGACCTAACAATATTAACTCTTTCAGAAATCATTTCCTCAAATATATAATATTCCCAAACCCGGACGAGAATCCGTTTTATTTCCGTAAATCCATTTCGTATTAGTTTGGTGTATTTGCGTTTGGTATCCATACGGGTGGTGGGTCGACTCAAAACAAACCAACAAGATCGCACATAGAACATATAATAAACTATAGATCTAATATTAGCCCAATATATCATTTAAATAAATCGCCAAAGTTTACCAAATCCGTCGATTTGATAATCCTCATATTTATTTACGTAATATACCGTTCCAAGATTACACCCAATCTAAAGCACATATAAAGCACATAGCATGTAATCACTATATAGTATATATCATAGTTTAATAAATTCCTCGTATATATCGTCAAATTGGCCAGATTTCCCGATATATACACTCGCAATCTATTACCCTTTACATATACTACAACCTATGGGCGTCGTAGGATACGATGCCCACTAATATATTCGTTTCATATAACCAAACAACACGGCTCAACCTTACGGTTGGGTGGTTATTTACTTATAGAAAACGTCTATATTAGTCGTCATATATCCGAGACAACACGAATGTCGCAAATAATAACTTACCTGGACCCGAGTGACGACAATTTCGCCTAACTCAATAAGTTTATTCGTTATATATCCAAAATGACTTTTTATTAAACGTTTCATAATTGTCGGGAGTTTCCCGTTTATAACACAATTTCTAATAATAATAATACGTTTAATTAATATTACGCCACTTTCGTAGCCTAATATGTATCTAATCGTATTATTTATAATACGACTCGTGATTATTATTATTATTAATATACGCGTTTATATAGTTATATATACGTTACTCACGTATATACTTTCGTATAAACGTTCATATTACTAATAATTATTATTACGAGTTTTATTATTCTCGTTTTACTTTTAATGTTTATTGAGTTACACGAAATGGTCATATGTCCGAGTCATGACTCTCGGCTCATTGTCCAAGTCCAATAATAAACCAAAGTCACAAACAATAAACTCCGTCCAATCACAATCTCAACCACGGGCTACAACAATAAGGTCCGACTACGGTACCCGACTAACCTATCTCCGTCATCTAACGACCGTCTCATAACCGGTCCTCATATCACATTCCACTCGACAACAACTTCTCAATATCGAATCATAACCAATAACCAATATCCATTTCGACCAAAGTATACGGCCGAGAAATAATACCACAACAACAATATATACCAACGACAATTATAACCAAAATAATATAACACTTAGTTCACATTTATTCACAAAATAACATTAACCACATTAGTGTTCGGGTCGGTTTACCAAGCCGAACCCGAGGCAACACTTCACCACGACTAGTGTGGTTCCCACCCGAGACCTCCATGGTCTCGGCTAGCTCTACGTGAGCCAAAACAGTCCGCACGACCTACTAGGGTCGTCGGCCAAAAATCCCATTCGACTAACATGGTTAGTCACGACCAACAATAACCGGTCAAGCAACCAAAATGAGGTTCCAAACACCTCATTCGAACACCAAGGAATATCAAAGGCCAAAGATTCGGCCAAACCAGCACCATCCGAGGGTAACCCCCTCGGGTACACCTCGACCCGACAAAAAAATAAGCCAACCCGGATACCAAACTTATTAAGAAAAACGTTTTTCATCCATAACCCATCATCATATCATGTATTTAATTAAAAACCCATTCGGATCTCCTTGATTCGTGACCAAGAGTCACGGTTTTATTAACCATACGAGTGAATACTCGCTCACCTTCGAACTAGAACTCCAAAACTTTGATAATCTTTCCAAAATAAACGATTGGTGATAAATTTGGTGGTGATTCGTGTGATAAAGTGGTGATAGGAGGCGCGTGGTGCACTAGATCTAGTAGATTAGATGTTGGAGGTTCGATTTATGGTGGTGATTTAGTGTGGTGGCCGGCGGTGACGCTGTGGTGGCCGGATCTCAATAGTGGCGGCTAGGGTTTTGGTTAGTGAGGGAGGAAGAAGTAGAGAGGTGAGAGAGAGATGGATTTGTGTTTGTGTTTTTGTGTGGGTAAAAACCGGCCAAACGGACCCTTTTAACCTTTTTTTTTTTTGAAAAGTAATAATAATAATAAGAATAAAAATAATAATAGTAATAATAAAGATATTATTACGGTTGAGCGGGTGATGTGGGTAAGTGTAAAAACACGTGGCCCGAACCCGAACTCATTTTAAAATTTCCATATCACACGAGAACCTCTCGTAATTAATTAAAATATATAACGGACTCGTTAAGACGAATCATAAAACTATGTTAGGTAATCCTAGTGCCGGAGTCAATGTAGTGCCAAAAATAACGATCTCACAATAAATCATCACGACCGAATCAATCCAAACCATAAATAAATAACCAAATCTCATAAATATCGTACGATTAAAAATCGCGTACCAACGCTTGTAAAATATCTCGTCACGATAAACTTTCAAAAATTCCAAAATTATAATTTTTAATGTAATGCGGGTTTTATAAATGGCTCCCTATTTTGCCAGTTGTCACATACCCAATATTCTTAGTCAAACATATTTAGACACGGTCAATTTCATCTAGGGTCATACCCATTTGAAAACGGGTTTCGGGGTGTAACATACTAATTGTGGCTAATTGGTTAACCAAGAAACCGATCAACTGAATGTTAGTGTTTTTAGTTACCGTTCAAGTTCAAGAAACTAGTGAACTGAAATTACCGCTTAACCGATTTCTTAGTTAGATTTATTTCATCAAAATAGAATTTACATAGTGGTTGAAGGCAAACGAGCAACAAGCTGCGCCGCTAGCTCTTTTTGGATTGCAAAGCTAACTCTTTTGAAAACTATATTTGTGGATCTATGTGTCATAACATTACTGTTCATAACGCTGGACTCTGTTGAGTAGTTCCACCGCCTCAGGTGCAAGGAAACCAAATGTATCAAACGCGAAAGGAATAAACACGTGTTGATTTTCAATGCATGCTTTCTCGTGTTTTGTCACTTTGCACGAGGCGGCTTTTAAAGCGGCATGTCCGGCTGTAAAACCCCGACTACTCAACCCTACGAGAGGAGAAACCCCGGTCAGATCCACACAAGCATGTTTCCCTCCAACCGATTTCTTTAGATAATATTTTACGAACACACTTTGCACGAGGCGGCTTTCAAAACTTGACTAGTTTAACTTGTTAAATCATGATCTTTTTTATTTACATAAATCAAGAAAATGAAAAAAAAATGGTTATATCGATTTATTTACAAAATCTATTAAAAAACTTGTTATATAAATTGGGTTTTGCTTAAAAAAAATGAATAACTAGTGGTACATTACTACATATAATCGGTTACGAGAGATTAATTTGTTAGTTATTATTGAAGATACAAGCAGTTAATTAGTATCTAAATACCTTAAGCATAACTCTTATGGCTACACTCAACAATTTAAAAAAAAAAAAAAAAAAAAAAAAAAAAAGCAAAAGAATATTCGACCTTGACCAAACAACAACTCTCCAAACTGAAATGTGACAACCGGCAGTTTAGGGAGCTATTTTAAAAACCCGCATTTCAATTTAAGTTCGTTTATAATCTTTATTTGAAATTTTCATTTCACGACGAACTTGTAAGACCTATTTTATGGATATTTTAATTAATGACGTTATGGAATTCGGGAATTATGTTCATAATTCATGTTTGATTATATGATCGGTGATGTATATTTGAATTCTCACTTGGTACTACGTTGACTTTGGCACTAGGATTTCCTAACGACAATTTTATGATTCGTCTTAACGAGTCCGATATATTTTTAATTATTACGAGAGGTTCTCGTGTGATATGGAAATTTTAAAATGAGTTCGGGTTCGGGCCACATGTTTTTACATTTACCCACGTTACCCGCTCTACACCGTAATAATATCTTTATTATTACTCTTATTATTATTATTATTACATTTAACTTTAAAAAAAAAAAAAAAAAAAAAAAAAAAAAAAAGAGAAAAGTTAACTAATATAAGGGTGTGTTTTGGTCCGGTTATTTCACACACAACACAAACATTCACCACCTCTCTCTCATCTCCCTCACTCTCTTTTCTCTTTGGCTAAACCCTAGCCGCCCCTTAAGTATTCCGGCCACAACACAGCCACCGCCGGCCACTACTCTAAACCACCACCATAAATCGAACCTCCATCATCCCTACTCTTAGATCCACTATAACACGCGCCTATAAACCCGTTATTTCACTTCGAATCACCATCTTATTCACCACTTTTTGTTGATTCTTGAAGAGTTATCAAGGTTTTGAGCTTTTAGTTCGAAGGTGAGCGAGTTTCCACTCGTATTGTTAATAAAAACGCGACCCTTGGTCACGAAGTATTTAAGATCCGAATGGGTTTTTAATTAAAAACGTGATATGATGATGGATCTTGGATGAAAAACGTTTTTCTTAATAAGTTTGGTATCCGGGTTGGTTTATTTTTCGTCGGGTCGAGGTGTACCCGAGGGTGTTACCCTCGGATGGTGCTTGTTTGGCCGAATCTTTGGCCTTTGATATTTCTTGGTGTTCGAATGAGGTGCTTGGAATCTCATTTTGGTTGTTTGACCGGATATTGATGGTTATGGTTAACCAGGGGTGTCGAATGGATATTTTGGCCGACGACCCTAGTAGGTCGTGTGGGTTGTTTGGCTCGTTTAGAGCTAGCCGAGACCATGGAGGTCTCGGGTGGGACCCACACTAGTTGTGGTGAAGTGTTGCCTCGGGTTCGGCTTGGTAAACCGACCCGAACACTAATTTGGTTAAATGTTATTTCGTGGTAAATGTGAACTAATTGCTATATTATTATTGGTTATGATTGTCGTTGGTATATATTGTTGTGGTATTTATTTCTCGGCCGAATACTTTGGGTCGAATTGGATATTGGATATTGGTTATGGTTTTGGTAATTGAGGAGTTGTTGTCGATTGGTAAATGTTATATGAGGACCGGTTATGAGACGGTCGTTAGATGACGGAGATAGGTTAGTCGGGTACCGTAGTCGGACCTTATTGTTGTAGCCCGTGGTTGAGATTGTGATTGGACGGAGATTTATTATTTATGACTTTGGTTTATTATTGGACTTGGACAATGAGCCGAGGGTCATGACTCGGACATATGACCATTTCGTGTAACTCAATAACTAATAAAATTGAAACGAGAATAATAAAACTCGTAATAATCATTATTGATAATATGAACGTTTGTATGAAAGTATATACGTGAATAACGTATATATATAACTATATAAACGCGTATATTAATAATAATAATAATCACGAGTCGTATTACAAATAATACGATTAGATATATATTAGGCTACGAAAGTGGCGTAATATTATTAAACGTATTATTATTATAAAAATTGTGTTATAAACGGGAAACTCCCGACAATTATGAAACATTTAATAAAAATGTCATTTCGAATATACAACGGATACATTTATTGAGTTAGGCGAAATTGTTGTCACTCGGGTCCAGGTAAGTTATTATTTGCGACATTCGTGTTGTCTCGGATATATGACGACTAATATAGACGTTTTCTATAAGTAAATAACCACTCAACCATAAGGTTGAGTCGGGTTGTTTGGTTATATGAAACGAATATATTAGTGGGCATCGTATCCTACGACGCCCATAGGTTGTAGTATATGTAAAGGGTAATAGATTGCGAGTGTATATATCGGGAAATCTGGCCAATTTGACGATATATACGAGGAATTTATTAAACTATGATATATACTATATAGTAATTATGTGCTATGTGCTTTATATGTGCTTTAGATTGGGTGTAATCTTGGAACGGTATATTACGTAAATAAATATGAGGATTATCAAATCGACGGATTTGGTAAACTTTGACGATTTATTTAAATGATATATTGGGCTAATATTAGATCTATAGTTTATTATATCTTCTACGTGTGATCTTGTTGGTTTGTTTTGAGTCGACCCACCACCCGTATGGATACCAAACGCAAATACACCAAACTAATACGAAATGGATTTTCGGAAATAAAACGGATTCTCGTCCGGGTTTGGGAATATTATATATTTGAGGAAATGATTTCTGAAAGAGTTAATATTGTTAGGTCGTGCCAAGTCCGTAGTTGCTGTTTCGTGAGTTATCATACATCTTATTTCTACCTACCTCGTCTTGCTATATTTCTGGACTTGAGGTGAGTCATAGCCCCACTTTTTACTCTTGAACTATGTTTTCAATGATTGGGGTGAGAAACGTGCAAATCTTTTTACGTGGACTGTTATCGCTTTTATATTCTTTCTAAACTTGCTATGCGTATGGACTAAGATATATTGTCAGCTTTAGTCACACCTTTTGTGTGTACTATTCAAGGTTGGCTTATTTGGTTATTGGTGGATTGTCAGCTTTAGTCACATATATGTTATGTGCACTATTCAAGGTTGGCTTATTTGATTATGTGGAATTGTCAGCTTTAGTCACATATATGTTGTGTGTACTATTCAAGGTTGGCTTATTTAGATACTGTAGCGTGCACCTATAGGTTATTATACTTCGGAGGTTATCCGAGTTATTATTGGTATTGCGGGGGTTACCCGAATATCTATGTTAGTACGGAAGGGTATCCGTGTGTTTTGTTAGTACGGAAGGGTATCCGTGTGTTTTGTTAGTACGGAAGGGTATCCGTGTGTTTTGTTAGTACGGAAGGGTATCCGTGTGTTATGTTGGAGCGGAGGGTATCCGCAGGCTTTTAGCGAATCCTTAGTCTAGCTAGCAAGCGTTTTGCGTATATGTCCACTATATTATTAGTTGAACTTAAACCTATGATCTCACCAGCGAAAGCTGACTTTTAGCACGTTTTCTCAGGTAATTAAGTATTGAGGTGCATGCTTGGATTGGAAGGCTCGGCTGAGGCACATGGTTATGGATCTATATTTTCTAAACTCTGATAATTAAATTTGGACCTATTGTTATTTTATTTTGGGCCTGACTCTGAAATGATGTTGGGATAAATGTAAACCTTAAAACCCCGTATTTTGGTTGTGTTTTTACTATGTTTACTTTATCTCGTTCTATATTGTCTTGTGTTGGATACCAATCCCCGTAGCACCCCGAAAGCTTGTTAAGTCTTCCGCTGTATCAAATTTTGGGGGTGTTACAGATTGGTATCAGAGCCAAGGTTATAGAGAATTAGGTAAATAAACGCCTAAACTATAACCGTATTTTTATAGAAAATGATCCTTGACTACCGCCCGCCAGCCCGCCAAGCCGAAGCATCTTCTATTATTTGAGGTATTATGAGATATTTGAGATGATTGCTAGATTTGGGATTTATTGAGATGATTTGAGGTTTATGGATTTTAGTAATAAGATGGCGTTCTCGAGGATTTATATGGTCTATATGTTTTATAAACATTTTTAGGAATGCGGTGTTTGAAATTCTTTTATTGAGATTATATGTGGAATTATTTGATGAGTATGTTTGGTATGGTATTATGAGCTGTGATTTAAGTTGTTTTGAAACACTTACACCTACCCTACGCCGTTGTCACATACTATGGCCTCCCATATGCCCGATGTTGTCGAGGACATTCTTACTGCACCGGTTTTACCTGCACAGTTCATTATGGCATCTGATGATCCTTACCAGATGGCCATGTCTTCAGCTACTGTATCACAGGCAGCTTCTACTTCAGCACTACCTGCTGCATCTACGCAAGGACCCTTATCTTCTTTAGGGCTCCCTGGTACATCGAGGTAGCTTACTCTCCATCAGGCTTTGGCTCGTGTGGCACCACGCTTTGCCCACCGAGCTACGACACGCATGTCGGTACGCCCTACTCCATCACCTTTACAGATTGATGCTCATTCTCTTCTGTCTGAGGCACCGCCCACATCATTGCGTCGTCGTCCTAGATCACCTACTACATCTACACATGGTTCACCTAGTAGGAGACGACGAGTGATGAGGTACTCTTCCGATGAGGAGGAGGAGTACGAGGGTGAGGATGAGGCTGATGACCCTGAGCGGGAGGATGACCCTCAGGAGGCTGAGCATGGTGATGATGATGACCCTGAGGAGGAGAATGACCCTCAGGAGGATGAGATGCCTGATGATGATGATGACGAGTTAGCACCACCAGCTCAGGCTGAGGAGCCTGATTCACCTGTACACCCGATTGAGCCCGATTCACCTGATCATCCGTTCTTGTTTGAGTTGCCACCTGGTAGTCCCGTTGAGTCGGATGCACCGTCTAAGGTTTCTGCTGAGCATGCAGAGTTAGGTGAGACTGGTAGGATGTGGGCTCAGATTACTGCACAGGGCGAGAGGATCTCGCGGATGTCTGACCGACTTGAGATGGTTATTGCTGAGTTTATTGCTGAGTTTGTTGTTGAGTTGAGAGTTGATTTGACTACTGTCATGGGCAGGACGATAGCGATTAGAACATGTATGATAGAGATACATGAGCAGATAGAGAGTCTGCAGAGAGGTTTCCTCACGGCTCGCGAGGGAGATCGCAAGCTGTGGTAGAGGAACACAGTGTTAGAAAAGGAGGTTGCGAACCTCTAGAGGGATAGAGATACACAGCGTGTTGAGCAGGGATCGTTATTGAGGAATTTGGATGGTTGGGATCGGAGTTGAGGAGTCTACGCCAGCATCATGGCTAGATCGATTTGGAATCAGGTTGTTGTGTTGCTACATAAGCCAAGGAGTATTTGGTTAGGAGAGCTAGTTATTATAGCTCTTATGTCATGATATTCGGATTGTACGTTCGTCTCGTATGGAACGATTAGTATTTATCATGTCTTTGGTATTTTGGAACGAAGTGTCGATCACTACTTGTATGGACGATGGTGATCTCGTACGATATTCTACGGTTTTTGGAGTACATGGAGAATTGTGTTCCTATCTGCGTGGTTGATATTGTCTTGGAAATATATTAATGGCTGTACGTCGAAACCCTGTTAGGTCTACCAGGACTGGTCCTGCTGTGACTACTCCTACTCCTGCTCGTCGAGGTCGTCGACCTACTCGAAATGTTGAAACCCCTACTCCTGACAACCTGGACACCACTAACCGTAACAACAGGAATCAAAATGTTGATGTTCAGGGAGACAATGATCATGTTCCACTTAATGCACCTCCTGTGGATCAAGCAATGATCAACCAACTCGTGGAGCAAAGAGTTGCTGAACTACTCGCTGAGTCAAATCATTCCAACAATTCTGCTGGAACTTTTCCACCTGTCCGTGCTAATGGATGTCAATACAAGAAATTCAAGATTGCGGACCCATTGAGTTTGGTGGAAATGAAGGAGTGGTTTACTTAGTCAGATGGATTGAGAAGACTGAGTCAGTGCTTAATGTCAGTGGTTGTGCGGAGAATGCGAAGGTAAAGTTTGCTTCTTTTACTTTCAAGGATGAAGCTTTGACTTGGTGGAACAATTACCGAAATGCAGTTGGGAGTGATGTAGCTTATGCTATGACTTGGGAGCAATTTAAGTCCTTGCTGATTCAGACTTATTGCCCAAGGAATGAGGTCAAGAAGCTAGAGATTGAGTTTTGGAACCACAAGGTGAAAGGTAACGATATGGCAACTTACAATCGTCGTTACCAGGAGTTAGCCTTGTTGTGCCCTGATATGGTGAAAACTGAGACTCAAAAGATTGAAAGGTATACTGATGGATTGCCTGTAGCTATGAGGAATGATGTAATTTCTGCTAGGCCTGCAAACATCCATGAGGCAATCACAATTGCTCAACAACTTATGGATTCGTTGGAATTAGAAGAAGCTGATAAGGAGAAGAATGGAAAGAGAAAGAGAGACCGTCACTCTAAGAGTAATGATCACCGAAGCAAGAGACAAGCTAAGGCTTATGCTATTGGGAATGGAGATAAGAAGAATCAGAACGGTGATGCACCCAAGTGTGATCGTTGCCATCAGCATCACACTGGATGGTGTAGTGTGAAATGCCAGAATTGCTCAAAGAAAGGACATACAGCTAGGGACTGTAGAGCTCGACCCCTTGCAATGGTTCAAGCTGCTCCTGAGATGAGAAACAAGGCAGAGGTTACCTGTTATGGGTGTGGAAAGAAGGGACACTATAGGAATGAGTGTAGAGAATCGCGGAACCGTGGAAATCAAGGCTCGGGTGGTAATGGGTACAATTATGGAAACCGTGGACGACAAGATAATGGGGACCAACGTGTGGAAGCTGGAGCTGCTCAGGGAAGAGTGTATGCACTCGGGAACGAGAGAGGAGAAGATCCGAACGTCGTTACTGGTACGTTCCTTCTCAATAATCGTTATGCTTCCATACTGTTTGATACTGGTGCCGATAGGAGTTTTGTGTCCACTACCTTTGCACCCTTACTAGAGAAACCCCCGATGGCCTTAGGAATTGGATATGATATTGAGTTAGCTAATGGAAACATAGAAAGGATTAATACTATCATTCGAGGTTGTACGTTAAATTTCTTGAACCACCCTTTCAACATAGATCTTCTACCCGTCACGTTAGGAAGTTTTGATGTAATCATTGGTATGGATTGGTTGTCGAAGTATCGTGTTCACATACTTTGCGACGAGAAGATCGTGCGTGTACCCTACGGAAAGGAAGTCCTAAATATACTAGGAGACCAAAAGGATTATAGGAGCCCATCCCGATTAGCAGTTATATCTTGCACAAAGTTACCGAAGTTAATGGAGAAGGGATGTTACCTTTTCTTAGCTCAAATTTCTGAGAAGGGAGAAATGAAGAAAAAGGAAAGGTGCATTGGAGACGTGCCTATAGTTCGTGATTTTCCTGATGTGTTTCCCGATGATTTGCCGGGGATCCCGCCGACTAGGCAAGTGGAGTTTCAGATTGAGTTGATACCTGGTGCTGCACCTGTAGCACGAGCACCTTATCGTCTTGCACCTACCGAACTGGAAGAGTTGTCGAAACAATTGGCGGAGTTAGCCGAAAAGGGATTCATAAGACCAAGTTCTTCACCTTGGGGAGCCCCAGTCTTATTTGTGAAGAAGAAGGATGGATCGTTTCGTATGTGTATTGATTATAGAGAGTTGAATAAGTTAACGGTGAAGAATCGATACCCGTTACCTAGGATCGATGACTTGTTCGATCAACTCCAAGGATCGAGTGTGCATTCGAAGATCGATTTGAGATCGGGATATCATCAACTTCGAGTTCGTGAGGAGGATATTCCGAAAACGGCTTTCAGAACCCGTTACGGGCATTACGAGTTTCAGGTGATGCCGTTTGGGTTGACTAACGCACCAGCAATATTCATGGATCTCATGAATCGTGTGTGTAAGCCTTACTTGGATAAGTTCGTGATTGTATTCATCGATGACATTCTGATTTATTCGAAGAGTGAGAAAGAGCATGAGGAGCATTTAAGACTCATTTTGGAATTGCTCAGGAAGGAGAAACTTTATGCCAAGTTTTCGAAATGCGAATTTTGGATTCCGACGGTACAATTTTTGGGTCACGTGATTGATAGACAAGGAGTCCACGTGGATCCTGCAAAAATTGAAGCAATAAAAGATTGGGCTGCACCTACAACCCCGACCGAAGTTCGTCAATTTTTGGGTTTAGCTGGTTATTACCGAAGATTCATTGAGGGATTTTCGAAGATAGCTAAACCATTGACCAAATTGACTCAAAAGAGTGTTACGTATGAATGGGGAGATAAAGAAGAGGAAGCGTTTCAATTGCTTAAGAAAATGTTGTGTAGTGCTCCTATCTTGGCGTTACCAGAAGGTAACGAGGATTTCGTCGTCTATTGTGACGCCTCACATAAAGGTTTAGGAGCCGTGTTAATGCAACGAGAGAAAGTGATAGCTTATGCTTCCCGACAGCTCAAAAAGCATGAGAAAAACTACACTACCCATGATTTGGAGCTAGGTGCTGTAGTTTTTGCTTTAAGAATATGGAGACATTACTTGTACGGAACCAAATGTGTTGTGTTTACTGACCACAAAAGTCTACAACACATCTTGAATCAAAAAGAGCTCAACATGAGACAACGACGTTGGATCGAGTTGCTAAGCGATTATGATTGTGAAATTCGCTACCATCCTGGTAAAGCAAACGTTGTTGCTGATGCTCTTAGTCGAAAGGAAAGAGTACCACCATTACGAGTTAGGTCATTGGGAATGACTATCGTATCGCCATTACCATCTCAAATACTCGAAGCTCAAACGGAAGCGTTGAAAGCAGAAAATAGATCTGCCGAGAACATATTTGGGATGGCTGATAATGAGAAAGGATTTGTTGAGCGTTCGGATGGATTATTATGTCTTGGAGATCGGATTTGGGTACCGTTATATGGAGAAATTCGAGAAGTGATTATGCATGAGTCGCATAAGTCAAAGTACTCCATTCACCCTGGTTCCGATAAAATGTACCAAGATCTTAAGAAGTTCTATTGGTGGCCAAATATGAAGGCAGATATAGCATCGTACGTTAGTAAATGCTTGACATGCGCCAAGGTTAAGGCTGAACACCAGAGACCGTCAGGACTGCTAACGCAACCAGAACTTCCAGTCTGGAAATGGGAGCGGATTACTATGGACTTCATTACCAAATTACCGAGGACAGCTAGCGGTTGTGACGCTATCTGGGTAATTGTGGATCGTCTGACAAAGTCTGCTCATTTCTTAGCTATTAGTGAAGATGATAGTGTGGATAAGCTTGCAAGGTTATATGTGAAGGAAATTATTTCACGTCATGGAGTCCCGATATCTATTATTTCAGATCGTGATAGTCGTTTTACGTCAGCTTTGTGGCGATCACTTCAAACGGCTTTGGGGACGAGGCTTGATATGAGTACTGCATATCATCCTCAAACCGATGGTCAAAGTGAGAGGACCATTCAGACGTTAGAGGATATGCTTCGTGCATGCATCATAGACTTTGGTAAAGGCTGGGAGAAGTATTTACCCCTTGCGGAGTTCTCCTATAATAACAGCTACCACACAAGTCTTAAGGCTGCACCATTCGAAGCTTTGTATGGTAGAAAGTGTCGTTCGCCTATTGGTTGGGCAGAAGTTGGAGATAGTCAACTTACAGGCCCTGAGCTTATTTTGGAAACTACCGAGAAAGTAACTCAGATTCGTGATCGGTTGCAAGCCGCTAGAGATAGGCAGAAGAGCTACGCCGATCAGAGACGTAAACCTTTAGAGTTCCAGGTTGGAGACAAAGTGATGCTGAAAGTCTCGCCTTGGAAAGGTGTAATACGTTTCGGGAAACGTGGTAAACTCAACCCACGCTACATTGGACCATTCTTGATCTTAGAAAGAATTGGGCCCGTGGCTTATAGGTTGGAATTACCGTCCGAACTGAGCAAAGTTCACGACGTGTTCCACGTGAGTAACCTGAAGAAATGTCTTTCTGATGAAATGCCCGTCATTCCTATGAGGGACATTCGTGTTGATGAGAAACTAAATTTCGTGGAGGAACCGATTGAGATTTTAGATCGTGAAGTTAAACGACTCAAGAGTAGTCGCATTCCGCTCGTCAAGGTTCGTTGGAATTCCCGACATGGACCAGAATTTACGTGGGAACGTGAGGACGAGTTCCGGAAGAGATATCCGAAGCTTTTCACTTCGTAGATGAATTTTTCCGAGTGAAACCCGGGACGGGTTTCCTTCTGAGACGGGGAGGATGTGACAACCGGCAGTTTAGGGAGCTATTTTAAAAACCCGCATTTCAATTTAAGTTCGTTTATAATCTTTATTTGAAATTTTCATTTCACGACGAACTTGTAAGACCTATTTTATGGATATTTTAATTAATGACGTTATGGAATTCGGGAATTATGTTCATAATTCATGTTTGATTATATGATCGGTGATGTATATTTGAATTCTCACTTGGTACTACGTTGACTTTGGCACTAGGATTTCCTAACGACAATTTTATGATTCGTCTTAACGAGTCCGATATATTTTTAATTATTACGAGAGGTTCTCGTGTGATATGGAAATTTTAAAATGAGTTCGGGTTCGGGCCACATGTTTTTACATTTACCCACGTTACCCGCTCTACACCGTAATAATATCTTTATTATTACTCTTATTATTATTATTATTACATTTAACTTTAAAAAAAAAAAAAAAAAAAAAAAAAAAAAAAAAGAGAAAAGTTAACTAATATAAGGGTGTGTTTTGGTCCGGTTATTTCACACACAACACAAACATTCACCACCTCTCTCTCATCTCCCTCACTCTCTTTTCTCTTTGGCTAAACCCTAGCCGCCCCTTAAGTATTCCGGCCACACCACAGCCACCGCCGGCCACTACTCTAAACCACCACCATAAATCGAACCTCCATCATCCCTACTCTTAGATCCACTATAACACGCGCCTATAAACCCGTTATTTCACTTCGAATCACCATCTTATTCACCACTTTTCGTTGATTCTTGAAGAGTTATCAAGGTTTTGAGCTTTTAGTTCGAAGGTGAGCGAGTTTCCACTCGTATTGTTAATAAAAACGCGACCCTTGGTCACGAAGTATTTAAGATCCGAATGGGTTTTTAATTAAAAACGTGATATGATGATGGATCTTGGATGAAAAACGTTTTTCTTAATAAGTTTGGTATCCGGGTTGGTTTATTTTTCGTCGGGTCGAGGTGTACCCGAGGGTGTTACCCTCGGATGGTGCTTGTTTGGCCGAATCTTTGGCCTTTGATATTTCTTGGTGTTCGAATGAGGTGCTTGGAATCTCATTTTGGTTGTTTGACCGGATATTGATGGTTATGGTTAACCAGGGGTGTCGAATGGATATTTTGGCCGACGACCCTAGTAGGTCGTGTGGGTTGTTTGGCTCGTTTAGAGCTAGCCGAGACCATGGAGGTCTCGGGTGGGACCCACACTAGTTGTGGTGAAGTGTTGCCTCGGGTTCGGCTTGGTAAACCGACCCGAACACTAATTTGGTTAAATGTTATTTCGTGGTAAATGTGAACTAATTGTTATATTATTATTGGTTATGATTGTCGTTGGTATATATTGTTGTGGTATTTATTTCTCGGCCGAATACTTTGGGTCGAATTGGATATTGGATATTGGTTATGGTTTTGGTAATTGAGGAGTTGTTGTCGATTGGTAAATGTTATATGAGGACCGGTTATGAGACGGTCGTTAGATGACGGAGATAGGTTAGTCGGGTACCGTAGTCGGACCTTATTGTTGTAGCCCGTGGTTGAGATTGTGATTGGACGGAGATTTATTATTTATGACTTTGGTTTATTATTGGACTTGGACAATGAGCCGAGGGTCATGACTCGGACATATGACCATTTCGTGTAACTCAATAACTAATAAAATTGAAACGAGAATAATAAAACTCGTAATAATCATTATTGATAATATGAACGTTTGTATGAAAGTATATACGTGAATAACGTATATATATAACTATATAAACGCGTATATTAATAATAATAATAATCACGAGTCGTATTACAAATAATACGATTAGATATATATTAGGCTACGAAAGTGGCGTAATATTATTAAACGTATTATTATTATAAAAATTGTGTTATAAACGGGAAACTCCCGACAATTATGAAACATTTAATAAAAATGTCATTTCGAATATACAACGGATACATTTATTGAGTTAGGCGAAATTGTTGTCACTCGGGTCCAGGTAAGTTATTATTTGCGACATTCGTGTTGTCTCGGATATATGACGACTAATATAGACGTTTTCTATAAGTAAATAACCACTCAACCATAAGGTTGAGTCGGGTTGTTTGGTTATATGAAACGAATATATTAGTGGGCATCGTATCCTACGACGCCCATAGGTTGTAGTATATGTAAAGGGTAATAGATTGCGAGTGTATATATCGGGAAATCTGGCCAATTTGACGATATATACGAGGAATTTATTAAACTATGATATATACTATATAGTAATTATGTGCTATGTGCTTTATATGTGCTTTAGATTGGGTGTAATCTTGGAACGGTATATTACGTAAATAAATATGAGGATTATCAAATCGACGGATTTGGTAAACTTTGACGATTTATTTAAATGATATATTGGGCTAATATTAGATCTATAGTTTATTATATCTTCTACGTGTGATCTTGTTGGTTTGTTTTGAGTCGACCCACCACCCGTATGGATACCAAACGCAAATACACCAAACTAATACGAAATGGATTTTCGGAAATAAAACGGATTCTCGTCCGGGTTTGGGAATATTATATATTTGAGGAAATGATTTCTGAAAGAGTTAATATTGTTAGGTCGTGCCAAGTCCGTAGTTGCTGTTTCGTGAGTTATCATACATCTTATTTCTACCTACCTCGTCTTGCTATATTTCTGGACTTGAGGTGAGTCATAGCCCCACTTTTTACTCTTGAACTATGTTTTCAATGATTGGGGTGAGAAACGTGCAAATCTTTTTACGTGGACTGTTATCGCTTTTATATTCTTTCTAAACTTGCTATGCGTATGGACTAAGATATATTGTCAGCTTTAGTCACACCTTTTGTGTGTACTATTCAAGGTTGGCTTATTTGGTTATTGGTGGATTGTCAGCTTTAGTCACATATATGTTATGTGCACTATTCAAGGTTGGCTTATTTGATTATGTGGAATTGTCAGCTTTAGTCACATATATGTTGTGTGTACTATTCAAGGTTGGCTTATTTAGATACTGTAGCGTGCACCTATAGGTTATTATACTTCGGAGGTTATCCGAGTTATTATTGGTATTGCGGGGGTTACCCGAATATCTATGTTAGTACGGAAGGGTATCCGTGTGTTTTGTTAGTACGGAAGGGTATCCGTGTGTTTTGTTAGTACGGAAGGGTATCCGTGTGTTATGATGGAGCGGAGGGTATCCGCAGGCTTTTAGCGAATCCTTAGTCTAGCTAGCAAGCGTTTTGCGTATATGTCCACTATATTATTAGTTGAACTTAAACCTATGATCTCACCAGCGAAAGCTGACTTTTAGCACGTTTTCTCAGGTAATTAAGTATTGAGGTGCATGCTTGGATTGGAAGGCTCGGCTGAGGCACATGGTTATGGATCTATATTTTCTAAACTCTGATAATTAAATTTGGACCTATTGTTATTTTATTTTGGGCCTGACTCTGAAATGATGTTGGGATAAATGTAAACCTTAAAACCCCGTATTTTGGTTGTGTTTTTACTATGTTTACTTTATCTCGTTCTATATTGTCTTGTGTTGGATACCAATCCCCGTAGCACCCCGAAAGCTTGTTAAGTCTTCCGCTGTATCAAATTTTGGGGGTGTTACATGAAACTAAAATTGAAATTGAATTTTGACTTTCATTTCATTTCATAAATTGTTTGAGTAAATTATTTTAAAAAAATAATTAAGATGACTAAAGATATGCCTAAATGTATGACAATAATTGATTGGTTAATGAAAAAGTAGATCCTTGCAATCAACCACTTTTAACCATTGATGTTATATTAGTGTCACATCAACTTTATTTTTAAAATACTCCATAATTATTTACTAGATTTAGCACTTTAGCATACTACAATTTAAAATTGAAACTTCTAGTAGTTCTTAGTAAAAAAAAAAAAAGGTGTTACTGTTCATCTTAGAGAAGTTTTTTTTTTTTTTTTAATTTATTTATTTATTTTCCTACTTATAACTTGCGTATATCTCGAGTGACCGGTCTCACAGAACAAGTGAAAAAGACAAAGAAACGCCGTTAATTGTTTCATGCTCGTTTCACGTTCAAAGTAACAATTGTGGTCAATTGGTTAGTCGAAACCTATTCAATGTGTTTCAGGTTTAAGTAATTACTGAATCGACATTACTGATTCACTGAATATAAACACACCTAAAAAGGTGTTGCTTCTAAAAAGCCAATGTTCTAAAATGAGGGTTAACTTCACCAATTTCAACTTGGTAAACCGTGAACCTATTTGGTTACATGAATTCGTTTTTGAGAAAAAACTTGTTAGACTGATTGAACCATGAACCAAGTTCTCTGCATGCAGGTTTATAAAATGGGTTTTGCTAAACTTACGCTATGTTCAAGAAAATAAAACCACATGCATAATTGGTTGTATATATAAAAGTGGTTGAGAGAGAGGTTAAATGCAAGATATGAAATGTTATTATAAAGTATGCACAACTAATGCGGTGTGAATACTTTAAACTATGGCTGAGCACGGTCGGAAAAATGGACCAGACCGACCAAAATCGGATTGGACTGAAAACCTATTTGACGTAAAATACCGGACCGAGGACCGGACTGAAATGTTTGGTCAATATGTGGGTCGGTCTGGTCCGGTCCAACAAAGAATAATGTCTAGTTGTCCGTAAGACTAAACCAAGACCGGACCAACCCGATAATCGAAAATGATTAAAAGGATGGACCAAGTACCAGACCAAAATACTTACTGTTTGATTCGATCGGTTCAGTTCGGTTCGGCCCGGTCCATGATCTAATGCTCGACCCTACTGTAAACGAGCCATGTTATTTTATGTATAAAAAATTGGGAAAATAAAAACACATGCATAATTGGTTGTATATAAAATTTGTTAAGAGATATAAAATGCAAGATGTGAAACGATATTACAAAAGGTGCACAGATCTGATACGATCGGTTCAGTTCGGTTCAACCCGGTCCATGGTCTATAATGCTCGACCCTACTTTAAACGGTAGCCATTTTGTTTTATGTATAAAAGATTGGGAAAATAAAAACACATGCATAATTGGTTGTATATTAAATTTGTTGAGAGATGTTAAATCCAAGATGTGAAAGGTTATTATAAAAGGTATAAGGTACACACAACTAATGTTGTGTGAATACTTTAGACTATGGCTGAGCACAGTTAAAAAACCGGACTAAATTGGACCGAGAACCACATTGAATGTTCGGTCCGGTCTAGTCTGGTCCAACAAAGTATAATCTCCAGTTGTTTGTAAGGCCGCGAACTGGACCGATGGCTAAAAATGATAAAAATGATGGACTGAGTACCGAACCAAAATACATACGGTCTAGTCTATTCAGTCCGGCTTTTCGGTTCGATCCTGTCCACGGTCTATACCGCTCCGCCCTACTTAAACTGTATTGATATTATGTATAAAAAATGAGTTATACTATAAGTCTATAACCATAAAAGATTTAAAAAAGAATAGAGTAAATTACACTGTTAGTGCCTATCAAAGTGCCAGATTTCATTGGACAAAAGTACCCTCATGTGATTTGCACGTGAGGACCGAGATAACGAGAAAAGCTAACGATCGTTAGAAAATTGGACCACCTAGATTTTACTTTTTCAAAATGCTAGACTAATGACGCAAGATTTTTTGTTTTTAGATGTCGTATGAAATCTGACACATTTACAGTAACGGTGTAATTTACTCAAAAAATATCTACAAAAATAAAGTGTTGTGTTTGATTGAATTAATCATAGAGAAAAGACAGAAAGTATTACAAAAGCATATTTTTTTAAAGTTTTGGTTGTAGCACGCCTTAGGGAAAAGAAAAAAAAACAAAAAACAAAGCAGAAGTGGAATTTTAACTTTGATTTCATTTGGGCATTTTTTTTTTCTTTCTTACAACAACACCCGATCTTCAGTACAAACATAAATCCAAGACCATAACTGAAGCTTATGATGTATGTAACATCATACCCCCTTTTTTATGATGTTTTGTATGTAAAGTTTGATGCTTTATAGTGTTTTGAAACCGGGGTCGACCCGGCCGGGTTAACCGGTTGAACCGGTTTCCAAAAAAAAAGTCATATTAAACCAGGTTTCTAAAAACAAGTTAACCGGTTAGATCTGCCGGGTTTTAAGTGACCCGGGTTAACCCAGTTCTCGAACCCTAGCCGGGTTTGGTTTTTTTCAAATTTTTTATAGAAAACCGGTTTGACCCGGTGGTTGAACCTGGTTGACCCGGTGGTCGACCCGGTGACTCGACGGGTCGATTAAAAACCCGGTTTTCAAAACGAGTTTTAGTGACTGGGTTTTGTTTTTTAAGCTAAACTAGACAAAAGTTTTGTAGAATCGTGAAATTTTGTTTAAATATGATGTTTTAGTGAATTGGGTTATGTTAATCGAATTTTTTTTACAAACAATTAGCCTTACAGGGGATAAATTTGATGTGATGACATGTAGGGATGGAAAAAAATCTCGAACCCGACGGGAAAACCCGAAACCCGAACTAATTGGGGCGGGGGGGGGGGGGGGGGGGGAGGGGGGGCTTGCTAATCGGGTTACGGGGCGGGTTTGGGGATTAAACGAGGATTTTAATTGGGTTTGGGGCGGGGAGCGGGTAATCCTCGCCCCGCCCCGCCCCGCAGGATTAATATATACATAGATACAAATATATTTATACCTATATAGTATTTTGTTAGTATTTACATAGTAAAAAAAAACATTACTCTAATATTGTTGGCTTTTTTTACATTGTAAGAATGCAAAATTGTGATTATAGAAACTTGTTTAGTGTTATATTTTTAAGTTTTAATTTTTAGCATTATAATTAATCATTATTTATATATAATACTATCGTTGAAAACTTAATAAGGCTTATTTGTAATTGATTATTAATAGGCTCATTATTGTTAACGGTCAAAAAATAACAATAAATGTGAAATAGTACGGCTTTGGTTGAGAATTGCACCCAAAGAGGACACTCCGATAAAATCCCCGATTAATACGGGGCAGGTTTGGGGGACCATCACGCCCTAACGGGGCGCCCCGATTAGATCCCCGATGGGGATCGGGGCGGGTTTGGGGAGAACTTTGTTAATCGGGTTTGGGGATGGGGATGGCCGCCCCGCCCCAAACCCGCCCCGTTGCCATCCCTAATGACATGATAAGTAAGCGTTTTAGAGGCACGAGACTCAAGTGTATAAAGTTTTTGGATGAGTTTATTTTAGATAAAGCTTGTTGCTTTATTAGTATTAGTGAATTGGGTTATGTTTTTTATCCTTAATTAGACAAGGGTTTTGTAAAATCTTGAAAATTTTATTAAATTTAAGCCTTATGTAACTATTTTGTTGGTTTTCCGGATATTATCCAAAGGACTTTGCGTGTACATTAATGCTCATGTATAACTTTGTTAGTTTTTCTTCCAAATCCACATTTTTTTTTTTTTTTTTTTTTTTTAATGCTCATTTATACCCTCAAATGAAATAATGAGTGACAAGAGTATATATTCATGCAAAACTTACACAAATAATGAGCATATTATGGAAAAATTGACACTAAAATATCAGGACTATTTGATTTTATCATGCTATAACCACATAATATTTAAAATAAACATGCAAAAAATTAACTAGTGTGTTTTGATTGAATTAATCAAAGAGAAAAGACAGAAATTATTACAAAAACATTTTTTCTTTAAACTTTTGGTTGTAGCATAGCTTAGGAAAAAAAACAAAAATGGAATATTCGTGTTTTGATTGAATTAATAAAGGAGAAAAGATATCAATTATTACAAAAGCATCTTTTTTTCAAACTTTTGATTGTAGGATATCTTAGGAAAAAAAAAGTAAAATATTCGTGTTATGATTGAATTAATGAAAGAGAAAAGACATAAATTATTATAAAGTCCATTTTCCCTAAATGCCCAAGGGTATTCACCACAAAATTTTTTACTTCCTTATATATGCCAGGGGTGACCATCTCCCAAAAATTTTTGGGTGACTCTCACAGATTTGTGCCAAGTGTCCATATCCTTCAAAAAAAATTTTGGGAGATGGTCGCCCCTATGATATACAGGGACGTAAAATTTTTTTGGGGTGAATAGCCTACAAAGGGTTGTACCCTTGGGGCATTTAGGGAAAAGGCCATAATAAAGCATCTTTCTTTTTTTCAAACTTTTGGTTGTACCATAGCTTTCAAAAAAAGCAAAAGTGTTCCGCATTAACCAAACAACTGAAATTGATGTATGTAATGATTAGTATATAAATTGAATTTTGACTTTCATTTGATTTGGGCATTTTTTTTCTTTCTTCACTCAACTCAAGTTTATATAAATTCAAAACCATCTCTGAAGCTCATGATGTATGTAACATCATACACCCTTTTTTTTATGATGATTGGTATATAAAGTTTGATGCTTTATTTGTTTTAGTGAATTGGGTGATGTTTTTTAAGCTAATTATACAAGGGTTTTGT
Organism: Artemisia argyi; assembly: GCA_030686995.1. NCBI lineage: Eukaryota > Viridiplantae > Streptophyta > Magnoliopsida > Asterales > Asteraceae > Artemisia > Artemisia argyi. The sequence goes on from CM060680.1 coordinate 2,296,818, forward strand.
ATAATCTTGAAAAATTTATAAAATTTAAATTTGATGTTTTTGCATGTAAAGTTTGTTGCTTTATTAGTTTTAGTGAACTGAGTTTTGTTTTCTAAGCTAAATTAGACAAGGGTTTTGTAGAATCTTGAAATTTTGTTTAAATATGATGTTTTAGTGAATTGGGTTATGTTTATCGAATTTTTTTTACAAACAATTAGCCTTACAGTGGATAAATTTGATGTGATTACAAAATAAGTAAGCGTTTTAGAGGCGCGAGGCTCGAAAGTAGAAAGTGTTTGGATGAGTTTATTTTAGACAAAGTTTGTTGCTTTATTAGTATTAGTGAATTGGGTCATGTTCTTTAACCTTAATTAGACAACGGTTTTGTAAATTCTTGAAAATTTTATTAAATTTAAGCCTTATGTAACTGGTGGGTTTTTCGGTATGCACCACGATGGTGGTTCATCATCATTCAGGTTTAATCCTCGGAATGCAGATGATATATTCTCTGAGTATTTTGGAATGCAAAGTCCAGTTGGAGGCATGGGAGGGTCGCATGGTGGGAGCCCGTTTCAGAGGAGCATGTTCGGTGATGATATCTTTTCTCAGTTTAGAGGGGCGACCGGTGGTGGTGGTGAAGGATCAGCAAGTATTCCACCTAGGAAAGGGGCTATGATTGAGCGCAATTTGCCGTGTAGCTTGGAGGACTTGTTTAAGGGGACTACAAAGAAAATGAAAATTTCAAGGGACGTTTATGATGGTACCGGGTAGGTTTCTGATTTTTATCTATAAATATTAAAAGCTACTTATTATGCATGATACACGATCCATATGATTGAATTTGCTTCATTATACTTGGAAATCCTGTGAATCTTTTTATCACTACTTGTCTGCCTATGATTGGCTATACATCATAACATTGAGATTCACACTCTAAATGAATTTAGTGATAATGGTTAGCAAAAAGAAAAATAAGAGTGGTTGAAGATATCGCGCTCTAAATGAATTTACTGATAATGGTTTGCATGCTTATTCCTTATTAGTGACGATGAAGATAAAACACCGTTATGCAAATGATCAAGCACAAAGATGTTAACAATCTTTCTTACATGGTTTAGCTGCTATAGGTTATCTTCTTACACAAAAAAGCTTTCGTTCCTATAGAACTGAATATAATGGTTACTTCTGACTAAAAAGTAATTGGCGTATAAAGATAAAATGGCCAAATCTTGTCTGTAAGATTGTGTAGTTTAATAAGTTTTGCTTATTGATCGTTGGGAGCATTGTTTCTTTGTCAAATAGTGGTGATAGCAAATTGTCTTATATATGTATTTCTTCTTTACAAATGCAGGAGATCAACCACAGTAGAAGAAATTCTTGCAATAGAGATAAGACGAGGCTGGAAAAAGGGCACTAAAATAACCTTCCCCGAAAAGGGAAATGAGCAGCGAGGTGTCATTCCTTCTGACCTTATGTTCATCGTTGATGAAAAACCACATGCAGTCTTCAAGAGAGATGATAACGATCTCGTTGTCACTCAAAAGTTATCCCTAGCCGAAGCTCTCACTGGCTACACAGCACAAATCACCACCCTTGATGGACGAAGCTTAACCATCCCTTTCAACAGTGTCATCAGTCCGACATATGAGGAAGTAGTTAAAGGGGAAGGTATGCCAATTCCCAAAGAACCAACAAGAAAAGGAATTTGAGAATCAAATTCGATATTAAGTTTCCTACAAGATTGACTTCGGATCAGAAAAAGGATATTAACCTTTTTTTTATTGGGTTTTCCGGTATGCACCACGATGGTGGTTCATCATTTAGATCTAATCCTCGGAATGCAGATGATATATTCTCCGAGTTTTTTGGAATGCAAAGTCCATTTGGAGGCATGGAAGAGTCTCATGATGGGAGCCCGTTTCAGAGGAGCATGTTCGGTGATGATATCTTTTCTCAGTTTAGTGGGATGACCGTTGGTGGTGGTGAAGGATCAGCAAGTATGCCACCTAGGAAAGGGGCTTCGATTGAGCGAACTTTGCCATGTAGCTTGGAGGACTTGTTTAAGGGGACTACAAAGAAAATTAAAATTTCAAGGGATGTTTCTGATGGTACCGGGTAAGCTTCTGATTTTTGTCCATAAATATTAAAAGCTACTTGATATATACATGCATGATACATGATCCATACGATTGAATTTAAGTAATTGCTTCCTTATATTTGGAAATCCTGTGAATCTTTTTATCACTACTTTTTTGCCTATGATTGGCTATACATCATAACGTTGAGATTCTAATTTGTTGATGAGAAAATTGGTTTGACTCGCATTTTTTATTTATTGGAGATGCTCTTTTTAGAAAGGTTCAAAGATCTAAAACACTAGCATTTTAACAAAAAAAACATGCTTCAGTTTAAATATGCTGTTAAACCGCAAATAACATCTTTGTGCAACTTTTGGACGGATTTAGGGTCACTTGAGAACACTTTAAGTTATAAGCAATGGAGGAAACTAGAATGAGAACAAAAGGCCGTATCATAATTTATAATCTTATTTACCCTTCCAAAATATAGGAATTATTTTGGGCCATGACGGGTACATATCAGTACAACTTAGATGTACATAAATGGGTAAACGGAGAAGACCCCTTTTCAGGTTACTCAGGAAATTGTGTTAACCGGTATTCCCGTGGCCATTTTTGGACTTTTACCTGGCCATCCCAAGATGTTCACCCAACGAGGTTTGAACCTTGGTCTCTTCCGAGACTTTCGGGACACCTTACCACTCTTGGAAATGGTTCCTATATTCCCATGTAAAACGCTTCAATGCTTTTATGGGAAGTTGGGCATTTTACGGCAAAAGAAAAATAAGAGTTGTTAAAGACATCACACTCTGAATAAATTGTGACAATGGTTTGCATGCTTATTCCTTATTAGTGACGATGAAGATAAAACACCGTTATGCAAATAATCAAGCACAAAGATGTTAACATTTGTAGATAGTACATGTTGGAAAATACAAGTTTCATGACGGTGTATGCCTTGCTATAGCAAAATGAATTCGATAATAATGTACATGGCAATATTATTTTACTTTTTACAGTATAAAAAATTACGAAAATATTTTTTCGGATATGAAGTTACATACTGTGGACCACATAGGTCCATCCTTGGGTGGTTTGATTTTGTTCATGCCATCTCTTTTGTGCACTATTGCATCTTGGGGTGGTGTGATTTGGAATCGAGAAGTACCACCGGTTCATGTTCATAGAACACGGTAACTACAAAACGATGAAGAACATACTAAGATCTGTGGGCATGAACTTGGAAACTATCACCTGTTTTGTCCACAAATTTTGGTCAATAATGACTTAAGTCGTGCTTTAAGATAAGCACTTCAGATATAAATGTTTATTTTACAAAGGGTTAAATGCAAATAATAACAATTTGGCAATTTGGGAGGTTGTAAACACCCGATTATGCCACCAGTGACTTTTCACTTGTTCGAACCCCTTATTTTTGGCTAAATGCCTTTTAACCTTATCGGTTTCTTCTTTACTAATGCAGGAGATCAACCACAGTGGAAGAAATTCTTGCAATAGAGATAAGAGGAGGCTGGAAAAAGGGCACCAAAATAACCTTCCCAGAAAAGGGAAACGTGCAGCGAGGTGTCATTCCTTCTGACCTTGTGTTCATCATTGATGAAAGACCACATGCAGTCTTCAAGAGAGATGGTAACGATCTCGTTGTCACTCAAAAGATATCCCTTGCCAAAGCTCTCACTAGCTACACAGCACAAATTACCACCCTTGATGGACGAAGCTTAACCATCCCTGTCAACAGTGTCATCAGTCCGACATACGAGGAAGTAGTTAAAGGGGAAGGTATGCCTATTCCCAAAGAACCAACAAGAAAAGGAAATTTGAGAATCAAATTCGATATTAAGTTTCCTACAAGATTTACGTCGGATCAGAAAAAGTGTCTTAAGATGCTGTTGACATCTTCTTGAGGTTGTGTTACATGTCGGTAAACTATTATAGTGTTCTTACGTTGTCTTGTTTTAGATGTGAAAATTTGTTGCTGCTTTTGAGTTACTAGATATAATTTTTCAAAATGGAATCTTGTGAATTGTGGTCATCGGGTGCTACACCTGAAACCTGTTTACAAACAGGTATGACCCTAGATGAAATTGACCGGGTCTAAATATATCTGGCTAAGGATAAATGGTACTTAGTATAAGTGCAGGACTGTTATAACACCAATAGGACTTATTGGATAATATGAATACATCGTATCGAGGTAGGCATGGATACGGTGTATCCAGGGAGAGTGAATATGGAGTACTGGTGAGTTAGTGTGTAATTGGTGAATTAGAAATTAGGTTTCATGAACCCAAATCTGGGAATTGGATAAAGATGTGTTTTAAGCTAATTAAAGAGATAGTAAATTATGGAATAAGTTATATTGAAATTAAGTTAATAATTTTAAAGGTTAATAATTAGAGATGTTAAGAGGTGAGATATGGTTGTATTAAACCGTTGTTTTAGTTATTTGATTATGTTTCAAGTGTTTATGCTTATGGTGATTTTGACCTAGATTGCAAAGTGAGGATGTTGGTTTAATGGTAGCTTAGCTTGGAGCTAAGGTAAGTAACTTGGTTACTGTATGGTAAATACGAAAGTTATTATATTAAGTAATCATGAATGAAAGTGTTAAGATAGGTTATAATTGCTTAGAAAGTGTGACGAATTAAGGGACTTGATTAGTTGGATGTTATAGAACTAGCTTTGGATTATGGAAGGATTAAGGTATGTGTTAATGCTTATATGTGTTATAGATATGTGGTTATAGTATATGTGATTGTTTTAGTGTTAGTATGCGAGAATGAATGGTTTAGTGCTGGATTAGTTGTTAAGCGTTCATATTGCTATTATGATGATTGACGTGTTAATTATGTATTAACCAATTACTTACAAAGCGTTTTCTCTTACTGTTATAGTTACTAATGTTTTGTAGGTTCTCGCGAAGAAGGTATTGCTTGGATAAAGCTTAGATATGGAAAGTGGATCAGAAGAGTAATTAAATTATGAGTGGAGCTTAGTATTAGTTACCGAGCTCGAATAAAGGTTGGACCCCTGAGTGTTTGTCAAGAATCTAGTAAATGTGTAAGTGTGTCAAATGGTATGTTGTAGAAATGGTTTAAAGTCTTTGTATTTGGTTAAAGGAGTGTTTGGATTAAAGTCTAATTGTACCCATTTTGGGGCTAAATGGGTCCACTTGCCATTTAATATGTTATAGAATGGTTGGTTATAGTTTGTATAATAAATGAATGATGTTTGTACAGGTTATAGTGTTGAATTGGAGTCAAAACGGTTGAGTTTGAATGTGGGTTTTTATGCAGAAATTATGCAGTAGAGTCTGTAACAGGTGAGCCAAGCTATTGGATACAGCATATTGAGCTTCAGGGGCGATAAAGATAAAATTGCCAAATCTTGTCCGTAAGATTGTGTATTAGTATTATTCATCAAACTAGTAGATAGTACATGTTGGTAGATGCAAGTTTCATGACAGTGTATGCCTTGCCTTAAAAATTACAAAATTGTTTTTTAGGGTATATAGTTACATGCTGTAGGCCACATACGATCATTATTGGGTGCTTTGATTTTGTTCATGCCATCTTTTTGGTGCACTATTGCATCTTGGGGTGGTGTGATTTGGAATTGAGATGTATCTCTAGTTCATGTTGTTCATACAACACGATAACTACAAAATGATGAAGAACATACTCAGATCTGTGGGCATGAACTTGGAAACAATATCACCTGTTTTGTACGCAAAATTTGGTCAATAATGACTCAAAGTCGTGCTTTAAGATAAGCACTTCCGATATAGGGACCATTCAAACTACAAAACTTTAAGTACCTTAGTACCATATGGTTCAAAATGGGACGGGTTGACATTCTACACAAATGATTACAAATATAATTTATCAGCATCATGATATTTTCTTTACTTAACTGGATTGAAATTTTTATCTCTAGCGAATTGCCTTATATATGTGTTTCTTCTTTACAAATGCAGGAGATCAACCACACTGGAAGAAATTCTTGCAAGAGAGATAAGACCAGGCTGGAAAAAGGGCACCAAAATAACCTTCCCAGAAAAGGGTAACGAGCAGCGAGGTGTCATTCCTTCTGACCTTGTGTTCATCATTGATGAAAAACCACATGCAGTCTTCAAGAGAGATGGTAACGATCTCGTTGTCACTCAAAAGATATCCCTTGCCGAAGCTCTCACTGGCTACAACAGCACAAATCACCACCCTTGATGGACGAAGCTTAACCATCCCTGTCAACAGCATCATTAGTCCGACATACGAGGAAGTAGTTAAAGGGGAAGGAAATTTGAGAATCAAATTTGATATCAAGTTTCCTACAATTTTGACGTCGGATCAGAAAAAGGGTATTAAGCTGCTGTTGACATCTTCGTGAGCTTGAATCTTGTGAATTGTGGTCATCGGGTTTGTTGGCTAGATTTTGGCTTAATTTGTGAGTTTTCTTGTAATCTGTTGAAACTTTTTGTATGAACTTATTCTCAAGTTGTGAATGCGATTGGCTTAACTTGGTTAAAATGCGTCCAAGAAAACGCTTTTCACACAACACATGCAACTATCGGTCTGTCGCAGAGGTAACAAAACGCTTTTCACACACCTTCCTGCACCTTATTTGACCGTGTGAAATTCTGCAAATGCTATTTCTCTTCTAAATAGGACCGAAGTAGCATCACTCTCACGAATTGGTGCAGTTTTGTTATTCGACCTAGTTGATAAGTACTATCACCCTTTTTTTTTTTCATTGTTCCTCTTCCCATTTTGACAGACTCAGTAGACGTAAATAGACGGTGCAGATTTGGCCTGAGATCAGTTACGAGCCTTGCTTGAGACTGGTCCTAAAAAGTATTGGCTTATAACAACCGTTCCCTTTTGGTCTCCGTTAAGGACCCCGGACCCCCTATCTTTTGGCCTGAGCTTGAGAATTGAGAGTAGTTGGGCTTTTAGCTTTTAGACATTAAAGCAAGAGTGTCTTTGTCAAGACAATCTTTAAAGTTTGGTGTCAGAGAGTCTTGGCAACAAAATTTGAAGTAACACCTCATCCATGTTTTTGTTACAGTCCCGTATTAGTGATATAGCTTTATGTGAGCATTTAATTACAAGGTGGTTGCTATCATGGCTATGTTTGGCGCAGAGCTTTTTGGGGCGATGAACGGGGAGCAATGACCTTTTTGATTTTTGGTGTTCGTTTGGCAAAAGAGCGGTGAGCTTTGCTATTTTTTGGAAAAGCTCATTTTTCCAATGCTTCTTTAAGAAGCTGTGAGCACTGAGCAGTGAGCTGTGGCTACAGCTCACAACTACTTTTGCCAAACATAGATGTCATCAAATGTTGATAAAATGCAGAACATGATTATTGTATTAAGAGTAAATTGCAAAATCGTCCATGTAGTTTGTCTAAATCACAAACACATACCTTAAAACTTCGAAAGTGCAAACATAGCCACCGTAAAAAATTTGGTCTAGATATTTGAGCACGTCTGTTTGTTATTTTAATTTGGTAAAGGACGATATCCAAACCAAAAGTTTCATACAGAGGTTGCGTTTGCACCTTTGAAGTTTTAGAGGCCTGGCGTGCGATTTGGACAAAACCAAAAAGATCCATTTGCAATTTACTCTTATATTAAAAGTTTCTATGCTCAAGTCACTCAGATATTGTATGAGAAACGCAATTAGTGGCCGATAAATCTGAAGATGAAACCTAATGAAAAAAAGAGTAAACTCCAAAATACATTTTACAGTTTACATCACTATCAGAAAAGTTGAGAAATCTACATAGCTCCGTCAATAAACGTTAGACAATATACATCCACGGGACGAACAATGCAATTTTTTTTCGTTAACGTGGTTCTAATATGAGCATATACCAATTTCACATTTCAGCCACACGATCAACACTCATTTCTTCTTGGTGGAAGTTTTCTTCGCCTTTTTATTTGTAAATCCTCCACTCTCCTGTCAAAACAAGCAGATTTTCTTCAAGAAATCAGATTTGCTAAAGGACAAAAGCAACATAATTGAGCAAAACACAAACACCCTACAAAACTGTTCTAGTCACATTGCGAGGGTAATGTTCTAGTTACAATTAAAGGGTACCTACAAAAAACTGTTACTAATTTGCTTATCATATTTGCTAATTCACTAACGAAATCATATACTAAGCAGTTTGGATAAGCAATCACAAACACCCTCAAAACCAACAGATAACAAACAGCAATGATAAAACAATCCCCTAATCATCAAATCAAATATCAAAAATCTCATAACCAAATTTTATAAACTTACAAAAATCAATCATTAAAAAAGAATGCAAGTCTTGTGTTGTGATTCTTTTTTTTATAAGCAGTTGATTTCAAAGGGAATTAACAAATTAGCTGTTTTTATGGGAGAGTTAAATGGATTAAATTACTTAAATGAGTTAAACAAGTCGACCAGTTTAGAAAAACGGGTTGAACAGGCGGTGATTGGGTTATATCTAAACGGGTTAGAATTGAAATAGCTGACCTAACTACATAAACATGTCATGCTCGGGTCAAGGTGTTTTGACATGCCTATCCGAACCAAAACCCGACCCGTATTTGGTTACTTTTATTCAGACAGTTCAATAACAGCCCTCAACTTCACTTGACACTAGTAACTACCCTTAGATATGTTCTTCGGTACGACTCAAATGAAAAACTCAGTAAAGTTGGTGAAAGTCAATAATTTGACTCAAAAAGCCAACTCTTCTTATGCTTAACGATTTCATCCCAATTTAGAACATAACTATATAAACAAAAAACCTCTTTATGATAATAAAAAATCACATAATAATACTAAATGAACTTAATTTTGATATGATACTAGTCAACCATGTATAAAATCCAACCACTGTCATCAAGAACACAGTACTTATTACGTAATTCATGTCACTTATCACATATTTCAAGTTGGGTATTATACCTTTATTAAAAAGTCTATAGTTAAATCGTATTATTTGATCATTTCATCTAAGTGCACACGATGTACTACAAAAGAAATATGAGCCAGTATTACATGTATAATAGCACCTCAAGAGTATATTGACATCACTTATAAACCTTTCATTAGAAGCACAAATTGGCTTTCTGAACAACTCAGCTGCGTACACTGAACTCCGTGAATAAACTTTGTAAAACTAATTCTGAATGATAAAAAGAAAAACAATCATTGTTTGCGAATGTACCTAATAACATATCATACATTGATGCTGATGAAACTATCCTATTAATGATCAACAAATTATCTTCAGTTCTTCACACCACACTACCGCTTGACTTGTAAGATGATACAACAGACATGAAAAAACTGATTGAGCAAGAACAAACTGTTAGGCCTCGGGGATTGAGCTTCGAGTTCATTTTGGTTCCAGAAAGTGCTGATTGGCAATCAAACATGCAAGAAATGGTTCAGTTGTTATAATCGATAGTAAAATACGTGTCAAATGCTAGAAAATTCAATTAACATCATATCAATTTCAAAACTTGAACTAACGCAAGACAGATTTTCAAGAAAACAGAGAAAGTACCTGTTAAAATAGTTGTTTACAGAGGACTAAACAACAGTGTAGCAGAAGGTTTCACAATCACCATTATCAGAGTTTAGCTTCACAGGCGTTAAGCCACATAACTTAAGTCTAAATTCATACCCAATAATACGCAGACCTTTCAACTGAAAAATGCTCCGTGGAAGACGACATATGATTGAACCTGTTATATCGAACTCTTCTAAATATTTTAAATGCCCAAGTTCCTCAGGCAAATCATAAAGTTTAGAATCATTACAATCGAGCAAATGAAGATATTTTAGGCATTTCATTTCAAAGATGCTCTTTGGAAAACCTCCAGAAAAGTGATACCTCCTTAAAATTAGCTTCTCTAAGCATTGTAATGGGCCAAGATCCTCCAGTAAATTCTGATCCTCTCTCCCTTCAATTTCAAGATATTTCAGATGTTTCAACATACAAATGCTATCTGGAAGACGCTCAATCCAAGTTTTTGACAAAATTAGCTTCTCTAGAGATTCTAATTTGCCAAAATCTTTGGGTAAACTCCTAAAACGTGAAAATACAAGTTTGAGAGATTTGAGCTGTTTTAACATACAAAAACCATCTGGAAGATCATGTATCTTTGTATGGGACAAACAAAGCTCCTGCAGGGATTCTAATTGGCCAAAATCCTTGGGTAATTTCTCAAGATTCCAACAAAATTCAAGTTTGAGAGATTTCAGCTGTTTTAACTTCCAGAAACCATCTGGAAGATCATGTATCTTTGTACCGGACAAACAAAGCTCCTGCAGGGATTCTAATTGGCCAAAATCTTTGGGTAATCTCTCAAGATTCCAACAAGATTCAAGTTTGAGAGATTTCAGCTGTTTTAACATACAAAAGCCATCTGGAAGATCATGTATCTCTGTATGGGACAAACAAAGCTCCTGCAGGGATTCTAATTGGCCAAAATCTTTGGGTAATCCCTGAAGAGCCTCACAAAATTCAAGTTTGAGAGATTTCAGCTGTTTTAACATACAAAGACCATCTGGAAGATCATGTATCGTTGTACGGGACAAACAAAGCTCCTGCAGGGATTCTAATTGGCCAAAATCTTTGGGTAATCTCTGAAGAGCCTCACAAAATTCAAGTTTGATAGATTTCAGCTGTTTTAACATACAAAGACCATCTGGAAGATCATGTATCTGTGTATGGGACAAACAAAGCTCCTGCAGGGATTCTAATTGGCCAAAATCTTTGGGTAATTTCTCAAGATTCGGACAATCTTCAAGTTTGAGAGATTTCAGCTGTTTTAACATACAAAGACCATCTAGAAGACCATGTATCTTTGTATGGGACAAACAAAGCTCCTGCAGGGATTCTAATTGGCCAAAATCTTTGGGTAATCTCTCAAGATTCCAACAAAATTTAAGTTTGAGAGATTTCAGCTGTTTTAACTTACAAAAACCATTTGGAAGATCATGTATCTTTGTACTGGACAAACAAAGCTCCTGCAGGGATTCTAATTGGCCAAAATCTTTGGGTAATCTCTCAAGATTCCGACAAGATTCAAGTTTGAGAGATTTCAGCTGTTTTAACATACAAAAACCATCTGGAAGATCATGTATCTTTGTATGGGACAAACAAAGCTCCTGCAGGGATTCTAATTGGCCAAAATCTTTGGGTAATCTCTGAAGAGCCTCACAAAATTCAAGTTTGAGAGATTTCAGCTGTTTTAACATACAAAAATCTTTGGGTAATCTTTGGGTAATCTCTGAAGATGTTTTATTTTTGCATGGGATAAACAAAGCTCCTCTAGACATTGTAACTGGTGAACGTCCTTGGACACTTCTGGAATTATATGGGCTTCAAGTGTGAGCTTTTTTAAACATTGCAAACTAAAAATGATTCTAGAAAAACTTTCAAGGTTTGTGCAAGAACTAAGACCTATAGAAATAAGCTTTTCAAGATTTCCAAATGACGAGGCTGCTGGATCTTCTTTATAAAAACATGTAAACAGGAAGTTTGAAAGATCCTTGACCGGGTGCAATGCATTTGTATCTTTGGACTCCGCAATGAGATGTAACTCTGATAAAGAACCAACCTCAAGTAATTTTGACTGTTTATCAAACAGAAAGGATTTAAACCTTCCACAACCACTTAAGTTTAAGTAGACAAGCTTTTTTAGACATCCAACAGGAGCATTAATTTCTGTTAAGTTTGAACAGTCTTTGAGATCTAACCTCTCGAGATTTGGAGTCAGCTCAATGTCAAGGGTCCTCAACTGTGAATGACTGAGGTCTAGGGATCTGAGATTTAGACGTCTTGTGGGCATGCGAAGTTCTACCAAATTAAACCCAATAAGACTTAATATCTCCAGATCCGGAGTCGGCCCAAGGATAAAATTCTTTAACCGTGAACCATTGAGGCTGAGGGATATGAGCTTTGGACATCCAAAGGGGACCTGAAGTTCCTCCAAATCGCATCCATCAAGACTCAACGTCTCGAGATCCGGAGTTAGACCCAAGTGAAGGTTCCTCAACTTCGAACCATTAAGGCTGAGGGACTTGAGCTTTGGGCATCTGAAGGGCACATGAAATGCTTCCAAATCACATTCAGTAAGACTTAAAGTCTCGAGATCTGGAGTCGGCCCAAGATCAAGGTTTTTTAACTGTAAATTATGAATGCTGAGGGATTTGAGCTTTGTACATCGGAAAGGCAAAAGTTCTTCAAAATCACGACATCTTACAAGACTTAATGTCTCGAGATCTGGAGTCGGCCCAAGGCTAAGGTTCCTCAACTTTGAATCATGAAGGCTGAGGGATTTGAGCTTTGGACATCGGATGGGCATGCAAAATTCGTCAATATCACATCCAGCAAAACTTAATGATTCGAGATCCGAAGTCGGCCCAAGGTTAAGGTTCCTCAATCGTGAGCTATTAAGGCTGAGGGATTTGAGCTTTGTACACCGGAAAGGAATGCACAGTTCTTCCAAATAACAACATCCAACAAGACTTAACTTCTCGAGATCCGGAGTCGGTTCAAGGTTAAGGTTCCTCACCTTTGTATAATCGAGTTTGAGACATTGGAGCTTTGGACATCCGAACGGCATGCAAAATTCTTCCAAATCACAACATTCTACAAGAGTTAACATCTCCAGATTCGGAGTCGGCCCAAGGTTAAGGATCTTCAACTTTGAATTATTCAGATTTAGAGATTGGAGCTTTGGACATCCATCAGGTATGTAAAGTTCTATCAATTCATTACAATGTTCAAGATTTAAAATTTCGAGATTAGGAGTCACCTCAAGATTCAACGTTTTCAATGGTGTGTAACTAAGGTCAAGGAATCTGAGCTTATCAAGAACCTATCATATACAGAAGAAAAAAAAAGGATGAATATATTATGGTATAATAACAAACCAATATGTATTGCATTATAATTAATCATGGAAATTAACAAACCAACCATTATTTTACCTTTCTTGTTCGCCCTCTCCGAACGTTTTCGATTACGCTAAAAGACATGTCAAGTCCAACAAGATTGTCTGCTTGAAATGTTTCATGTAAAGATGAAAAAGGGTAATCTCGCCAGCTAAGATACTTTAACGTATTTGGAAAGCGTTGGCTAACGTGATTATCTTTCCAATTAGGTCTGGAACACATGTAAAGAACTCGAAGTTTCTTCATGTTTCCCACACCTCTCATAACAGTTTCAAGATTTAGTGTCAACGGCGACAACTTTATACATCTTATTGCTTCATTAACTTTTGCCTGTACGCCAAATAGAAGTGTTAAAAAACTTGTTACAGAATTAGTTAGTTTTATCTACCTTAGAAATGAATTAATCCTTACCGAATCACTTGCCAATATATTTTCAATGTCCCCACTGATCCACAATCGGCTATGTTTGTAAGAGTCTTCGGGGTGCAAACGGAAAACAATGTTTTTGCCCATTTCTTCTATATGGTCATGCATGCCTAAGCTGCCATATTCAGATATAGTTATGAGAGATTTTTGCTCAAGAACTCTTAACCCAATGATAGCGTTAAATCCACAGCTTTCAAACACTTGGATTGCTCGGTCCTTCTGCTCACCTTTTAATAAGCATGCAACATCTAGGAAGATTTCTTTGTAATCATTCTCTAGATCATCAAAGCTTATTTCCAATACTTTTTGGATTTCCTTCTGCGGAATTGTTTTTAGTCTTTCTAATCCATCTTTCCACTCGATTTCCTTTTTACCACGCAGAAACGAACCCAAAACTCTTATCGTTAAGGGTAGACCAGCGGCATAACGTACAACTTGCCCTGATAGTTGTTCGTACCCTTGAATTGGAATATCTCTCCCAAATGTATATCTACTGAATAGACAAAGTGCTTCGTTATCTGACAACAGATTGACATTATGAATCAAGCTCACTCCGTGTGATACTAGCACTTGTTCATCTCTGGTTGTAATGATAATCGTACTTCCTGACTTAAACCAGTTAGGCTCACCAGCTAAAGCCTCAAGTTGGTCTATATGATCCACATCATCTAGAACAACAAGAACCTTTCTACTACGCATCATCTTTCCCAACATGTCTTTCCCATCAGCAACACTACTTACAGTAATGCCTTGATCATTCAAAACATCTGAAAGTACTTGTTTCTGCAACGACTTCAAACCCAACAAAGAGGTTTTCGAAACTTCCCTCACATTTTCAACAAAGCTTTTACCTTCGAACTCACTTGATATATGAACATAAACAGCCCTGGCTAAAGTTGTCTTCCCCCCACCTCCCATCCCCTTGATTCCAATAACACGAACATCTTCGGTACAGCTATTCAAAGATGTAAGAACCTTGTTGATTCGCATCTCCATGCCTACTAGCTTGCCATCAATACTCGAACTAATGGAACGTAACTTCGTCAATATACAATTAACAATTATTTGGATCAATTTAGATTCATCCCTGTAACATTATAAACGATATTTAACTAGCTTGCTCAAATTCCATATTAACAGTTAACTTTAGACTTATAACATAAAGTATTAGAAACGTACAAAATGAAAGAATATTACACACATATGAGGAAGTAATTAAATTACCCATTAGCTGTCGCCTTTAACTCCCACCCAGCCAGATTTGATGCTTCTTTCATAGCATCTCTCCATTTCTGAGCAGCCTCTTTCTTTGTATTTTTGGCAAAGGCTTCTTTTACTGGCCCAATTTGTTTGCGGACTTCAGTGGGCTCCACATCATAGAAGACCGGGAAAGCAGTATGCTCAGTCACCTTCTGACACTCGATAATCTTGACAAGCTCATCTAGACACCAAGATGAAGATGCATAGTTTTTAGAGAAAACAATTACGTAGAATCTTGAGTCCTCGATGGATTTGATTAGTTGTTCGTTGATCATTTCCCCTTGTTCTATCTTCTCATCATCCTTATATGTTTCAATGCCTTTCTGCTTCAGAGCTTGATAAAGATGGCCCACGAAGCTGTTACGGGTGTCCTCACCCCTAAAACTCAAAAAAACATCGTACTTGAAGCTCTTTTGAATGGATGAAGATGAAGTAGACCCCATGCTAATTGTTATCTAAGGATCTGTTGTTTACGAGAATTATCTTAACTAACTGCAAACAAGATGATCAAGTGTATGTTGACTTTTGAGAAGACAAAGACTCAATAACACACTTATCATTTCATTTAAGAGATATAGACTTGAAGGTATTTGACGGACTTTTTTATTTTTATTTTTTGAAAATGACTAAACAGGGTCTAAAAAATTTTGGAGTGACAAATTCGGTCCTTGGATATAGTTAAACTCACATCAATATAACTCGTTCTTTACTTTGACTTCATACACTTTAGAGTAAACTACACCGTTCGTCCTTGTGGTTTGGGTTGACCGACGAATTTCGTCCTTTGACCAAAAAAATGCACCATCCATCCTTAAATGCGAAACGTTATGTACCGTTGATCCCTTTTTTAACGACCAGCGTTAACAGCTGTTAAATCACTTCACTTGACATCCAATGAGGGTGTATAATGGTAAGTTTGGTGTATATTTTTTTCTTTTTTTTTTCTTTTTTAAAGTAAACAAATAAAAAAACATGGCACTATCCTTCCACCGATTAATACCTTCTCTTTTTCTTTTTAACTTCTTTCAACTTCATCTTCATTCATCACTACCAACCACCAATCCAACTACCTCTCTTCTTCATCTTCATCTTCACATTCACCCACCACCACTCCAATATCTTCTATTTTCTTTAAAATCAACACTAGCCACAAAATCTAAATCGTATTAGAAACCCAAAAATTATGTATCTTTCGAACTTTTTTTTTTGCAAAATTCCATGATCTAATAATTCCCATCTACCACTCATTATGTATCAATGGTTTTTTATGAGGTTTTTTGCAGGGAAATTTGAAGGAAGTTGATGATGTTTCAGATTAGTTGCGTCGTCCATCTTCAATAGCTTAGGAGTGTGGATGTGTTCATAGTGATCGAGAGTTCTGTTGTTCTAATGTTTCTTGCCTAACGAGTGTCCCAAAATCAATTACATATGAATATATGATTGTTTGATGTAACGTTCAAGGTAAAGAGAATTTAGAACCAGCGTGGTTGTGTTCATTTCCAAAGTATGCTTTTGTGACCCATTTGGGGTTATTGTGTGCAGGGTCTCTTGAATGTGGATGTAGATGAACTTGCAGCTGATGTCAGGAAATTCTCTAGGATCAAAAGCGGATAAAGAATTACTTGGCGGAAATGAAGGACATGCCAGGGGAAGAAAGGAAACGCTTACACTCTGTTCCCGAGTTTATTTTCTGGAGTGAAAGGGAAAGGTTTTGGATGGTAATAAAAAAAGTTTGTGTTCTAGAGATTTTTTAGGAGGGGAGAAGAAAGTAAAGGGTAGTAAATTACATCAAAATTACTCTCCTAATTTACTTCCCAAATTGGGATGAAATGGAGTGAAATTGATTTTAAAGCATTCTCTTTTCTTTCCAACTCGGGAACACAAGATAAAAAAAAATTATTTTTTATTCCTCTCCTTTTTACTTCACTCGTTTTTCCCTCTCCATCTCTCTTCCTTCCGTTTTATACTCGGGAACAGAGCGTTAATGTCAGATAGGAAAGATGTGGTGGTGAATGAACAACAGGTAGAAAAAGTATGTATACTACTCTTAAGTGTGTTATGAAGTGTTTTTTCTTCTAATTTTATACACTCTAGAATTGCAAGTGTTGATATGTCTAAATCTAAATGCATTAAAGATGGCTACTAAACCTATATTAAAGTGCGAAAGTATGAAATGGGGGTGTTTGGATTTGCTTTTGTTGCAAAAAGATCAATATTCCTGAAGAAAAACAATATTTTTTTTTAATTAATCAAATCAATTTTGAAATGACCAACTTTGTACTTGCTTATCAGAATCTGCGTATTTTAATTCAAAATAAGCTAAAGCAAAAAGATAGTAAAAATAAGCAATGCCAAACACCTCTTAAAAATGAAACAAATTTGTTTCGACTACATCAGACCAGCAGTTAAATGATTCTGTTTGTTTTCTTTAAAAGTATAAGACACTTTTGAAACTGTATAATAAAGTTTCTTATATCAATTCTGCAATTTCTTTCCTGTTAGTTTGGTTTGAAGATGCATATACATTGCGGCAGTTTTACAATCATTCTGAAAAACACATAATTCAGTAACGTTGTATTCAAACATCCCAGCGCAGAGCGCTGGCTTAAAACCTCATATGCTACTAAAAATTGGGTCTATATGATCCTTTTTTTGTAGGCTTACTTGACGAAGGTTGTCCACAGGCTTGAATCTTTTGAAAAAAGATCATTTTTTTACTGATATATTTTGTTTTTTCCATTTGTTGGTTCAGGCTTGCAAGCTCCAAGAATTGCGTGCTCTTAGAATTTGATGCCTTTGCGGGGTGAAGATGGCTAAGAAAGAGAACAACTCAAATTAATTCCAGGTCTTGCTATACCAAAATCAATAGGAGAAACATAATTAGTAAGTACAACTGTAACAAGATTTAAAGATGACGCCTCAAGGATCCACTGATCGTTAAAAGTTGTCGAATTACACTTAATCAAGGTATGTTACTCTACTGGAAAAAAGTTAGATACCTATATATCTGTTTAGGATAGTATTTTACTTCAATGCTTTAATGCCTCCTTTTTTTTTTCTTTTTTTTTCACAGGCTGAGATTGTTTTTTGTGTGGTTTTTTATAGGAAGATTTGAAAAAAGTTGATGATGTTTCGGATCATTTGCGTTCATCTTGGATAATGCATATTTAGCATTGACGATATTATGAAGATCGTTTGCAGCCATACTCAGAAATTTCGAATGGGTAAAAATGAAGAAGGTAGAATAGAACTGATCGACAAATGGAAAGCTTTGGATTCCAAAGAATTAGAGAATTTTGATAGTAATCATGTTAACATAATTATTTGTGCATGAAGTGATGTATTGATATGCTTTTGCATAAAACTAACAATTTACGTATTTACTAATTACTCTACTTTGTCATAAACAATTGAAATCAATCTCCATTTTGAACATAAAATGGTGTGATGACTTGTTTTAACACTATTACTTATCTATTTATTCTAATAAACAAGAATAATGTACAAACATATTAAGCAACAAAAATCATTAATGCTATGATGTGTCTTTGCTCATATTGGTCAGAAAATAATTAATGCTCTGATGTGTACAAGACTGCTATGCACTACTTTCGCTGTTTTATTTTTGGTAGGTCAACAAGTCATCAATGATCATTCAACAAGCCAACAATTCAATTCATTCCTCATAATGATCTGTATTTTTGTAAAGCAATTAATGTCTGTTATTCTTCCTTCATATGATTCTTCATTTGGAATCATTCAACACCCCGCTATTTTTTGCTAATTAATTAAAGCATTCCTACAATCAATCATAAACCCTAATAAACAATTGAAATCAATCTCCATTTTGAACATAAAATGGTGTGATGAATTGTTTTAACACTATTACTTATCTATTTATTCTAATAAACAAGAATAATGTACAAACATATTAAGCAGCAAAAATCATTAATGCTATGATGTGTCTTTGCTCATATTGGTCAGAAAATAATTAATGCTCTGATGTGTACAAGACTGCTATGCACTACTTTCGCTGTTTTATTTTTGGTAGGTCAACAAGTCATCAATGATCATTCAACAAGCCAACAATTCAATTCATTCCTCATAATGCTCTGTATTTTGGTAAAGCAATTAATGTCTGTTATTCTTCCTTCATATGATTCTTCATTTGGAATCATTCAACACCCCGCTATTTTTGCTAATTAATTAAAGCATTCCTACAATCAGTCATAAACCCTAATTTATTTCATGTATAATAGTTGGTGTTTTACTGTCAATATTGTAAAACAATCCATTCAAACAAAATCAGTTACAATTCCGCCATTAAGTTCCAGCCCATTCAAAAAACCCACCAAAAATAATTCTTGACTCATTCAAATGAAGTGAATTAAGCTAACTAATGCCATGGAAAATGCTGGTACCGCTGCTCTTATCAGACAGGTTAGATATTGAATTTAATTTATTAGTGATTACTTTGTTGATGACAGTCCATGTGCTAATGATTTGGTGGCTTGACTTCCATAGGTTGCAACCAAAACATATGACGCGTATGATTATCAGGGTATGTGAAGTTCTTTTTCAAGCTAATGGTTTGTCATGTCGTATGAGTAATTTCCAACAAGTATTTATTTTGATACGTTTCTCTTCTTTTTCATGATGCGGACGAATACGAAGAAGATTTCGGCTGTATCAATATTGTTCGAGACAATGCCAAACAGATTGGATGAAAGCACCGGTTATATTGACTATGACCAAGTAAGTTATACACCTACATGAGTTAGCATTATGTTTCATGTTCAAAATAACAGTCTTCTTTATTTTACTTATGAAAAAGTTTATCCATGTTGCAAATGGACAAAAGTGTTGTCCTCTTTATGTCAAAATTTTAGGTGTAGCTGGTGCAAGTGCGTATGCTTGAGTATATGATTATGCCCGTATCCGCTAAGGTAAATGGCAGTAATGTCTTATTTCTTCTTTTTATTCATGAGTCTTGATATCTCAAATCTTTGACTGTCTCATTTTTTGATAGGTTTGCGACAAAAAAAAACTATTATATTAGCTGACATGGCACACATCAGTGGGTTGGTTGCTGCTGGTGTTATACCATCTCCTTTTGAATATGCTATGTTGTAACAACGACAACACACAAGTCACTACGTGGACCACATGAAGCCATGATCTTTTTTAGGAAGGGGCAATGAGATCAACAAAAAAGACAAACAAGTGAGGTTACTGTATCTATATGACTTATATAAATTCTACTATTTTTTCTCACTTCATGTTGATTAGCTTTTATAAAAATTCTTTTTAAGCCGATTGAGATAACTTTTGACTATATTTTGTTTGGTTTATAGGCTACAACCCAGAGTACATCAAGGCATACCAAGAATAAGTTCTTACCAATTGCAAGAAATTTTCACAGGTTCAGTAAATATATTAATTTTCTCTCACTTGTGCATATGTGACCATTCATTTTTGTTTATCCCTAAAATTTCACGAGTTAAGTTTGGATTTGGTTTTCTAAGTTGGTTTGATCTAATTTAGGCTTAATTTGTATTCATTTACACCTTCTTCATTCATTGTAAATTAACTAATACAAAGAGATGGCAGTGAAAGGTGCTTCAATGGCGTCTGAGTTATTGTAGCGTGTTATTGTTTTATTAGGGTTAACAAGGGTATATTAGTCATTGGCATAATTAACGATACGTAGGAATTGAAATCTTCCCACCCCCAATATGGAATGATAAATTCTGTAAATGGAGGAATATTGACTATCCAAAGGAATTTAAGGAATTTATAATTTACAACCAAACACGTCTTCTGGTGGAATTCCATATTCCATTCCCCCAAATTCCTATGGAATCTGCGAAGCAAAGACGCCCTTAGAATTATATTGTACACTAAGAAAAGTTGATGTGCTTATCACCTATAGCGATTTATGTTGTATCTTATATCCTTTTATTTGTTTTTTAATTGATAGTACGATTGGTCATATTCCTAGTACAGCAAAGATAACATGTGTTTTTTAATTGATAGTATGATTGGTCGTAAAATTTTTGGGCCAGTTTTTTAGCTATGCACCTTTATCCAGTGGGTCAAATGGGTTAAGTTTGAACTATTGGTTGAAAATGAAACATTTGAGCTGGTTAAATGAGATGAAAGTCAGCAAAGGGTTTTCTAATATTTACACCTCACTCAGTCGGCTTATTAAAGAAAGTTTAGATTATTTTCAATAGTATTTTGTAATCATAGCTAGCGTTGTCATTATTCAGAAAATTAAGAAACGAGGGACACCAATAGCATATTAGTATGTCATACTAACACAACCCATTTTGACATGTTAAAAGTTGTCCTGGGATTTTGAGATTATTTTTTCAAGTTTCATTGTTGATCCTTAAAACTATTTTATGTAAAAACTATGTAATTAGCTCGATTAGGCTATCGCAATTCCAAACACCCTCGAAGCTTGGTGTATGTAAATACACACACCTTTTATTTACCAAAATCAGACCCGAAAAGACCAAAAACCGACAAATAAATGTCAAATATATGCGTTTTGTGCTTTTATAGATGCAGGTAACCAAATATGAGAAAACGACAAAAATCAAGCCAAAATTGCCAAAAACGAGCACGAGAAGTGGAAATTAGTCAAAGGCCGAAACCACGAATGCTAAAAAGCCAAAATAAGCTCAAAAAGTCAAAAATGATCCCTCAAGTTTGGAGAAATGACATAAGAGACCCTTGGAAGAAAGTTGAAGAGATTTACAAGAATGGTCCCTGGAATTACAAGACTTATCAAAAATGGTCCCTAAAGTGTATATTTGAAGAAATTACATGTCAAGACCCCCAAGTATTCAAGAATGACAAAAATAGACCCTTGGATTGAATTATTAAAAGCTGGCAGCCTGGGTCCTTTCAATTCTAGATTTTACCATTTTAGTCCTTATGATTTATTAAAGCCTTAAACTAAACAAAAACACTAAACCTTAAAATAAACCCAACATAAACCCATAATCCCACCAAGCCCAAAAATCCCTTAAGCCCACAACACCACCAGTCCACCGAAACCTTAACCTTTTACCCGGATTCCCTTTTACCAAAACCCGACCCAGGTCAAACCCCTCTTTCCAGTCAAATAAATAATAAAAATATCCCTACCCGCCACTTTCACTCTCTTCCCCGTTTTCCCCTTTTTTATAGTGTAATCTGTTTTCAATTTTAATAAAAGTTTCCAGTTGCTTCAAAGTTGTCTTTAGTTCTGCTTGTAATAAATTTTCTTATTAAGCTCTCTTTGTGATAAAAATTCTTAAAAATCCTTTAGTTAAGCTTTGTTATGTTTATTTTAAGTTCTTTTTAATAGTTAAAATAGTTTCTGTATTTAGTTTTTTTTATTAAAAAAAAATTAGTTTAAGGGTACATAAGCTCTTAAAAGCTCATCTCCCTGTTCAATAGCTCATCAAAGCACTTCCATAGCCTTGAGTGCGCTTACTTTAGTTGCCATAGTCAACATTTCCATCAAAGCCATTTTCAAGTAAGTCCTTTTTTATATTCTTGCATTCGTAGCTTAAGGTTCTGTTCATTAGCTTGAAACTGCTCACTGTCATCTACTCTAGTTGTTAGTAGCTTATTATCTGCTTACATTGTGATTTTACATGTTCTAGCTAAAAAATTGTGTTCCACTGCCTAGTTATAGTGTAACATGCATTCTAATGTCTTGTTGTTTATTGCTTGTTTTTACTGTTTCAGTAGCCTTAAATATAGTTAACTTACCTGCCTTGATCATTAGTTTTGTTAATTTAAGCTTGAATATTAAAAAGTTAGTGTTATGAGTATGTTTAAGGGGTGTTTGGTTTAAGTAGATTCTGTGAGTTCTTGTTGTTATTTTGCTGTGATCTTTGCATCATTAGTTCACATTAGGGTAGTTATAGTCAGCTAAGTCATAAAATAGGTACCTTAAACATTAAAAAGTCAAAGTTCACTTCTATCCTAATTTTTTAGCTCATTTAGTGTTATTTGCATATGCAATCTTGTAGTCTCGTAGAAATCAGTTGCATTTAGGGAAATTAAGTCATAATTCAGCTTAACAATACATTTAGGATAAGATTGGATCATTAGAAACTCAGTTTGGTCAAGTTTGGTTTGCATAAAAAAGTCAACTAGTAGGTAAAAATTGGTTCAATAGGACCTGATCTAGGCACTATTTAAGGTAGCAATTGGTTATTAGATTTAGGTCTTTTTAGGATTCTAGGTAGCCAGTAGTATAGGATTTTATGATCAGCTCTTGTTTTCCCATAATTAGCTTATTAGGTGTCTAAAAATAAGTTGCAAGTTAAGGGTTTGAGGCTTTGAGCTCTTTGAACCTGTGACCTGCATAAGTATTTAAGGTAGCTTATTTAAGTTCTTTTCTTACTGAGTTAAGTTGTTTTGGGCATAATTAAGCTGTTGGAACCATCTGTGAACTTTTGGTGTAATTTAGTACAAAACTGCTTATCATAAAGTGCTTATTTAAGCTGCTATTGGCCTTCCTAGCTTATTCTGTGAGCTTATTTGGAATTTTCAAGTTTCATTGTGATTATTTAAGTTATTTAAACCTGTCCTAAGATTTTGGTGTGATTTGGTGCATAATTGCTTATTTGAAGTGCTTATTTAAACTGCTTATTTGCTCAATTCAGCTTATTAGTGGGCTTATCTAACCTTTTATATTTTTCCTAGGCTTAATATAATATTTTAGATTTTCCATAAAATTTCCAGATTTTTATAAGCTTATTTAGTGCTTTTCTTAATTAATATTAGTTTTTAAGTCTTTTTAAATCATTTTTAATTCATAAAAATTAATTAAAAAGTCAAAAAATACATTTTCAGTTTTAAAATTAGTTTTAGGAAGTTTTAGATTTTTCAAAATTATATTTGCATTTTTCTCATTTAATTTCACTTTTATTTGTATTTTTAATATTTTTTATTTAGTAAAAATAGTTTTTAATTAATAATAATTAAATAAAAAGTCAAAAAAATATTTTCTTTCTCTCAAAATTTTATTTTATCATTTAGAATGTAGGAAAATTGTTTTTACTCCCGTAGGATTAGGATTGCTTTAAATTCACTTTTTATTTTGCACTCGTACGTAGATTTTAATTAGTTTACTCGTTTTTAGAATAGATTGCATTTTAGCTTATTTGTCATTTACGTTATCATTTTGTTTGCTTTATTTAATTTCCGTAGTTATAATTTCTTATCATATTCACTTTTATCACTATTCACGACAGGAATCACACAACTTGAATCACGATTCCATTCACACCTTCGTTGGGACACGACTCGGGGAAATACTTTCACTAGTGTTTTTTGGAAAATCACTACGCTATAATTGACACATCAAAGCTACTTATTGGCCTTCTTTATGTTATTTAGGTGTTTTGGGCATTTCCTTCTAAGGTAGCTAGAGATTATTGCATTTTAAAGTTTAAGCTTAGCTAATTATAATTCTCTGATTACTTAGGGGTCATAATCTCTTTAGTGTAAATCCATGATGCATTAGCATTCTCCAAACACTCTATCACAACTTTAAACAAGAGTCTCTTGCAAGTTGGTTGACCGGGTGACCAACTGACTGTATGCCGAAAACTAAAACATTATTGTTATGGCTCAATGGTGGTCTTGGTCGTTGTTTAGTAGCTTTTGGTGCTGTTCCTTTACATTTAGCTTTCGGTTGGAAGAATATTTAAAAAAATCATCATTCTTGGAACAAATATATGTGATTCAGCTGTGTTAATCCTATCAGTTGGGGTAAAGATCGGTAAATGTGTAATCTTGATTGTTTAACTTTGCGCAGATTTATTATTTCTTGAATCACCATCATGATCGTGATAAAAATTAGAGGTGTTTGCCGACCACCTATATTCAAACTGGATACTAAACTCTAAAATTGAGGTCTAGAAGTACATGACTTGATTATTCATAGCATTGGAAATCGTTTAATTTATTTACGTTATTGTGTTGTCTATAGGGTGAAGATTTAATAAGGGAAAGAGGGATTCCAGTAACTGAGGAGTCTGCAGGAGCCGACCTTAAATTCGAGAAAGGAGACAGTATCACGGTATATTATATAACTTACATCCGTCATGTTTTTATGGTAATTATGTTCACGTATAGGCAGATTTTTACATAGGTGGTAAATTTTGGGGGTCTGTCTGGTTAGGACATGGTAGTTTGTTGACATGGGTTGAATGAGGCGTGTCGGGTTGATTTATTTGTAAAACCATCATGTCTCTCCTGTCAAAAGTAACATAAATTTGTTTTTGAAAAGAGTGAATGTTTAGTTTGACCAATAAAGGAGTGGAAGAAATTTTTTGAGAAATTATTTTGGTCTAGATATTTGGATACGTCTATTTGTTATTTTAATTCGATAAAGGACGATATCCAAACCAAAAGTTTGCACCTATGAAGATTCATTTGCAATTTACTCTTATATTAAAAGTTTCTATGCTCAAGTCACTTAAATATTGTATGAGAAAGACAATTATTGCCCAATAAATCCGAAGATGAAACCTAATAAAAATAGAGAAAATAATCCCTGCCGCAAACAACAGTGATCCTTCTTGCTGCTAGGTGTAAATCAGGGACCAATTTTGTACATCAGGGATGTTATCAGGGTTCATTTTTACATTAATAACTCCATGTTGTTTACAGCAGTGATCCTTCGAAACCGTGGTTTGCAAAATTTCACAGTTTACATCCTTGTGAGAAGTTGGGACATTTAAAGCACCATGTTAATAAACATTAGACATTATACATCATTAGGAACGAATGATGCAAACGCCCCCCCCCCCCCCCCACCCCCCGAGTGAAGAGGTTTTTCCATGCTTCTTCTGCCCACCAATCTGGTCTTGCGGGAGTGGTGTTTTGGGACCCCCTACTAATGTGGACATGAGGGTTATTTTTGCCTTTTTTCTTGTAATAGGGATGTATCTTTGCAGTTTCTCACTATTATTACTTGTTAAACAGATCGGACCATGAACCACGTGCTCTGCGAGATATATAAGAAGGCAGGTTTTATAAAATGGGTTTGCTAAACATACATTATGTTTGAGAAAATAGAAACACGTGCATAATTGGTTGTATATAAAATTAGTTGGGACAGGTCAAATGCAGCAAGCGATTTATGTATAAAAAATGAGCAAATTCCTAAATAGCCTAAAACCATAAGGGTAGTCCACTTACTAGAAAAAAATCATCCTCTAGGGTGTAAAAAAGATGATATAACCCGCAAATTATTTGAGATTGACTCGTAAACTACTCGAAATCGACTCGATTTAAATGAGTCGAGCTCGAGTTTCAGCTACTCAAGTATATTTTCGAGTCAAGTTCGAGCTTCAAAACACTCGGCTCGTGAAGCTCGCGAGCCTTAACTAGCTTCGATTAAATTGCACTTTTGCTTTTTTATATACATAAATTTACTTAATTTTCATATAAATCGAGTCAAGCCAAGCTTGATATGCCGAGCATTTATCTAGTTCGAGAATGAAATGTGAAAATAATCGAGCTAGAGTTTTAGTATTCGAGTCGAGCTAGGATTGAGTTGGTTTGTTTACACCTCTATATAGACCAGTGCGATTGACCAATTTTATTAATAAAGTAGTAGTGGTTTGTTGGATTTTATTATGAGACTTTATATCAAAATATTAGGGTGTTGGCAATTCACGCCAGAAGGCACGAGACGGGATCCATCCCGTGCAGGAACACCGCCGCCAGCCATGCGGTACCGCACGGGATCCTTCCCACACGGGAAAGTATCACGCACGGGAAGGCTTGAAAATTCGAATGTTGCATTTTTTTACCGTTGGAGTACAAATGATTTTTTTTTTTTTTTTTTTTTTTTTTTTTTTTTTTTTTTTTGTTTTTGTTTTTGTTTTTGTTTTTGTTTGTTTTTTTTTTCACACTTCATTTGTTGTCCAATATATATATATTTGTTTTTGTTTGTTTTTTTTTCACACTTCATTTGTTGTCCAATATATATATTAAAAAAAATAAATAAATAAATAAAAATAAAAATAAAACACTACTGTAAAAAAAAAGTTGTACTGAGCAAAAAAAATAGGGATCCAAGAAAAACCAACCGAGTAGCGAGGGGCGCAATTCGTCCTCGAGTTCAAACACAACCCAATTACTACCCCCAATCATCTTCTCAATCACAACTCGGTTACCGCCCCCAATTTTACGAAGCTCAATCTCCACCATTTTTCTACACCCAACAACCCCCCTCCCGCAATTGTCTACTCAATTCGATCCGTTTGAGTCGCGATATACCCAACAAAAAAGGCGTGAACGGGAGAGCGCTCCGTTACCCGTTCGTAATGATACCGATGATGATGAAGATTTCAACCATGTTGACATGGTACCAGAGACACAACCAATTAATGAAGAAGCCGTACAAATCGAACAAGATGTAGAAGTCGAAGATGTCGAGGTAACGCGGCCTCAAAGAAAAGTCAATAAGATTTGGACACCCGATGAGGAGGAGGCGTTAACTAAAGCTTGGATTAAAATTTCAGTAGACAAACAAGTTGGCGATCGTCAAACAAGGGAAGGATTTTGGAAGCGCGTTCTAAAGCATTTCAAAACCCTTATGCCGAGAACCGAACGCACTAAAGATCAATTGAACTCGAAATGGACTCCTATGCACGCGTCTATCGCTGCGTTCAACGGTTACTTCCAACAAGCGGTATATTTTTTATATTTGTGATGTTTTTAAGTTTTAAATACGTTATATATATATATATATATATATATATATATATATATATATATATATATATATATATATGGGATGGTTAATGTGAGATCGACCTTAAAGTTGTAAAAATAAGATCTACCCTAAACAACCACTAAAAACATTTATAAATAACCATTTTAGCAATAATACATAAAAAATAAAATATTAATACGAATTAATATTTTTACAACTAATAACTAACTGATACATGTGTTTGGATTACGGATACACAATTAAAATTTACTTGTCGAATCAAAGTGTATCACCTTAACCTGATACACATTACATGTCGAATCAAAATGTCTCAAATTGGTTTCGTCAAATTTAAAAAGAAAACCATCGGAATTTAACAATTTTAGTTGTAATTAATAAAATTTTTAATTTTATATTAACGAGAGTGTCAATTGTAAAATTTTAGTTGGATCTCATTTTTACAACTTTAAGTTTGATCTTATATGATCTAGATTATATATATATATATATATATATATATATATATATATATATATATATATATATATATATATACCGGAAGTTTTATATATATACTTGTATTAAATTATTTTATATATACCTGTATTACATTGTTTTATAAATATGTAGGTGCGCTTGAAAGAAATTGGGTGCGACGATCTTCAAGTCTTTGAGAGAGCCAATCTCGATTTTGAAAAACAATTTAGGAAAGCTTTCGCGCATTCTAAAGCGTGGCACATTCTCAAAGATCAACCTAAGTGGAAAGAACAACCGTTGGTTAGTCAGGCTCAAGAATCCACGGGATCGAGCAAGAAAAGAAAGTCATCGGGGTCAAATAGCACTCAAACGCCAGCAAACGAGATGCCAATAACGTGGAAGATTTTGACTGTGACTTACTGATGCGTGTGATATGTCAATGTAGCATAGGGTGTTTAAGCCTTTTTAAGTTTTAAATTTATATTTAGCCGACTTATTACTAACACACACACACTTAACGAGCAGTGTACCCGATCAATATGCATATAGTGGTAAGTAGAGTGTCGAACACAAAGAATGGAACGTAATATCTAGTTGATTTAATCAGTATTTTAATATCTAAGTTAGTTTTACAATCCTAATCTAATAAAAAAGGGTTTCAGCCTAAGAGACTGGCACGGATTTAGTAAATAATAAAAGTAGAAATAATGAGAATGAATTAGCGAATAGCAATCACGTACACAGATAGATAATAGAAACACGCAAGAAGACTTGTCCTTATAATTAAGTAGCTTGTCAGTTGTTATATTGCTAGTTTTATATGATGAGTATCGTAATCTAATCTGTCTCGTTGGATCCTATATATCGGCGAGTAAACCCTTAATGATTACTTATGTTTAGCCTACTTTCTTGACACTAGATAAGCAGGCGAGGAACAGGTATGGTAGCCCAGAAGACTCAACTAAACACAGAGGTTATCAAAGCACAAATATAATTCACCAAAAACATCAATCATATAAACTTTAACCGATGGGAAAGCAATTTTAAGGGGAGCAGTATAGCGGCTACAAGCCCATCAATCTTGATGGATTATTGCTTACTAATACAATAAACAAAACTACTTAATGAATTATACACATGCAGGACCTTCTTACGGCTCTAAGATCTTCGTTTGAGGCGTGTCTTATGATGCTTCTTCGACTGAATTCGTCTCCTTAGGGTTTTCTGTACACAAAACT
This sequence comes from Artemisia argyi, assembly GCA_030686995.1. NCBI lineage: Eukaryota > Viridiplantae > Streptophyta > Magnoliopsida > Asterales > Asteraceae > Artemisia > Artemisia argyi. The sequence continues at coordinate 2,325,988 of CM060680.1, forward strand.
CGCATCTGTCTTGGGGTATTTATAGGTTCTGTTTGAGGGATCGATACGCCACATGTTGATGATAGATGCGGCGCATCTACTTAACTTCGCGTGGGGTCTAAGATTATTAAATTCTGAAATATTCGTACACCGCCTTTAGATGCGGTGTAACTTCTTTCTCTATGCGGCGCATGTTGTTTAACGTCTTGGATAGTATCTAGTGAAGTCTTTAGCTGATACGCCGCATGTTGTAAATGAGATGCGTCGTATTTCGGAGTAGATCAAGTTGATTATCCTTCGTTGACCAAAGTTTCATATGCGACGCATGTTGTAATTGGATGCGGCACATTCTTCAAAGTCAGGCAATGGTCTTCGAATTCATCAAAGTATAGTGTTGCGGCGTATCTGTTGAGAGAGATACGGTGCATCTCTTGAATTTCAGTAGACTTTTCAAATCTTGATCATTTAGCTCCATAATTTTTCCAATATCATTAAGTTTCACCTATTTCTTGTTTTTACCTGAGAATCACTAAAGTAAACATTAAAGCACCAATTCTCATACAAAATAATATAAAACAAGTCAATTAAATAAGATAAATGATGCTAATAAAATGTACTTATTTGATCTCATCAAATATCCCCTCACTTGAACTTTTCTTGTCCTCAAGTAAACCTTTAGAATAAACATAATTAAAATGTATCCTTGATAGCATATACATTCTAAACAAGTGATTACACATATCATTTATCAGCATCCTGATATTTTCTTTACTATCAATTTGGGAGGTTGTAAACACCCCATTATGCCACCAGTGACTTTTCACTTGTTCGAACCCCTTATTTTTGGCTAAATACCTTTTTCACCTTATCGGTTTCTTCTTTTAAATTTGCAGGAGATCAACCACAGTGGAAGAAATTCTTGCTATAGAGATAAGACCAGGCTGGAAAAAGGGCACCAAAATAACCTTCCCAGAAAAGGGAAACGAGCAGCGAGGTGTCATTCCTTCTGACCTTGTGTTCATCATTGATGAAAAACCACATGTTGTCTTCAAGAGAGATGGTAACGATCTAGTTGTCACTCAAAAGATATCCCTTGCCGAAGCTCTCACTGGCTACACAGCACAAATCACCACCCTTGATGGACGAAGCTTAACCATCCCTGTCAACCACGTCATCAGCCCGACATATGAGGAAGTAATCAAAGGGGAAGGTATGCCTATTCCCAAAGAACCAACAAGAAAATGAAATTTGAGAATCAAATTCGATATTAAGTTTCCTACAAGATTGACGTCGGATCAGAAAAAGTGTCTTAAGCTGCTGTTGACATCTTCTTGAGGTTGTGTTACAGGTCGGTAAACTATTATAGTGTTCTTACGTTGTCTTGTTTTAGATGCGAAAATTGTTGATGCTTTCGGAATCTTGTGAATTTTGGTCATCGGGTGCTACACCTAAAACCTGTTTACAAACAGGTATGACCCTAGATGTAATTGACCGGGTCTAAATATATCTGACTAAGGATAAATGGTACTTAGTATAAGTGCAGGACTGTTATAGCTCCAATATTGCTTATTGGATAATATGAATACATCGTATCGAGGTAGGCATGGATATGGTGTATCCAGGGAGAGTGAATATGAAGTATCGGTGGGTTATCTTGGATATGGCGTATCCATGGAAATGGATACTACATATTGGCAATAAAATGAGCAGAAATGACTAAAATATCCTTTAAGCTGAATCACCCCTTTTATCACCTGACTTCTAGTCACTTCTGGAAAGTGTATTTGTGTGTGTGGTGACGAGCTAAGGAAGAAAGAAAGGAGAAAGTGAAGCTTATGAAAATTTTGTGATGGGTTATGTGTTTTAATTCATGGAGTAGATTCCTAGCTTAATACTTCATAAGGTATGGTATTCAGTTAGTGTGTAATCGGTGAATTAGAAATTAGGTTTCATGAACCCTAATTTGGGAATTGGGTAAAGATGTGTTTTAAGCTAATTAAAGAGATAGTAAATTATGGAATAAGTTATATTGAAATTAAGTTAATAATTTTATAGGTTAATAATTAGAGATGTTAAGAGGTGAGATATGGTTGTATTAAACCTTTGTTTTAGTTATTTGATTATGTTTCAAGTGTTTATGCTTATGGTGATTTTGACTTAGATTTCAAAGTGAGGATGTTGGTTTAACGGTAGCTTAGCTTGGAGCTAAGGTAAGTAACTTGGTTACTATATGGTAAATACAAAAGTTATTATATTATGTAATCATGAATGAAAGTGTTAAGATAGGTTATAATTGCTTAGAAAGTGTGACGAATTAAGGGACTTGATTAGTTGGATGTTATAGAACTAGCTTTGGATTATGGAAGGATTAAGGTATGTGTTAATGCTTATATGTGTTATATATATAAGGTTATAGTATATGTGATTGTTTTAGTGTTAGTATGCGAGAATGAATGGTTTAGTGCTGGATTAGTTGTTAAGCATTCATATTGCTATTATGATGATTGACGTGTTAATTATGTATTAACTAATTACTTACTAAGCGTTTTCTCTTACCGTTATAGTTACTAATGTTTTGTAGGTTCTCGCGAAGAAGGTATTGCTTGGATAAAGCTTAGATATGGAAAGTGGATCACAAGAGTAATTAAATTATGAGGATATGCTTCGTGCATGCATAATAGACTTTGGTAAAGGCTGGGAGAAATATCTACCCCTTGCGGAGTTCTCCTACAACAATAGCTACCGCACAAGTCTTAAGGCTGCACCATTTGAAGCTTTGTATGGTCGTAAATGTCGTTCACCTATTGGTTGGGCAGAAGTTGGAGATAGCCAACTCACAGGCCCTGAGCTTATTTTGGAAACCACTGAGAAAGTAACGCAAATTCAAGATTGACTGCAAACAGCTAGAGATAGGCAGAAAAGCTACGCCGATCAGAGGCGTAAACCCCTAGAATTCCAGGTTGGAGACATAGTGATGCTGAAAGTCTCGCCTTGGAAGGGTGTGATACGTTTTGGGAAACGTAGGAAACTAAATCCCCGCTACATTGGACCATTTCTTATTTTGGAAAGAATTGGGCCCGTAGCTTATCGATTGGATTTGCCAATGGAATTGAATAAAGTTCATGATGTGTTTCATGTTAGCAATCTGAAGAAATGTCTTTCGGAGGAAAAGCCAGTTATACCAATCAAGGATATTCGTGTGGATGAGAGTTTAAATTTTGTGGAAGAGCCGATTGAGATATTGGATAGAGAGATTAAACGACTTAAGAGAAGTCTCATCCCACTCATCAAAGTTCGTTGGAATTCGCGGCATGGACCGGAATTCACGTGGGAACGCGAGGATGAGTTTCGAAAGAGATATCCGAAGCTTTTTACTTCGTAGATGGGCTGTTCCAAGAGAAACCTGATGCGTGGGAATCGCAACAGGCTTTACCTCTCGAGGGATCTCGAGAAGCTTACAACCCCCACCAGGCAGTGTACCTGATCGTTGTAGTATAGTATAGTGACAAGTACCGGGGGATTGATCATTCAGCTTAGGAATAGTGTCGCTAGGATTAGAAAGCCTAATTACTAGTTCTAAAGGTGAGGGATGATTATTTTTGTGTTTTTATATTTTTATGAAAGCAAGTAAAATCTCGGGTTTTGGAAGAGTGGGCGGAATTAGTTGCTATTCAACTAACCCAAAACTAAGATGCAATCAAAATAAAATACTAAAAATTAAAATAAGCTAAATTATACTAAAGTTGTGAGCAGTAATTGGAGAAAATGTGTTTACTTAGATTTCACTACTCCCTAGATATCTTTTACACGTTAATTACTTGTTATAATTGCATGGATGACGGATTGTATTCCTTAATACCATTCATGGGGTGGCATACATAACTCCCCAATTCTATGAGCTCTTATCTCCTCCTACACCATGCCCAGCACAACTATAGGGATTGTAAACAGTGGCTCATGCATTAAATACAACCAATAAAGACCTAGTACGCCTCGGTTCATGTTTCTTAAGACGTTCAAGCATGTTACCATTTGGAGATCTGCCAGTTTTCTTAAGCCTAACATATAAATCATTCATCCACAACAAGAATAAACAAGTAATCAACACATAATCAATATCTAGGTTTCATTAGATCTAAGCAAACACAAAAGAGATCTAGCCTAGCATGATAGAATTAAGACAAGAACATGATATAGACAACCAACACATAGACATATTGATTGAATTAGAAGAACACTTATCTTAATTAATCATGCAAGGTATCAAGGGGTTGGAACCCTTGAAAAACCTGTAACGTTACACCAAAATCGTCTTTAGGGTTTCTCCCAAAACTTCTCTCCTTTAATGTGAAAAACTAGAAAACTATATATAGAAAAATACGGGTGACGGCGTCAAGAACAAGGGTGTGACGCCGTCATCTCGCCGCCAAATACTTCCTCGGACGGCCTTGATCTACTTCTCACGCCGTCAAGGCCTAGGCCGTCACACAAATTACTCTTGACGCCCTGTGTGAGACGCCGTCATCAACTACGGATTTTAATTCTTGGGGTTTTGACACCGTCAGGAAAACTCTTGACGCCTTCATGAACTCTCGGATTTTATTATTGAGGTTTGACGCCATTAGGAAATTACTCTTGACGCCGTCACCTACTATTCCCAACATGGAAAATTGAGACTTTGCCGTTTTCTTCACTTTTATGCTCCAAAAACGTCCAAAATGGCTTTTTTTCCAGAATTCACTCTCCAAGTACCTAAAATCACAAAAGGAACGATTTAGGGCAATATTTGATCAAATAAATTCGGATTCGGGCTTAAATGACCCCCTAAAAACGGATCATTTTTCGCCTCATCAAAACCCGGGACGGGTTCCTTCTGAGGCTGGGAGGATGTGACAACTGGCAAAATAGGGAGCCATTTTTAAAACCCGCATTACATTAAAAATTATAATTTTGGAATTTTTGAAAGGTTTATTGTGACGAGATGTTTTATGAACGTTGGAATGTGTTTTTGATCGTACGTTAATTATGAGGATTTGATTATTTATTTATGGTTTGGTTTGATTCGTTCCGTTCGTGATGATTTACTTTGAGATTGTTATTTTGGCACTACATTGACTCCGGCACTAGGTTAACCTAACAATTTTAATTATTTTTAATATTGGTTTAAATATTATTATTTGGGGACGTATCGCGAGGTTTTGATTATTTTTTGAACGAGTTCGGTTTGAGAAAAGGTTTGGTTATTTAAGGTTTCGGGTTTGGCCCGTGTATGTACATTGGGCTACTTAGCCCACTCCACCTTCACTATTATTATTATTAATAATAAAAAGAATTTTTTTTTTAAATTACATCAAAATCGTCCTTGTGGTCCGGTCTTAAGCAACACACACAACACCCTCACCATTATTTCACACACTCTCTCTCTACACTTCATCCCCAACCCCCAAAAACCCTAGCCGCCGTGTCTTTTCCGGCCATCACCACCTTCACCGCCGCTCCCCCATCAAAACCAACACCACCAATCAACTCCCCACATCATTCTCTATCCGATCCATATAAACACGCGCCTATATCTACCCTTTTCCATCTCGATTTCACCACCAATTCGTCATTTCTTGTCTTGGTTTTGAAGATCCTTTCGATTTGGTCTTGGGAATCGAAGGTAGGATGAGCTTTGGCTCGTATTTTGGTTTAAGTCGTGACCTAGGGTCACGAATTCGGTTTCTTTTCGGGTTTTCTTGATTATTAACGAAAGATTTTAATGGGTTTTGATGAAATGGATTAAGGAAAAATGTTTGGTATCCGGGTTCATGTTATTTTCGATGGGTCGAGGTTCAACCGAGAGCTATGGCTCTCGGCTTGGGTCTTGGATGTCTTATCTTTGGCCATTTGATGATTATTGGATCTTTGGTGCTTGTTTGTGGTGTTTGGTCGACCTTGTGGTCGTTTGGTTTTTCGGCCGACACCCCCAAGTGGGTTGTTTGGGTCGGTTTTGGCTCGAGTTAGAGCTAGCCGAGACCAAATGGTCTCGGGTGGGACTCCCGTATCTTGTTTCGGGCGTATTATTGACCCGGGTTGACTTGGTAAATCAACCCGTAATTTATTTTGTATTCGGTTGTATTTTTACTTGCCGAATTACTTTTGTTGTTGTCGTGGTTGTGATTCTTGACCATGGTTTCTTATTGGACTTATTGTTTTGGACTTGTTGTGGTATATTTGGATTACGAGTTATATTGGAGATGTGTTGTCGAGTGTGGAACTTGGAGACCGATTGTGAGACGGTCATTAGATGACGGAGATAGGTTAGTTGGGTGCCGTAGTCGGACCCTCTTGTTGTAGCACGTGGTTATGGGATTGATTTGGACGGAGATGATATATTTATTTTGACTTGACTCTTATTTTGGACTTGGACTATGAGCCGAGAGTCATGACTCGGACATGTGACCAAATTCTATGACTCGATAAATATTTAAAAGTCAAACATTAAAAATAATACTCGTAATAATATTATTGATAATATAATCGTTTATATACGTATATAGACGTGATAAACGTATATATATATATATATATATATATATATATATATATATATACTATGCAAATAGTGTAATAAATGTCGGAATATTGTTATAGATTAATAATTATAAATAACGGCGAAAACTAATAAGTCGGGTGAATAATAATTAAAAACATGATTTTTATAAATTTAGAAACTTATCGAGTTATACGAGTTGTGGTTATTTAAAGTCCAAGTGGGCTTTATATTGTGACTTTTGTGTTGTCACAGATATATGACGATTACTATAAACATTTTCTATAGCAAGTGACTTATTTAATTGACGGATTAGATCGAGTTATTTGATTATATAAAATGAGTATATTAATGGGCATCGTATCCCACGACGCCCATAGGTTGTGGTATATGTTTTAGGGTAATAAATTACTATGTATCTCGTGGAATTTGGCCGATTCGACGATATATATAGGGAATTTATTGGACTATGCTATATACCAAATAGAATTCTTTGTGCTATGTGCTTTAGGTTGGGTATAATTTTGGAACGATATATTACGTAAATAAATATGGGGGATTACCAAATCGACGGATTTGATAAACTTTGATGATTTATTTAAATAATATGTTGGGCTAATATTAGACTTATAGTTGGTTTATTATTTCGTTTGTTGTGGCTTTTTGGTTTGAGTTGTGTCGACCCTTCACCCGTATGGATACCAAACGTCGAATTTCAAATTAATATGAAGTTAATTCGAGAAATGGATATTTTTGGAAAGTAAAACGAAAAACGTTCGGGAATGGGAATATTTGATTTTTGAGGAAATGATTTCTGAACGAGTTTGATATTGTTAGGAAGTGCCGAGTCTGTAGTTGCCGTTACGTGAGTTGCTTGAGTTTGCTTACGTCTTTCTTCTATCAATTTTGTTTGAGGATTTTCTGGACTTGAGGTGAGTCATAGCCCCACTTTTACTCTTGAACTTTGTTTTCAATACTTGGGGTGAGAAACGTGCAAATGTTTTATGTGGACTATTATCGCTTTATTTATTTATTTCAAAACTTGCTATGCTTATAGAACTAGGTAGGATTAAGCGAGGCCTAGTCCCGAACTAGGTAAGCTATTGATTTAGTTGTTGAGCGAGGCCTAGTCCCGAACTAGGTAAGCTATTGGATTGGTTATAGAGCGAGGCCTAGACTTGAGCTAGGTAAGCTATTGATTGGATTGATTTGAGCTATAGCGTGCACCTATAGGGTTGATTTGATTTAGTTGATTTGATTTGGTTGGATTATCTTGGTTGGATATTTTGGTTGGATGATTGAGGCCTAGTCTAGCTAGCAAGCGTTTGCGTATATGTCCACTATATCGAATTATGAATTTAAACCTATGATCTCACCAGCGAAAGCTGACTTTTAGCACGTTTTCTCAGGTAATTAAGTGATGCTCTATGGATGCTTGGGATTGGAGGCTTGGCAATGGCACCGGTTATGGATCTATTTTTCTAAAACTCTGATAACTATTGTGGACCTATGTTTATTTCTTCTGGGCCTTACTTTGGATAATTCTTGGGATAAATGTAAACTTTAAAACCCGTTTTGGTTGTGTTTTTCTTATGTTTACTTTATCTCGTTCTTTTATGACTTTGAATGGATACCAATCCCCGTAGCACCCCGAAAGCTTGTTGAGTGTTCCGCTGTATCAAATTTTGGGGGTGTTACAGTGAGGTTGTGTCACAGGTCGGTAAACTATATAGTGCTGTTCTTACATTGTCTTGTTTTAGATGCGAAAAGTGTTGCTGCTTTTGAATTATTAGATATTATTTATCAAAAAGGAATCTTGTGAATTGTGGTCATCGGGTTTGTTGGCTAGATTTTGGCTTAATTTGTGAGTTTTCTTGTAATCTGTTGAAACTTTTTGTATGAACTCATTCTCAAGTTGTGAGTGCGCTTGGCTTAACTTGGTTCAAATGCGTCCCAGAAAATGCTTTTCACACAACACATGCAACTGTCGGTCTGTCGCAGAGGTGGCAAAACGCTTTTCACACACCTTGCCATAGACCCCTGCACCTTTCTTGACCGTGTGAAATTCTGCAAATGCTATTTTTCTTCTAAATAGGACCGAAGTAGCATCACACTCACGAATTGGTGCAGATTTGTTATTACACCTAGTTTATAAGTACTCATTATTTTTTTTCAATTTCCTCTTCCCATTTTGACACACTCAGTAGACGTACTCAATAGACGTGCTGATTTGGCCTGAGATCGAAACTGTTCCCTTTTGGTCTCCGGAAGCACGGTTAAGGACCCCGGACCCCATATGTTTTGGCCTGAGCTTGAGAGTTGAGAGTAGTTGGGCTTTTAGCTTTTAGCTTTTAGACATTAAAGCAATGTCTTTGTCAAGACAATCTTTAATGTTAGGTGTCAGAGAGTTTTGGCCACAAAATTTGAAGTAGCACCTCATCCATGTTGTTATTGTTACAGTCCTGTGTTAGTGATATGGCTTTATGTAAGCACTTAATAGTAGTATAGTTAGGCTTACAAGGTGGTTGCTATCATGTCATCAAATGTTGATAAAATAAGGACTAACGGTGCAAATTTTTTTCTCCGTTATCTCCTAACGAGATAGAACACATTTGCACCGTTAGTCCTCTGGGTTAACGGTATTTGCACCATTAGTCATTTTTTTACGTTTTCTTCCGTTTTTTTACGTTTTCTTCTGTTTTTTTACGTTTTCTTCCGTTTTTTTTACGTTTTCGTCCATTTTTTAACGTTCACGACCGTTTTTTTTACGTTTTCACCATTTTTTTACGTTTTCTTTCCTTTTTTTTTACGATTTCGCCTATTTATTTTTACGTTTTCGTCCATTTTTTTTTACGTTTTCGCCTATTTTTTTACGTTTTCGTCTATTTTTTTATGTTTACATTCGTTTTTTTGCTTTTACGTCCATTTTTTTTTTACGTTTTCACCCGTTATTTTACGTTTTCGTATGTGATTTTTCACACATATTTTATTGTAGATAGCATAACAAATTTTAGGTTCAAACTTTTATTATTATTTGTAAAAATCACATATGATTCGTAAGAATCATATGTGATTTGTAAAAATCAAATCGTATGTGATTTTTAAGAATCATATGTGATTTTTCTGGGCGAAAACTAAAAAAAAAAAAGTTGTCGAAAAAAAAGTTCGTCGAAAGTATATAACAATGCATATCTATAGAAAGATAATTTAATTCTTGTCGCAATGGTGTATTTTCGTAGATTGAAGATTTACCGTTTGCAAGATATATATTATTTCTTTCTTTTTTGTTAAAAAAGTAAAAAAAAATAGTTTTTTTATTAATTTAGAAAAAAAAATGAATGACTATAATTGGTTTATTGGTTTTATAGCAAATATTAGTTCTATATTGATATCACCTCTAACAAATTGTTGATTTGCTTTTTGAAACTGATAAATTGCTCATAGCTTAAAACAACTTGCTTCATTCACAAAAACAAATAAACCATGTTTGGATAAGCAATCCAAAATTCTAAAACACATCAAACCCCGCAATAGTCATATTAACAAAAAAAAAAATCAATAAAACTATCGATCACCAAAATAAATAATCACTTTTACCTTTAGCATTATTATCCTCGATATCATCATCAACCACCACCAAAACCTAACAAAATTCCACGGTAGTCTTACCATTACCCGAACCCAAATCCACCGTACCCAAACTACACCCTCGCCTTCTGTACAACACTGTAATGCACAGAGAGTACACAGTATAACACTGTAATGCATATAATGTTGTGCAAGAATAAAAAAAGTTGGTGTGCAGATCACCTCCCCAAGAACAAACATGTGAACAACTTCTCTGCCTTTGACAAAACGTGTATTTTTTAAAACAGCTAAAGTTACTTACTCGTAGAACACACGAAACTGGAGCACGGGTCGATACAACTAGAATGTCTTGACCGAGTAGAACACATGGTCCTAATTCAATTGAATAGTGTGATTATCATTCATCTTTAATGTTAGGTAAAAAGAACATGAGGTCAAACTCTCAAGTCATAAAGAATGGTGAAAGATTGATGCCAAATTGCTTTCCATATCCTATATTCGACAATTTGTTGCCAAACATGAAGGCAACTTGAGCCCAAAAATGCTAAATCCTCATCTTCACTTGACATTAGTAACTACAAAAATGCTAGATCCTCCTACTAAATCCTCCTACAAAACCGTCTAGGAGGATTTGTAGGATGATTTAGTAGGAGGATATAGCAAAGCTCTAGTAACTACCCTTAGATATGTTCTTCTGTACGACTCAAATGAAAAACTCAGTAAAGTTGGTGAAAGTCGATAATTTGACTCAAAAAGCCAACTCTTCTTATGCTTAACGATTTCATCCCAATTTAGAACATAACTATATAAACAAAAAACCTCTTTATGATAATAAAAAATCACATAATAATACTAACTGGACTTAATTTTGTTATGATACTAGTCAACCATATATAAAACCCAACCATTGTCATAAAAAACACAGTACTTATTGCGTAAACTGAACTCCATGAATAAACTTTGTAAAACTAATTCTGAATGATAAAAAGAAAAACAATCATTGTTTGCGAATGTACCTAATAACATATCATACATTGATGCTGATGAAACTATCCTATTAATGATCAACAAATTATCTTCAGTTCTTCACACCACACTACCGCTTGACGTGTAAGATGATACAACAGACATGAAAAAACTGATTGAGCCAGAACAAACCGTTAGGCCTCGGGGATTGAGCTTCGAGTTCATTTTGGTTCCAGAAAGTGCTGATTGGCAATCAAACATGCAAGAAATGGTTCAGTTGTTATAATCGATAGTAAAATACGTGTCAAATGCTAGAAAATTCAATTAACATCATATCAATTTCAAAACTTGAACTAACGTAAGAGAGTTTTCAAGAAAACAGAGAAAGTACCTGTTAAAATAGTTGTTTACGGAGGACTAAACAACAGTGTAGCAGAAGATTTCACGATCACCATTATAAGAGTTTAGCTTCAAAGGCGTTAAGCCACATAACTCAAGAGTAAATTCAGACCCAATAATACGCAGACCTTTCAACTGAAAAATGCTCCGTGGAAGATGACGTATGCGTGTACCTGTTATATCTAACTCTTCTAAATATTTTAAATGCCCAAGTTCCTCAGGCAAATCATAAACTGTATAATTACAATCGAGCAAATGAAAATATTTTAGGCATTTCATTTCAAAGATGCTCTTTGGAAAACCTCCAGAAAAGTGATACCTCCTTAAAATTAGCTTCTCTAAGCATTGTAATGGGCCAAGATCCTCCAGTAAATTCTGATCCTCTCTCCCTTCAATTTCAAGATATTTCAGATGTTTCAACATACAAATGCTATCTGGAAGACGCTTAATCTGAGTTGCTGACAAAATTAGCTTCTCTAGAGATTCTAATTCGCCAAAATCTTCAGGTAAACTCCAAAAACGTGAATTTACAAGTTTGAGAGATTTCAGCTGTTTTAACATACAAAAACCATCTGGAAGACGCATTACCATTGAATTAGACAAATAAAGCTCCTGCAGGGATTCTAATTGGCCAAAATCTTTGGGTAATTTCTCAAGATTCCAACAAGATTCAAGTTTGAGAGATTTCAGCTGTTTCAAAACACAAAGACCATCTGGAAGATGTTTTATATTTGCATTGGACAAACAAAGCTCCTGCAGGGATTCAAATTGGCCAAAATCTTTGGGTAATTTCTCAAGGTTCAGACAAGATTTAAGTTTGAGAGATTTCAGCTGTTTTAACATACAAAGACCATCTGGAAGATCATTTATCTTTGTATGGGACAAACAAAGCTCCTGCAGGGATTCTAATTGGCCAAAATCTTTGGGTAATTTCGGAAGTTTCCAACAATGTTCAAGTTTGAGAGATTTCAGCTGTTTTAGCATACAAAGACCATCTGGAAGATGTTTTATCTTTGCACGGGACAAACAAAGCTCCTGCAGGGATTCTAATTGGCCAAAATCTTTGGGTAATTTCTGAAGTTCCCAACAATGTTCAAGTTTGAGAGATTTCAGCTGTTGTAGCATACAAAGACCATCTGGAAGATGTTTTATCTTTGCATAGGACAAACACAGCTCCTGCAGGGATTCTAATTGGCCAAAATCCTTGGGTAATTTCGCAAGATTCCGACAAGATTCAAGTTTGAGAGATTTCAGCTGTTTTAACATACAAAAACCATCTGGAAGATGTTGTATCATTGCATCGGACAAACAAAGCTCCTCTAGACATTGTAACTGGTGAACGTCCTCGGACACTTCTGGAATTCTACAGGCTTCAAGTGTGAGCTTTTTTAAACATTGCAAACTAAAAATGATTCTAGAAAAACTTTCAAGGTTTGTGCAAGAACTAAGACCTATAGAAATAAGCTTTTCAAGATTTCCAAATGACGAGGCTGCTGGATCTTCTTTATAAAAACATGTAAACAGGAAGTTTGAAAGATCCTTGACCGGGTGCAATGCATTTGTATCTTTGGACTCCGCAATGAGATGTAACTCTGATAAAGAACCAACCTCAAGTAATTTTGACTGTTTATCAAACAGAAAGGATTTAAACTTTCCACAACCACTTAAGTTTAAGTAGACAAGCTTTTTTAGACATCCAACAGGAGCATTAATTTCTGTTAAGTTTGAACAGTCTTTGAGATCTAACCTCTCGAGATTTGGAGTCAGCTCAATGTCAAGGGTCCTCAACTGTGAATGACTGAGGTCTAGCGATCTGAGATTTAGACGTCTTGAGGGCATGCGAAGTTCTACCAAATTATACCCAATAAGACTTAATATCTCCAGATCCGGAGTCGGCCCAATGATAAAATTCTTTAACCGTGAACTACTGAGGCTGAGGGATATGAGCTTTGGACATCCAAAGGGGACCTGAAGTTCCTCCAAATCACATCCAGCAAGACTCAACGTCTCGAGACCTGGAGTTAGACCCAAGTGAAGGTTCCTCAACTTCGAACCATTAAGGCTGAGGGACTTGAGCTTTGGACATCTGAAGGGCACATGAAATGCTTCCAAATCACATTCAGTAAGACTTAAAGTCTCGAGATCTGGAGTCGGCCCAAGATCAAGGTTTCTTAACTGTGAATTATGAATGCTGAGGGATTTGAGCTTTGTACATCGGAAAGGTAAAAGTTCTTCAAAATCACGACATCTTACAAGACTTAACGTCTCGAGATCTGGAGTCGGCCCAAGGCTAAGGTTCCTCAACTTTGAATCATGAAGGCTAAGGGATTTGAGCTTTGGACATTGGATGGGCCTACAAAATTCGTCAATATCACATCCAGCAAAACTTAATGTCTCGAGATCCGAAGTCGGCCCAAGGTTAAGGTTCCTCAACAGTGAGCTATTAAGGCTGAGGGATTTGAGCTTTGTACACCGGAAAGGAATGCACAGTTCTTCCAAATAACAACATCCTACAAGACTTAATGTCTCGAGATCCGGAGTCGGTTCAAGGTTAAGGTTCCTCACCTTTGTATAATCGAGTTTGAGACATTGGAGCTTTGGACATCCGAAGGGCATGCAAAATTCTTCCAAATCACAACATTCTACAAGAGTTAACATCTCCAAATTCGGAGTCGGCCCAAGGTTAAGGATCTTCAACTTTGAATTATTCAGATTTAGAGATTGGAGCTTTGGACATCCATCAGGTATGTAAAGTTCTATCAATTCATTACAATGTTCAAGATTTAAAATCTCGAGATTAGGAGTCACCTCAAGATTCAACGTTTTCAATGGTGTGTAACTAAGGTCAAGGAATCTGAGCTTATCAAGAACCTATCATATACAGAAGAAAGAAAAAAAAAAGATGAATATATTATGGTATAATAACAAACCAATATGTATTGCATTATAATTAATCATGAAAATTAACAAACCAACCATTATTTTACCTTTCTTGTTCGCCCTCTCCGAACGTTTTCGATTACGCTAAAAGACATGTCAAGTCCAACAAGATTGTCTGCTTGAAATGTTTCATGTAAAGATGAAAAGGGGTAATCTCGCCAACTAAGATACTTTAACGCATTTGGAAAGCGTTGGCTAACCTGATTATCTTTCCAATTAGGTCCGGAACACATGTAAAGAACTCGAAGTTTCTTCATGTTTCCCACACCTCTCATAACAGTTTCAAGATTTAGTGTCAACGGCGACAACTTTATACATCTTATTGCTTCATTAACTTTTGCCTGTACGCCAAATAAAAGTGTTAAAAAACTTGTTACAGAATGAGTTAGTTTATCTACCTTAGAAATGAATTAATCCTTACCGAATCACTTGCCAATATATTTTCAATGTCCTCACTGATCCACAATCGGCTATGTTTGTAAGAGTCATCGGGGTGCAAATGGAAAACAATGTTTTTGCCCATTTCTTCTATATGGTCATGCATGCCTAAGCTGCCATATTCAGATATAGTTATGAGAGATTTTTGCTCAAGAACTCTTAACCCAATGATAGCGTTAAATCCACAGCTTTCAAACACTTGGATGGCTCGGTCCTTCTGCTCACCTTTTAATAAGCATGCAACATCTAGGAAGATTTCTTTGTAATCATTCTCTAGATCATCAAAGCTTATTTCCAATACTTTTTGGATTTCCTTCTGCGGAATTGTTTTTAGTCTTTCTAATCCATCTTTCCACTCGAGCTCCTTTTTACCACGCAGAAACGAACCCAAAACTCTTATCGTTAAGGGTAGACCAGCGGCATAACGTACAACTTGTCCTGATAGTTGTTCGTACCCTTGAATTGGAATATCTCTCCCAAATGTATATCTACTGAATAGACAAAGTGCTTCCTTATCTGACAACAGATTGACATTATGAATCAAG
Source organism: Artemisia argyi (assembly GCA_030686995.1). NCBI lineage: Eukaryota > Viridiplantae > Streptophyta > Magnoliopsida > Asterales > Asteraceae > Artemisia > Artemisia argyi. The sequence goes on from CM060680.1 coordinate 2,341,378, forward strand.
CTCACTCCGTGTGATACTAGCACTTGTTCATCTCTGGTTGTAATGATAATCGTACTTCCTGACTTAAACCAGTTAGGCTCACCAGCTAAAGCCTCAAGTTGGTCTATATGATCCACATCATCTAGAACAACAAGAACCTTTCTACCACACATCATCTTTCCCATCATGTCTTTCCCATCAACAACACTACTTACGGTAATGCCTTGATCATTCAAAACATCTGAAAGTACTTGTTTCTGCAACGACTTCAAACCCAAAAAAGAGGTTTTCGAAACTTCCCTCACATTTTCAACAAAGCTTTTACCTTCGAACTCACTTGATATATGGAGATAAACAGCCCTGGCTAAAGTTGTCTTCCCCCCACCTCCCATCCCCTTGATTCCAATAACACGAACATCTTCGGTACATCTTTTCAAAGATGTAAGAACCTCGTTGATTCGCATCTCCATGCCAACTAGCTTGCCATCAATACTCGAACTAATGGAACGTAACTTCTTGAATATATTATCGACTATTATTTGGATCAATCTAGATTCATCCCTGTAATATTAAACGTTATTTAGCTAGCTTGCTCAAATTCCATATTAACAGTTAACTTTAGACTTATAACATAAAGTATTAGAAACATACAAAATGAAAGAATATTACATACATATGAGGAAGTAATTAAATTACCCATTAGCAGTCGCCTTTAACTCCCACCCTGCCAGATTTGATGCTTCTTTCATAGCATCTCTCCATTTCTGAGCAGCCTCTTTCTTTGAATTTTTGGCAAAGGCCTTTCTAACAGGCCCAGTTTGTTTTCGTACTTCGGTGGGCTCCACATCGTGGAACACGGGGTAAGCAGTATGCTCGCTCGTCGTCTTCTGGCACTCCATAATCTTGACAAGTTCATCTAAGCACCAAGATGAAGAAGCATAGTTTTTAGAGAAAACAATTATGTAGAATCTTGAGTCCTCGATGGATTTGATTAGTTGTTCGTTGATCATTTCCCCTTGTTCTATCTTCTCATCATCCTTATATGTTTCAATGCCTTTCTGCTTCAAAGCTTGATAAAGATGGCCAACGAAGCTGTTACGGGTGTCCTCACCCCTAAAACTCAAAAAAACATCGTACTTGAAGCTCTTTTGAATGGATGAAGATGAAGTAGACGCCATGCTAATTGTTATCTAAGGATCTGTTGTTTACGAGAATTATCTTAACTAACTGCAAACAAGATGATCAAGTGTATGTTGACTTTTGAGAAGACAAAGACTCAATAACATAAGCCTGTTATTTGGTCAACAAACATAAGATTCATTTTAAGAGATGTAGATTAAGGGTTTATTTTCTTTTTTTTATTCTGAAAATGACTAAACAGGGTCTAAAATATTTTGGAGTGATAAATTCGGTCCTTGGATATAGTTAAACTCACATCAATATAACTCGTTCTTTACTTTGACTTCATAGAGTTGAGTTATTTCAAAAACCATACTTTACTCATATACCAAGGGACAAATATGGACCATTGATTTACTTTTGATCAATGGTTGAGATCAAAACAGATACTACTACTAAAAAACACGGAGGGGCAATTACGTAAAAATACACATCCAACAAACACCACTAACGCATTTCATTTCCTCACAAAATCGCTCACCAAACACACACTAAAAACACACACTACTCACGCATATTCAAACCGATCAAAATCAAACCCTAGAAAACACCAGATCTACCAAAATCTCACCAGAAAAAATGGCGGAAAGTGGCGGAGATGATATTGCACAGAAAATGACGGAGAAAAAGAAGAACAAAAATACGGTTAAAAAACCGATTAAAGGTATACTTATACATTTCAAACAACAAATTTACTATCTCTTACTATCATATATGTTTTAAATATTGATGCGTACTATGCATAGAGAGTATACTGAAGATGTTATGAATTTACATTGATTATTGAATGTTTATGCAAGTTATTGTGATTCTGTGAAGAAATAAGTAACTAGAAATTAGGTTTTCAAAGTTAACATACTAAATAAGTGGATATTGAAATAAAAAAACAGATTAGAAGAATTTACTCAAGGCGTCTTATGCGGCTAAGCCTTCGGCTTAGCCGCAGAAGAAGGAAAAGCCGAAGGCATCTTCTGCGGCTAAGCTACAGAAGACGCCTTCGGCTATGCCAAAGGCGTTCGTTGTGGCTAAGCCACAGAAGAAGGCATTGGCTGCGGCTAAACCGCAGAAGAAGGAAATGCCGAAGGCATCTTCTGCAGCTAAGCCGCAGAAGACGCCTTCGGCTATGCCAAAGGTGTTGGCTGCGGCTAAGCCGCAGAAGACGCCTTTGGCTTAAATGAAAACACATTTGGCATACACAAAGGCATAGGATACGACATATATGTAAATGCCTTTGGCATACACAAACACTACGACTTTGGAATAGAAAAAGCCATAGGATGCTGCTTAGTCTGTATTTTATCACATATGATATATCAAAAATATTCACCTATAGATAGATTAAGTTGATATTGAATGCATTTTATCACATATGATATTGAAAAAAAACACTTGTCTTAACTGCATTGATAGCCTTCGGCTTTGCTGAAGGCTATAAATGCAGCTAAGCCTTCCAAAAAAAAACTGATAATGTATCTTAATTGGTCTACTTGAACATAATTACTAAACATGCGTGTTTTAAAAATGTACATAAAGGTAAAGCAAACGAAACAGATGAGGTGGAAAAAGTAATAACAACATTGCCGTTCTTAAAGTCAACCGCAAAAGAAAGACAAACTGCAAAAGGTATATTTTAAATGCTTTATCATATATGATATTTCATATTTTTTTTCAAATAACATGCTTTATCATATATGATACTTGATTTTATTTGTATTTGTTATTGGTTTATCACATGTGATAAAATTTTAATATTTTTTTGCAGTACATATACAAGATGTAGAAGACATGGAAATAGAAAGGGAGGAAGATGATAACAACAAAAAGAATGCAGAGCCAAAAAAGAAGGAAATAAAAAAAGAAGTTGTTCAAAGAGAAAAAAAGAGATATGTGAAGACCAAGTGTATGACAAGAGGGCGTGCACAGAAAACAAAAAAAGAAGCAGCAAAACCTGCTACATCTTCTAAGAGTTTGAAAAGGCAAAATACTAAAAAAATCAAATGAAGAAGCAGAAAGTAGTCAGGAACATGAAGAGGAGGAGGAGGAAGGAAGCGAAAAAAAGGAGGAAGAGAAAAAGAGAACAAAAAAGAGAAAAATAGAAATTAAAGAAAAACAAGATGATGCAGAAGAAGAGAATGAGGACGAGCAGGAGAAGGAAAGCATGGTTGTCAAGGCCAAAAAGGCAAAACCGAAAAAAGAAAAACAAAGAAAAGCAACCAAAAAGGTGATATACCCAACCTGCATTACAAGGTCATCACCGAAAGCCATGTCTGATGCCATGGCTGGTTTAACAGAACTAAGAAAGAAATGTCTCAGAGATATTGGTTTCGAAAGATACATTAACTTCCCGATAACTGAACTTCCAAGTGCTTTGATATACCATGTGCTTGATAAATTCCATCCACCAAGCATGGAATTGAGATTAGAGAAGGGCTCAATAAAGGTAACAAGACAAAAAATCAATGACAAGCTTGTGTGCCAATGGGAGCAAACAAATTGGAAGAGCTAGAAGAAAGAGATCATGACGATCCTTTCATCAAACAATGGGAAAAACAATACTCTCAACTGAAAAAAATCACACCAGCTGCAATATCAACGGAGATATCTAGCACATTCAATGCTGATTTCATCTTCACAATAAACTTCTTGACACTCTTTGCTAGCACGATGGGAAAAGTTGATAATGGTGCAAAGGTGTTTAAGACAGTGTTAAAACATGTCAAAGAAAGTGATGAAATTTCGGATATCGACTGGTGTGGATACATAATGGATTGCTTAGAAACAAGTAAGCAGAATTGGGAAAAGGTGAAGATTGGTGACTACTTTTATGGGCCAGCAACCTTCCTATACGTAAGTTGTTCTACATGTTTCTATACATTTATCAAATGTGATTCAATACTATACAAATATTACAATCTAACACAAATTTATTTTTTGTATGAAAAAGCTGTTGTACTTGGACTCAACAAAATTCCCAGCATTTCAAGTTATGCGTCATCGTCCAGCACTGAGAAGTTGGAACACGCAAGCAATGAGGAAGAGGATTGGGATGGAAATGAAGGAAGAATGCCTGGGGAAGCTTGATCATCACGAAGAATTTGATCCAGATGAAGAGCAAACAGGTCTCAATTTATACAAAGGGAATGATGTGTACGATGAACCATTGCCACCAAAGAGACCAGAAACCATAGAGGCTAATTTTACCTTCTATTTTGATTGCTATATAAATTGATTGTGTTATAAATTGCAGCATAGCCTTCGGCTATAGCCGAAGGTTATGCCTGCAGCTTAGCCACAGTCAACGCCTTTGGCGAAACCTATAAAAACATGTGAATTATCATATATGATAAGTCTATAAAAAATACAAAAGAAAATCAAGTATCATATATGATACAACAAATGATTTGAAAAAACATGTGAATTATCATATATTCATATATGATAAACCTATAAAAATACAAAAGAAAATCAAGTATCATATATGATATAGCAAATGATTTGAAAAAACATGTGAATTATCATATATGATAAACCTATAAAAATACAAAAGAAAATCAAGTATCATATATGATATAACAAATGATTTGAAAAAACATGTGAATTATCATATATGATACTTCAAATGTTTTTGTAAAATAATAAATATCACATATGATTTTAAATATAGATTAAAAAAACTAATACATATTACTAATTTTACAGGAGTTTATTGAAAGAATAGAAGAGAAGTTTGAAATCATAATAGATGAAAGGAAACTGCTAGCTGAGACAATGAGGGAGGGTATGATTAAGTTCAAAGGAGACAAGCAGTTGTTAGGCTTATGTAAAAGATACAAATCAATGTTCAAAGAGATAGACATTTATATTGATGAAGAAAAAGAAGAAAATAGTGAAGAAAGCAACAGTGATGATGGAGACACTGATGATGATAGAAGTGATGATGGAAGTGATCATGGAAGTGATGATGACGATGAGAAGGATAAGGAAGATAAATCTAAAGATCGAAAAGAAGAAAATGTCAGTCATAATACAGATGAAAGCGGGAGTGAAGAAGAGAATGGAAGTGACGAAGAGAATGAAAGTGAAGAAGAGAGTGGGATTGAAAATGAAGAACGTGAGAAGAAAAATACAATGCAAAAAGAAGAAAAGAGTGAAGAAGAGAGTGGCAGTGAAGAAGATAGTGAGAATGAAGATGAAAAGAAAACAGGTGTTGAACAAGAAAAAATAGAGGAAAAAGAACATAGGGAAGAAGAGGATAAGATGGAAAAAGAATTGGAGACGGAAAAACAAGTTCCGATTGAGAAGGAAACAGAAGTGGAAAAGGAGATAGAAAAACCACTTGAGAAGTTAAAGGGAAGCCCAATTCATTCTTTTGAGACACTAAAAAAACAGGGCATCGATGAAGAGAGTCCAGAAAAGATTTCCGAAAAAGAACAACCATCATCTATGACAGGAGGAGATGACCTGGATGCCTATTTCGCTGTGGATGATAATTATGAAGCCTTTATGAGTCAAGCACAAGAAAATTTGGAAAAGATTAATCAATCACAACAGAAATCGACAAAAACCACAACAAGAAAATCCACCTCACCACAACAAAAAATGACAACAAGAAGAATGAAATCAATTTTACCACCAACTTTCAGTCTTGGTATAAGCCCAGTTAGCAAGAAACCTGCAGTTCAAACTGACACGGTAGCAAAAGAAAAAACACCAATGATTGAAAAAGCGGCTGCAATTGAAACACCAAAAAATCCAAAAAGGACGAGGAATCAAGTTGCTGAAGAAGCTAAAGAGGAAGAAGAGCGACTTGAAAAAAGAGCAAAAAAGCCTTCAAGATATCTGGTTTCACCATATATGAACAAGAAAACTGTGATAAATACACCATCTCAGCCAGATGAATTGACGGTATCCAATGCTCTATTCTCCATGCAAGGAAATCCATAGTAAGCATGCTTTATACTATTAAAGAATCAAATGAATAAAAAGTTTGAAATTATGCTAAAAATATATCTAACTATGCTTTTATCTATTTGTGTAGCGAATTTATATTTGAAACAGAATGGGCATGGGGCGCAGCAACACTCAGAGACAACATGCAAACACTAGCACCACAATTAAAAGTGGACTCTAGTGTAATCGACAGCTTTGCTTGTATTTTAAGCTATGAAGAAACAATCAACAACAAAGGAGGAAAGATCAAACAGTATTTTCACACGGGAATAATTGTAAGTTACCTAAAAAATTAGAACTTAATTGCTAAAATCTTAAATTTGTTTCTTTAACATATGTTGATTTATAAAAACAGACAACACAAATTGTGCAAGCAAAAAAGGAAGATGAAGAGAAGCAGTATGAAGATTTTTGTGCAAACTTGACAACCGTGTTTAAAGTCAATCCAGCAGATAAATCAATGGATCATGTGGAATTGGTAAAAAAATAATTTGACTTATTATGAAAAAAGTTTTACTTGTATTAAAATGAATCTGATTGTTCTTAATCTATTTATACAGGCATTCTTCCCAATAATTGCACATGAACACTTTTATCTGGTTGTTTTCAATCTAGTCAAAGGTACTTTTGTCATCCTGGACAACTCCAACTCAGGGGCGACATATGAATCAAAATACTCGAAAGAATGTGATATTCTGGTAAGTAATTACAGATTATGCTCAAGTAACGACACGTACTGATTTATTATTGTGTTTTCACTATCACATATATGGGGAAAAAAGTATCACATGTGAATTATCATATATGATAAACCTATAAAAAATACAAAAGAAAATCAAGTATCATATATGATACAACAAATGATTTGAAAAAACATGTGAATTATCATATATGATAAACCTATAAAGAATACAAAAGAAAATCAAGTATCATATATGATATAAAAAATAAAAACAATGTGATGTTCTAGTAAGTGATTAGATATTATAAATTTACATTGAAGGGTCTTATTCAGCTAAGCCTTCGGCTTAGCTGTAGCCGAAGGCGTCTTCTGCGGCAAAGCCGCAGAAAATGCCTTCGGCATATGAGATAATGAATAGTCTTTGTTAAAATGAATTTTCTATTTTGTGTAAAAAAACTGTTTTCAAGATATCTGGAATCCCAAAAGCATAAAAAAGCATCTGACATAGGGAAAAAAAAGACAACAGTGATGAAGCTAAAGTGGGGAACAACACAGAATGTCATTGATTGTGGTATTTTCATAATGATGCATATGGAGCACTATGGTGGAGAAACTTTGAAGAACTAGAACTTTGAATTTCCAAAAGAAGGAAAAGCTCAGGAGATGGAGATAATAAGAATGAGAATCAAGTATGCAGCCAAGATGTTAACGCATGAACTGAACAATCACCGAGAAATGATAAATGAAGAAGCACTTGAGTTTGCAAAGAAACACACAAACAAGGAAGAGTTGAAGAAGTTGATAAGAGAAGAGATTGGAAAAAAGAAGGAAGAGCAGAAAACGGAGCATGTTGCAAGTGCAAAATGATGGAAAAGGTTAGCAGTTAGTGGTGGAAAATTCAGAAGTAGGACTAACAACACAAAGAATAGAAGGACGGGGGCGTACAGAATCTTTTTGGGGCAACTAATGCAGATTAAGATCTAATTTCTTTAGACTTTATTATGTAATATCGTATGCCATATAATATGGCTTAAACATGTTAAAACAATGTCTTATTTTGTATGTCGTATGCTAGAATATCACAAGACAATTTAAATTTCCAGGTAGGATAATGGTTTAACTTTCCAAGTACTACGTTGCCATCATTTGTCAAGAAATGAAAATGCCGAAACATTTCTGGATGTGATTTTGAATGTCTTGTTTAAGTTTTTATTGCACAAATTGATAAATCAATTCTAATGGCTGTTGTTTATCGATAATCGACTCTGTTTTATAGCACACTGCAAAAAAAAGTATCATACATAAATATCATATATGATAATACACTTAAAAAATTTGCTTCAAAATTTTATCATATGTGATAACTGAAACGAAAGAAACAAAAACACTTGAACAAAATCATAATATACTCTTCTTTATAAGTTATCATATATGATAAATCAAAATGGAAAAAACCAAGTGTAAAATCATATATGATATCAGAGAATTATCATATATGATAACACACCTAAAAAAATTACTTCTGGATTATCATATGTGATAACTCAAATGAAAGTAACCAAAACTCTAAAAAACAATCAGCAACAATCTGTTTCATATAAAAACTCAGTAATAATCAAACAATCATGTCTAGGTCTGTTACTCAAATTTCTTCAACACAATCCGACAAAACAAATAATAATCAAAGAAATTAAAAAAAAAATATGAAGACGATTTATGTTGAAATTCATGCTTGATCCAAGACCTCTCCTCTTGTAACTTCTGATTGATCCAAATCCCCTTCCCTTGTAACTTCAACTTGATCCAACTCGGCCTCTTCTGCAAACTTTTTTGGGCACGTCCTCCTGTTGTGACCATCTGTCTCTCCACATAACGAACATGCATTCGTGTTCTTCGAATTCTTTTCAAGAGCTTGCTCTTTACCTCCTTTTATGCGCATCTTTTTACGGCCTTTAGGATTACCAAGAGCTGGATTGTTAATGGTTTTTTCAGCTGGCTTCGGGACTCCAACAAGTTCCTCTAAATTGTCAGCCTTGTTCTTAGAAGGAGGATTTGGGCAATCAGCCTCGACATCAATCTTTAGCAACCTCAACTTTTCAACAAAAGAAGACAACCTCGCCTCATCTTTACTCAACATATGGATACAGTGATCAACAATGGTACTTGCCTCATTTGCATAATTCTCAACAATCTCATTCTTCTCACCATATCTGTTCCGTTTGTTCCTCAAAGCAGCAGGTATAAGGTTCTTTGTCCAACGCCTCAGTATGTATTGACTTGGAATCACTTCAATATTGGCGTTCTTAAACACACAAAAAACATGCCTGCATAATATTCCAACTCGAAGAAAAAGCTAACAGGAACATACAACTGATCCATCTTCTTGGTTACGCAACACCTTAATGGGCAAAAAAGAAAGAAGATAGTAAAAAATCATATATGATAAAACAAAAGAAATAAGGTAGTAAAAAATCATATATGATAAAAAAAAATTAAGTGGCTAACATACCTTATATAATCCATCAACTCTATAAAACAGGTTAACTGGCTCTTCTTCTTCAGCTTTATCGTTATCCTTACCTTTATCCTTAACTCTTTTCCTAGCTTTCTCTCTCAACTTAGCTTTCTTCTTCTCCATTAGTGCATCAACAAATTTTGTTTCTCTAATAACAGAGACCTCAGATCCTTCAACCAAGCTTTTGGTTTCTATTTGACAATACCATGTGCCTGCAAAAATCTCTGCTTGAACAAGATCGAACAGAGGACGAGTAAAAACCTTCGAAGCATGACGTTCAATCTTAAGATAGGTTCTAAACTTCGGAACAGAATCAATAGTCTTATGATCAAGCCTCTCTTGTATATGCCTCTGCTTTTCCATTGCCGTCTCAAAACAATTCATAAAATTCATAAGAGTGGAGCCTTGATTCGTAAAATGAGAGAAAAAGGAGTTCTCACTCTCAGATCTAGACGTCGTCCTCATCAAACCACACAAGGGGGAATCAATAAAATAAGCAGGAATCCAACAAAAACGTATATTAAACATCTTTGTTAGCCACTTATGATTCTGCAAACTAAACTCATCCAGTAACTTTGACCATCTATCCTCAAACTCCTCCGGACCGATATACATATTCCATACAATTTGATTAAACTTCTTTTTAAAGTCGGTATCATCATAGATTTTAGAACATATCTGTAAACAAAACAAATAACATCTGATTTAACAAATGATTTGAAAATAGATATGTGTTATCATATGTGATAAACCAATAATAAATACAAATAAAATCAAGTATCACATATGATTTAACATATTATTTGAAAAAAAGTTCAAATTATCATATATGATAAATCAATAAAAAATACACATAGAATCAAGTATCACATATGATAAACAAAAAGGCAGAAAAATACCTTTCCAGGGAGCTTTTGAGTAATATGCCACATGCAAAGTCTGTGTTTAGAACCCGCAAACTCAGCTTCAATGGCATTTCTCATAGCCCCATCCTGATCAGTAACAACAATATTTGGAGCCCTACCAAACGCCTTTATGAACGCTTTCAGCAACCAAATATACGAAGCTATAGTTTCGTTCTTCAACAAGCCTGCTGCGACTGTTACACACCTCCGATGATTATCTATGGCTGTAAAGGGAACAAACACCATTTTGTACCTGAAAAACAAAAAACAAAAATACTTAAAATAACAGAGTAAATAGAAAATCATATAATCAAAAATATCATACTAAACATACATATACTTACTTGTTTGTTCTGTAAGTAGCATCAAACGAAACAACATCACAAAAATCTCTATAGTTGAACTTAGAAACTTCATCAGCCCAAAAAATAGCCGCAAGCTCAGCATTTTCGACCAAATAATCAAATGAAAAATCCGGCACGTGCTTCTTCCTATTCTCCATCTTAGATATAAGCATCTGCGCATCACTATCACCTATATAGCAGTTCACACCCCTAAAAAAGTTCTTAAAATCAACAGTCGTTCCATGAACAAGCAAATAAGAACCCTTCAAACCAGTTAAGATGTGATGAGCTTTCGTTGCGCCTATATTAACGCTAGCAGCTTTAACAATGAACAATTGCTCAGCATACGTCAACTGCCTCTCAGTCTTTGACAAATGCTTATACTCTTCACGTTCAAGCTCGTGATTATGAATACTATCAAAGACATTCAACCTGTACTTAGAAGTACCAGGAATTAAATCAAAAATGACACGTGCTTTGCACCCTGTGATATGCAGGTTCGAACTTCTAACCTGCTTGTCACTATTCTCTAAGTCTAACGTGTCCACATGAATTCCCTTTGGACAACCTTCCCTATTACACAATAAATACTTTTGCTTCACAGTACCATTCCTCAACCTTTTCTGGCATGACTTCCTAACCACAAACCCTGCTTTAGCAGCATATTTCATATAAGCAGCAATGCACTCATCAATCGACTTATAAACTTTGCCCTTAACAAGTAACACATCCACAGGAACTTTCGGAATATAATAAACAGTTCCACCAGGAGTATCAAAATTAGAGTGATTAGCAAATGATTCAGGAGTTTTCAAAGCATTCAAATCTGGAAAAAAAAATCACAGACACATGTTATAATTATATCATATATGATATAACACATGCAAGACAAAAACATTGATATATCACATGTGCTATATCATATATGATATGACAAGCTTAAAACTACTTATTCAAAGCTGAGATTAATATATCACATATGATATATCATTTGATACAAAAACATTGATATATCACATGTCATATATCATATATGATATCCAAACTACAAATATAATCAGCTACTCATTCAAAGCTTAAAACTACTTATTCAGAGCTTATAACATCTTAATAACCTATTCAGAGCTTATACAATCTAAACAACATAGCTTATTAACACTAACAAACGGATTATAGAAAAAATTAAAATAATCAAAAAACTCACTCTTAATTGCTACGGATTCATCACCGTGTTCATAAGCAACAATCTCCTCAGCATACTTAGCTCAAACATCATCACTAACAACAATCTCTTCAAAAGCAGTAGAAGAATCATTAACAGCGATCTCTTCAGAAGTACTAGAAACAGAACTTTGAAGCGAATCTATAAAACCTGCATATAATATGAAAAAAATAAGTAAGTTAGCTCATAATTCAGCTTATAGAAACAGATAGCTTATAATTCAGCTTTGAATTAAGCTTAAATAAAAATAAACGATAAAAAATTAGGGTTAGGTGATGTACGGGATGAAGAATGAGATCAATTAATGAATTTAGAATAAAAAATTAGGGTTTCTATGATGATCGCAATAAAGGAGATGGTTAGAGGAGCTCGTTACAAGAGGTAGTTAGATGAGAGAGAAGAAACAAACACACACTTTGTGTGTGTGAAAAAATGACGCATTAAATGAGAGATAAGAGTAAAAAAAAAGTATTTAAATAGTAATAAAATACCCTTGTAGTGTAATTATTAACTCTAATATAAGCCATTAGATCAAAATGAATGAAAGGTGGGGATTGATCCCTTGGTATGTAAAGAATGTTTAGTCCTCAAATGATCTTTGATCTCATACATTTTAGAGTAAACTACACCGTTCGTCCTTGTGGTTTGCGTTGATTAACGAATTTCGTCCTTTAACCCAAAAAAAATGCACCATCCGTCCTTAAATGCGAAATGTTATGTACCGTTAGTCCCTCTTTTTAACGACCAGCGTTAACAGCTGTTAAATCACTCCACTTGACATCCAAATGAGGGTATAATGGTAAGTTTGGTGTATATTTTTTTTCTTTTTTATTTCTTTTTTAAAATAAACAAATAAAAAAACATGGCACTGTCCTACCACCGATTAATAAAAAAACAGCTGCTATATCCTTTTATTTGTTTTTTAATTGATAGTACGATTGGTCATATTCCTATTACAGCAAATATAACATGTGTTTTTTTAATTGATAGTAAGATTGGTCGTAAATTTTTTGGGTCAGTTTTTTAGCTATGCACCTTTATCCAGTGGGTCAAATGGGTTAAGTTTGAACTGTTGGTTGAAAATGAAACATTTGAGCTGGTTAAATGGGATGAAAGTCGGCTTATTAAAGAAACTTTAGATTATTTTCAATAGTATTTTGTAATCATAGTTAACGTTATCATTATTAAGAAAAATAAGAAACGAGGAACACCAACAGTATATTAGTATGTCATACTAACACAAACCATTTTGACATGTTAAAAGTTGTCCTGGGATTTTGAGATGGTTTTTTCAACTTTCATTGTTGATCCTTAAAACTATTTTAAGGAAAAACTATGTAATTAGCTCGATTAGGCTATCACAATTCCAAACACTCCCGAAGCTACTTATCGGCCTTCTTTATGTTATTTAGGTGTTTTGGGCATTTCCTTCTAAGGTGGCTAGAGATTATTGCATTTTAAAGTTTAAGCTTAGCTAATTATAAATCTCTGATTACTTAGGGGTCATAATCTCTTTATGTGTAAATCCATGATGCATTAGCATTCTCCAAACACTCTATCACAACTTTAAACAAGAGTCTCTTGCAAGTTGGTTGACCGGGTGACCAACTAACTGTATGCCGAAAACTAAAACATTATTGTTTAATATATTTACCCTCGGTGTTCACACACGACTGAGTTCCATGGTAACTGTTACCCACATGAAACCCACAAGTATGTCTATGGGCATTTCGTGGTATCTTATGAAATCCCACAAAAAAAATTTACCCACAAATGGACAAGGTCACCCACCAAAAATATTGTAGGTAAACTTACCCACTGCTCAAACATCTCGTGGGAATAGAATTAGCCTCGAATTTCATCCTTTGACCCAAAAAAAATGCACCGTCCGTCCTTAAATGCGAAACATTATGTACAGTTGGTCCCTCTTTTTAACGACCAGCGTTAACAGCCGTTAAATCACTCCACTTGACATCCAAATGAGGGTATAATGGTAAGTTTGGTGTATATTTTTTTCTTTTTTATTTCTTTTTAAAAGTAAACAAATAAAAAAAACATGACATTGTCCTACCACCGATTAATACCTTCTCTTTTTCTTTTTAACTTCTTTCAACTTCATCTTCATTCATCACTACCAACCACCAATCCAACTACCTCTCTTCTTCATCTTCATCTTCACCCACCACCACTCCAATATCTTCTATTTTCTTTAAAATCAACACTAGCCACAAAATCTAAATCGTATTAGAAACCCACAGATTATGTATCTTTGGAACTTTTTTTTGCAAAATTTCCATGATCTAATAATTCCCATCTACCACTCATACACAAGCATTGTAGTATTAAATATTCCCCACTGTACACAACCATCAAAAACAAATTATATATATATATATATATATATATATATATATATATATATATATATATATATATATATATATATATATATATATATATATATATATATATATATATATATATATATATAGGGTAAGGTTCTAGAGAAAAGTCCACTTTCGTAGAAAAGTGAGAAAAAAAGGTTATAGGGTTTAATTTGAAACATCTCAAACTTCAGGGGTATGTCTTGAAATATGCTCCCACCCCCCCCCCCCCCCCCGAAAAAAAAAATTTTTTTCCCGCCAAAAAAAAATTTTTTTGGGGGCCAAAAAATTTTTTTTCTTGGGCCAAAAATTTATAACCTAGATGCATTTTTTTTTTTTTTAGTGCATCTCAGTTATAAAAATTGGTGCATCTTAGTTATAACTGAGATGCACTAATTTTTATAACAGAGATGCACTAAAAAAAAAGGTGCATCTGGGTTATAAATTTTTGGCCCCCAAAAAAAATTTTTTTTGGCGGGAAAAAATTTTTTTTTGGGGGGGGGGGGGGGGGTGGTGGGGGTAGGGTGCGAATTTACAAAACCTCCTTAAAGAATGAAGGAAAATACAATTAGGTCCCTGTAGTTTGGTGTGAAAAAAATGAAGGGTTGATTTGTACACTTTTCTCACTTTTTTACCAAAGTGGACTTTTTTCATGAACCCACCTCTATATATATATATATATATATATATATATATATATATAATCGATGCATAGTTTCATACACAACAACTTTCACTATTACAAACCATTATGCACACCTTCATACACAATAGTTCCCCACTAATACAACACAACTTTTTACTCATTGATACACACAATACATTTTGATACATGGACCAAAAAAAGACCAGATCTAAAAAACTAAAGATGTGTATCCCTTTGACAATACTTTATCGAAACTGAAACATAACTGGATATCTTACCCAGCCTTTGTCGACCCATTATGCAAACTGATCCAATGGTCTTGTGATGATGATGACGATTTTGAGAAGGATGTGAGTGATGTTGTTCTTGTGATGTTTAAGTGTTAGATTTTTAGTGATGTAGTACGTATTTGAAAGTAGATCTTGGTGGGATTGATATAAGTTCAAGAATTAAAGGAAAGTAATGTGGATTGTTGAAGATGAGTGTTGGTATGAGGATGGTGGTGCAGCGTAAGGGTAGGCGGTTCTGGTGGGAGGGTAGCCGTTAGTGCGTGTTTTGGGTTTTTCAGTGTTTGTGCGTGTGTTTGGTGTTTTAGTGTATGTTTTTTGAAAGAGTTGGTTAAGATTTATGTTGTGATGATTCTGCATGAAATGAGAAATGAAATTTAAAGATTAACTCATATAAAGATAGGGTTTTTTTTAAAGAGAGTGGTTGGGAAAATAGTCAAAAGGTGGATGTATTGTTGGTGGTGATAAGTGGGGAAGATGAAGTAGAGAGAGAAATGGTACAAGGACAAAAATACCCTTACATACTTAGACTTAACGATTGTTAGTGTGTCCCGTTAAGGCAAAGGACTAACGGTAAATAACGTTTCGCATTTAAGGAAGGACGGTGCAGTTTTTTGGGTCAAAAGATGAAACTTGTTGGTCAACGTAAACCACAAGGACGCACAGTGTAGTTTCCCAAACCAATATGAACTTCTCTTCCATAAAATTACCTATTCTAATAATTAAAAAAATAGACATGTTTACTAATCTCACTGGATTATTGATGGATCTTTGAACGAGCAAAATCAAATGTTACACAGATACGGTCTTCTTCTTATCTTACATTTTTTATGTTATGTATTTCCTAAAAATGACGAGCCCTAAAAAATGGTTAAAAAAGATTCTACGAGTTGAAAGCCTTACATTTTGTATCTTACATTTTTTATGTTATATAATCCCTTTACCTTAAGAAAAAAAGAAAAAAAAAAATGATGAACTATTTTTTCGCGGGTCATCTTCTTGATCTGTTTTTTTTTATCCGAATTCATAAACAATTGAAATCAATCTCCATTTTGAACATAAAATGGTGTGATGACTTGTTTTAACACTATTACTTATCTATTTATTCTAATAAACAAGAATAATGTACTAACATATTAAGCAGCAAAAATCATTAATGTTATGTGTGTCTTTGCTCATATTGGTCAAAAAATAATTAATGCTCTGATGTGTACAAGACTGCTATGCACTACTTTCACTGTTTTATTTTTGGTAGGTCAACAAGTCATCAATTCATTCAACAAGCCAACAATTCAATTCATTCCTCATAATGCTTTGTATTTTTGTAAAGCAATTAATGTCTGCTATTCTTCCTTCATACGATTCTTCATTTGGAATCATTCAACACCCTGCTATTTTTGCATTAATTAAAGCATTCCTACAATCAGTAATAAACCATAATTTATTTCCTGTATAATAGTTGGTGTTTTACTGTCAATATTGTAAAACAATCCATTCAAACAAAATCAGTTACAATTCCGCCATTAGTTCCAGTCCATTCAAAAAAACCACCAAAAATAATTCTTGACTCATTCAAATGAAGTGTATTAAGGTAACTAATGCCATGGAAAATGCTGGTACCGCTGCTCTTATCAGACAGGTTAGATATTGAATTTAATTTATTAATGAGTACTTTGTTGATGACAGTCCATGTGGTAATGATTTGGTGGCTTGACTTCCATAGGTTGCAACCAAAACATATGACGCGTATGATTATCAGGGTATGTGAAGTTCTTTTTCAAGCTAATGGTTTGTCATGTCGTATGAGTAATTTCCAACAAGTATTTATTTTGATATATTTCTCTTCTTTTTCATGATGCAGACGAATACGAAGAAGATTTCGGCTGTATCAATATTGTTCGAGACAATGCCAAACAGATTGGATGAAAGCACCGGTTATATTGACTATGACCAAGTAAGTTATACAGCTACATGAGTTAACATTATGTTTCATGTTCAAAATAACAGTCTTCTTTATTTTACTTATGAAAAAAGTTTATCCATGTTGCAATGGACAAAAGTGTTGTCCTCTTTATGTCAAAATTAGGTGTAGCTGGTGCAAGTGCGTATGCTTGAGTATATGATTATGCTCATATCCGCAAGGTAACTGGCAGTAATGTCTTATTTCTTCTTTTTATTCATGAGTCTTGATATCTCAAATCTTTGACTGTCTCATTTTTTTGATAGGTTTGCGACAAAAAACTATTATATTAGCTGACATGGCACACATCAGTGGGTTGGTTGCTGCTGGTGTTATACCATCTCCTTTTGAATATGCTATGTTGTAACAACCACAACACACAAGTCACTACTTGGACCACATGATCTTTTTTAGGAAGGGGCTAATGAGATCAACAAAAAAGACAAACAAGTGAGGTTACTGTATCTATATGACTTATATAAATTCTACTATTTTATCTCACTTCATGTTGATTAGCTTTTATAAAAATTCTTTTAAGCCGATTGAGATAACTTTGACTTTATTTTGTTTGGTTTATAGGCTACAACCCTAGAGTACAACAAGGCATACCAAGAATAAGTTCTTACCAATTGCAAGAAATTTTCACAGGTTCAGTAAATATATTAATTTTCTCTCACTTGTGCATATGTGACCATTCATTTTTGTTTATCCCTAAAATTTCACGAGTTAAGTTTGGATTTGGTTTTCTAAGTTGGTTTGATCTAATTTAGGCTTAATTTGTATTCATTTACACCTTCTTCATTCATTGTATGTTCTTCATTTCAAAGATCTCAATTTTCAATTCCCTTCCATAAGTGTTGCAATTATATTGTACACTAAGAAAAGTTGATGTGCTTATCACCTATGGTGATTTATGTTGTATCTTATATCCTTTTATTTGTTTTTTAATTTATAGTACGATTGGTCATATTCCTAGTACAGCAAAGATAACATGTGTTTTTTAATTGATAGTATGAATTGTCGTAAAATTTTTGGGTCAATTTTTTAGCTATGCACCTTTATCCAGTGGGTCAAATGGGTTAAGTTTGAACTATTGGTTGAAAATGAAACATTTGAGCTGGTTAAATGGGATGAAAGTCGGCAAAGGGTTTTCTAATATTTACACCTCACTCAGTCGGCTTATTAAAGAAAGTTTAGATTATTTTCAATAGTATTTTGTAATCATAGTTAACGTTGTCATTATTCAGAAAATTAAGAAACGAGGGACACCAATAGTATATTAGGATACTAACACAACCCATTTTGACATGTTAAAAGTTGTCCTGGGATTTTGAGATTATTTTTTCAAGTTTCATTGTTGATCATTAAAACTATTTTAAGTAAAAACTATGTAATTAGCTCGATTAGGCTATCACAATTCCAAACACCCTCGAAGCTTGGTGTATGTAAATACACACACCTTTTATTTACCAAATTCAGACCCGAAAAGACCAAAAACCGACAAATAAATGCCAAATATATGTGTTTTTGTGCTTTTATAGAAGCAGGTAACAAAATATGAGAAAACGACAAAAATCAAGCCAAAATTGCCAAAAACGAGCACGAAAATAAACCCAACATAAACCCATAATCCCACCAAGCCCAAAAATCCCTTAAGCCCACAACACCACCAGTCCACCCAAACCTTAACCTTTTACCCGGATTCCCTTTTACCAAAACCCGACCCAGGTCAAACCCCTCTTTCTAGTCAAATAAATAATAAAAATACCCCTACCCGCCACTTTCACTCTCTTCCCTGTTTTCCCCTTTTTTATAGTGTAATCTGTTTTCAATTTTAATAAAAGTTTCCAGTTGCTTCAAAGTTGTCTTTAGTTCTGCTTGTAATAAATTTTCTTATTAAGCTCTCTTTGTGATAACAATTCTTAAAAATCCTTTAGTTAAGCTTTGTTATGTTTATTTTAAGTTCTTTTTAATAGTTAAAATAGTTTCTGTATTTAGTTTTTTTTGTTAAAAAAAATTATTAGTTTAAGGGTACATAAGCTCTTAAAAGCTCATCTCCCTGTTCAATAGCTCATCAAAGCACTTCCATAGCCTTGAGTGAGCTTACTTTAGTTGCCATAGTCAACATTTCCATCAAAGCCATTTTCAAGTAAGTCCTTTTTTATATTCTTGCATTCTTAGCTTAAGGTTCTGTTCATTAGCTTGAAACTGCTCACTGTCATCTACTCTAGTTGTTAGTAGCTTATTATCTGCTTACATTGTGATTTTACATGTTCTAGCTAAAAAATTGTGTTCCACTGCCTAGTTATAGTGTGGCATGCATTCTAATGTGTTGGTGTTTATTACTTGTTTTTACTGTTTCAGTAGCCTTAAATATAGTTAACTTACCTGCCTTGATCATTAGTTTTGTTAATTTAAGCTTGAATATTAAAAAGTTAGTGTTATGAGCATGTTTAAGGGGTGTTTGCCTTAAGTAGATTCTGTGAGTTCTTGTTGTTATTTTGCTGTGATCTTTGCATCATTAGTTCACATTAGGGTAGTTATAGTCAGCTAAGTCATAAAATAGGTACCTTAAACATTAAAAAGTCAAAGTTCACTTCTATTCTAATTTTTGAGCTCATTTAGTGTTATTTGCATATGTAATCTTGTAGTCTGGTAGAAATCAGTTGCATTTAGAGAAATTAAGTCACAATTTAGCTTAACAATACATTTAGGATAAGATTGGATCGTTAGAAACTCAGTTTGGTCAAGTTTGGTTTGCATAAAAAAGTCAACTAGTAGGTAAAAATTGGTTCAATAGGACCTGATCTAGGCACTATTTAAGGTAGCAATTGGTTATTAGATTTAGGTCTTTTTAGGATTCTAGGTATCCAGTAGTATAGAATTTTATGATCAGCTCTTGTTTTCCCATAATTAGCTTATTAGGTGTCTAAAAATAAGCTGCAGGTTAAGGCTTTGAGCTCTTTGAACCTGTGACCTGCATAAGTATTTAAGGTAGCTTATTTAAGTGCTTTTCTTACTGATTTAAGTTGTTTTGGGCATCATTAAGCTGTTGGAACCATCTGTGAACTTTTGGTGTAATTTGGTACAAAACTGCTTATCATAAAGTGCTTATTTAAGCTGCTATTGGCCTTCCTAGCTTATTATGTGAGCTTATTTGAAATTTTCAAGTTGCATTGTGATTATTTAAGTTAGTTAAACCTGTCCTAAGCTTTTGGTGTGATTTGGTGCATAATTGCTTATTTGAAGTGCTTATTTAAACTGTTTATTTGCTCAATTCAGCTTATTATTGGGCTTATCTAACCTTTTATATTTTTCCTAGGCTTAGTATAATATTTTAGATTTTCCATAAAATTTCCAGATTTTTATAAGCTTATTTAGTACTTTTCTTTATTAGTTTTTAAGTCTTTTTAAATCATTTTTAATTCATAAAAATTAATTAAAAAGCAAAAACAATACATTTTCATTTTTAAAATTAGTTTTAGGAAGTTTTAGATTTTTCAAAATTATATTTTCATTTTTCTCATTTAATTTCACTTTTATTTGTATTTTTAGTACTTTTTATTTAGTAAAAATAGTTTTTAATTAATAATAATTAAATAAAAAGTCGAAAAAATACTTTTCTTTTTCTCAAAATTTTCTTTTATCATTTAGAATGTAGGAAAATTGTTTTTACTCCCGTAGGATTAGGATTGCTTTAAATTCACTTTTTATTTTGCGCTCGTACGTAGATTTTAATTAGTTTACGCATTTTTAGAATAGATTGCGTTTTAGCTTATTTGTCCTTTACATTATCATTTTGTTTGCTTTATTTACTTTCCGTAGTTATAATTTCTTATCATATTCACTTTTATCACTATTCACGACAGGAATCACACAACTTGAATCACGATTCCATTCACACCTTCGTTGGGACACGACCCGGGGAAATACTCTCACTAGTGTTTCTTTGGAAAATCACTACACTATAATTGACACATCAAAGCTACTTATCGGCCTTCTTTATGTTATTTAGGTGTTTTGGGCATTTCCTTCTAAGGTGGCTAGAGATTATTGCATTTTAAAGTTTAAGCTTAGCTAATTATAAATCTCTGATTACTTAGGGGTCATAATCTCTTTATGTGTAAATCCATGATGCATTAGCATTCTCCAAACACTCTATCACAACTTTAAACAAGAGTCTCTTGCAAGTTGGTTGACCGGGTGACCAACTAATGTATGCCGAAAACTAAAACATTATTGTTATGGCTCAATGGTGGTCTTGGTCGTTGTTTAGTAGCTTTTGGTGCTGTTCCTTTGCGTTTAGCTTTCGGTGGGAAGAATCTTTAAAAAAATCATCATTCTTGGAACAAATATATGTGATTCAGGTGTGTTAATCCTATCAGTTGGGGTAAAGATCGGTAAATGTGTAATCTTGATTGTTTAACTTTGCGAAGATCTATTATTTCTTGAATCACCAGCACGAGTGTGATAAAAATTAGAGGTGTTTGCCGACCACCTATATTGTTTATCAAACTGGATACTAAACTCTAAAATTGAGGTCTAGAAGTACATGACTTGAATATTCATAGCATTGGAAATCGTTGAATTTATTTACGTGATTGTGTTGTCTATAGGGTGAAGATTTAATAAGGGAAAGAGGGATTCCACTAACTGAGGAGTCTGCAGGAGCCCATCTTAAATTCGAGAAAGGAGACAATATCACGGTATATTATATAAATTACATCCATCGTATTTTTATGGTAATTATGTTCACGTATAGGCAGATTTTTACATAGGTGGTAAATTTTGGGGGTCTGTCTGGTTAGGACATGGTACAATAGGCTGGGACGAACCGGAGCTTGTATTGAATATCAATTGTTTATATGTCCAAGTGTAGAACTCACTCAAAAAGCTAGCTTGTAAGAGGAGGGGACACCTAGACTTATAAACCACCGCCCAATCCCATACTTGGGCGATGTGGGATCGTAACAATACCCCACCCTTTGAAGAACCAATGTCCTCGTTGGTCACGGCTGTGTTGGTCACGGTTGGCACCCCTCCTTGGGTCCAAGCCACCACTCCATAGGCCACCACTCCGAGCTTGTTGGTCACGGCTGTGTTGGTCACGGTTGGCACCCTTCTTTCGGGTCCAAGCCACCACTCCACAGGCCACCACTCCGAGTGTTGGAACCTCGAACGGTAGGGCTAGCACTTGATACCAATTGATACGCTCCACTAGGGATCACTTAAGATCCGTTAATGGGTACAATAGGCTGGGACGAACCAGAGCTTGTTTTGAATATCAATTGTTTATAAGTCCAAGTATAGAACTCACTCAAAAAGCTAGCTTGTAAGAGGAGGGGACACCTAGACTTATAAACCACCACCCAATCCCATACTTGGGCGATGTGGGATCGTAACATGTTAATGCTTATATGTGTTATAGATATGTGGTTATAGTATATGTGATTGTTTTAGTGTTATTATGCGAGAATGAATGGTTTAGTGTTGGATTAGTTGTTAAGCGTTCATATTGCTATTATGATGATTGACGTGTTAATTATGTATTAACCAATTACTTACTAAGCGTTTTCTCTTACCGTTATAGTTACTAATGTTTTGTAGGTTCTCGCGAAGAAGGTATTGCTTGGATAAAGCTTAGATATGGAAAGTGGATCAGAAGATTAATTGAATTATGAGTGGAGCTTAGTATTAGTTACCGAGTTCGAATAAAGGTTGGACCCCTGAGTGTTTGTCAAGAATCTAGTAAATGTGTAAGTGTGTCAAATGGTATGTTATAGAAATGGTTTAAAGTCTTTGTATTTGGTTAAAGGAGTGTTTGGATTAAAGTCTAATTCTACCCATTTTGGGGCTAACTGGGTCCACTTGCCGTTTAATATGTTATAGAATGGTTGGTTATAGTTTGTATAATAAATGAATGATGTTTGTACAGGTTATAGTGTTGAATTGGAGTCAAAATGGTTGAGTTTGAATGTGGGTTTTTATGCAGAAATTATGCAGTAGAGTCCGTAACAGGTGAGCCAAGCTATTGGATACAGCATATTGAGCTTCAGGGGCGATAAGGCGTATCCCTTTTTGGTAATACAGCCTATCATGCTTAGTAGCAATATGGCGTATACATGTTGGTAGATGCAAGTTTCATGACAGTGTATGCCTTGCCTTAAAAATTACAAAATTGTTTTTTAAGGTATATAGTTACATGCTGTAGGCCACATACGATAATTATTGGGTGCTTTGATTTTTTTAGTGCCATCTTTTTTGTGCACTATTGCATCTTGGGGTGGTGTGATTTGGAATCGAGATGTATCTCTAGTTCATGTTGTTCATACAACACGATAACTACAAAATGATGAAGAACATACTCAGATCTGTGGGCATGAACATGGAAACAATCACCTGTTTTGTACGCAAAATTTGGTCAATAATGACTCAAAGTCGTGCTTTAAGATAAGCACTTCAGATATAGGGACCATTCAAACTACAAAACTTTAAGTACCTTAGTACCATATGGTTCAAAATGGGACGGGTTGACATTCTACACAAATGATTACAAATATAATTTATCAGCATCATGATATTTTCTTTACTTAACTGGATTGAAATTTTTATCTCTAGCGAATTGCCTTATATATGTGTTTCTTCTTTACAAATGCAGGAGATCAACCACACAGGAAGAAATTCTTGCAAGCGAGATAAGACCAGGCTGGAAAAAGGGCACCAAAATAACCTTCCCAGAAAAGGGAAACGAGCAGCGAGGTGTCATTCCTTCTGACCTAGTGTTCATCATTGATGAAAAACCACATGCAGTCTTCAAGAGAGATGGTAACGATCTCGTTGTCACTCAAAAGATATCCCTTGCTGAAGCTCTCACTGGCTACAACAGCACAAATCACCACCCTTGATGGACGAAGCTTAACCATCCCTGTCAACAGTGTCATTAGTCCGACATATGAGGAAGTAGTCAAAGGGGAAGGTGTGCCTATTCCCAAAGAACCAACAAGAAAAGGAAATTTAAGAATCAAATTTGATATTAAGTTTCCTACAAGATTGACTTCGGATCAGAAAAAGGGTATCAAGCTGCTGTTGACATCTTCGTGAGGTTGTGTCACAGGTCGGTAAACTATTATAGTGCTGTTCTTACATTGTCTTGGTTTAGATGTGAAAATTGTTGCTGCTTTTGAATTATTAGATACTATTATTTATCAAAAAGGAATCTTGTGAATTGTGGTCATCGGGTTTGTTGGCTAGATTTTGGCTTAATTTGTGAGTTTTCTTGTAATCTGTTGAAACTTTTTGTATGAACTCATTCTCAAGTTGTGAATGCGATTGGCTTAACTTGGTTCAAATGCGTCTCAGAAAACGCTTTTCCCACAACACATGCAACTGTTGGTCGGTCGCAGAGGTAGCAAAACGCTTTTCACAAACCTTGCCATAGACCCCTACACCTTTCTTGACCTATCAATCACCAAAATTAATAATCACTTTTACCTTTAGCATTATTATCCTCGATATCATCATCATCAACAACCACCGAAACCTAACAAAATTCTACGGTAATCTTACCATTACCCGAACCCAAATCCACCGTACCCAAACTACACCCTCGCCTTCTACCTTGTTTTTCTATACTTTCAAATGTGGATCTTTACAAGAACAAACATGTGAACAACTTCTCTGCCTTTGACAAAACGTGTATTTTTTAAAACAGCTAAAGTTACTTACTCGTACAACACACGAAACTGGAGCACGGGTCGATACAACTAGCCTGTCTTGACCGAGTAGAACACATGGTCCTAATTCAATTGGTGTCACATGGAAAAAAACAAAGGTTACTCTTATTCAGACAGTTCAATAACAGCCCTCAACTTCACTTGACACTAGTAACTACCCTTAGATATGCTCTTCGGTACGACTCAAATGAAAAACTCAGTAAAGTTAGTGAAAGTCAATAATTTGACTCAAAAAGCCAACTCTTCTTATGCTTAACGATTTCATCCCAATTTAGAACATAACTATATAAACAAAAAACCTCTTTATGATAATAAAATCACATAATAATACTAAATGAACTTAATTTTGATATGATACTAGTCAACCATGTATAAAATCCAACCATTGTCATCAAGAACACAGTACTTATTACGTAATTCATATCACTTATCACATATTTCAAGTTGGGTATTATACCTTTATTAAAGTCTATAGTTAAATCGTATTATTTGATCATTTCATCTAAGTGCACATGACGTACTACAAAAGAAATATGAGCCAGTATTACATGTATAATAGCACCTCAAGAGTATATTGACATCACTTATAAACCTTTCCTTAGAAGCACAAATTGACTTTCTGAACAACTCAGCTGCGTAAACTGAACTCCGTGAATAAACTTTGTAAAACTAATTCTGAATGATAAAAAGAAAAACAATCATTGTTTGCGAATGTACCTAATAACATATCATACATTGATGCTGATGAAACTATCCTATTAATGATCAACAAATTATCTTCAGTTCTTCACACCACACTACCACTTGACTTGTCAGATGATACAACAGACATGAAAAAACTGATTGAGCAAGAACAAACTGTTAGGCCTCGGGGATTGAGCTTCGAGTTCATTTTGGTTCCAGAAAGTGCTGATTGGCAATCAAACATGCAAGAAATGGTTCAGTTGTTATAATCGATAGTAAAATACGTGTCAAATGCTAGAAAATTCAATTAACATCATATCAATTTCAAAACTTGAACTAACGTAAGAGAGATTTTCAAGAAAACAGAGAAAGTACCTGTTAAAATAGTTGTTTACAGAGGACTAAACAACAGTGCAGCAGAAGGTAACACCATTATCAGAGTTTAGCATCACAGGCGTTAAGCCACATAACTTAAGAGTAAATTCAGACCCAATAATACGCAGACCTTTCAACTGAAAAATGCTCCGTGGAAGATGACGTATGTTTGTACCTGTTATATCTAACTCTTCTAAATATTTTAAATGCCCAAGTTCCTCAGGCAAATCATAAACTGTAAAATTATTACAATCGAGCAAATGAAAATATTTTAGGCATTTCATTTCAACGATGCTCTTTGGAAAACCTCCAGAAAAGTGATACCTCCTTATAATTAGCTTCTCTAAGCATTGTAATTGGCCAAGACCCTCCAGTAAATTCTGATCATCTCTCCCTTCAATTTCAAGATATTTCAGATGTTTCAACATACAAATGCTATCTGGAAGACGCTCAATCCAAGTTTCTGACAAAATTAGCTTCTCTAGAAATTCTAATTTGCCAAAATCTTCAGGTAAACTCGTTAAACGTGAAAATACAAGTTTGAGAGATTTCAGCTGTTTTAACATACAAAAACCATCTGGAAGATCATGTATCTTTGTAACGAACAAACAAAGCTCCTGCAGGGATTCTAATTGGCCAAAATCTTTGGGTAATCTCTCAAGATTCAAACAATCTTCAAGTTTGAGAGATTTCAGCTGTTTTAACATACAAAGACCATTTGGAAGATCATGTATGCTTGTATGGGACAAACAAAGCACCTGCAGGGATTCTAATTGGCCAAAATCTTTGGGTAATCTCTCAAGATTCCAACAAGCTTCAAGTTTGAGAGATTTCAGCTGTTTTAACATACAAAGACCATCTGGAAGATCATGTATCTTTGTACGGGACAAACAAAGCTCCTGCAGGGATTCTAATTGGCCAAAATCTATGGGTAATCTCTCAAGATTCAAACAGACTTCAAGTTTGAGAGATTTCAGCTGTTTTAACATACAAAAACCATCTGGAAGACCATGTATCTTTGTATGGGACAAACAAAGCTCCTGCAGGGATTCTAATTGGCCAAAATCTTTGGGTAATCTCTCAAGATTCCGACAAGATCCAAGTTTGAGAGATTTCAGCTGTTTTAACATACAAAAACCATCTGGAAGACCATGTATCTTTGTATGGGACAAACAAAGCTCCTGCAGGGATTCTAATTGGCCAAAATCCTTGGGTAATTTCTCAAGATTCCAACAATCTTCAAGTTTGAGAGATTTCAGCTGTTTTAACATACAAAGACCATCTGGAAGATGTTTTATATTTACATGGGATAAACAAAGCTCCTCTAGACATTGTAACTGGTGAACATCCTTCGACACTTCTGGAATTCTATGGGCTTCAAGTGTGAGCTTTTTTAAACATTGCAAACTAAAAATGATTCTAGAAAAACTTTCAAGGTTTGTGCAAGAACTAAGACCTATAGAAATAAGCTTTTCAAGATTTCCAAATGACGAGGCTGCTGGATCTTCTTTATAAAAACATGTAAACAGGAAGTTTGAAAGATCCTTGACCGGGTGCAATGCATTTGTATCTTTGGACTCCGCAATGAGATGTAACTCTGATAAAGAACCAACCTCAAGTAATTTTGACTGTTTATCAAACAGAAAGGATTTAAACCTTCCACAACCACTTAAGTTTAAGTAGACAAGCTTTTTTAGACATCCAACAGGAGCATTAATTTCTGTTAAGTTGGAACAGTCTTTGAGATCTAACCTCTCGAGATTTGGAGTCAGCTCAATGTCAAGGGTCCTCAACTGTGAATGACTGAGGTCTAGGGATCTGAGATTTAGACGTCTTGAGGGCATGCGAAGTTCTACCAAATTAAACCCAATAAGACTTAATATCTCCAGATCCGGAGTCGGCCCAAGGATAAAATTCTTTAACCGTGAACCATTGAGGCTGAGGGATATGAGCTTTGGACATCCAAAGGGGACCTGAAGTTCCTCCAAATCACATCCAGCAAGACTCAACGTCTCGAGATCCGGAGTTTGAGCCAAGTGAAGGTTCCTCAACTTCGAACCATTAAGGCTGAGGGACTTGAGCTTTGGACAGCTGACGGGCATATAAAATGCTTCCAAATCACATTCAGTAAGACTTAACGTCTCGAGATCTGGAGTCGGCCCAAGGCTAAGGTTCCTCAACTTTGAATCATGAAGGCTGAGGGATTTGAGCTTTGGACATCGGATGGGCATGCAAAATTCGTCAATATCACATCCAGCAAAACTTAATGTCTCGAGATCCGAAGTCGGCCCAAGGTTAAGGTTCCTCAATCGTGAGCTATTAAGGCTGAGGGATTTGAGCATTGTACACCGGAAAGGAATGCACAGTTCTTCCAAATAACAACATCCTGCAAGACTTAACGTCTCGAGATCCGGAGTCGGTTCAAGGTTAAGGTTCCTCACCTTTGTATAATCGAGTTTGAGACATTGGAGCTTTGGACATCCGAAGGGCATGCACAGTTCTTCCAAATAACAACATCCTGCAAGACTTAACGTCTTGAGATCCGGAGTCGGTTCAAGGTTAAGGTTCCTCACCTTTGTATAATCGAGTTTGAGACATTGGAGCTTTGGACATCCAAAGGGCATGCAAAATTCTTCCAAATCACAACATTCTACAAGAGTTAACGTCTCCAGATTCGGAGTCGGCCCAAGGTTAAGGATCTTCAACTTTGAATTATTCAGATTTAGAGATTGGAGCTTTGGACATCCATCAGGTATGTAAAGTTCTATCAATTCATTACAATGTTCAAGATTTAAAATCTCGAGATTAGGAGTCACCTCAAGATTCAACGTTTTCAATGGTGTGTAACTAAGGTCAAGGAATCTGAGCTTATCAAGAACCTATCATATACAGAAGAAAAAAAAAAAGGATGAATATATTATGGTATAAAAACAAACCAATGTGTATTGCATTATAATTAATCATGAAAATTAACAAACCAACCATTATTTTACCTTTCTTGTTCGCCCTCTCCGAACGTTTTCGATTACGCTAAAAGACATGTCAAGTCCAACAAGATTGTCTGCTTGAAATGTTTCATGTATAGATGAAAAGGGGTAACCTCGCCAACTAAGATACTTTAACGCATTTGGAAAGCGTTGGCTAACCTGATTATCTTTCCAATTAGGTCCGGAACACATGTAAAGAACTCGAAGTTTCTTCATGTTTCCCACACCTCTCATAACAGTTTCAAGATTTAGTGTCAACGGCGACAACTTTATACATCTTATTGCTTTATTAACTTTTGCCTGTACGCCAAATAGAAGTGTTAAAAAACTTGTTACAGAATGAGTTAGTTTTATCTACCTTAGAAATGAATTAATCCTTACCGAATCACTTGCCAATATATTTTCAATGTCCCCACTGATCCACAATCGGCTATGTTTGTAAGAGTCATCGGGGTGCAAACGGAAAACAATGTTTTTGCCCATTTCTTCTAGATGGTCATGCATGCCTAAGCTGCCATATTCAGATATAGTTATGAGAGATTTTAGCTCAAGAACTCTTAACCCAATGATAGCATTAAATCCACAGCTTTCAAACACTTGGATTGCTCGGTCCTTCTGCTCACCTTTTAATAAGCATGCAACATCTAGGAAGATTTCTTTGTAATCATTCTCTAGATCATCAAAGCTTATTTCCAATACTTTTTGGATTTCCTTCTGCGGAATTGTTTTTAGTCTTTTTAAACCATCTTTCCACTCGAGCTCCTTTTTACCACGCAGAAACGAACCCAAAACTCTTATCGTTAAGGGTAGACCAGCGGCATAACGTACAACTTGTCCTGATAGTTGTTCGTACCCTTGAATTGGAATATCTCTCCCAAATGTATATCTACTGAATAGACAAAGTGCTTCGTTATCTGACAACAGATTGACATTATGAATCAAGCTCACTCCGTGTGATACTAGCACTTGTTCATCTCTGGTTGTAATGATAATCGTACTTCCTGACTTAAACCAGTTAGGCTCATCTGCTAAAGCCTCAAGTTGGTTTATATGGTCCACATCATCTAGAACAACAAGAACCTTTCTACTACGCATCATCTTTCCCATCATGTCTTTCCCATCAACAACACTACTTACGGTAATGCCTTGATCATTCAAAACATCTGAAAGTACTTGTTTCTGCAACGACTTCAAACCCAACAAAGGGGTTTTTGAAACTTCCCTCACATTTTCAACAAAGCTTTTACCTTCGAACTCACTTGATATATGAAGATAAACAGCCCTGGCTAAAGTTGTCTTCCCCCCACCTCCCATCCCCTTGATTCCAATAACACGAACATCTTCGGTACATCTTTTCAAAGATGCAAGAACCTCGTTGATTCGCATCTCCATGCCTACTAGCTTGCCATCAATACTCGAACTAATGGAACGTAACTTCGTCAATATACAATTAACAATTATTTGGATCAATTTAGATTCATCCCTGTAACATTATAAACGATATTTAACTAGCTTGCTCTAATTCCATAGTAACAGTTAACTTCAGACTTATAACTAGGGGTGGCAATTTCTGACCCGACACGAAACCTGACCTGAAACTGACACAAAATTTAACAGGTTCGGGTTGAGTCTAAATAGATTTCGGGTCGGTTTTGGATCGACCCATCTAACCCGTTTATTAAACAAGTCAGGTTCGGGTTGAGAATAAATTAAACAGATCGACCCGCCAACCCGTTTAAGATTTTTTCCTTTAATTAAATTTATTTATATTTTATTATACGGGTTAAATGGGTTAAACGGGTCAACCTGCAAACCCATTTAACTCGTGTTATGTGCCAACTTTTCTATTCAAAACGGGTTAAATGGGTCAACCCGAAACCAATTTAACCTATTCAACCCGTGTAACCTATTTAACCCGCTAACCCAAGTATATATACGGGTTAAATGGGTGAGGTTCGGGTTATATGTAAACAGGTTAGGGTTGACATATCTAACCGATGATTTAAATAGTCAGGTTTGGGTTGGGGTTTTCTGACCCGCCAACCTGTCAACCCGAACCCGACTCGAATTGCCACCCCTGCTTATAACATAAAGGTATTAGAAACATACAAAATGAAAGAGTAATTAAATTACCCATTAGCAGTCGCCTTCAACTCCCACCCAGCCAGATTTGATGCTTCTTTCATAGCATCTCTCCATTTCTGAGCAGCCTCTTTTTTTGTATTTTTGGCAAAGGCTTCTTTTACTGGCCCAATTTGTTTGCGGACTTCAGTGGGCTCCACATCATAGAAGACCGGGAAAGCAGTATGCTCAGTCATCTCCTGACACTCGATAATCTTGACAAGTTCATCTAAGCACCAAGATGAAGAAGCATAGTTTTTAGAGAAAACAATTATGTAGAATCTTGATTCCTTGATGGATGTGAGTAGTTGTTCGTTGATCATTTCCCCTTGTTCTATCCTCTCGTCATCCTTATATGTTTCAATGCCTTTTTGCTTCAAAGCTTGATAAAGATGGCCAACGAAGCCGTTACGGGTGTCCTCACCCCTAAAACTCAGAAACACGTCATACTTGAAGCTCTTTTGAATGGAAGAAGATGAAGTAGACGCCATTCTGTTGTAGTTATTATCTAAGGATCTGTTGTTTAAGAGAATTAATTATCTGAACTAATTGCAAAGAAACAGGGATAAGATGATCAAGTGTATGTTGAGAAGACAAAGACTCAATAACATAAGGCTATTATTTGGTCAAGAAGAAAGATAAGATTCATTTAAGAGATATAGCTAAGCTTACATGAACCACTCGTTCTTTACTTTGACTTCAACATACATCTTACTGACTTACTGTATTATTTTTCCAAACCAATATGAACTTTACTTCCTTAAAATTACCTATTCTAATAATTAAAAAAAATAGACATGTTAACTAATCATTAACCAACTCGGTTACTCAGTTGGCCACCAAAGATAATCTTGAGGAGGTATCCTTGGAGAGGTCTCAGGTTCGAGTCTCACCATAGACCTTCAGGATTGATGGATCTTTGAACGAGCAAAATCAAATGTTACACTGATATGGTCTTCTTCTTATCTTACATTTTTTATGTTATGTATTTCCTAAAATGACGAGCCCTCAAAAATGGTTAAAAAAAATTCAACGAGTTGAAAGCCTTACATTTTGTAATTTTTTATGTTATATAATCCATTTATCAAAATAAATAAATAAATAAATAAATAAATAAAATAATAATAATAATAATAATAATAACATCGTAATGAACTATTTTTTTCACGGGTCATCTTCTTGACCCGTTTTTTATCCGAATTCATAAACAATTGAAATCAAGCTCCATTTTGAACATAAATATGGTGTGATGACTTGTTTTAACACTATTACTCATCTATTTATTCTACTACTACGTACTAAACAAGAATAATGTACAAACATATTAAGGGCATCTCCAATACATAGTATAATGTAGAGTTTAATACAATGCTAACTCACTGCCACGTCAACATTCAACTTCTTATACAAAACACTGACAATACGTTAAACTTTACACAGTTTGATAGATTTCCACATCATCATATTATTTTTAATTTCTATGTATAATCCATTGTTTGTAATTTACTACTTATAAGACAAGACTTAAAAGTACGATGATTTACAAAGTATATACGTAGTATAACTCAAAAATACTTGGAGATATAACAACTTACAAAATATGAAACAGAAATAATTGTAGTAGAACCTTAATCAAACTTAGTTATTCGAAGACTTTAAACTAATATTTTAAGCAAAATAAAATTATCAAACAACAAAATATCATCTCTTAAAATCTGTTACACAAAGATGTTATGCAAAGAAGCAACAAATAAAATGAAACATTCAACAATTTAAAGTTAATATGCAATATAAAAAAATGAGTAAGTGGAGATAATGGCCCACCATACCACGCATATTTGGTGTTTGTTCAGAGAAGAACTCAATTTATACCAACGAGTAAGGTGGAGGTTTTACAATCGATTACACACAAAATTGGTCTCATTATACATTGCTACGTATACCGGTTGTGGATGCCCTAAGCAGCAAAAATCATTAATGCTATGACGTGTCTTTGCTCATATTGGTCAGAAAATAATTAATGTTTTGCGTACAAGACTGCTATGCACTACTTTCATTGTTTTATTTTTGATAGGTCAATAAGCCATCAATTATTCAACAAGCCAGCAACTCAATTCATTCCTCATAATGCTCTGTATTTTTGTAAAGCAATTAATGTCTGCTATTCTTCCGTCATACGATTCTTCATTTGGAATCATTCAACACCGCTATTGTTGCTAATTAATTAAAGCATTCCTACAATTAGTCATAAACCCTAATTTATCTACTATCTATATAAAACAAGGTTTTCTAAACTCATCTCCTCTCCAAAAAATCTTCTAAACTCGCCACCTGGCATTTATGCCTATCGGACGACGGTCCTCCTTAATTTTGATTCTAAACAAGTTAACGAAAGGAAAAAAATGGGCAGAACTTGCTTTATCTCATTTATTTGTTCATATCCATTCGAATTAAAACTACTAACACCATAAAAACCAACCCTGTTCTAAATCAATAAATTATAACTCTCCCTTTAATCAATCATCATATAACCTTATCAATAAAAAACGAACATAAACCTTCCCGTAAATCATCATCAGTTGTTGTTTTTAATCGATTCAAGGTATGTTTTTTGGTTTTAGTTATTCATAATTCATGCTTGATATTCATAATATTTTAATTGTTTAAAATCATAAAAAAAAAAAAAAAAAAAAACACGTAATTCCTAAAATGATAATTTAATTGCGTGATGATACATTTGTGGCCGCTACATATGACATATTTAGTTTTTAGATTTGATTAATCAGAATTCATCAACTATTTAATGAATTGGGAAACACTATAGATGCTTGTTTTAATCTATGTCTTGGTGGACTCTTGAATGAACGATTGTTTTTATTGTACTAATTATATAAAGTTCTAATTTTGAACATTATTTGATTAGTGTTTTTGTTTTATCAATTAAACGTGGTTCTCATCTTTCTTATTTTATTGGATTTATTGAATGTTTGATGGTTGCATGCTATGTCTAAACATTTATCTTTTGATGGTAGGTGTTTGACTATGATGCACCGAAACGCCTATTAGGGCCGCGTACCCGTTTGGGAATGGGGTGGGAACGCAAACGCCAAAGAAACGCCCCCGAAACGTTTCCCTGATGTTTCCCTAGCCGTTTCTGGATTTCCATACCGTTTCCCTAGCCGTTTCTTGATTTATGGAGGAAGAAAAATATTTATGGGATACGGAAAATATTTATGGAGGAAGAAGATGATAGGAAGAAGATGATGAATTATTTGAGAGAGAAAGTGATATGACATATTGTATTTGTTCACGTGGGTAGTAGACTAGTAGTTGGCCAAAGATAGACCATTTTAATATGTTTAATAAAAAATAGTTTCCTTATCAGTATTACATAGTAGTTTGTAACTTTGTATGTTAATTTCTTCAACAACTTCAAAGTGCTTGCAAGAAAAAAAGAAAATCTACCTTTTTGCAAGCTACTAATATACTTATATATATATGTTTATGTGTAAGTTATTTTTGTAGTTAGAAACTTCTATTTTTAATTTGTAACATATGTTGATTATACTTATTATAAAGAGCTAAAGTTGTAAAGATATACTCGTACTTTTTTAATGTATTTAATAACTTTTTTTAGATCTTGTGATACTCTTTTGCGATTATTAACTGTTATAAGATAATTGATTTTTAGAAGTTAAGTGATTTTTTAAATGTTTTGTTGTTTTATATATTTTTTAATCTATTTTAGATTTTCTTTAATTTATTTTTTATTTTTTTATATTGTTTATTGCCGTATCTATGCCTTTCCCGTATCTTGAATTTTTTATTTTTGCCGTTTCCCGTTCCCGTCTCGTTCCCGTATCCCTTTGCCGTTCCCGTTTCGGTGCTAAATAGGTGTTTGATGAAGGTGTTTACCAAGTGTTTGATGAAATGTCTAAGAAAAAAAATTAAAGGTTAAACGTTTTCCCTTTTATGTCTTTGATAGTGTTTGTGTTGGTGGTTTGAAGTGAATGATATCAATCTTTTCGAGATCAACATGGTGATAATGAGATGCAAGTTTCTGCTATATTCTTATGTTTTTATGACAAAATAGAGTAGGAGAATAATCATGTTTTAGTTTGTTTGTTTTGGCAGTCATTTGCATCACAAATTTGTTATTCCGCCATAAGAAGCTTGAGATTAACCCACAAAAGATGAATGTCAATGCTATTGTAATGATCATTGGACATCCTTTGGGCGCCACATGTAAGTAGAAAGCAGGCATATGATATCTTTATCAACATGATATCTTATTAATAAAAATGACCTTTCTTAAAATCGATGAAACAACCTCGTGATGTAAAATTTATCTTCAATGTTAATCTTAAAAAATTAATTTTATTTGCCTCTTTTAAAGTTGTTATTGCGAGTCTTCACGTGTTTCTTATGCCAATACTCAATTTCAATTATGTGTAAACAAGTCATCTTTTTTATAAAACCAGAATGTCTCCACATCTCGCAATAATATGTAAAAATGCGTATGAATTTACTTACTATGTTTTGAGTTTTTTTATTACCTATTTAAGCTGCTATTACTTTTAGTATATCACACAACGATGCTATTGTTAGTTTTACTAAGGTAATTATCAAATATCATATGATTTACTGCTTACGGTCATGGGTACCTTAATATGTAATCATAGATAGCTCAACATATAAATTTGTGATGGTTACATAAGTACGTTTGCAAAATTATAGTAACATTATCTTTATGTTATGCAGAAAAGGCATGAGGTGCCCCCAAACTATAGGAGGTTATTAAGTTCGAGGCTAAGAAGAATTGTACATCAAGAGAAACTTGAAAAGGTGACTTTGTTATATGTTTTTAACACACTCTTAATGGGCTGAATGTCGGCTTCAAAGGGCTATTTGGTTACTATAACAATTGTACAAAAAATAAATCTTAAAAGGTTGTTTGGTTGCTGTAAATTTTGTGCGAAAAAGGACTTCTAATTGGTTGTTTGGTTGCTTAAATAATCTTTGCATGCAAGAAAGTTTTAGAAGGGTGTTTGGTTGCTCAAAATTTGTGAAGAAAATTGATTTTAATAGGTTGTTTGGTTGCAAGGAAGTATACTATTGTTGTTTTCTTGAGGGCAATATAATCTGGTTGGTAACTGGCAAGCCCAAATGGCTTATAAAATTATTTCAAAAACTTTAATCTCAGTGGCCGTCAATTTCAAATATGTTGGACAGTTTATGGATTATTGACTATGTATGTGATACTATTACTAAGTTTTTATATTTGACTCAATTTCGTTTTATTTTGATTGCTCTTAGCATCAAATCAATATATCTGTGCAATTTAACCATATCAAAAGATCTATCATTTCTAACTCTTTTTTACTTAATGATATATCTTATCGTCTCTACAGGTGCTAGATTTAGAGTAATTTTGCATGGAGTCCTAAAGGAGGGTGCACACTACCATTTCCAATCATTGGCTTGTGAACACGCAATCTACAATTTATGGGACAACACCCAAGCATTATTATTCAAACCTTGACATGGTGAGAATTTGATGTTGGCATCGACATCTTCTCAGTGAAAAGAGGTCTGTTGAATTTGAAAAGGATGACAAACAACTTGATGTCTATTTATAAAAGGGATGAGTGAGAGAAGCAACCATGGCATTGTGCTTATCATCTCATTCAGGTAAATTTCACTTTGCTTTGTGAAAATTAACTCATTGAAGGCCAAATGAAACCGAATAGTAGTACTTACTTAATAATGTATAAAAGAACAAAAAGTTCATAATGCTTTGTGACCAGTTAGTAAGCCTTGCATTACATATTTTGATAAAACTTACTATTATCTTAGGACAGTTAATGCGGAAATGGATATTCAAATTGTGGTCAAAGTGGTGACCGTGGGGGCATGCGGGCTATCAAGGTTAGTGCTTTTATAATTTATCTTCTGCTTTTTATTGTTTAGCCATGTTCATGTATAAATTCTACCATCATAAACAATATGCATACTCAGTAATCCTATTGTAAATTTAACATTAGAGATGATATAATGGGCACGTTTGAACGGGCTCGGGTCAATTTTCGTACAGGTCGAGTTCGAATCACTTTTTTACCCTATGTTTTTATAGTAACAAAATATGTATTATCACAGTTATAAGTTTATGACTAAAGTGATTTAGCAAGTATGCATTTGATAACATAAACACATGATATGAGATCTCATTTTTCTTCTTGCTACACATTGTTGAATTATTATATTATATAGAAATAAAAGTCGTCTATGTATTTAAGGTCTGTTACACATGATATGAAGCTGTTACCACAGTGTTTGGGTTTGCTTATTTTCCTTAAAACAATGAATATGCAGAGAAGCACTTTAAATAAGTCCCAAATAGGACATCAAAAATAAGTAAAAATCATATAAAAGTAATTCCTGTGATACCAATTATGCTGACAAAATATCTGGGATATGCAGATAGGCAACCTTTGCTTGCCCCGCCAAGGGCTGCATAATATGTTTCAGGCTATAATCAGCCCAACTAAATGGTCAGTAATGTACAATGTTGTAACACCCCCATTTTTCATAGACCGTAGCGGATGTAAGGTATGGGGTATTACTTCATGGAAACAAAGACAAGATAATAGAAAACGACTCGAAAAGAGACGTTTTTGAAAAAGGTGTTATCATTCATTTATTCATCAGAGTTTTTACAGTAAAAGATATACTTTTACCAAAAGAGAGGTCCCTAAGATACATTTTTAAAGCAAAAGACGAATGATAACTATATTGGATGTCCTCATGTCCAATGCCACAACGTGCCAGGGTTCCTAAAATGCTCATATACCTAGGATAACATGCTTAAAGAGTCAACACAAAGGTTGAGTGAGAGTCATAGGTTTAAGTAGATAGAGAGTGAATACAAGTTCCATAAGGTTCAACTGAACCCTATGTATGGAAGAGTTTTAGAGAGAGAGAAGGTTATTGCACTAAGCTCATGAACCACACATTAACATATACAGATCATGGGGTCTGCAGACCAAACCATGATGGGACAGAAAGGATAACTTGCAAAAGTTAATCCTTTAGAGAGGGTTCAAATATAGCACTTATTGGTACCCAAGACACAAGCAAACCAACGGGAGTTGTCAAACTCCAATAGATCTATCAACTATATTCGCGTTCACTCGCGCAAGGGATTAAGGTCATGAATTTATTTATGTAATAGTGGCAGATAGTAACACTTGTGCAATAACCAAAGAAAAAGACTTGTATTCGATTTATAGAGAAAAATAAGCATGTATCCCCCTCACAGGGTTTATAAAGCATTTAAAAAGAGTGAGGCTATGAACTCACCTGAGTCTAAGGTAAGTAGGATAGGGGTTTAGACAGCTCACTCATGTATTATGGGGGTAGTGTAGGTGTGTGTATGTCAAGTCCTAGTTTAGGTTTTTAAGATTTTCAAATAATCACTCTTAGGGTTTCTAGATATAAAATAACACCATTCGGGCCATCATAATCCAGAAGTACATACTCCTCACATGAAGCTCCCTAGTATTGTATTATGTTATAAAACATAATACCGTTTGGTTCATCATAATTCAGAAGTATATATTCCTCACATGAACACTGCGTTCCCGAGTTTTAATTTTGAAAGAAGAGAAAAGAAGTGGAAAGAATACGAAATAAATTTGTGTTCCCGAGTTTTTTCATGAGAGAAGAGAGAAGAAGAGGAGAGGAAATTTGGTTGTATTTCTCTCCAAAACTTTCTTCCCAAAAGTGGGATGATTTGGGAGGAAATTATATTAGGAAACTTTTCAATTAATTAATGACTTAAATGCCCTAGAATAAAACATAAATTTTGTATGTAACAAAGGGTTAAATTGTAAAATCATCAATTTTCTCTTCTTTTCTATCTCAACTCGGGAACAAGGTATAAAAAAATAAATTACATTACTCTCCTCTTCTTTTCTATTCAATTATGTCCCTTCTCTTCTTTTCTTTCATCTTAAAACTCGGGAACAGAGTGGAAGTTCCCTAGTATTTTGTCATGTTGTTATTAGATATTAGTTATAACATAACACCGTTCGGGCCATCATAATTCAAAGATCATATAGTAAATGTTTGAGGAGCCAGGGCACTTTAAATCATAAACCCAGCAAACTCGTCAAAACGAATACCCAAATGAAACCCCTCACATGAAGCTCCTAGTATTGTGTTATGTTGTTAACTAAAAATAAGTTTTTGATTATTATATGAAAATAGTTCGTTTATACCCTTCAAGTTTGCATAATTACACTTTTTACCCTATACTTTTAAATATATACACATTAAGCATTTAACTTTCTATCTTTTACACAATTAATCCCTATACTTATATATTTTAAAGGAATGATAGAAATGGTCCTTAAACTATACTAACTTTCCATATTTAAACTTTATACCCTTAACTTAATAATATTTGCAAAACTAGTCCTTATAAGTTTATAACTTATTTTACTTTTTATCCTAGGGTTTTAGAGCTTTGCAAAAAGGGTCCTTATACTTAAAACTTCTAAGAAATGTCAAAAATAGTCCCTGGACTTCATATTTTTAGAAAGTTACTACATATACCCTTATGCATGAAAACATTTGCAAAACTAGTCCTTTTATCAAATAAATTATATTTTTATGAAACAAAAGAGTTTCCTAGCTTGTGTTTAGCTAATATATGCTTAACTAAGTCTCTTAAATCAGATTATAGCACACACTGGTACAAAAAGTGCTATTGGTCACGCCAAAAATGTGTGACGATATGCATATAGTCACGCACGTTTTTTTCGTCATGTGTGACAAAAGGTCCCGCCACCGTAGGTGGCATATGGTTACATTGTTGAGTTCGTGGCCTTTTCTATCAAAAAAGAGTGACCAAAACCCCGAATATGTGTGACAAATTAGGCACAAGTTTTGTTGGATTAGTCATTATCAGTGACCGTAAACACCTTATAGTCACACGAATGTTTTTTGAGAGTGACTATTGTTCGTCCTTTGGCCACATAAATATATAATATATGTGACATTTGAGATGATATATTCAAGTAAATGTGTATTTTGTGTGACTATTGATAATCCAATGGCCACATGAATATACAATAAATGTGACGTTTGTGATGATTTAGTCACACAATGGGTGCTATTTTTTTAGAGTTAGTCACATACAATTTAACACAAAGTGGTCAAAAGTGTGAATAAGTGTGACCATATGCTGTTTAAAGTGAGAAATGTGTATTTTTGTGATTATTGATCATCCAATGGCCACATGAAGTTTATGTTTGCGTGGCCTTTTGTAATATTTAGTCACACAAAGCATGTTTGTTTTGGGTATTTAGTCACATTCCATTAAGCAAACAGTGGCCAAAAGTATGAATAAGTGTGACCATATGCTGTTTAAAGTGAAGAAATACGTATTTTGTGTGACTATTGATCATCCAATTGCCACATGAAGTTTATGTTTGCGTGGCCTTTTGTAATATTTAGTCACACAAAGCATGTTTGTTTTGGGTATTTAGTCACATACCATTAAGCAAATAGTGGCCAAAAGTGTTAATAAGTGTGACCATATACTGTTTAAAGTGAAGAAATGTGTATTTTGTGTGACTATTGATCATCCAATGGCCACATGAAGTTTATGTTTGCGTGGCCTTTTGTAATATTTAGTCACATAAAGCATGTTTCTTTTGGGTATTTAGTCACATACAATTAAGCAAACAGTGGCCAAAAGCGTTAATAAGTTTGACCATATGCTGTTTAAAATGAAGAAATGTGTATTTTGTGTGACTATTGATCATCCAATGGCCACATGAAGTTTATGTTTGCGTGGCCTTTTGTAATATTTAGTCACACAAACCATGTTTTTTTTTGGTATTTAATCACATACAATTAAGCAAACAGTGGCCAAAATCGTTAATAAGTGTGACCATAAGCTGTTTAAAATGAAGAAATGTGTATTTTGTGTGACTATTGATAATCCAATGGCCACATGAATTTTATGTTTGTGTGGCCTTTTGTAATATTTAGTCACACAATGCATGTTTTTTTTTGAGTATTTAGTCACATACAATTAAGCAAACAGTGGCCAAAAGTGTTAATAAGTGTGACCATATGCTGTTTAAAATGCAGACATGTGTGTTCTGTTTGACTAATGTTATTCCAATGGTCACATGAGTTGTTAATTCGTGTGGCATTTGATAATATTTAGTCACACATCGAATTAAAGAAAAGAGTGACCAATGATGTTAGTATTGCTAGTACTAAGTTACTACTGCTGGATCAGAGTTACTACAGCTGGATCAGAGAAATAAAACTGCTAGTATATAAATAAAACAGAATTAAAAACAAAAAACAATTTCAAATTCCATACAATTCGAATGTATATAAATGAACAAAATATATATAGAATTTTAATGTCGCATGTAATGAAATTGTCAACTACTAGCTATAAGTTAAAACCTTTTGAATCTTCCCCGGACCCCTAGCTTGCCTTTGCACTTCTGCACTAGAGACATAACTTCTGCGCTTCGATTGTAGTTTTGGTCCAGGAATCGGTTCACTAACTTTTGGTTTCGTAGTTGGTGGTGTAACCTGTAGTAAACAAAAGACGCTTGTATCAAACATTGAATTTAATATGAAGAATTATATATATATATATATATATATATATATATATATATATATATATATATATATATATATATATATATATAGGTTGAAAAAACACATGTATGTATGATGAGGCGAAAAATGAACCGTTTTTAGGGGGTCATTTAAGCCCGGAATTGAATTTATTTGATCAAATATTGCCCTAAATCGTTCCTTTTGTGATTTTAGGTACTTTGGGAGTGAATTCTGGAAAAGGAAGCATTTTGGACGTTTTTGGAGCATAAAAGTGAAGAAAACGGCAAAGTCTTAATTTTCCTTGCTGGGAACAGTACCTGACGGCGTCAAGAAGGATTTTTTTGACGGCGTCAAGAGCAAAATGGATGACGGCCCAGAGAAAACGTGACGACGTCAGCACAAGGGCGTCAAGAGTAAATTTGGTGACGGCCTGAAATAAGATTACACATGACGGCGTCAAATATGGATCTAGGCAGTCCGAGAACTTTATTGGCGGCGAGATGACGGCGTCAGATTTTTCCTCTTGACGCCGTCACCTCCTAAAATCTATATATACTTTTCAAATTTTCATTCATTAAAGGGGAACTTGTGTGGAGAATTCTAGGGTCGAACTTTATAAACCCTAGCTTGTTTGTAACAGTATTTTCAAGGGTTTTCACCCCTTGAAACCCTTCATGTTCAATTGAGATAAGTTTTCCTTCAATTCATTCAATATGTCTATGTGTTGTTTGA
Organism: Artemisia argyi; assembly: GCA_030686995.1. Taxonomy (NCBI): domain Eukaryota; kingdom Viridiplantae; phylum Streptophyta; class Magnoliopsida; order Asterales; family Asteraceae; genus Artemisia; species Artemisia argyi. The sequence continues at coordinate 2,383,719 of CM060680.1, forward strand.
ATATATCTTACACTTGGTTTGATTTTAACATGCTAGGCTAGATCTATTGTGTGTTTGCTTAGATGTAATGAAACCTAGATGTTGATTATATGTTGATTGCTTGTTTATAGTTGTAATGGATGAATGATTTCAATGTTAGGCTTAAGAACACTGGCAGATCTCCATTGTGTAACTTGCTTGAACGTCTTAAGAAACATGAACCAATGTGTACTAGGTTTTTATGGTTGTATTTAATGCATGAGCGAATTCTAGTGATCCCATGTTAGGAGCTTCTTAGCTGGCTCGACATAGGAGTGAAGTAGGAGCTTATAGGATTGGGGAAGTAAGTACGCCACCCCATGAATGGTATTAAGGAATACAACCCGTCATCCACGCAACTGTAACAAGTAATTAACCTGTAAAAGATATCTAGGGAGTAGTGAAATCTAAGTAAACACAATTCTCCCATATATTGCTCACACCACTAGTTTAATTTAGTTTATTTTTATTTTTACCATTTTATTTTGATTGCATTTTTAATTATTGGGTTAGTTGACTAGCAACTAATTCCGCCAACTCTTCCAAAACTGAGATTTTATTTGCTTTTATAAAATATAAAAAAAATACAAAAAGAATCATCCTTCACCTCTAGATCTAGTTCTTAGGTTTTCTAATCCTAGCGACACTATTCCTGAGTTGAACGATCAATCCCCCGGTACTTGTAACTATACTATACTACAACGATCAGGTACACTGCCTGGTGGGGGTTGTAAGCTTCTCGAGATCCCTCGAGAGGTAAAGCCTGGTGCAATTCCCACGCATCAAGTTTTTGGCGCCGCAGCCCGGGGAATAGTTATTGTCTAGGTTAAGATTTCTTTTAATTAGGTCTACTTGCTAGATTCCTTTCTACTAAGATTTTATTTTTATTTTTAGATTTTCTTTAGTCTATCTTTTTCTTCGTTCCTTTGTTAGTAAAATAAATTCATTGACTATTTCGTTGACCATTATGGAAAACGCGAATCCACCCCTCTCCCCTAGAGAAGTGGCTTTGTTACGTGAACAAATTGAGAGTGAGATTAGGGAACTTAGGGAGCTTAATAGGTTGATTAATGTTGAGCTCGACCATGCATTTAGTAACCTAGCCACCGCCTTGTATTCAAATAAGGACCTAGAGACTAAAGATTTTGAGGATGTTGTTGAGGAACTTGAAGAAGGGGAGATTGATCCAAAGCTATATGATTATTTTAATCTATACCCCACTAAGGAGGAGATTGCGTACTATAATAATCTTATTGATAATCCTCGACCTCCTTTCACTAGAATCGAACCTAAGATAAAGAGAGGCGATCCTAAGAATGCTAAGATACCATGTATGATTGGGTATAAACACATTGACAATGCTTACATTGATTTTAAATCCCCAATCAACATTATGTCCTCATGTTTCTATAATGATATTGTGAAAACAAGACTTGGACCTAGAAGAGATCCCAAATACCCCGGTGGAGTTTGTAACTTTGTCTGGAGAATTAAAGGTCTACATGTCTTTGTTGGGAATTTTACTTATATCACTGACTTTATGGTTGTAGAAGATCTAGCTAGTGTTATTGATTGTCGCTTATCCCAGGTTGTGTTTGGTAAACCATTTGTTGAAGAGTCCAAGTTAGAATATGATGAGATAGAAGGGACAATCCGATTTGCTAGTAACACCGATAGGATCACTTATAGGATGCCTAATAGAATGAAAGAATTTCATTTTATGCCTCGATTTGACATGGATAACATTGGTGCTTTCAAGAACATCAATGAAGAGGATAAGAAAAAGGGCATGGACTATGTATGGGAGAAGAAGAGCCTTTTCTATAAGGATTGCTTGACTCTAGGACAAAAATATAGAGTTGATAAGGAGTTTGCCAATAGAATCATAGGAGCAATTAAGCGGAAGGTGTTTGATCTCTATAAAGAACATTTACAATCGGTGGATGAGACCAGAGATGAGGTCGCGTAATAGCCCATGACCTTGAGTCTAGCTACAAGACTCGTAAATAAAGAAAAGCGCTTCTTGGGAGGCAACCCATGCTTTATGTGATTTTTATTTTGTTTGATTGTTATTTGTTTCCGTATGCATGCTTTATTTTTATTGTTGGTAGATCATGTCTCAAACTAAAATGGAGAAAATACTTTATTTTGTCGTTTGGCTTAGTCTTAACTTCATCCAAAGGTATTTCGCAAAAGATAAGTGTAAGGGGAAACCCCAAATATGTTTTTAAGAAACAAACTCGATCGTGATTCTCCACAATTTTAAATGAACATGTATATTCGTATTTGTTAGAGTCAAATGCTTGTATCGAGTCATAATGATGTTTTGCAGGATTTTCTAGGAAGTAGGACAAAGTTTTTCCAGAAATTTTCTGGAAACTTAACAAAAGAATTTCTGCAGGTCACTTCTGACGGCGTCAGGAAGAAATTCCTGACGGCGTCACGTGAAAAAATCTGGAAATTTTACCAGTTTTGTTTTTCTAACGGAGTCTTAAAGTTTTTGTTGAATATTTAGTTTTATAATCTCCAGGAAATCTGTAAACATCATTCTACAAGCATTATATCTTACTTTGTTTTCTAGGATTTGTTAGCATATATAGATTGCCGCCGATTTTACGCGAGGTTGCCTTGTTTGTTTTCTCAGGTTTAACAGGTTATGTTTGACAAGAAGATGATTTATATTCTGGAAGGGAAGCTTTGATTGTTCATTTTCTTGGAGGAAGATCTAACCTTGTTACCATATTATCCATACCGAGCGAATCAGGGGAATATTTTATTTCATTCTTTTTACCTATTTCACTTTTAATCCTTTAATTAAACATTGGGGACAATGTTCATCCTAAGTGTAAGGGGAGGGTAAAATGATGATACCTTATAGTATACATGTTTGCTTGAGTTTGTTTGTTTGATGGTAGATGTGTAATAAAACTATGAGAAATACTTGTTAGTGTAATTTTAGCGCCAAATTTAAAATTTTTTACAACATTTAGGAGTGAAACTTTAGCCATAGCAAGCGTCTCATGGATAGGAGATTGTATGACTAGCACAAAACCGTATCATTCAGAAAAATTTTCCACCCAAATATGTGAGGTTCGCCTTTAGATTTGACAGGAAAAGCATTCAATATTAGTGTTTATGAGTGTACCGGTAGCATTTAGATTCTAGAACTTGCGTTAGTAATGCATCCCGAGACCGCTAGTGAGACTACATTCGTGTGGTAGGATTTACTACATGATAAGAGGCATTAGGATCACCCTTGTGTTAAACCCGTATCATAATTATTTAACCATTTAAGTCATATTACTTGGCTAGTTAAGTCAACTAATTTTTCCCACACCCTTAGCGTTGTACTCATTTTTAGTACACAAAACCCCTAGTACACCCCTCCAAGCCTATCTTTTCGTTTCTAACTTTAAGCATCTTACTTAAAGGAAGAATTTGTTACACCCCACTTAAATGTACAACCAAATCGCCTTAGCCTTCCGTGTATGCACTCATCTTTAGTGCATTATTGTTATTTGTTTAAACACTTAGTTAATTATCTAATTGATTACATGGTTGCTAAGTCGAGTCATATCCTTGTACATATTGTTTTGGGACGATTGGGACTCATGGGTAAAGTACTATTATTATGGAGTAATGGGGAAGAACATCATATTATTAACCCCATATGTACATTAATCTTAAAAGTACTCCAAATGTTTTGATTATCTTAATTCGAGTCATTAGATTAGTTTATTGTAAAGTATGTAAAAATTCAAGTGTAAGAGAAATTTTCACTCCCTATGATGTATTATTTTGGATAGTAGGGTAAAAGTGTATGCAAAAAAAAAAAAAAAAAAAAAAAAAAAAAAAAAAAAAAAAAATCAAAAAAATTAAGAAAAAGAAAAAAAAAATAGAAAAAGAAAAAGAGAAAAAACATACGGACTACCATCCTGTTTCATTCTATGTTTATTTTATGTTTTTGTTATTTTTCATTTATTAGCTTAAGTTGAGTCTAGTCTTGGCTTAGCAATGCCATATTGTACATGTAAGTAACCAAGATTATTAACTCGCCACCAGTAAAGATTGCCTATATCCAACAAAACCGTGTATTCCATATCCCTACACCTAACATTACAACCCTTTTCAAAGACCTCTTTGATAGTTTATCCTAGGTGCTTACGCCATGTGGTGGAGGTTTGATCCTTTCTCAAGCCAATGGTAATCTATTTTGGTATGACAGGTAGTGAGAGATGTTTCCCATTTCCATTTTGTGATATATACTTTATTACACCCGAGAGATGTGAGTATCTAAACACTATTTGTGAGGTGCTAGTGTATGACCTCCGTGCTTGTCTTTGGTCTTTAGTGGAACGATTATTTGTTGTAATTACTTTTATATTAGTGTTAAATGACCCCTAACTTGTATTTTGACTAGAATAAAAGCGCATTTGGTTGAGGACAAGCAAATCTCAAGTGTAAGGATATATGATGAGGCAAAAAATGAACCGTTTTTAGGTGGTCATTTAAGCCCGGAATTGAATTTATTTGATCAAATATTGCCATAAATCGTTCCTTTTGTGATTTTAGGTACTTTGGGAGTGAATTCTGGAAAAGGAAGCATTTTGAACGTTTTTGGAGCATAAAAGTGAAGAAAACAGCAAAGTCTTAATTTTTCTTGCTGGGAACAGTACTTGACGGCATCAAGAAGGATTTTTTTGACGGCGTCAAGAGCAAAATGGATGACGGCCCAGAGAAAACGTGACGGCGTCATCACAAGGGCGTCAAGAGTAAATTTGGTGACGGCCTGAAACAAGATTACACATGACGGCGTCAAATATGGATCTAGGCAGTCCGAGAACTTTATTGGCAGCGAGATGACGGCGTCAGATTTTTTCTCTTGACGCCGTCACCTCCTAAAATCTATATATACTTTTCTAATTTTCATTCATTAAAGGGGAACTTGTGTGGAGAATTCTAGGGTCGAACTTTATAAACCCTAGCTCGTTTGTAACAGTATTTTCAAGGGTTTTCACCCCTTGAAACCCTTCATGTTCAATTGAGATAAGTTTTCCTTCAATTCATTCAATATGTCTGTGTTGTTTGAATATATCTTACACTTGTCTTGATTTTAACATGCTAGGCTAGATCTATTATGTGTTTGCTTAGATGTAATGAAACCTAGATGTTGATTATAGGTTGATTGCTTGTTTATAGTTGTAATGGATGAATGATTTCAATGTTAGGCTTAAGAAAACTGGCAGATCTCCATTGTGTAACTTGCTTGAATGTCTTAAGAAACATGAACTGATGTGTACTAGGTTTTTATGGTTGTATTTAATGCATGAGCGAATTCTAGTGATCCCATGTTAGGAGCTTCTTAGCCGGCTCGACATAGGAGTGAAGTAGGAGCTTATAGGATTTGGGAAGTGAGTACGCCACCCCATGAATGGTATTAAGGAATACCACCCGTCATCCACGCAACTGTAACAAGTAATTAACCTGTAAAAGATATCTAGAGAGTAGTGAAATCTAAGTAAACACAATTCTCCCATATATTGCTCACACCACTAGTTTAATTTAGTTTATTTTCATTTTTGCCATTTTATTTTGATTGCATTTTTAATTATTGGGTTAGTTGACTAGCAACTAATTCTGCCCACTCTTCCAAAACCGAGATTTTATTTGCTTTTATAAAATATAAAAAAATACAAAAAGAATCATCCCTCACCTCTAGACCTAGTTCTTAGGTTTTCTAATCCTAGCGACACTATTCCTGAGTTGAACGATCAATCCCCCGGTACTTGTCACTATACTATACTACAACGATCAGGTACACTGCCTGGTGGGGGTTGTAAGCTTCTCGAGATCCCTCGAGAGGTAAAGCCTGGTGCAATTCCCACACATCAATGTACCTCCTCATGATCAGCAAGAATAACTTGATCCTTTGGCCATGCAAAGAAACAATTCACGCCTTCCCCTAGAAATGGTTTAAAGTCTTTGTATTTGGTTAAAGGAGTGTTTGGATTAAAGTCTAATTCTACCCATTTTGGGGCTAAATGGCTCCACTTGCCGTTTAATATGTTATAGAATGGTTGGTTATAGTTTGTATAATAAATGAATGATGTTTGTACAGGTTATAGTGTTGAATTGGAGTCAAAACGGTTGAGTGTGAATGTGGGTTTTTATGCAGAAATTATGCAGTAGAGTCCGTAACAGGTGAGCCAAGCTATTGGATACAGCATATTGAGCTTTAGGGGCGATAAGGCGTGTCCCTTTTTGGTAATACAGCGTATCATGCTTAGTAGCAATACGCCGTATCCATGATTATAGATACGGCGTATTGGTGTAACAGTGGAAGTTTTTTTGTAGGTCTTCTAAGTTTGGTATGAATTGTTTTAAAAGGGGTTTTGTGTATACTTTCTTAGAACCGAATATAATGGTTACTACTGCCTAAAAAGTGGCGGGCGCATAAAGATAAAATGGCCAAATCTTGTCCGGAAGATTGTGTAGTAGTATTATTCATCAAACTAGTAGATAGTACATGTTGGTAGATGCAAGTTTCATGACAGTGTATGCCTTGCCTTAAAAATTACAAAAATTGTTTTTTAGAGTATATAGTTACATGCTGTAGGCCACATACGATCATTATTGGGTGCTTTGATTTTGTTCATGCCATCTTTTTTGTGCACTATTGCATCTTGGGGTGGTGTGATTTGGAATCGAGATGTATCTCTAGTTCATGTTGTTCATACAACACGATAACTACAAAATGATGAAGAACATACTCAGATCTGTGGGCATGAACTTGGAAACAATCACCTGTTTTGTACACAAAATTTGGTCAATAATGACTCAAAGTCGTGCTTTAAGATAAGCACTTCAGATATAGGGACCATTCAAACTACAAAACTTTAAGTACCTTAGTACCATATGGTTCAAAATGGGACGGGTTGACATTCTACACAAATGATTACAAATATAATTTATCAGCATCATGATATTTTCTTTACTTAACTGGATTGAACTTTTTATCTCTAGCGAATTGCCTTATATATGTGTTTCTTCTTTACAAATGCAGGAGATCAACCACACTGGAAGAAATTCTTGCAAGCGAGATAAGAGCAGGCTGGAAAAAGGGCACCAAAATAACCTTCCTAGAAAAGGGAAACGAGCAGCGAGGTGTCATTCCTTCTGACCTTGTGTTCATAAACGAGCAGAAAATGGGTAATTTTGCTCTTAAGCCAAACACCCCTTTGACTTGACCATAAATACAACAACAATACCATAAGTTACCAATTGACCTCCATTTCATTTCAACAAGCTTGACATATGTTTTTGACTCTCGAATTTACTTTACAAACTAGTAAAAGGCCAACGGGGGTACAACATAATACTTGAGCTCGGTATTCTACCTAAGCTCCTAAACACAAGCTACCTTCTAGCCTTCCGTATAGTCAAACCTTACTCTTCATTACAAGCCATCCATAATCACAAGAACCTACAAAAAGGTTAAACAACTAAACAATAAGCTTTCGATTAGTAAGGAACTAGATAAACATGTGGTCAATACGTCAATCCACATATATGCAATACAAATACCTTGATCACTAACACATATGGTCATAATCACATCAAGCACATAAACATCCCAACATACCTTAGCCATCCAAACACTCATAATCTATTACTTGAGTTGGCTAGCTAGGCAAACCACCTATCAAGGCAACACTCACTAATTCCATGCTATCAATCAAACATCCATACTCGTATTCACATAATATGCAAATAACCATATCAAACACATATCAATCAAGTTACTTACCTTGATCATCCAAGCTAAGCTACAAAATAGTACCACCATCATCATCACTATTCATCATCATCATCATCCTTCATCATCTATCAAAACCTAATAACATAACAATCAATAACATAAATAAGGGTTTATATAAAACCCACCATAACTTACTCATCATCCTTACTAAATCATCATATGATCATATATATTGATCATATGATGATTTCCCACTTCTAATCTTAACTCTTAACCTCATAATCATCATGGTAGAGTACTTACTTGTGGGAATTCATAGCTAATTCTTAATCCTTGGCAAGGACTCATCATCATCATCTCCACTTCATCCTCAAGCTCTCTCTTTCCCTCCATTTTCTCTCTAATAAACGGACCAACAAGAATGGTAGGGAATTCTCTAGAATTCCCTACATATAACTAGTTAGATAGCATTTTTGGTCCTTTCGCATAATTAGTCCATAAGTTCCATTCTTTCTATTTGGCCACAAAACAACTAGTTACACTTTAATACTAGGCAACATTAGCCCTTTAAGTTATGCACCATAACTTCTGAACTATGATACACATTCATTGACCATCACTTTGACTATCGGGTCTGACCACTACACAATATTCATTAACTAACCAATTACGTAAGGCCGTTATCCTAATACATCTAGGGTGGGGTCCAAGTACCCGGGAGACGGGTCTAACAGATAACCAGCGAATTATTCGAGAGACTCATAAACTACTCGATTTAAACGAGTCGAGGTCGATTTCGAGCTACTCGAGTATATTTTTGAGTCAAGTTCGAGCTTCAAAACACTCGGCTCATGAAGCTCGCGAGTCTTAACTGTTAGATGATAAGTCTTAGGCCAACTAGCTTCAATTAAATTACACTTTTACCTTTTTTATATACATAAATTTACTTAATTTTCATATAAATCGAGTCGATCCAAGCTTGATATGCTAAGCATTTATCTAGTTCGAGCATGAAATGTGAAAATAATCGAACTAGATAGTAGTGGTTAGTTGGGTTTTACTAAAAAGTTCAATCTAGTTCGAGCATGAAATGTGAAAATACACTTTTACCTTTTTTATATACATAAATTTACACCCCTATTCTAGACCAGTGCAATTGACAAATTTTATTAGTAAAGTAGTAGTGGTTAGTTGGGTTTTACTATGAGACTTTGTCAAAATATCAGGGGAATCGCACAGTAGGTTAGTTACGCGGTTTTATTTTAAAATATAATTCCCCCTAGAAGATGGACTACCTTATTTTCCTATTGGGATAATTGTTTGTAAATGTAACGAAGTTACCACTTTTTACTAAGTTGTGTATATATCTTTTAATTTTACTAAACAATGCGAACAATTTACTAATCCTACTATTATATGCATTAGTTGACATTTGGTTAGAGTTATTTACATAAATCGTCCTTGTGGTTAGGACCAAATTGCAACGATAGTCCTTATTGTCAGTTAGAGTTATTTACATAAATCATCCTCGTAGTTAGGACCAAATTGCAACGTTAGTCCTTATTGTCGGGTCGCCATGTGTCACCACCTGAGTGGTGCCATGTGGCATTGGGCCGGGTCAAGTAGGGTCGGATAACGGGTTGGTTCGCCATGTGGCACCACTCAGGTGGTGACACGTGGCATCCGGGGGGGGGGGGGGGGGGGGGGGGGTTATAAATACCACACTTTTCTTCAGCCAAGAATCGAACCCAACTCATTTGTGTGGGGGTGAGGGTGATACCCAGCTAGGCTGGGCATAACCTCAAGTATACTATTGCAAAGTTTTTTATTTAAGCCCAATTAGTCCTAGTCCGTTTATTAATAAGAAAAAGGGTCAAATTAGTATTTGACCTGTCAATTAAGAGAATTATGGCCCGGTTCAAAATTAATTGAAAGTACCGTCGGACTCGTTTTTTCGTGCTTTTTCCAATGGTGTGCTCGGGGAACTTTTTCTACTTCATTTGAACCTTGAAAAATGCAAAAACGTCGTCGAAGCTCATCGGAAAATCACCGTTTTTGCTTTGTTTTCAAACCCTTTTACCTGCAAGACATAATAACATATAAAAAACATATCTGCAATATAATTTCACATATTTGCTATATATTTTATGATTATTAGTCCGCATATAAAAACGTGTATAAATATATGAAATTATATGCGGTTTTATATGCGGACTAATAACCATAAAATATACAGCAGATATGTGAAATTATATTGTAAATATGTTTCTTATGTGTTATTATGTCTTGCAGGTATAAGGGTTTGAAAACAAAGCAAAAACGGTTATTTTCGGATGAGTTTCGACGACGTTTTTGCTTTTTTTGAGGTTCAGACGAAGTCCAAAAAGTTCCCCGAGCACACCATTAGAAAGAGCACAAAAAAATGAGTCCAACAGTATTTTCCTTAAATTTTGAACTGGCCAAAACTCTTTTAAATGATGGGTCAAATTCTAATTTGACCCTTTTTCTTATTAATAAACGGACCGAGACTAATTGGGCTTAAATAAAAAACTTTGCACTTATACTTGAGGTTATACAAATGAGTCGGGTTCGATTCTTGCAAGAGGCAAAGTGTGGTATTTACACCCGTTGCCACGTGTCACCACCTGAGTGGTGCCACGTGGCAAACCGGCCCGTTATCCAACTTGACCCGACCCGACTCGACCCGATACCGCCTGGCACCACTCAGGTGGTAACACGTGGTGACCTGACAATAAGGACTAACGTTGCAATTTGGTCCTAACCACAAGGACGAGTTATGTAAATAACTCTAATCAAATGTTAAATTATGCATATAATAGTAGGATTAGTAAATTATTTGCATTGTTTAGTAAAATTAAAAAATACATACACAACTTAATAAAAATGGTAACTTCATTACATTTACAAACAATAAAAAATAAAAATAAAAATTACAGAAAATAAAAATGAACAAACAAACAAACCAGAAAAATAAAATATGCAAAATATACAATGAATGCAATCTATACTAATATACAACAAAGTTAGTGGTTAGAATCTAATTAAATTACTAATCAAATAAACAGATATTAACAATTTATTCCCCGGCAACGGCGCCTAAAACTTGATGCATATGATATGTCAGTGTAGCATAGGCTGTTTATGCCTTTTCAAGTTTTAAATTTATATTTAGCCGACTTATTACTAACATACACACTTAACGAGCAGTGTACCCGATCAATATGCATATAGTAGTAAGTAGGGTGTCGAACACTAAGAATGGAACATAATATCTAGTTGATTTAATCAGTATTTTAATATCCAAGTTAGTTTTACAATCCTAATCTAATAAAAAGGGTTTCAGCCTGAGAGACTGGCACGGATTTAGTAAATAATAAAAGTAAAACTAATGAGAACGAATCAGCGAATAACAATCACGTACATAGATAGATAATAGAAACACGCAAGAAGACCTGTCCTTATAATTAAGTAGCTTGTCACTTGTTATATTGCTAGTTTAATATGATGAGTATCGTAATCTAATCTGTCTCATTGGATCCTATATATCGGCGAGTAAACCCTTAATGATTACTTATGTTTAGCGTACTTTCTTGACACTAGATAAGCAGGCGAGGAACATGTATGGTAACCCAGAAGACTCAACTAAATACAGAGGTTATCAAAGCACAAATATAATTCACCAAAAACATCAATCATATAAACTTTAACCGATGGGAAAGCAATTTTAAGGGGAGCAGTATGGTGGCCACAAGCCCATCAATCCTGATGGATTAAAGCTTACTAATATAATAAACAAAACTACTTAATGAATTATACACATGCAGGACCTTCTTACGGCTCTAAGATCTTCGTTTGGGGCGTGTCCTGTGATGCTTCTTCGACTGAATTCGTCTCCTTAGGGTTTTCTGTACACAAAACTCGTATCTGTCTTGGGGTATTTATAGGTTCTGTCTGAGGGGTCGATGCGGCGCATCTACTTAACTTTGCGTGGGGTCCCATATTATTAAATTTTGAAATATTTGTACACCTCCTTTAGATGCGGCGTAACTTCTTTCTCTATGTGACGCATGTTGTTTAACGTCTTGGATAGTATCTGGTGAAGTCTTTAGCTGATATGCCGCATGTTGTAAATGAGATGCGGCGTATTTTGGAGTAGATCAAGTTGATTATCCTTCGTTGACCAAAGTTTCATATGCGGCGCATGTTGTAATTGGATGCGGCGCATTCTTCAAAGTCAGGCAATGGTCTTTGAATTCATGTAAGTATGATGTTGCGGCGTATCTGTTGAGAGAGATACGGCACATCTCTTGAATTTTAGTAGACTTTTCAAATCTTCATCATTTAGCTCCATAATTCGTCCAATATCATTAAGTTTCACCTATTGCTTGTTTTTACCTGAGAATCACTAAAGTAAACATTAAAGTACCAATTCTCATACAAAATAATATAAAACAAGTCAATTAAATAAGATAAATGATGCTAATAAAATATAATTATTTGATCTCATCACTTACCGAACCTCAACGAGAACCCAACTTCATCACGTCAATCGAGAGGCAAAAAATAAGGCGAATTCTGAAGATTCAAGCCGAAGTTCGATGCGTGATACCCTTGCAAGTTACACAGCTGAAAAGCAAAGTTTATTGCAGGCACAGTTTGTAAAACCCCAAAATCTGTTTCTCCCTAAATTCCCATATAATTTGAATTTTTCTAACTTTTGTAAACTTAACCTACATTATGAAGTAAATTACGAAATACGTTAACTTAACCTAAGAGTACATTCGACACACCATATACATAAGTAAGTAACATAAAAAATATATACTTTGTTTTGGACTATATACGAATAGTTTTATACATGTGTACATGAAATAAAATAAGTAGTAAGGTAAATAGAGATTAATATTTGAAAGTGTGAAAAAGAGAATAAGTCATTCCTATTTCCCTTAGACTCGGTAAAAGTACAGCCCTATATCTCCATAAGAATAGGTATTTTCAGCCTTCTGATCCCCAGTCGTTTCTCATTTTAAAACAACCAAATACATAGTTCAAACTCACACACTAAACCCTAAACAAATATAAGTGATGGCAGCTTTATTTCTTTAAGTGTTCGAGTGGTGCAAAGAAGGTACGAGGGTATAGCAGGTGGTGATCGTTGGTGTTTCTGTGGGTTTAATCGTGGTTATTTTGGCTCGAAAGGGTTCTTGTTTTGATTCGAATATAGGTTCTGGTTTGGATTCGTGTTCCTTGCTTCGTCTCCATTTCCGACTCAAGGTATAATCTACCTTTGTTCTTATTTTGCTTCTCGACTTGTAAACTCATATGAACTTATATATATAATATGGAAACCTGAGACTAATCTTTGATCCTTTAATAAGGATTCGAATGGAAGTAATAGGCCGCATGAAATCATAATGAAACACCTATGTCGAGCTCTAATATTTTCCTATATAGTTTTTATAACATATATACGTTTCTATATAACTTTTGACATGCATTTTCGATCTCTATTTGTTCGACTAAAAACCCGGAATTAATCTAATAAAATCTAGAAGTAAGCATGCATGGTGGTTAACGTTTTGGGGTGTGTTTCAGTGTTATCATTTCATGTATGCACGTTGTGTTTAATGGCTGTGTTGTGTGTCGAATGCATAGGCTGGAATCGTGTTGTTGAGTGTGTTGTGTAGGCTGGTAATCATGAAATATGTGTGATCGAATAAGGTGTGAGTATGTCATCTGAATCAGTATATATATGAGCTTTTGAATCTGGTCAGTTGGGACGTCACATAAATCAGGAATATATAAACCATACGAGTCGATCTTTGTTCCAGTTTCGTTATTTAAACATGTTGTTATATACGTCTTTAATCCGGCCTTTCGACACTCGTTTCGATCAGTTGTATGAAAAAGGAGACGTGCATGTGTTTTGAAATCTGTTTGGATATACATAACGAAAAAGGAATATAAACTAAACTAATGAAATAGATACGAAAAAATAAATAAATAAAATAGAAAAATTAAAAAAAAAAAAAAACTAAAGAATGAATGTGAATGAATGAATGTTAATGAATGAGCTATCTGGTATGTGCGTAAAATACAAAAAGGGATGAAGGTGCTATACTATTTTCTTAGCCTCGTATACATTTTTGGTCATATTATTTTTGGGATGTCATATGGCTCGCTAAAATGTGAAGTCTTGGTTAAGTCTAAAATGTATTCAACGAAATAAAACAAGTTAAAAGGGTAAAAAGAGGGTGAGAAATCTGATTAAAATGGGTCATGGTTCAGCTATCATTAGGACAAATATTATATGTGCATGAGTTACATGACATACGTGGCTTATGAATATGTGTATGTGTGATTCGTGGCATATGTATGCATGTCAGTGTGATAGAGTCAAAGATTGTGTATGCATGGATCGTATAGTGTGTACATTTTGGTGTGAGTCGATGTGTTTATATATAATAAAATATGAGTCGTGTGAGTATGCATGTGATAATCGATGTGTATAAAACAAAATGAAATCCAAAACTGAAATACAAAACCAAACTAATCTAACTGATGCTAAAACCAAGTCTAATCCAGAAGCCAAAGGTATCTAATCATCAGAGTAGTCCACTAAGCACTCCTATGCACTCTTCACTCAATCCCAGCTTCCAACCTAAAACCTGCCGTAGCAAAAGAAATGCGGCTGAGCTTAAAAATCCCAGTGAACAGATATATAACAGAACGAATAATCAAAACATATAGAAGTATAGGAAAGGAAGTCATAAACTCCTGCTGAGGTGAATGTCATCTGTCAAATGCATAAGAGATCAACGATCAACCGAACAAATATCATGCGTCAAATGAATGAAGCATTATAATGATATCAAGTGGGAGAATAATCAGATAACAATCAGAATCGTATTTTGATCGTCGCTTTCTAAATTAATGTCAAGAGTACGTTAATATAATTATGAAACGACGGGTCTAAAATTTTAATTTGATATATATAATTTATAGCATAAATCTTAAAGTTTATTTATTTGACATTTTTAAATACTAAATTTTGATAATTTACATTTATGACCCTGAACTTTGCTAAATTGACGTAATGAACTTTAAACTACTATTTTAGTCACTATTAACCTTTAAATTAATATAATTGTCATTGTAACCTTAAATTATAAAACTTGCTAATTCGGGAAATTTACTAACTATGGAAAGTTACTAAAAACGGAAAGCCGACTAAAACGAGTAATCTGATTTTAAGACGAGCATTTGAATAATAAACCGATCATTAATTCATGTAGATTCGCCGAAGAAGGAGTGACTTCCTATTCTTATGTTATGATATGGTTTCATTGGCGGTTTAAGGTACATATATTCTATCCCTTTTCAGTAGGGACTTCTCATGACTTTCTTTCGATCCTTGACACTACTAAGATTCCCTTCAGTTATGCCATTGCTATGTTCCCCATTTGATATGATTGATATGATCCATTTGATATGATTCGTTGATATGATCTATTTGATATGAGCCTTGATTCGATACCTCTGATTTGATTCTGATTTGCTATCCACTTTGATTATGATTATGTGATTGCGAGATTCTGTTATATTATGCTCTGGGAACATTCTGTTCTATCATGCTATAGGAGCATTTTGTTATGGATAGCATTGCTTTGTTTGTTTTGATATTTTCTGTTCTGATGCCCGAGTTTTTAGTTTACTCATGGAGGTACCATGGGCGTGTCATTGAGGTACCAATGGCAAGACACTATCTGGGGCGGTGTGATTAGTCCTCGGCGTCCCCGTCTGTTTATGATACGATATGTGATCACTTGGCCACTTTGGATATATGTATGTTTGTTTGTGGGGGGCGTATGGATGCATCTTAGGAATGTTTGATATGATATGATATGATTTGATTTTGTGACTGGTTGTACGTGCCTTGTTCCCCTTTCACGTCTGGTACTTGGAGGTCGCTCCTCTATGTACACCCTATGAATTGACGGATATGTGATTATGTGATTTGAGATCTATTCGAGTGGCTCTGGTAGGTCGGCTCGTGGCTTTCCTATATTCCTTTATGTCTATTCAAGTGGCTCGGGTAGACAAGCCTTTGTTGATATGTGCTCTATAGTATTTCCTTATTACCTTAGTATACCTTTGTAACCTTTATGTATAAGTCTACCGCTTGCATTTGTATGTTCTGATTTGGCACCATAATGTGACATTTTGACCCATCTCGGGTTGGGGTTTTACAATTATGGTATCAGAGCCCAGGCTGCGACTTGTAGAACATAAGTTATGGCCTGTGAATGTTTGGACCCTTAGGTTTGCACTTTAGGAGCTTATGGAATAACCTTGGAAGGATTTGCTTTAGGTTTCTCCCGTTAGGTACTTTAGTTATGACCAGTGAGGATTGGGTAGATTATATGATAAGACGTTGGTTAGTTATCTTTCTTCCGCATTACTCTGATTTATGCCTCTGCTTTTAGTTAAGCCTCTATAAGATCATTTGTCCCAGAAACTTAGAAGATATATCAGGATACACAACATAAGTTTAGAATGCCTTGAGACCTTGTAGTTTTTTTTAGTATTATCACTTTCTTTTGAACTTCGATCCTTCTTTTGTTGTCATTCTTTTAGATGCCTTTTCGCCTGTTCAGAGAATTCGCGTACGTATGAATCTGATGTGTTCGACATATTCTGCGGTTTCCCTTGCTTCTAATAAGCATATTGAGTTTTCCCTCTACCTGAATGATTTTTGCCCAACCTATTCTATGAGAAATCTTCTGATTATCCATCACAAGTATCCGAATTGTTCAATGCGTTTGAAGATATTTGAAGATGAGTTTCGTTCTGCTAATCTGTTTCCTTTGGGAATGTTTGATTCGAAGTTATTCTGAATATGGAATTGTTGACTCAGCATTGTGATGCTACCAACAGTCATATTAGATTTTGTTATCTTTGACAATTTGAGAAGCTTGAAATTCTGCACCATGATTCCCAGCCTGGTAAATAATTATGATCACCTTTGTTTTGAAACTCGTACGTTAATCCCTCGCGGTTGTGAAGATACTTCGTTTGATGAAACTCACCTCGAGAGTTATTCGAATTGCTTGAAGTGTTCATTGTGTTTTCCTCGATGAACTACCAGTTGGAAAGAAAAGAATTGAAAAAACTAACTTCTAGGAAGAGGTTTCATCTGTGCAAGTGTGTACCTTTGATGTGCTTCTGTTTTATTCGAGGAGAAGAATGATGATAGCATGAAGTTGTGGATTGATTTCTGGAAGCTGAATCATGACATGTTTCGTGTAAAGGGACGAGATGTTCCTAGAATTTCTTTTCGTATTCATTGTGATCTCTATGAGTGTTGTGATGACAATTGTATTGGCTATTGCTCCGACTACTTCTATAGATTTGATAAATCGTCTCTTTCAAGAATACTTGGAAATTGTCATAGTATGACATATTGGTGTGTTCAAAGACAAAAGAGAAACACGAGGATCATCTTCGTATATTTGTGTCGACATTTCTGCGTTAGAAGAAGCTATATGTAATGTTTCTTAGAGAGTAACTTTTGTTGGAAGAAATGAGAGAAGTTTGAGAAGCTGAGGAAAGAGATTTGTTTCTACTCAAGGAGGAGATTAGTTATGTCCTTATGCAGCACGGGATGATTCTTGGTTATGCATCATCACAACTAGAACCGCAGGAGGTGAATATCCGACGCATGATTTGAGAGTGATTGTGGCAGACATGAAGAAGCTCATGAGCAAGACAGTGGAAGATTAGCTATGTTAGAATATGGAAGGAAGCTGCTTGAAGTGAAGTACACGGTTTTATCAACTCTATTCATCTTAGTTGTACTAATATGTATAGAGTCTCGAAGCAGGAGCTGGACGTGATGGTATGAAGATGGTGGTGACTACATCAGTGATTTCCACGCACAGGAGGAAGGACAACACAAGTGGAGTACAGTGGAGCATTGACTAGAATGGCTTGCTTGGGAGATCGGCAGAGATTACTTTCGGCAGAAGATTATTCAAGCTACATGGCGCACCTACAGCGACCATGAGAGAAGATCGCATTTTCGTTCACACTTCCAGAAGAGGTATAGAAGATTTAGACGTCTTGGCATTAGAGGAAGCTTTAGTTCGCGATACGTTAGTTCTTGGATTCGTTCTTATCCGTATGATTTTCCTACCTATTTTGTTATGCCTTCTGATACTCTGATTTGTGATGGTGATCGTCAGTACAAAAATATTATCCATATCATTATGAGACTCTTGATACATTTGATGATTCGATTTGTGCTCCTTTGACTTTGGCAAGTTCCTTTGTCCATTCTGAATTTGGTAGGAGTTGATGAGGATTTATCGTTTAGTACTATCTACGTATTTTCTTCATAGGTATATATGTTATGTGTATCTCTTTGTGAAATTTCAACTATCATCTGTCATCTACTATGCATTTGTTTCATATTCACTGGATCAGATTTGTTATGATTATGTTCTGTAGAGAGCCTGGGGCTATCCTTGTTGTCAGGATCAAGTCATGAGAAAATATCCCGTTGGTACGGATTCTTTAGAAGAACCTCTCTGAGCATGAGGTCATTATTGTCGTTTCTTTTATGATTTGCTACATCTCCGTCTAACTTTTACGACTACAATTTTCGAGGACGAACATTTTCTTTTTAAAGGAGAAGAATTGTAAAACCCTAAAATCAGTTTCTCCATAAAATCCCATATAATTTGAATTTTTCTAAGTTTTGTAAACTTAACCTACATTATGAAGTAAATTACGAAATACGTTAACTTAACCTAAGAGTACATTCGACACACCATATACATAAGTAAGTAACATAACAAATATATACTTCGTTTTGGACTATATACGAATAGTTTTATACATGTGTACATGAAATAAAATAAGTAGTAAGGTAAATACAGATTCATATTTGAAAGTGTGAAAAAGAGAATAAGTCATTCCTATTTCCCTTAGACTCGGTAAAAGTGCAGCCCTATATCTCCATAAGAATAGGCATTTTCAGCCTTCTGATCCCCATTCGTTTCTCATTTTAAAACAACCAAATACATAGTTCAAACTCACACACTAAACCCTAAACAAATATAAGTGACGGCAGCTATATTTCCTTAAGTGTTCGAGTGGTGCAAAGAAGGTACGAGGGTATAGCAGGTGGTGATTGTTGGTGTTTCTATGGGTTTAATCGTGGTTATTTTGAGCTCGAAAGGTGTCACACCCCCAATTTACCTGACTTGCAGCGGAATGGAATACCTGGGGGTGTCTGTCATAGCATCACAGTTACAGTTACATTGAACGACCTAAAGTGTCGTTTGGAAAATACTTCGTATGATCATTGAAATTATTCAGAGTTTACAAAATGAGGTCCCCAAAAGGTGTTGCAAGTTTATGAAAAACAAGTCATACTAGATCAAACGTTTACATAAGTGCATGAAATAATGGTGAGACGCGTCGACTCCGCGACTCCATAAAGGTCCAAATGCATGTCACATGAGCTACCTTAATAACCTGAAATACGTTGCTAAAACGTCAACACGAATGTTGGTGAATTCCATAGGTTTATAAAATGTAATGTTGTACGGCCACCACAAGTATAAGTGCAAGATAAAAGTCAAGTAAAATAGTAAAATAGACCTTAAGCTCATGACCCCGAAGCTAGACTGTTGAAATTATATGCCCCTCCTGAATGTTTTACCAGAACACTCCCAAAATGTCAGACATGAAATGCATCCGCTTACTGTTGGTAATATCTACCACGGATGGAGGCGTCACCCTCGATAGATCTATCCTCTCACTCTCGCTTAATCGGCAAATTAACGGTCTATGATAATAAATAGGGGACTTTAACAGGTTGGTAAGGCAACTTAAGCAATGTACATATGTTTTGGTACTTGGGCTCGTACTAAAATGGTTGATGCAATGTATTCCCCCGTGGGATTTGAAATCAAAATATTGTATTGAAAACGGGGCTATGAAAACTCACCTTAAATTGATGATACTGTGATGAAGTGAAATGAACAACAACAATGAACGGTTAGCTGCCTCAACCTAATATGAATGATGAACGATCTTTTTAGATCACAAAATGATGTTATAAATGTCCATGCACATGTTTCCTATACCACTCTACTATTTGGAAAAATACTTGTTGTTATCAAAAATATACATTTTCCAAGACTTAGGAAAATAAGGTAACTAGAAAAATAAAACTAGTTGAAATGTATATATATATATATATAAATATATATATATATATATATATATATATATATATATATATATATATATATATATATATATATATATATATATATATATAATCGTATGTATCAATGTTAGTGTTGAAATCCTTGGTTTGAAATCCTTGAAATAACGCCTTGTAGTAATGAAAATATACTTGTAATCACTAATACTTCATTAGTTATGAATTTGGGTATTTGGTATTATTTCTAGAAATCTAGAGTTACTACGTAGTTTTAGTGTTATTATTTTCAAAAGCTGTCAAAATAATATGAGTTTTGCCGATATTGAAACGTGAATATCTTTGTTGTTATAAGTCCGTTTTACTTGTTCTTTATATCCACGGTTACGTCTTAGTATGTAGTAATATATTTTGGAAAGCTTGGCTCCTCCGGGTTACGTCTGAAGCCTCGTTTTGTCTGACGAAAAACATCCAACAGCAACAATTTTCAGAAATATACTTTTCGTCAATAAACTTGCAAAAATCATAACTTCTTCGTTATAAACTCTTTTTAATCCGTTCTTTCGCCTACGGATTCGTTTTTGAAAGTATTTTCTAAAAATTTTGCCAAAGTTTCCTTTATGTTTACTGATTTTCTTGGATTTACAAAAATGGGACAGAATGTTTATATACTTGTTACAAATCCATTTTTCATGTTCAAAACTAGTTTCTACTTCAACCAAATCTCTTGCAAACACCACAAAGCTATACTAATCCTACCATACACCTTCTTAGGGTGCCATGAGTTCCTAATCACTACTAATAATGTTAATTTAACAAAAGAACACCTAAATCAAAATCTAGGGTTTGTATGTTTAAAAAGTTAACAAAAATAATGTGGTATAGCTAACTTGTACATGAAATTAAGCATGAAAACCATAAGATACAAGTATTAATTTGATGAAATCATGAAAATAAATTTGATAACTCACTTTGAAACAATAGGTGATTAGATGATGAGAAATCTTGTGTTACTTGTGTTTTTGTTGCAAGAATCTTGATTAGAATGACAAAAGGAACAACTTTGTAGTTTTGATCTTTGAAAAATAATGGATTTTGGTCTTGGATCTAATATGGGTCGTGGGTTTTGATGTAGAGAGGAAGAAGATGAGCTAGATATGAGCTTTTGATTTTATGATCCAAGTATAATTGTGAAAAAGGTGTTTATAGATATTTAGGAAAAGTTTATATCGTATTATAAGTTTACATAATTGCTAGAGGTTAGAAAATAAGACTTGGGGTCTTGGGGAGGACTTTAGGGGCCGGTCTTACATGAGAAAAGGAGAAGAAAAATCGGTTTTGGTAACTTAGTAAATTTAGTGTAGTATTAGTTGTAGTTTTTAGTTAGTTTTGTTATAATCGGGTACCGGGTTTGCTAGAAATAGTTGTTAACGAAGTTATTCGGGATAAAATAAAGTTGTAAAAATGTTAAAAATATGTTGGGTACAAGTACTGAGTGTTCGGGTGATTATTGTTTAGTTTTCACGAAAACCGTCGTAATATTTATAAACTTACGTTATAAATAAAATAAATTTTCAAAATACTGGGTAAATGAATATTATAACTTTTATGATGATATAATGGATATAAAAATATGTCGGGACCATTGTGGGAATATTTAGATATATTCTTCGTGTTTATAAACCGGGTGTTAACGTTTATTTATAAATAATTATACGTAAAACGTTAAATGTATCAAATATATATATTTGAAAATCCTAAGAGTGGTATAACATGTAAATGACCTACTGATGATATGCAGACTGTCTCTAGTCCGTATGCAATGTCCTTACTGATAATGAAATGAATTCGCACCTAAACCAATACGGTTACGCGAATTTTAATACCCGTAAACTAAATTTATGATGAAATGAGTAATGCAAGTGAATAGTGAAAACTTTTCCGGCAATGAATAGTGTTCAGTGAATAGTAAAATTCTCAAATGTTTATCAAAATATCAAATTGACCTCGAAAATGATGAATAGTAAAACGATGAATAGTGTTTTGATGAATAGTGATTTATGAATAGTAAAATGTCAAAGTTTGGGAAATGACCTGAAATGGTGAGTTGTGACAGTCTTCCCCTCTAAAAGGAACTTCATCCCGAAGTTCAGTTTATGTTGGTCTCTGAGGACGTATTGGTGAAAAGGTGATGATATTCGAGAATTCTAGCGAACTCTCACGATAGGAATTCGACTCTGCTTCAACTGTTCGACCTAACTGTCCATGATTTCTACTTGTTCTCCTACAAGGTTTATGTTTGACTTTGGGTTGGATTCCTTTCCAAATGGGATTATGAGTGACTAATCTGAAAAGATGATAATACATGGTTATGTAATCCCGTTGTTTTCTAACAAGGCTCAAGTCTGACGGTCACTAGGCCTACTCTGTCTGAAATATTACATGGTCCAGTGTATATCGGGTTTAACTTTCCAAGTTTCTGAATGATATCATGCCTTTCCTAGGTAGAACTTTCAACATAACTCTGCCTACCAACTTGAAGTTTTAATGGTTTACAACTTACTGAACTTGTAACTGATTCTTGACTTGTAGAAAATTTCTGGTTATTTCATGAATGCCTACTAGACTAGTATGTTGGGCTTTTCCAAGTTTTGATCCGTCAATGGATATTGGCACCTCGACCATAGAGTGCCTCAAATGGTGTAGTCTCTATGCTCGCGTGATAACTATGATTGCAACTGAATTTGATTTATGATAACTGGTTAGTCCAACCATTTCTAGGGTCAATCACTCATGCTCTGAGCATACTTTCCTATGTTTGAATTGTTCTCTCGCTTTGACCATCGGTCTGAGGATGATAGGTGATGTTCACATCTAAATGGGTTTCTGAAGGAAATTCTGAAATGATTACCTGAAGTCCAAGGTGAATCGGTTTCCATAATAGGAATAACTGAAATGGGTACAATAAACCTTTGTGACTAATTCCACAAAGTTCGGTCCTTCAAACTTGGCGTTATCTGAAACGGATAGAATATAGGTAACAATTTGATTCCTTGTGTTTTGTTCCAACGGATGATAAGACATATGTCCTTCTTTGTCTATTGGGTTTGGTCTCCACTACTGAAGTTCGTGATTAATTTGTGATGTCCTTCCTAATTCCTTCATCACATATTCCAAATATTCTTTATTGTCAAGTCACAAATCCTAAATGCATAAGCGATGTTGTAGGGAAATTGGTTCTGGAAATTTGTCTCGTGATTGTGAGTTTTGGTTGAAATCTTTTTCTGAATAAACGAATTTAGAAAAATGGAGCAAATGATTTACTTAGTAATATTTTTCCTGCTGATTCAAAATTTCAGTAGTTATGAAATAGAAAAAATGTTTTCAAACATGTTGTGATTAAGAATGCTTACCAAAGTTTGATGTCTATGTATATTTCTCATTGTACAATAGTGTTACTAAAGATTGACCAAAAAGGATCGTACTTGTTCAAAATAGGAATTTCAGAAATCATTTTTCCACAAGGTATGTGATTTATGTAAACACATCAACTTTATTTAAGAGTTAAAACACTAACAAGGATACAATGGTAGTATAGAAAATGTTCGCTTAAATGCATAGATGTCTAACATTTAGTTCCTGAGGTTGAATAATGCCTATTGGTGGTTATCAGGTATAACTACAAGCATAGGTATTTAGACTAACTTAAGTCCTGAAATATTTTATCGTTGTAATTGGCAAGACGAAGGTATCACTTGATGTTGTGTCGATGAATGTCTATTCTGTTTTCCCATGTAGATGAGGAGATATGTTCCGGTTTGATCCCTTGCTTGGTATGAAGGTGAGGTTATCTGAAATTTCTAGAGACATAATGCCTTAGAGGAATCTACATCGATATTCTTGATTCAAACAATTGTCCTTTGTGAAAACTTACTGTAGGAAAGTTTATGTATGGATGAGGCCATGTTTAAATGAAATGCTCTATAGTCTCAATTAGAAGCTTGGTTTATTTCTATTGTGTTGTCCTGCGGACATTTATATTGAGTTCAATCCTGTAGCTCAGTCTAGCTAGTACTTTTAAATGATAGAATTTAACAACTAAGTCAGAGATGGTGATTCGGATGGTCTCGCGGTATCTTAGAATTTGTTGTTGAGTTATGAATTCTCTCACTATATACTTCTAGTCCTGGTTAGTAGTTCTGTAATCCTTTCGTTGCTTTTATTGTATAGAGGAATCCTGCATGTAATTGATATGGAAAGTCTCTCTTAGGTAAGTCAATGGGAAAATCCAACTTAATGGCTAAGTGGGTGACAGGTGGGGTAAGTATCCAGGGATAGTTCGGCAAAAGGGATGTTTATGGAAGGGTTCCTTTGTTTACAAAACTTTTAAATGAAGATTGTTATTAACAATCCTTTGAAAAGGTAATTATTTCCTTCATGGCATAATCCTTCCTGAATTTTACATAGGTGATCAGGCTATGTACAATTGAGGACTAATGATGCGATGTTAGATTTTGTCAAAATATCATAACTTTTCTCAAAAGTTTTAGATGGTGTTCAACGCATTGTTATTAAAAATGGTATCCTGATGATTTCTTTCAAATAACATGAAAATTGCCTCGCGTAATAATAGTAAATACTTGGTGTAATGACAGAAAATCAATTTATAGGATGGTAATAAAATAGCTTACTTCAGAAATTTTTTTTTCTGTAAAACAATTTCCCCATATGATAGTAAAATAGCTTGAATGGTGTATTGGATACGTGGGTGAATCTTGTCGAATGGTAATAGTCTACTAATTCATCAAAAACGAAATCAACCTAATCCCTAATAAGACAATGATAAAATGTTGCGAAAATGATTGAAGTCTGAGCAATTGGGATAGAAAAATGGAGTAAATGAAGGTTATGATTATCACAGAGGTAACAAAGGATAGATATTACATTGGATAGAAAAGTGCTTAATATAACTAGGTTATGTCATCGTACCAACGGTAAGTACAAATGGAAAGATACAACCCTAAAGGGCTCGAACTACGGTTTATATATTGAAACAAGGCTCTTCCTGCTGAAGCATTGTTGTTATCCTTGATGTTGCTAATATCGTGACGGTTCTCTTTCAACAGCTCACGCTATTCCTCGAGCGATTCAGTCTTGATTCCAAGTTCCTGATTTTCCTTGTTCCTTAGCTCCGGGCAGTCATTCTTGAAATGCCCTAAGTTTCCACATTTGAAGCAACTCCCTGGGGTCTTCTGATTTGTGAGTTTCCTACAATCTTCAGTCCGATGACCCTGCTTCTTGCACACTCCACATGTTTTACTGCAATGATCTCGGTGATATTGATTACACAGGTTGCAGTAAGGTAACTTTCCAATATACCTTCTCTTTGTGTGCGGTTCTGCAGCAAAGGCTCTATTCACTTCTTGTCCTTTGGGTGATTGTTGAGCAGCATTACAACCTAGATTGTTGTTCCACTTCCTTTTATTGTCACTATTGTTTCCTGATGTCTCGGCGTGAACTATGAGTTCTTTTGCTTCGATCGCCATTTTGATAGCTTCAGACATGGTATCGGGTTCCCATGCGATGACCAACATACGAATTTCATGGGAGAGTCCCCCGATGTACCTTTCAAGTTTCTTGCTTTCCGGTTCATCCATTGCAGAACCTAGTCGTGTTAATTCATAAAAATGAGTAGTGTACTCGTCAACATCATTTCCTACCATGGTAAAGTTTAGTGTTTCCTGTTCCTTTGCTCGTAATTCATTTCCTACACAAAATGTTATACACATCATCCTTCTTAGTTTCTCCCAAGAGTGTGAGTAAGCAGCATCAACTCCCACCATCTTAATATGTTTGGTCCACCATTCTTGGGCATGATCCTGAAAAGTGCATGTGGCGAACTTAACCTTGTCTTCCTTACGACAGTCGCCACATTGAAATATTGTTTCTATTTCTTCGAACCATTTGAGAAATTCCTTTGTGTCTCTAGTTCCGCTAAAGTAGGGAGGATTTCACCCATAAATTCCACGTGAGTAAGTTCCTTAGTGAGGGCGGTGGCTATGTTCTTAGCAATGACTTGTCCAACAGCAGCTTACGTCATGCTTGGAGTGGTTTGCTTAAATCTCTCTTCATCAAATCATAAGAGACCATGAGGATATAGTTAATAAAAGTCATCATATTCACAACACATGAATATAATACATGAAAATTTTGGTCTACGTGAACCGATATCACAAATAGCACAACCATTCCTTACATAGTAGAGTCACACTTGATATTTTTGTTTGTACAACAATCAAAAGACAACAAGTTCTTTAGACTATGTCCTACACCTTCTGTGGCTAGGATAATAGTAAAAGCTAGTGAGGATATAAGTCTGGTCTAGGGACTTCCTGGTGTCCCTCTGTGTGAAGTCAGGTTCGTGGCATCATAAGGTAGAGATAGTCCTGAAGTGGTGTCTGAAGTTGTGCATCTATCAAATCTTAGATAATGTAGGTTCTGAACCATTCCTGAAGAATCTGCGGATGTTCCTGTTGAGTCCATGATATTGGTATTATCTACTAGATGTTATCTAGTTAATGGCAAGTGGGAATGGAAAAGGAAAATGACAATGGTGGTACTAGTGAATGGAATACTACCCTCTTTCGCGCTACCTCGCGACATCTAAGAGGTAAAACTGAAGTACGCACTATAGGACGACTAATAGTGTAATAAGTAGCTGACGGCGGTGATAGTACCTGAGTAGTGGGTGCTCTACTAGTTAAGGAAATAAAACACACTATCTCCCTTGAAATAAGCAATTTAATATGTCCATTAAGATTAAGTCTGAATACTCTACAAAAAGGCATTCTATGTATGGGCTGAATGATAGGAAAACTGTAACACCCCCAAAATTTGATACAGCGGAAGACTCAACAAGCTTTCGGGGTGCTACGGGGATTGGTATCCAACACAAGACCTAATAGAACGAGATAAAGTAAAAAAAATAAAAACACAACCAAAACGGGGTTTTAAAGTTTACATTTATCCCAACATCATTCAGAGTCAGGCCCAAAAGAAAATAACAGTAGGTCCATAATTCAATATCAGAGTTTAGAAAAATAGATCCATAAACCAGGAGCCTTAGCCGAGCCATCCAATCCATGCATCCATATCATCTCTTAATTACCTAAGAAAATGTGCTAAAAGTCAGCTTTCGCTGGTGAGATCATAGGTTTAAATTCATCTAACAATATAGTGGACATATACGCAAAACGCTTGCTAGCTAGACTAAGGATTCGCTAAAAGCCTGCGGATACCCTCCGCTCCAACAATACACACGGGTACCCTCCGTTCTAACATAGATATTCGGGTAACCCCCGCAATATCATAAATACTCGGATAACCTCCGAAGTATTAATAACCTATAGGTGCACACTACAGTATCTAAATAAGCCAACCTTGAATAGTACACACGAACCGTGTGACTAAAGCTGACAATTCCAAATAACCAAATAAGCCAACCTTGAATAGTACACACAAAATATGTGGCTAAAGTTGACAATACATCCTAGTCCATACGCATTGCAAGTTTTAGAAAGAATATAGAAGCGATAAATAGTCCACATAAAATAATTTTCACGTTTCTCAACCCAAGTATTGAAAACATAGTTCAAGAGTAAAAGTGGGGCTATGACTCACCTCAAGTCCAGAAAACAGCAAGACGAAGTCGGTAGAAGTAAGATGTATAATAACTCACAAGACGGCAACTACGGACTCGGCACGACCTAACAATATCAACTCGTTCAGAAATCATTTCCTCAAATTCAAAATATTCCCAAACCCGGACGTAATTCCGTTTTATTTTCCGAAAATCCATTTCGTAGTAGTTTGGTGTATTTACGTTTGGTATCCATACGGGTGGTGGGTCGACACAAACAAACCAAAAAGGTCACACAAAGGAATAATAAATAAACTATAGATCTAATATTAGCCCAATATATCATTTAAATAAATCGCCGAAGTTTACCAAATCCGTCGATTTGATAATCCTCATATTTATTTACGTAACATACCATTCCAAGATTACACCCAATCCTAAAGCACATAGCACATAAATACTATATGGTATATATCGTAGTTTAATAAACTCCTTATATACATCGTCAAATTGGCCAGATTTCCCGATATATATATTCGCAATTTATTACCCTTTACATATACCACCACCTATGGGCGTCGTAGGATACGATGCCCATTAATATACTCATTTCGTATAGCCAAATAACTCGGTTCAACCTTTCGGTTAAGTAGTTATTTAGTTATAGAAAACGCTTATATTAATCGTCATATATCCGTGACAACACGAAAGTCACAAACAAAACTTACCTGAACTCGAGTGACCACGACTCCGCATAACTCGATAGGTTTACTTGTTATATATATAAATTGACATTTTATTTAATATTTCGTAATTGTCGAGAGTTTCTCGTTTTATAATACATTTTTATGATAATACTTCCATTAATATTACGCTACTCTCGTAGCCTAATATATATAGTCGTATTATTTATAATATGACTCGTGATTTTTATTATTATTAATATACGCATTTATACAATTATATATACGTTATTCACGTCTATATATTCATATAAACGTTTATATTACCAATAACTATTATTACGAGTTTTATTATTTATGTTTTAAATTGTAAATAGTTATCGAGTCATACGAAATGGTCACATGTCCGAGTCATGACTCTCGGCTCATTGTCCAAGTCCAAAGAAAATATGCAAATGTCATAAAAATCAATACATCTCCGTCCAACACAATCCCAATCCACGTGCTACAACAATAGGGTCCGACTACGGCACCCGACTAACCTATCTCCGTCAATCTAAGTGACCGTCACACAATCGGTCCCCAATAACACTTTTCGTCAACACTTCTCAATACCAATATCCGTTGTCGAGACCAAATGTGGTCTCGACCCACAAGTATTCGGCCAAGTAAATAAACAACCAAACCAATTCCAAAACCAAGTTAACTATAAAGAAACAAATATAACCAAGGTCACATTCGGGATGGTTTACCAAGCCAAACCCGAGTCCACTCGACTCGATTGAGTCGCGGTACACACCACGAGCCAAAAGTGGCTCGAACCAAGCATCAAAGTTCACATAAACAACTCCAAGGAGCACTCCAAATGCCAACATGACCACACGGGTCTCGGCAACATTAACCATTACACGGCATCGAGCCGCGACTCCCATGGGTCGAACCAAGTAAAACCAACGCGAGCAAGAAATCAAGAGCCATAATCAAGGCTCACAATAAACAAGAAATCGAGCACCATGGTTCGGGTTAACACCCAAGCCGTGAGTCATGGACTCACGGTTCGAACCGAACCCACAAGATAACAACCCGGATACCAAACATTTTAAGAAAACGAGTTTCCATCATAAACCCATAAGTTTTTCCCGTTTTTAATATGAAAATCCATTCGGATCTAAACATGTCGTGACCAAGGGTCACGTTTTATCAAAAATACGAGTAACACTCGCCTCACCTTCGATCTAAAAGCTTCAAACCGTAAAACCCTTCAAAAATAAACGATGGGTGGTGAAAGATGGTGGTGATTCGTGATGAAAACTGATGTTATAGGGCGCGTGTAGGGGTGGATCTAAGAGATTAGATGATGGGGATTAAGAAAATGGTGGTGGTGTTTAGTGGTGGTCGGCGGTGCAGTGGTGGCGGCCGGTTCTTAGTTGGGGCAGCTAGGGTTTGATAAGAAGAAGAAAATGGAGAGAGAGATGTGTGAGTGAGGGTGTTGTGTTTGTGTGAAAACCGAACCAAACAAGGACCCTTTTGTGGTTCACTCTCTTATATTTTTTTTTAAAAGTTTAAATAATAATAATAATAATAATAATAATAATAATAATAATAATAATAATAATAATAATAATAATAATAATAATAATAATAATAATAATAATATTACTAGTAGTTTTGAGTGGGTACAAATGGGTAAATGTAAAACATACGGCCCGAGACCCGAACTCATTTCAAACTTTCCATATCCCACGAAAACATCCCGTAAATAATTAAATGTAGTCGGACTCGTAAAACGAATCATAAAATTTCCCGTTAGGTAAACCTAGTGCCAGAGTCAACGTAGTACCAGTGAGAATTTTAAAAATACATCATCAAGTAAATTCCATAATGAATTATTAAAATAATTCTCGAATCCCATAACGACATAAAATATAATTATTCATAAAATTGGTCTTACAAGTTCGTTTCGAATAAAAATTCCAAATAAAAATTTATAAACGAACTTTAACGTAATGCGGGTTTTCAAAATAGCTCCCTAAATTGCCGGTTGTCACAAAAACCCTGTTCCTATGACAAATCAATAGTGCTAATGGTGGTGTAAGTGCAACTGGTGGTATAATGGTAGTGGAAGATGACAAGGCATCTTCAATGTCGGAATCCGATAAAAGGATGTCAGGGTGAGTATCTGAAGACATGTCACTTGTGAACCAGGTCAATAAAATGATATATATATACAAATATGAGTATAAATAACTCGCACAGGGTATGCATGAAACAACATGTATCATGATTATGCACTTATGATGAAATGATGAGATGCTATGCTGATGTGGTTATAGTCTAGGGTCCAAGATACATCCTAGTTCGCTATAACCTTAGCTCTGATGCCAATCTGTCACACCCCCAATTTACCTGACTTGCAGCGGAATGGAATACCTGGGGGTATTTGTCATAGCATCACAGTTACAGTTACATTGAACGACCTAAAGTGTCATTTGGAAAATACTTCGTTTGATCATTGAAATTATTCAGAGTTTACAAAATGAGGTCCCCAAAAGGTGTTGCAAGTTTATGAAAAACAAGTCATACTAGATCAAACATTTACATAAGTGCATGAAATAATGGTGAGACGCGTCGACTCCGCGACTCCATAAAGGTCCAAATGCATGTCACATGAGCTACCTTAATAACCAGAAATACATTGCTAAAATGTCAACACGAATGTTGGTGAATTCCATAGGT
This sequence comes from Artemisia argyi, assembly GCA_030686995.1. NCBI lineage: Eukaryota > Viridiplantae > Streptophyta > Magnoliopsida > Asterales > Asteraceae > Artemisia > Artemisia argyi. The sequence continues at coordinate 2,414,810 of CM060680.1, forward strand.
TTATAAAATGTAATGTTGTACGGCCACCACAAGTATAAGTGCAAGATAAAAGTCAAGTAAAATAGTACAATAGACCTTAAGCTCATGACCCCGAAGCTAGACTGTTGAAATTATATGCCCCTCCTGAATGTTTTACCAGAACACTCCCAAAATGTCAGACATGAAATGCATCCGCTTACTGTTGGTAATATCTACCACGGATGGAGGCGTCACCCTTGATAGATCTATCCTCTCAATCTCACTTAATCAGCAAATTAACAGTCCATGATAATAAATAGGGGACTTTAACAGGTTGGTAAGGCAACTTAAGCAATGTACATATGTTTTGGTACTTGGGCTCGTACTAAAATGGTTGATGCAATGTATTCCCCCGTGGGATTTGAAATCAAAATATTGTATTGAAAACGGGGCTAGGAAAACTCACCTTAAATTGATGATACTGTGATGAAGTGAAATGAACAACAACAATGAACGGTTAGCTGCCTCAACCTAATATGAATGATGAACGATCTTTTTAGATCACAAAATGATGTTATGAATGTCCATGCACATGTTTCCTATATGTGACAACCGGCAGTTTAGGGAGCTATTTTAAAAACCCGCATTACGATTTAAGTTCGTTTATAATTTTTATTTGAAATTTTCATTTCACAACGAACTTGTAAGACCTATTTTATGGATATTTTTAATTAATGACGTTATGGAATTCGTGAATTATGTTCATAATTCATTTTTGATTTAATGTTCGGTGATGTATATTTGAATTCTCACTTGGTACTACGTTGACTTTGGCACTAGGATTACCTAACGAAAGTTTATGATTCGTCTTAACGAGTCCGACTATATTTTTAATTAGTTACGAGATGTTTTCGAGAGATATTGAAGTTTTGAAATGAGTTCGGGTTCGGGCCACATGTTTTTACATTTACCCGCGTTACCCGCTCCACACCGTAGTAATATTATTATTACTATTATTATTATTATTATTATTATTATTATTATTATTATTATTATTATTATTATTATTAATAATAACTTTCAAAAAAAAAATAATAAAAAGAGTTAACTACAAAATATGGTCCTTGTGGTTTTCGGTACACAACAAACAAACACAACCTCCCATCTCTCTCACCTCCATCTTCTTTCCCCCATCTCCTAACCCTAGCCGACCCCAATTTCCGGCCACCACCACTGCTCCACCGCCGACCCCCACACCACACGACCACCACCAATAGACTCCCCATCTCATCCTCTATCCGATCTACCCCTACACGCGCCCTAATCCTTACATTAACACCAATTCGAATCAAAATAATCACGAGTTCACCATCACCTTCTTGTTATTTTCTTGAGTGCTCTTCGATTTGGTATTGTTTTGGAAGGTAGGTCGAGTTTTGACTCGATTTGTGGTTCGAATCGTGACCAAGGGTCACGAATTGATGAGATCCGAGTGGGTTTTCAATTTAAAACATGATATATTTATGGGTTTTTGATGAAACTACGTTTTCTAATGGTTTGGTATCCGGGGTTTAGTTTTTCTTGTGGGTTCGAACGAACCGTGAGTCGAAGACTCACGGCTTGTTGTGGGATTCGAGCCTATGGCTCGTTAACTTGCTCCTTGTGGCTTGGAAATTATGGTTATCAGGTTGTTTATGGTTGATCTTGGTTCGACTCGATGGAGTCGAGGCCTCATGGTCGTATATGGTTATTGATGCCGCGACCCAAGTGGTCGAATGGCAGTTTGAGGGTGCTCGTTGGAGCTTATTTTTGTGACCCATGGTTGTTTGGTTCGAGTCCTTGTGACTCGTGGTATTGAGTCGTATAGACCCGGGTTTGGCTTGGTAAACCAACCCGAATGTGACTTGGTTATATTTACTTAATTGTAACTTGTATTGGTAACTTGGTTTTGGATTTGGCTTTGGTTGATTTGTTTTGGCCGAATACATGCGGGTCGAGACCGTGTTTGGTCTCGACAATGGATATTGATATTGGTTTTGAGGAGTTGTTGACGAAAAGTGTGATTGGGGACCGATTGTGAGACGGTCGTTAGATTGACGGAGATAGGTTAGTCGGGTGCCGTAGTCGGACCCTATTGTTGTAGCACGTGGATTGAGATTGTGATTGGACGGAGATTTGTTATTTTATGACTTTACTTATTATTTTGGACTTGGACAATGAGCCGAGAGTCATGACTCGGACATGTGACCATTTCGTATGACTCGATAACTATTACAAATAAAACGTAAATAATAAAACTCGTAATAATAATTATTGATAATATGAACGTTTATATGAATATATATACGTAAATAATGTATATATAATTATATAGGCGCGTATATTAATAATAATAATAATCACGAGTCGCATTATAAATAATACAATTAGATATATATTAGGCTACGAAAGTGGCGTAATATTATTGAACGTGTTATTACTATAAAAGTGTGTTATAAAACGGGAAACTCCCGACAATTATTAAACGGTTAATAAAATGTCATTTCGGATATATAACGGATAAACTTATTGAGTTATGCGAAATCGTTGTCACTCGAGTTCAGGTAAGTTACTATTTGTGACGTTCGTGTTGTCACGGATATATGACGATTAATATAGACGTTTTCTATAACTAAATAACCACTTAACTGAAAGGTTGAACCGGGTTATTTGGCTATATGAAATGAATATATTAGTGGGCATCGTATCCTACGACGCCCATAGGTTGTAGTATATGTAAAGTGTAATAGATTGCGAGTGTATATATCGGGAAATCTGGCCAATTTGACGATATATATGAGGAATTTATTAAACTATGATATATACTATATAGTAATTATGTGCTATGTGCTTTAGGTTGGGTGTAATCTTGGAACGGTATGTTACGTAAATAAATATGAGGATTATCAAATCGACGGATTTGATAAACTTCGGCGATTTATTTAAATGATATATTGGGCTACTATTAGATCCAGAGTTTATTTTATTATTCTTTATGTGATCTTTTTGGTTTGTTATGAGTCGACCCACTACCCGTATGGATACCAAACGCAAATACACCAAACTAATACGAAATGGATTTTCGGAAATAAAACGGATTCTCGTCCGGGTTTGGGAATATTATAAATTTGAGGAAATGATTTCTGAAAAAGTTAATATTGTTAGGTCGTGCCAAGTCCGTAGTTGCTGTTTCGTGAGTTATCATACATCTTATTTCTACCGACTTCTACTTGATATTTTCTGGACTTGAGGTGAGTCATAGCCCCACTTTTTCTTGAACTATGTTTTCAATACTTGGGGTGAGAAACGTGCAAATCATTTTACGTGGACTATTATCGCTTTTATATTCTTTCTAAACTTGCTATGCGTATGGACTAGGATCTATTGTCAGCTTTAGTCACACATGTCGTGTGTACTATTCAAGGTTGGCTTATTTGGTTATTGGTGGATTGTCAGCTTTAGTCACATATAGGTTGTGTGTACTATTCAAGGTTGACTTATATGGTTATTTGGAATTGTCAGCTTTAGTCACATATATGTTGTGTGTACTATTCAAGGTTGGCTTATTTAGATACTGTAGCGTGCACCTATAGGTTATTAATACTTCGGAGGTTATCCGAGTTATTATTGGTATTGCGGGGGCTATCCGAATATCTATGTTAGTACGGAAGGGTATCCGTGTGTTATGTTGAGAGCGGAGGGTATCCGCAGGCTTTTAGCGAATCCTTAGTCTAGCTAGCAAGCGTTTTGCGTATATGTCCACTATATTGTTAGTTGAATTTAAACCTATGATCTCACCAGCGAAAGCTGACTTTTAGCACGTTTTCTCAGGTAATTAAGTGTTGAGATGCATGCTTGGAATGGAAGGCTCGGCCAAGGCACACGGTTCATGGATCTATTTTTCTAAACTCTGATAATTAAATTTGGACCTACTGTTATTTTATTTGGGCCTGACTCTGAATGATGTTGGGATAAATGTAAACCTTAAGACCCCGTTTTGGTTGTGTTTTTATTATGTTTACTTTATCTCGTTCTATATTGTCTTGTGTTGGATACCAATCCCCGTAGCACCCCGAAAGCTTGTTGAGTCTTCCGCTGTATCAAATTTTGGGGGTGTTACACTATACCACTCTACTCTTTGGAAAAATACTTGTTGTTATCAAAAATATACATTTTTCATGACTTAGGAAAATAAGGCAACTAGAAAAATAAAACTAGTTAAAATGTATATATATATATATATATATATATATATATATATATATATATATATATATATATATATATATATATATATCGTATGTATCAATGTTAGTGTTGAAATCCTCGGTTTGAAATCCTTGAAATAACGCCTTGTAGTAATGAAAATATACTTGTAATCACTAATACTTCATTAGTTATGAATTTGGGTACTTGGTATTATTTCTAGAAATCTAGAGTTACTACGTAGTTTTAGTATTATTATTTTCAAAAGCTGTCAAAATAATATGAGTTTTGCCGATATTGAAACGTGAATATCTTTGTCGTTATAAGTCCGTTTTACTTGTTCTTTATATCCACGGTTACGTCTTAGTATGTAGTAATATATTTTGGAAAGCTTGGCTCCTCCGGGTTACGTCTAAAGCCTCGTTTTGTCCGACGAAAAACGTCCAACAGCAACAATTTTCAGAAATATACTTTTCGTCAATAAACTTGCAAAAATCATAACTTCTTCGTTATAAACTCTTTTTAATCCGTTCTTTCACCTACGGATTCGTTTTTGAAAGTATTTTCTAAAAATTTTGCCAAAGTTTCCTTTATGTTTACTGATTTTCCTGGATTTACAAAAATGGGACAGAATGTTTATATACTTGTTACAAATCCATTTTTCATGTTCAAAACTAGTTTCTACTTCAACCAAATCTCTTGCAAACACCACAAAGCTATACTAATCCTACCATACACCTTCTTAGGGTGCCATGGGTTCCTAATCATGTTAATTTAACAAAAGAACACCTAAATCAAAATCTAGGGCTTGTATGTTAAAAAAGTTAACAAAAATAATGTGGTATAGCTAACTTGTACATGAAATTAAGCATGAAAACCATAAGATACAAGTATTAATTTGATGAAATCATGAAAATAAATTTGATAACTCACTTTGAAACAATAGGTGATTAGATGATGAGAAATCTTGTGTTACTTGTGTTTTTGTTGCAAGAATCTTGATTAGAATGACAAAAGGAACAACTTTGTAGCTTTGATCTTTGAAAAATAATGGATTTTGGTCTTGGATCTAATTTGGGTCATGGGTTTTGATGTAGAGAGGAAGAAGATGAGCTAGATATGAGCTTTTGATTTTATGATCCAATTATAATTGTGAAAAAGGTGTTTATAGATATTTAGGAAAAGTTTATATTGTATTATAAGTGTACATAATTGCTAGAGGTTAGAAAATAAAACTTGGGGTCTTGGGGAGGACTTTAGGGGCCGGTCTTACATGAGAAAAGGAGAAGAAAAATCGGTTTTGGTAACTTAGTAAATTTAGTGTAGTATTAGTTGTAGTTTTTAGTTAGTTTTGTTATAATCGGGTACCGGGTTTGCTAGAAATAGTTGTTAACGAAGTTATTCGGGATAAAATAAAGTTGTAAAAATGTTAAAAATATGTTGGGTACAAGTACTGAGTGTTCGGGTGATTATTGTTTAGTTTTCACGAAAACCGTCGTAATATTTATAAACTTACGTTATAAATAAAATAAATTTCCAAAATACTGGGTAAATGAATATTATAACTTTTATGATGATATAATGGATATAAAAATATGTCGGGACCATTGTGGGAATATTTAGATATATTCTTCGTGTTTATAAACCGGGTGTTAACGTTTATTTATAAATAATTATACGTAAAACGTTAAATGTATCAAATATATAAATTTGAAAATCCTAAGAGTGGTATAACATGTAAATGACCTACTGATGATATGCAGACTGTCTCTAGTCCGTATGCAATGTCCTTACTGATAATGAAATGAATTCGCCCCTAAACCAATACGGTTACGCGAATTTTAATACCCGTAAACTAAATTTACGATGAAATGAGTAATGCAAGTGAATAGTGAAAACTTTTCCAGCAATGAATAGTGTTCAGTGAATAGTAAAATTCTCAAATGTTTCTCAGAATATCAAATTGACCTCGAAAATGATGAATAGTAAAGCGACGAATAGTGTTTTGATGAATAGTGATTTATGAATAGTAAAATGTCAAAGTTTGGGAAATGACCTGAAATGGTGAGTTGTGACAAAAGGGTTCTTGTTTTGATTCGAATATAGGTTCTGGTTTGGATTCGTGTTCCTTGCTTCGTCTCCATTTACGACTCAAGGTATAATCTACCTTTGTTCTTGTTTTGCTTCTCGACTTGTAAACTCATATGAACGCATATATATAATATGGAAACCTGAAACTAATCTTTGATCCTTTAATAAGGATTCGAATGGAAGTAATAGGCCGCATGAAATCATAATGAAACACCTATGTCGAGCTCTAATATTTTCCTATATAGTTGTTATAATATATATACGTTTCTATATAACTTTTGAAATGCATTTTAGATCTCTATTTGTTCTACTAAAAACCCGGAATTAATCTAATAAAATCTGGAAGTAAGCATGCATGGTGGTTAACGTTTTGGGGTGTGTTTCAGTGTTATCATTTCATGTATGCACGTTGTGTTTAATGGTTGTGTTGTGTCGAATGCATAGGCTGGAATCGTGTTGTTGAGTGTGTTGTGTAGGCTGGTAATCATGAAATATGTGTGATCGAATAAGGTGTGAGTATGTCATCCGAATCAGTATATATATGAGCTTATGAATTTGGTCAGTTGGGACGTCACATAAATCAGGAATATATGAACCATACGAGTCGATCTTTGTTCCAGTTTCGTTATTTAAACATGTTGTTATTTACATCTTTAATCCGGCCTTTCGACACTCATTTCGATCAGTTGTATGAAAAAGGAGACGTGCATGTGTTTTGAAATCTGTTTGGATATACATAATGAAAAAGGAATATAAACTAAACTAATGAAATAGATACAAAAAAAAAAAAAAAAAAAAAAAAAAAAAAAAAAAAAAAAAAAAAAACCACCTAAAGAATGAATGTGAATGAATGAGCTATCTGGTATGCGCATAAACTACAAAAAGGGATGAAGGTGCTATACTATGTTCTTAGCCTCGTATACAATTTTGGTCATATTATTTTTGGGCTGTCTTATAGCTCGCTAAAATGCGAAGTCTTGGTTAAGTCTAAAATGTATTCAACGAAATAAAACAAGTTAAAAGGGTAAAAAGAGGGTGAGTAATCTGATTAAAATGGGTCATGGTTCAGCTATCATTAGGACAAATATTATATGTGCATGAGTTACATTATATATATATATATATATATATATATATATATATATATATATATATATATATATATATATATATATATATATATATATATATATATATATATATATATATGCGTTGCATGGTACATATGTATATTTTGGATGAGTATGTGTGATTCGTGGCTTATGTATGCATGTCAGTGTGATAGAGTCAAAGATTGCGTATGCATGGATCGTATAGTGTGTACATTTTGGTGTGAGTCGATGTGTATATATATAATAAAATATGAATCGTGTGAGTATGCATGTGATAATCGTATTTTGATCGTCGCGGTCTAAATTAATGTCAAGAGTACGTTAATATAATTATGAAACGACGGGTCTAAAATTTTAATTTGATATATATAATTTATAGCATAAATCTTAAAGTTTATTTATTTGACATTTTTAAATACTAAATTTTGATAATTTACATTTATGACCCTGAACTTTGCTAAATTGATATAATGAACTTTAAACTACTATTTTAGTCACTATTAACCTTTAAATTAATCTAATTGTCATTTGTAACCTTAAATTATAAAACTTGCTAATTCGGGAAATTTACTAACTATGGAAAGTTACTAAAAATGGAAAGCCGACTAAAACGAGTAATCTGATTTTAAGACGAGCATTTTGTAGAACCTTGTAAAAATGTCTTGTAATTATATCGTTAATAAATAAATAATCTTTCGTTATCGTTACTAATTCTCATTTTCTCGGGAAAATTTGAAATTTTTCTTATTATATTATTTTGTCGTTATCACAAAATAATATAATTCACGAAATGACGGAATTAATTCTCGACACGTTACTCGAAACCTAAATATTTCATTTAATCTTAATTATATTTCCTAAACTTAATTTAATTTCCTAATCACACTTAATGATTCAAACGGGCCCTTAATCATTTTCAGCCCACCTCTCGTTTACTATTCACAGGCCCAAGGCCACAAACCCAACTCCAAAATTCTTATTTTTTTTCATTTATTCGACTAAGCTTCAAGCCTCCAAAACACCTCGTTTATTCTCGATTCTTATACACAACATACCAATAATATTTTTACACCATCTCGTTTACCACCTAGCCAACTATTAGTGTGTCAAATCCCAAGTTCATTGGACGACGTTTGATACATTTTTAAGGGGCAAAGTGTTTGACGAATATTCATATAAATCGATTCATAATTTGTTCAAATCTTAACCGTTTTGATTCCCGTTTGTTCCTACCTGTTCCTAATAACATTTCTAAGATGATTTCATGTTCAAATGTCAAAGACGATCAGTTATATCCAAGTTATACACAATTTAGCAAATCGTATACATAATTATATGGTGGTCGACATGAGCATGAATCACCAAGACATCTTCCCTTATTTTATGCACTCTCAAACCATATAATAAGTATATAAATCACCCTATGAACCTATGTGACTGACAATGCATAGTTACTATGGTTTCCTTGAAATATTTCACACTTACGTGTGATATAATGAGACCATATATACCATACATGCATGCATTCGTTTCTCACAATTATCATACCCTCTCAAATACTTCTTTCTTCCTAAAAACTACTCCTAAGAGCCAGAAGTCGATTGCAATATCGTTTGGACGCAAGAAAAGGGTTATCGGGTTTGATTTATATGTATAATATTTGGGTTATACTTTGAACGTGATTATCCTTGTGTTCCATCCATTCACTCTCGACTCTCTACCACCTAAAGGGTGTTGTAAGTTATTTCAAGCTCAATTTCATTCAAATCACACGTTAAAATCACTTCATGCATCATATATATATATATATATATTTGTACGATCGTATATTACTTTACGTATTGTTTTCATGTATATATTGTCATATAGCACACAAACGTGGCTAGCCTCTATCTTGGAAGGCCTAGGAGTCACAACACACTCATAATTCACGTTGGTTTCACTCGACATGCATCAAACAAACTTATTTTTGAACCATGTTCCATCGTATGAAAACTTAGTAAAACAATTAGAAATATTTATAAGTTTTTCATATATATAAACATTACAAACATGCTACAAACCACTTGTATATCTTTAAATCTCACGTAACAAGAGTACCATATTTTTACACGACTCAATAGACCACCTAGAAAACTATCACTTTCATTTATACAACTTGTAAAAATACTCACGTTTCGACACATAAATTGATCCATTTTGAATCGGCATTCACAAGGTTTTATAAATCCAAATTTAGTTAAGAAAATTTATATTTTCGTGTGGGCTCATTTCAAGCCCAATAAGATGTAATGATCCATAAGCCCACTGGGCCCATATGAAACGTTTTTAGAATCATAAAAATAGCCCAAGGCCAGGCCCAAAACATTTTCCATGCCCTCGCCTCTAAAAATCTTAACAGGCCTTGAACTTGTTTCGTTAAAGGCCCATAAGCTAAAAAAATAAGCTTTTAATCAAATAAGCAGTTGAAATAAGCTTATTATTGACTGAATAAGCTACGGAAATTTTTAGAAAATTTTTATTATCAATTTTGTAATTTTGGACTAAAAATGTAACAAGACGACACCTAGAAGGACTAAAAGTGTAAATATTGAGAAGTAAGGACTAAAACTGTAAAAACAGAAACTTAAGGGTAAAAATTGATGAAAGTTAATATTCTAAGCCTAGTATTGATTATTGGACAAATAGAGGACTATAGTTGTAATTTATTTATAAAAAGGACTAACGGTGTAACGCAAACATCGTTAGAGTAAAAATGGTAAAATTGGAAAAAGGACAAGGACTAAACATAATTTATTTAACATTCTTATTTATTTTCTATTTTCGTAAATTTATTTTGTATTGCATTTAAACTTTTATTTTTATTTATATATATTATTTAACGTAACGTTAATAATATATATAACGATATTTAAAAAGTTAATATTTTTACTTACGATTAAAAAGGTAAAACTTTGATGGATAATTTAAATAACATATTTTGTCATATCATGCATATCACAAGAATTACACTGCACATCACCTATTCATCATAACGAATAATTATTATTCGTTATTCGTTTGTATTTACCAAATAGTATTTGGTCAAATTCTCAGATAAATCTATTTATCAGGCTGTGTTTTGAAGCCGTTATCATAAATTCGTCCGACTTTATTTTCTTCATTTTAGTATCAATCAAGGTGAGTCATAGCCTCACATTTACTTATTTTCAAACTCCGTGAGGGGGATACATGTTATAAACAGATCACAAGTAATTTTCTGTATGCTTCCTGACTTGATATATGCCTAAGTTACCTATTGCCAAAAGACCCTTGATCATGAGCCATTAATCACTGTTATGTGAACGCGAATATAATGAATAGATCTATTTAAGGTTTGACAGTCTGTCCCATTAATACTTGACGGAATGCCATTATGCATGTGGTTAGTCGTATTAGTCGTGATAATTATATTTGAGTAAAAATAGGAATTGGCAAATCACCTATTACACGAGGGCAAAATTATCATTGATTTGATAAACACCTCTGTTTTTACGGTATTTGTTAACGTTTTGCGTGTCATGAGACTTAGAGCAATATATATATTGCAATATCAATTTTTAAACTGATTGTATTTCCAATACAATCGTACTTGTGTATCAAAATGATTACTAAATTCAAACTCTATGATATCACTCAACATTTTTGTTGACTTTTAAACATGTATCTCAGGTATTTAGCAGGGGAAGCAAGCATGGAACGGGCGGAAAAACTTCAAAACTTATCTACTTTATTTCAATAATGGTGTAAAATAAAAGATGTTTGATTTAGTTTAAAACATCAAGACTTTTATAATAATACTCTGATAGTGACCTCTTGTATTTGAATCTTAATTAATAAACTTATATTTTAAAACGTCTCTTTCGAGCCGTTTTCTATCATTATGACTTCGATCCTCACCGTAACACCCTAATTACTATTCCGCTGCCGCATTTCAAATTAGGGGGTGTTACACATTTGAATAATAAACCGATCATTAATTCATGTAGATTCGCCGAAGAATGAGTGACTTCCTATTCTTATTTATGATATGGTTTCATTGGCGGTTTAAGGTACAGATATTCTATCCCTTTTCAGTAGGGACTTCTCATGACTTGCTTTCGATCCTTGACACTGCTAAGATTCCCTTCAGTTATGCCATTGCTATGTTCCCCATTTGATATGATTGATATGATCCATTTGATATGATTCGTTGATATGATCTATTTGATATGAGCCATGCTACGATACCTCTGATTTGATTCTGATTTGCTATCCACTTTGATTATGATTATGTGATTGCGAGATTCTGTTATATTATGCTCTGGGAGCATTCTGTTCTGTCATGCTATGGGAGCATTTTGTTATGGATAGCATTGCTTTGTTTGTTTTGATATGTTCTGTTCTGATGCCCGAGTTTTTAGTCTACTCATGGAGGTACCATGGGCGTGTCATTGAGGCACCAATGGCATGACATTATCTGGGGCGGTGTGATTAGTCCCCGGCGTCCCCGTCTGTTTATGATACGATATGTGATCACTTGGCCACTTTGGATATATGTATGTTTGTTTGTGGGGGGCGCATGGATGCATCCTAGGTATGTTTGATATGATATGATATGATTTGATTTTGTGACTGGCTGTACGGGCCTTGTATCCCTTTTGTGATTTGAGACCTATTCGAATGGCTCTGGTAGGTCGGCTCGTGGCTTTCCTATATTCCTTTATGTCTATTCCAGTGGCTTGGGTAGACAAGCCTTAGTTGATGCGTGCTCTATGATTCTGATTGTTATCTGATTATTCTCCCACTTGATATCATTATAATGCTTCATTCATTTGACTCATGATATTTGTTCAGTTGATCGTTGATCCCTTATGCATTTGATAGATGACATTCACCTCAGCAGGAGTTTATGACTTCCTTTCCTATACTTCTATATGTTTCGATTATTCGTTCTGTTATATATCTGTTCACTGGGCTTTTTAAGCTCAGCCGCATTTCTTTTCCTGCGGCAGGTTTTAGGTTGGAAGCTAGGATTGAGTGAAGAGTGCATATGAGTGCTTAGTGGACTACTCTGATGATTAGATACCTTTGGCTTGTGGATTAGACTTAGTTTTAGCATCAGTTAGATTAGTTTGGTTTTGTATTTCAGTTTTGGATTTCATTTTGTTTAGATTTAGTATTTCCTTGTTACCTTAGTATACCTTCGTAACCTTTATGTATAAGTCTACCGCTTGCGTTTGTATGTTCTGATTTGGCACCATAATGTGACATTTTGACCCATGTCGGGTTAGGGTGTTACACAGTTGGAGGTTCAAAAGAAAAAAGACGCATAATATTTCAAGTTTATTGATGAGGAGGTCTACAATCGTGACATGAAGTTCGTTATGGAGCCGCATGACAATATCCCAGACCCGGCTTTTAAGGAATTCGTCATCAAAAGGAAACGCGAGATATGCACACAACACGGTTGGCCGTGTAGTTTGTAGGATTTAATGTTTTTTAAGTTAGGTTTTAATGTTTTTATGTTAGTTTTATGTTCGGTTTTTAATTTTAATGGAACTTTAGTTATCTTATGTTTTTTTAGTAATATTATGTAATGTTTTTTTAATTGTAATGGAATTGTAGTTTGTTTTGTTTGTTTTTGTTTTTTTTTTTTTTTTTTTTTTTTTTAAATTTGAATGAAATAAAAAAAAAAATGAAGTGAGTGAACGGATGTATTGAGTAATCGGATACCAACAAAAAATGAGTGAGTGATGGAAAAAGTGGGTAAGTGGTGTGAAATAAGGATATTAGTAGAGAGTGAGTGATGAGATTTTGGGTGGGTGATGAGTTGCCAACGAAGTTGCCCGGCTGTTTAGTTGCACTGTTCTATTTTAAAATATATTGTTTTTCCCTAAAAAATGGACTACCCTTAAGTTTTATTCTTTTCTTTCTATTTTGAGAATTTGCTCATAAAAAAATTGGGAAAAAAAGCCAAAGAAGAAGAAAAAAAAGAATATTCCTCTACATCTTGACCAAACATCAAGTCCCCAAAATTTCTAAAACCATAACCAAAAATTGAATTTTGACTTTCCATCTCATTTAGGCATTTTCCTTCTCTCTCTTCTTCTGATTTCAAAATAAAAATAAAAAAACAATTCCTTTATTACAACAAACAACAACACCCGATCTGTTAAAACAAAACACATATATCCATTTTTATCACTATAAAAAAAAATCTTAAATTTATATAATTTTTTTTATTAGATCTTAAAAACTTTTTTTTATAAAATTAATTAGTAAATGGAAATGGGTTCATCAACATCACCACCTCGTACGGTTGAAGACATCTTCAAAGATTACTCTGCTCGTCGTTCCGCCATCCTTCGTGCCCTTACTTATGGTAGTAATTTACCTTTTTACCCTTTTCAAAGCTACCCACTAACTGTAATAATTTTTATTAATTTGTTGTTATGTTAATTTGCAGATGTTGATGAATTCTATGGAATTTGTGACCCTGGTAATCTTTTTTTATTATTATTATCATTGTAGATCCGTTTGTTATGATGACGTCATCCTGACCTACTACATTTTGTTAAGGTTAATATATAAATATATGTTGCTAAGCTTTTTTAAAAAAAGTGGGCCTAATGTAGCTAACTTTCATTTTGTTCATTTGGTTAATGAAATTATAAAACGCATATTTTTGGATAGTTACGTAACATAAATGTCGTGTTTTTATAAGTTGAGCGACCATAAAAACGTCATAAAACGCATTTTTTGGTTAGTTAAGTAACATAAATGTCGTGTTTTTATAAGTTTAGTGACCATAAAACGTCATGTTTCATAAGTTGAGTAACCCAAATGAGCAAAATGAAAATTGGTTAAGTTAAACGCTTTTTTTTTTAAAAGTTTAGTAACATATTTGTATATTATCCCTGCATTTTACTACTAATAAATTTATCTTAACCAATGCTTTTAATTCTATTACCTACTTTATATTAATAGTTTTAATTTTTTTTAAAGCAAAAAAGTAACTTATGAATGATATAAAGTTTTGATTTTTATCAAGGGTTCATATTCAGAATAGTTTAATTATGTGTTATTTGTAAAGGGTATCTAAAAAAACTCAACTTTTTTTGTTTAAGGTAGCTAAAATTTGTAAATATCTAGAAATGCAGTGGCGGAGACAGGAGGGGGTGGGGTGGGAACGTGACCAATTAGCGAAAAAAAATTCTAGTGTAAATTTTTTAAAATATATGGCTATTTTTGTAATTTGCCCATTAAGGAACCGATTTTGTAGTGTAGTTTCTAAAAATTATCAAAGTTTGCCTCCTCGACCATAACTTTCTGGCTCCGCCCCTGTGGAAATGTAAGCTAACTTGTCACTTTTTGATAATGATAGCTAAAGCAATTTTAAAGTTTTAGACTTTTAGTTTTTGAAGAGAAAAATTTAACGATAATGGTTCAAAAATGTATGTAACTTGATATTTATTTTGGGTTTAGGCAAATACAAGAGGAAATACCAATGGCACGCATACTACCCTTAAACCCAAAATAGTAAAATATAAACATGTAAAATAACTACATCACAACCACGCAGTTTATATTTTGGTCTATGGCTTAGTCTCGTGTCATGAATGATTTTAAAGAAAGCATGAAAGTACTATTTTCACCGTCTGTTTTGTTTTGTCAACTACAAAATGCCATGTTACAAAGTGTTCTAACATGTTATCTAATGTCCTAAACCTCTTTCTTATTTTGCACTCAATTATCTATTTTAAATATTTAATATGCAAAGTTTTAGTTTTTCTGTTTGATACATTTTCATATGATTATCCATTTAAATGTATCCAACTTTACTTGTAAAAATACACGCTACAGGATAAGTTAAAAGAATAAGTTTCTAGTTGGTTACATGGTAAAACCGTTATCCTAAAAACTTATGTGCTAAATACTTTTCTTGTTAAATGATATAACTATAAAAAGATTTTATTAAGACTTGTTAAAAAATTCAGGATATTAAAAAATTAACTGTTTTTTTTGTTTTAACGATGGTTTATGAAATGTGTGATGTTGTGTCACTTTAAAAATTGAATCTTTTTCGTTACTATTTGCTTTATTCAAGATTCTTTGTTGATTGTGTGATATGTTGGTGTTTCAGAAAAAGAGAATTTGTGTCTATACGGGCATCCAAATGAGAGCTGGGAAGTGACTCTACCAGCAGAAGAAGTTCCACCAGAGCTTCCTGAACCGGCTCTCGGGATTAACTTTGCAAGAGATGGCATGAACCGCAAAGACTGGCTGTCACTCGTTGCCGTTCACAGCGACTGTTGGTTGCTCTCTGTGTCTTTTTACCTTGGTGCCCGTCTAAATCGTGGTGAAAGGTACTTACTTTTCATGCTTTTGTGTAACTCTTTACATGTATTATAATATTGTCAATAAGTATATCTAGCTAGCATGTTCTTTTATCGCATCCACAAGTAGAATTTTTGCTGTTTAGTATGCTTATCGAAATGGGTCATGCTTATTTAAAAAATAGGCTTATTAGCTTATAGTTGTATCAAAACAGAATAAGCATTTAGTGTTTGGATTAGCTTATTACCCTATAGTTGTATAAGTGTAATAAACTAATATGTAGGAAGCATCCTCAAATAAAGCTCAAGAAGCCACACCAAAAGAGCTTCTCAAAAGTAGCTAATATAAGCCCATAAGAATAAGCTGTGTGGCTTTACCCAAACACCGAACAGGGCTTAATAGCTTTACATGGTCTATGTATGTTTACTTTTGCTTCGAACTATGTTGTAAAAATCTTAGATTTGTTGGTTTAAGACGAAGAATCGAACTGAATTCATAAAGCTTTCGGGATGACAGGAACATGGTAGTATATTATGCTGTTGTAAAATCATAGTTGACTCGAGTTGGATCCTTGATACTTCTTTTTATGCTTGTGAATAGGTTATTTTGAAAAAAAACATGAAAAAAGTTAGTCGAGCATTAGTATTCACCATAATTTGTTAGTTGAACGTGTTTTGGACCACCTTGTTTCTTGCCAATCTATTACATAAGGCTGTATAAGGGATGGTTGTGGGCGTTTTGCAAATAGATGTTACAGCTGAAGCTTTAGGACAGTATAAATCAGATATGATAGTTTCAGTTTTAGGCATGCTCTTTCATTGGTTCTTACATGGAGTATTAGTTTATTTTGCTTGATCCTCGATCTTCCTTTTGGGGTGCTATCAACCATCTATAGATGCGATTAAACATTTATATTATGTTGGTATGTGTTAATTTGACACTTGTTCTTCTACCTACTTGTATGTTCTGCACCTTTATACGTTCTGCTTAAGTACCTAGGTTTTAGCAGTTTATAACTACATGCCTAGTTGCCTACTAGAAAGATGCAAGATTCAGAGACTGGGTTGTATATTCTTATAAACTTAGAATATTTCAATAGCTTCCACTAATCTACTTTTTATATATGTTTAGTATTATTACAATGTTGAACCTGGTATTCGTCTTGATAATTCCAAGAACTCATGTTATCATTTCTCTTCGTGTGTTTAACAGGAAGCGTCTGTTTAACATGATTAATGAGATGCCCACTGTCTTTGAAGTTGTATCAGAAAAGAAACCCGTTAAAGACAAGAGTAGCGCAGCAGAGAGTGGTAGCAAAGCAAAGAGCAGCACAAAGGTGAGATTAGTCCAATCTACCTTGCACTACCCCGTAAATTTAGAACACTGCTACTTTCATATCTGTTAGGAAAGTGTATAACACTCATGATTTCTTTACCTGCAGAGATCAAGTGATGGGCAGGTGAAAAGCGTCCAAAAGCCGGCAGAGGAGAGTTACGAGGATGAAGACGATGAACATGGTGACACACAATGTGGTAGCTGTGGTGGGAATTACAACGCTGACGAGTTCTGGATAGGATGCGACATATGTGAAAGATGGTATCACGGCAAATGTGTCAAAATTACCCCAGCCAAAGCTGAGAGCATAAAACAGTACAAATGCCCTTCTTGCATGAAAAGAGGTAGGCCATAATACTAACAAATGAGGAAAAACATTAACGGCCTGACAGAAACTAGCGTGGCCATACTACCCAATTGGAAAAAAAAAGTTATGTAATGTATTCTTTTTATTGTTGACTGTCGATAACAGACGCCTTTAAACAGTGGTTGAAATGCACACCGTTCAGCCTCTTGAATCCTTTTTATTCTTTATGCTACTTATAAACATATGTGCTACTTATCTCTTAATTTGATTGATTCTATTAGCTTTAGTTGTGTATGGATTTGATTATTACAGTTTACGTTTTTAGTTGGAGTTTGAAGTAGTTTTATGTTGCATTTGAATCGAATGGAGGGTCGGGTAACGGGTCATCCCGGCTGATACTTCTTTCTTCATACACTGCACCTGTCTTTCTCTGTTTGGAAGTCCATTTAATCAATCCCCCCATTATAGCCGAGTTAACTAGTTTTACCCATTTGACTGTTATAGATAGCTAGGGGTGTTAATCGGGTCGGGTTGGGTCAAAGTTGGGTCAAAGCCAAAAATAACATACCCAAACCGACCCTATTTGAATTCGGGTTGGTCAGGCTCAGGTTAATTCGGGTCGATCCACTAGGGTCAAGTCAATTCGGGTTCGGGTCAACCCGAATATAAGTAAAATGTAATAAAATTCCCTATTTGTACTCATTTAATTAGATAATTTTAAAAATTATATTAAAAAAAAATCCTTATTCGGGTCAATCGGGTTGACCTGAACCTGAGTTAACTAAACTTTTTCAACCCGATACCCGATCCTATTTAGTAGTCGGGTTACTCGGGTTGACCCGAATAAAATTATTGACCCTATTTACTAAGTTATTATTTGAACACGAACCTGTAACTTATGTAAGGAATTGCAGATTTAACTCATAAACTAACTGATATAGAACAAGGATAATCTCTTGTTTTCCCCCCTTCGCCAACGTCAAGTCAACTTAGAGAAAAAGATATAAGACTACACAAAACGAATAAGAAACGAAGGCCACAAAAGGTTGAAAAATCGTCTTTATCAACTCTTGGGATGTACGTAAACAGAATGTGGACAAAGATCAAGTGATTACCAGACGAAACGAAAGTACACAAGACATAACATGTAATTATATAGAGTTTCCTTGCAATTTTGACAGTAAAGACAAATCCTTGTTACATGATACAAACAATGTTTGCAGTTCACATTGTATATAGAGTTTCCTTGCAAGATAATGTTCATAAAATGTGACTTTTTTTCTATGATTACAATGCAAACACAATGAAAGAACCGCGCTAAAAAAAAAAAAAAAAAAAAAAAAAAAAAAAAAAAATTCTTTGTGCGTGTAGGAGGTGTTTGGATGTGCTGTTCAGATGTAATAATGTGATAGTTGTGACTCAAAATCGGTTATTATCAGACTCATGTTAAACCAATTATACAACCAGATTATTTTACCAATACTGGATGTTTAAGCAATTATAAGAAACGTCTATCAACCCAAACACGAAAACGACCTATTTCAACTTCAAATGATCAGTACACCTCCACATAGTTCTCTTTAAAACTTACCTACATCCCAACACACCATTAGAAGACGTGGAACAGACAAGAAGAAACCACGCATACAATGTAATACATAAAACGTTTTAACTCTATCGATCGGATAAAAACATGAATTGAATATGTGTTTGAGAAACTTAGGACTCTACGAAATGTACACTTGGTTTATTCCGTATCCTAGTTTCCTTTGTTGGACCACATTACCTTGTTTATAGCTGTCTTTCCTAGGAAACATCTCTTTTGTGTTTTCTTTGTTCTTTTATTAACTCCTCTAAACATTTGTCTATTGCTTTTGTGCAATCCTGAAACGGGTTAGCTCCAAGGCGAAAATTAAAACATATTGTCAGAAACTATGGGTATGAATCGCTCTGATGGCTCGGGGAAAGAACGGTTGAAATGGACTCAAGAACTTCATGATCTGTTTGAAAAGGCAGTTAATCAACTTGGAGGCCCGGATAGTAAGTATTCAGATTTGTATTCGTGCACTAATCTATGCCTTTTATGCAAACCTTAATTGCTAATCAAGTTCACCTTTTCATCATCGCTAAGTGATGTGATCGAGCTCATGGTTAGTTCTTAGCGTAGGCGGTAAGTCTTGTGATGATATTGTTTCGTTATATGATTTTTTGTAGGGGCAACTCCTAAGGGTATATTGAAGACAATGGGAATAACAGGCCTCACAATTTATCATGTCAAAAGCCATTTACAGGTGACATTTTTACCTTATTTATAATACTAAATTATATTAATATCGTTAAAGATAGTGATCAGCTGAATAAATTAACGAAGGTTACTCGTGTTTGTTTGTTTTGCAGAAATATAGGATGTCAAAATTTATCCCCGAGTCAACTAAAGGTATGGTACAGTAAGTTATAAGAAATACATACGTACACGTACTGTGATTAACCATCAACCACATCAAACTGAACCAACTAAGCTACATCGAATTTATTCAACCAAATTTATCACTGTGATTGTATGCAATGCAGGAGAGAAAGTTGAAAAGAAAAATATATCAGAAATGTTTCCAAACTTCAGCAAAACATCGTGAGTCCTACTCACGTACTGTTGCTCTATTAAGCATGTTTTATTTATCACTAATAAGCATGCATTATTTTGTGTATTTAGAGGTATTCAGCTAAATGAAGCATTGCATATGCAAATGGAAGTCGAAAGACGCTTGAACGATCAACTCGAGGTATAGTTTAGGTGTCGTACAAGCATACCAATCAAAGTTAAAATTACTGCAGTCCTATTAATAACCTAAGCTTTGTATACCAATAATCTAAGACTTATTTCTTGTCCTATAAAAGGTTCAAAAGAATTTGAAGCTGAAAATCGAAGCACAATCAAGGTTTCTTGAGAGGATTGCACTGGACTACAAAGCTCGACCAATGATTGCAAAAACCAACAAACCAATCTCTCTTCCATCTCTACCTTCCCTATGCGAAGAATCTGAGTCCATCATTAAGGATTTTGATTCTGATTCTGAAGTCGAAACAAGCCATATGACATATAGCCAAGAGCCCCGACCTGCAAAGAGGGCTAGAGTTGTACTCATCGATGATATTGAATCTCCAGAGATGTTTAATCTCAACTCCAAAAATTACACTCAAAGCATACTGCTTCCAAAAGGCGGGAACACCTTTGATTCCCAAGACAGTATATTTCCGTGGAGTATAGCTTATTGCCACTCGCCCCTAATTCCAGCTTCGCATAATTCATTTGGATAGGATCTCTTTTCTGATATGAAGATATTGACAGACAAGTTTTGTGCACGTTGGATTGTATTATACTTCAAATAAAAGATCTGTTCATCTTAATAATTTGTATGCAATCAAAGACTATGAAGATTACTTCACATCTGTTTTCTGTAACATATATAGACACTATTTCTAATAACCCGTGCTTGTGTTTCATTGTCTCATGTACTCGGTGTTGGATATTTTAGTGTAATTGGATTAACTTGTTTGACCAATTTCATCATAATAAGACATCATTTAGGTTTGGAGGTGCGGAGTGCACACCTATTTGAATTTATTATGATCTTAGGGGCGAAGCCCCTAAGGGACGGGGGTCCGGGGCAGCACCCCTGGGAGCGGGGTTCCAGGGGCTGCCGCCCCTGGCAGGGTCCAAGGGGCAACGCCCCTGGCTGGGGTCGAGCTGCCACGTCAGCTTGGAAAAGTTCTTCAGAAAATTAAATTTTTGGAAATTGAAGGACTAAATTTGACAACTTTGAAACCTTAGAAAACTGCCCAAAAGGCAGTTATTAGAGCGGCCCTAATCCCGTTTTGGAGATATTCATACGTTTCTTGGTCATATGGTTCTCTGGTTCATAAAAATTTTAAACAAAACCATAGAAAACGTTCTCAATCTCTCTGAATTGTATCCGATTGAATAATTCGGGAGAACCACCGAATTGATTCGATCTGAAAGTGTTCACACGCCTTTCAGAGATTCAAACATATCCGGTTGTGTTCGTTACTGTTTATCCCCTACACTCGGTTTTAATCCTAGCGGCTTTAGTTATCTTTTGATAATGTGAAGGTACATAAGAACTAGATCTGTAGTTTACACTAAATGGTGATTAAAATTTAACACACAGGAATCTAAAATGAGGCCCGATTTCGGGATAACATATAATACAGTTGGAACATACAATAAGAAAAATTTAATATGAATGTAGCATATCAAAAGCAAAACGCAAAACGACCCTAAGTTTGAATGTGTGAAAATTGAAAAACTTAGAAAAATTTTATATTTTATCGGGGAATCGTCCCTTTTACCCAAAAAACTTAGAAAAATTAAGTCTTAGTAATCGTAATTGATTTCATTTGACCTGTGGATACTTCCTTTGCAGAGACTAGAAGAATCCCGTTATCATCTAAACTGAAGCAAACCTCTATTTTGGAGCTCCCATTGGGACATGGCGTAAGGCCATGAAAGTTGAACATGCCAAGTAATGTGTTGTCTGCAACTTTGACCCCCTCACCTTGATACACTGAGATTAATACAGCTGTTGCATTGACAGGGGCATAACCTATCCATTTCTTGTTTGTGGGTATTGGTGTGTTCCTTGGAATAATAACATGCATTACACCTGTTTCAGCAATAAAATTATTATGGTCACGATTACTGACTAATATTCCCAGTGAGCGAGGAGTGACATCCAGTAACACCAATTCTTGCTTCAAATCATCATCACCACTTAACCTTGCAGCTAAGATTGCCGCACCAGATGCAACAGCCTCATCACCATTTAAACTCTTGCAAAGTGTCTTCCCCACAAAAAAGTCGGCCACCATTTGCTGTACTTTTGGAATCCTACTCGAACCCCCGACAACAATCACCTCATCCACATCTGTTTTCTTCATTGCCCCATCGCACAAACATTTTTCTACAAGTTGAATGCATTTGTCAAAATAAGCTGAATTTAGTTCCTCAAATTTGGCTCTGCTGATTTTAATGGAAAAGTCAATCCCTTTATACAAGCAATCAATTTCGATTGGTGCTAAACTAGTTGATGACAAATCCCTCTTTGCTTTCTCACAAGCAACTTTTAACCTCGCCATTGCTCTTGGATTTCCTCTTATGTCCTTCCTGTGCTTTTTCTCGAATTCTGTTATGCAATGATCAACAAGTGTCATATCAAAATCCTCGCCACCTAAATGAGTGTCGCCCCCAACAGCTTTGACTTCAATATCACCTGTTTTACTGATTGTCAAAAGAGATACATCAAAGGTTCCGCCACCCAAATCAAAGACCAAAACACTCATATCCTTATCCCATTGTTTCTCAACCATGATGTCCACACCGTATGCGATTGCAGCCGCTGTAGGCTCATTTAACAAACGCAAAACATTGAGGCCCGCTATAGTTCCTGCTTCCTTTGTTGCTTCTCGTTGTTGGTTATTAAAATAAGCAGGAACGGTGATCACAGCATCTGTTACCTCTCTTCCAATGAACTCTTTAGCAGCCTCTTTCATCGTCTTGAGAACCATGGCTGATAATTCTTCAGGTGGAAATTTATTCTCTTTACCCTCAAAGTTAACTACAACACTTGGCTTTTCTAAATCGCCCTTAATGACTTTAAACGGCCACAACTTCATGTCCTTCTGGACTTGAGGATCACCGAATCTGCTTCCAATCAAACGCTTTGCATCTGAATTATTTTTTTTTTAAAAAAATGGTTACCAAAAAATATATATCAACCTCGTTTCATTAATTTCAAAGAAAACCTTGAAAGATTGAGAAATCTGTTAACCGGAAAAATATTTACCGAACACTGTGTTAGCAGGGTTCCTAGCTATCTGATTTTTTGCACTCTCACCGACTAATAACTCTGAATCATTGAAAGCTACACAAGACGGGGTGATCCTGTTTCCTTGTTCGTTAGGAATAATCTCCACCCGCTTTTTTTTGGGAAACCAGAAGGCAGCACATGAGTATGTTGTTCCAAGATCAATACCGATAGCTGTTCCTTTAACACTTTGGCACATCTTTTTTATTACCTGAAGTGAAACAAAAGATGGACTGTTGTTGAATTGCATCAAAACAAGAAACAAATATGCTAACGTTGTGGTCTTAATATGTATAAGATTCCTTCAAAGTAGATGGAAATATATCAAAAGTGTTACTATGCAATTTAATTTCAAAACAGGAACGTATAACCGTGGCATTTAGTATGGTAAAAATTACCATTGAGAAGTATCGACAATTTAAGTTAAAACTCACAGTTGAAGAAAGTTGCAAATATCATGACATCTCGGAATCAACTTAACACTTCGACCAACCATAAAGAAAATGTGAGTAGTTAAATCAATCTCGATTGGTGACTTACGATTAGTGAAGAATAAATTCTTGTTAGTAGAAAAATATTTTGGTGGGCATTACTGGTTATCAACGTTTTGCAAGATAGACATAAGCCAAATCCATGAATTTCCACTTTTAACATAGGAACCAAACTTGAAAATATTTAGATATTTTTTGTTTTGTTTTGGAAGGGTACACATTTTCCTTAAAAACTCTAGATAGACAATTGGTAGGTCATATTTTCCATGCAGGTTTGGTTTAAGGTGAAAGTTTATATTCATACTCCTAATCTTGGTATGTCAGGGACAAGTTTTGTTGTAAATCTGAAGATAATAGCTCATAGACGATTGGCTAGAGTTATTGTGGCAAGTCTTGTTTAAAGCAACGATATACTATGTATGGCCGAACGGAACAATAGACTTTTCATAAAGAGGTCTCGACAGGTGGATAGAGTTTTGAAGTTATATATGCGACTACAAGGCTGCAATTGATGACTTTTAAGTTCAAGGACTCGGCGTATGTGGCTTGAATGAAGAATGAGTGAGTAGTGACATTGAGTTAAGTAGTAGTGCTAAGTACTATCTAGTGTTTTTGGTTATGGTTTTGTAATCTCGTCGTTTTGTTAGTTTTTTCAACTATCAGTTAAGGTCAATAGATAGGCTAATGGCAATTGAACGCCAATGTATCCAATTTATTATTATTCTTAATAAATTAACCGGGTAACCCTTTACCCAAAAAAACCTCTAGCAAGACTCAAGATGAAAAGTGATAACAACCAGATTATGCAAGCTAATTTCAGATGTACTAGGTGGTCTTTTGATCCTAGCCTCTTGCTAGGTGTTTGTGGTTCTTTATTAATCTATATACTCAAAAAAGTTACTACAAAAAAACATCATACAATATCTACAACCCAACAAGTCCAAAAAGAAACCAATTTTTTAAACCTATGAGAAGAGAAAAAAAAAATACTACTGTAATTTCTTCCCCTAGCATATATTTAGAGATTGAGTAGTGATAAATATGCCTAATAAAGAGACCTACAAATAGGTATAATACATTAATATTTTGACAAGTGTTATATACATATTATCTCATCATTACCCACCGATCAATTTTTTTATTTCCACCAATTACATTTGTAGGTCTATATTTATATTTAGGTCCATGAGTTAGGCCTACAAATCATTTTCCTTATAGATTATATGACGACCTTTCCTTCAATATAAAACATGGTAGATTACTTCTTTAGGTTTTTCATATTCTTGTTGTCTGTAAAGGATATACAAATTAAAGGTTTGTAATCTTTGTTTAACAAAACCATGATCCGAAAATTTGAAACACAAACTTTGAAATTTGCCTACAAAAAGTAACCATGCATGGCACAAAAATAAATTCCAAATGCATGTATGATCATGTACAACTAAAAGAACGTAAGACTCAAAGAAAACCCTAATCCAACACGAATATAATTTTTTTTACCTTGATTTTATTCTGGTTTATACTTAAAGCTTGATCTTGAACGTACCCTTGACAATTCCTCATGTACTCTAAGTATGTCGGCTAGAGTTTGGGATTTTTTGACTTTTGATAATTGCCTATTTAATACCTAAATTTAATTTGCTGATTCGTATACAAATCTAAACTTTTGACTAAATTACATAACCCATCCCTCTATCTTTTAAAAAAATCGTCTTGCACCCTTTCACAAGGGCTACACCATAAATTAAAAACTTTCTTACTTTGATGCATGATTTTGTTTTTTCATGGAAAGTGCACAAACAAAAAATTGGTGTTGATAAAGGAAACTTATTAAAGAAGCTGATAATACACTATTTTTCTTGTGTGCATACACATTCTCATGTGTTATGCCGCACAGTGCCGTAGCTGAGTGAACAGATGCCCTGTACGAAATCTTATACGATTATTAAATATATTGTACCAACTACTAAAACACAAAACATAGAGTAGTATATTAATTA
Organism: Artemisia argyi; assembly: GCA_030686995.1. NCBI lineage: Eukaryota > Viridiplantae > Streptophyta > Magnoliopsida > Asterales > Asteraceae > Artemisia > Artemisia argyi. Next base: position 2,440,589 of record CM060680.1, read on the forward strand.
ATGATTTATCTTAAGTTTTAACAAATATTTTCTACATAAATTAAGGGAAAACCATGCCTGGCATATAGTAGATTAGTTTCTAAATTTCTTATTTTTCTTGTTGGTGTTTGGTACTTGGTAGGATTCACAAAGGCTTTTAAACCTTGTTTAACAACCATGCATGGACATAAACTTCAAGATCATTAAACACATGCAAACCAAGTTAAATTAAACCGTTTGACCCTCATATACTGAGGCCAAATCACCAAAATCGCAAAAAAATTAATTTTTTTTAAATAAATAAAAAATAAAAATAAATCTACATGCTTGAACACAACAACCTTGTAATGGATGGTCAAAGAAAACTGTAATACAACATTTAAAATAAAGAATAAGATTAATTTTTTACCTCAGGCCGAACTTATTTTATTTTCTGCTCAAAGCTTTGATCTTAAACCCTCGATATTCAAGGCTTCAAGCCATATAGGGTTTGGACTTTTTGACTTTTGATATATCACGTATCTAATCCAAATTAAAAAAATGATTCGTATTCGTATACGTATCTATTCCATAACAAATCAAACTTTGACTTAATTAATTACATAACCCACCCTTCTATCTTTTAAATGTTTCATCTTTCGCCTTTTCACAAGGACTACATCATAATTGTTATTAATGGTAAAAAAAAAAAAAAAAAAAAAAAAAAAAAAAAAAAACTTTTCCTTTTTTTTCTTCTCTTAGGTTTTATAAATTTGACATTATGTTTTATACAATGCTGATATTTAGCTTTTCTGAATAAATTTTAGCTATTTTTTACCCTTTTTTTTCTTACGTTTTCTAAATTTGACATTTAAAAAATCTAGGGCCAAGTTTAAAAAGTTTCATAACTTCAAGTCCTCCTAGGAAACTGAAAAGACAAAACTGGTTTAATTTATAAAGTAAGGCAAATGAAACATAAGTTAATCCTTAAATCACTCATCTTTTTGTGGCTTGAACTCCTACATTATAGTATGACGGCGACGACCATAGGAATTGACCTTGGAACTACGTACTCATGTGTTGCTGTTTGGAGAAACAACCGTGTGGAAATCATACCTAATGAACAAGGAAACCGAACTACACCATCATGTGTTGCATTCAATGGAACCGAACGGTTAATCGGTGATGCTGCCAAGAATCAGATCACTGTTAATCCTATTAATACCGTCTTCGGTTAGTTCATCATTATATTAACAACTTGTGATGTACACGCTTTGTATTGTTTACAACATGTTTTGTTCATGCTTTTTTGTATTCTTGTATTTTAGAAGCTTAATTTCTGAATATGTAATATGACACTAACAGCTTTTCTTAATGCTTATATGACATTAGTTATAAATCAAGTATATATTGCTTAACTTCATTGTAGTTAGGGTTTATGGTTTTGAATATTTATAGCTATAAGATCGACCTCATTCCTTCCTGCTTGTGTGGACGTAGTTATGTGATTGTTTTTCCCCTCGAATTTTTTGTTTTTTTCCTATTAAATATATATAAGATCCAATTTTACTTTTATTTTCATAATGAATACCCCAAATATTAGATTAAGTAAGTTCTTTTACTACGTATCTAGCTAGTTTCATCTAAAGAAATTTTGGCCAAAACCTGTCAAGAGAACAAAAGGTTTGTTCTAATAGCTGTTCATGTGCTCCTAAAACTTGCAAGAGCTTAGTTTTAGAACATTAGTTCATATCTTGGCGTGTTAAGTTTGTCGGTCTAGGATGAGGGTATGAGAATGAAACTGATGGTCCGGCCTTGTTTTGTACAAGAGGATAAATATGAGAAAATTTATGAAACAAAGGTTTACTAAAACTCAATGTGAGTAGTTTCTTTAGAAAGTATAAATTATTCAAATAAATGGGCGTCCATATAGATATTAACTAAAAAAAAAAGCTGGATATTTATTTAACTGTATGAACGAATAAATAGTGACATACATATGTCTAGTTCGTTAATCTATATTTATGAACGTTCGATAATTAGTTTCAAAAACTTTGTTTATGTTCATTATTGCTCAAATTATATAGATAAAAGAATACAATAGTTAAATAAGTGGTAAACATAACATTATTCTTGAATATATATATTTGACAATCAGTAGTTGTTTATAACTAAAATCCAAGAATTTAGCATGAAGATGCTAGTTTTATAAGAGTTCTTATTATCAATCCAGACCTAGTTATAGAATTTCTCCTACTTACGGTATTAGTTTGTAATCCGTCATGTTTTTTTGGTTGGATTTGGTAAAAAATGTGTGTGGTTGCTTGTAACTTTTTATTTTTACAGACGCTAAGCGGTTTATAGGAAGGCGGTTCAGTGATGACGTGGTGAAAGCTGACAAGGCTTTGTACCCTTTCAAGATTGTGGGAGGAGTGTACGACAAGCCAATGATCGTTGTTACATATAAAGAACAAGAAAAGCGTTTCTCAGCGGAAGAAATTACAGCAATGGTTCTATCCAAAATGAAGGAGATATCCGAGGTGTATCTAGGCAAAGCTGTTGAAAATGCGGTGATAACGGTCCCAGCTTATTTTAATGATTCTCAGCGTCAAGCAACAAAGGATGCCGGTACCGTAGCTGGTTTGAATGTAGTGCGCATGATAAATGAACCTACAGCAGCTGCAATCGCCTATGGTTTAGAGAACAAGGCTAATTTAGGCAGTGACCAGATGAATGTTCTTATCTTTGATTTAGGTGGTGGTACATTTGATGTCTCTCTAGCAAATATTCATGATCGTACCTTTGAAATCAAAGGAACAGATGGAGACAGTCGTTTGGGCGGTGAAGATTTCGATAACGCAATGGTAACTTATTTTGTTAAAAAGTTTAAAAGGAAACAGAAGAAGGATATAAGTGAAAACCCTAAGGCTCTAGGGCGGTTGAGGGTTGCTTGTGAGAGAGCAAAGAGGATTCTCTCTTCAGCCACTCAAACTTCAATTGATATTGATTGTTTGCATGAAGGTGTAGACTTTTCAAGCATTATTACTCGAGCAAAATTTGAGGAATTAAATTCCGTTTATTTTGAAAAGTGCATTACAACTGTTGAAAAGTGTTTAAATGATGCGAACATGGACAAAAACCTTGTTAACGAGGTCATTCTTGTGGGTGGGTCCACTAGGATTCCTAAGGTTCAACAAATGTTGCAGGATTTCTTTGATGGAAAGGAGCTATGCAAGAGCATTAATGCAGATGAGGCTGTTGCCTTTGGTGCTGCAATTCTTGGAGCTAAAGTGAGTGGTGTATCTGATGATAATGTGCACGGTTTACAGCTGTTGGATGTTACTCCACTCTCTCTTGGTATCGAAACAAAGGGTCAAATCATGTCTGTTTTGATCCCAAGGAACACTCGAATACCTGCGAAAATTGAGAAGGTATGTTCCACGTCAGTAGACAACCAATCTAGTGTTTTAATCCAAGTGTATCAAGGTGAGAGAGCTAACACTAGAGACAATCATTGGCTGGGTGAGTTTGAGCTTTGTGACATACCTGAAGCTCCTAGGAATGTACCTCATATCAGAATTTGCTTTGACATTGATGCCGATGGTATTTTGAGTGTTTCGGCTGAAGAAACTGCAAGTGGTCAGATTAAAAAGATCACAATTATAAATGATAATGGAAGGTTGTCAAGCGAGGAGATTGAAAAGATGGTGAAAGATGCTGAGATATTTCGTGCTGAAGATCAAGCACATAGGAAGAAGGTAGACGCCTGCAATGATTTGGAGAACTACGCATACAGTATGAAAACTAGAATTAGGGATCCATCAGTTGTTTCCAAGCTGCGACGTGATGACTTGAAGAAAATGGAGACTGCAATCGATGAGGCTATGTATTTGATTGATCCCATTAATCTTCCTGAACTCGTTGAGCTCGTGGAGAAGAAAAAGGCTTTGGAAAGTCTATGCAACCCCTTCATTGCTCAGTTAAAAGCGTAGTGTCAATGCTATTATTTTATCTAGATTATTATTATTATTATGTTTTGCTGCGTGTGCTTATTTACTTGCATCCGAGAACATTGTTAGCTATGATTATGTGTGATGGTCTTTAGGCAGGTGATATACTGCTCCTCATATTTTTTTAAAGCTATTATTGACGTTTTAGAACCGAAAATTGTGTTTCTATAATTCGTGTGTTTGGACTACATGGATTTATACTGTTTATTGAAGAATTTGGCATAGCGAGAAGCATAACGATCCTATCTTGTATCTATTAATGTTTTGATATAGTATACAATTTTGCTCACTTATTTGTGTCTATAGCAGGTGTAGTATGGATGATCTTTGTATTTCACTTGTGGCATAGAATATGGATTAGGGTAGCAGTAGTTGTCGCTTGTCTTTATTAATTGATGAGAAGTAGAAGAATCTCCAAAGTTCGATTTCTTGTGACCAAACAATAAAAGAATTGTGGGTGAGATGAAAATTTAACTTATCTTGATATTTCATTCCCACTTTGGTAGAATTGGGTATGTTGTTGTGTTATGTTGATATTTTGTTGGATATTAGCTAATTTGTCATGGTAAATTAACCAACACACTTGAGTATTAATGTTGTTATTTTATGAATTATGAAATTAAGAAACGTACCACTTTAAATAAGTGTCCAATATTATTATTCAAAATAAGGTACAAATTCTTGACCAATAATAATAATAATAATAATAATAAAACTAGTACAAACAATTTATGAAATCAAAATAATTAATATGATAAATATTATTTCTGCATTTATATTTATCCAACTAGGAAAACAAGCTTATCAATTTGGATAAGATACAACTTATCACTCGTATATTCTTCAAAAATATAAGTCAACACCCCTAACCAATGTTATCATAGACATTTTTTAGAAAAGATATATTGATCAAGGAGTCGAGATCGATCAAGTGTTGAGCAGACATTAATATTAAAGTACAGGTAAACAATGAATGATGTAGGTTATTCTATATACTTGAATTGTTATTGTTAAAGTGATGACAGTTACTCATGCATGCATGTCAATCTTATTTATAATTTTGGTCAAAGTTATTGTCTTTTGACTTTTGAGCATTAGAAAGCTTCGACTTTGTCTGGCTATGGAGGCTGGTGGGGTCCAGGAGAACATTCTCTTGCATGGTCGATTTCTGAACTTTCAAAGTTTAGTATCATTGGTTTTGACCATATGAATGTTTTTTATTTATACAAGAAGTGTTTGTGCTTCTATTTATTATAGTAAGAAAGAAATTAGAGTTATTACCCCAAGTTTGGTTAACAAATAACAAGTAGAATACTTTTACCAAAATTCTAACAATGTTTGAATTTCGAAACATACACTTGCATTGTCGGGATCACTCCTTGTGAGGAATACACCGCTTTCTTTACCTAGTTTGAGTCTGCTTGGGCAGGGGCGCAGCTTCTAAGGGGGGGAGGGCGCCCGACCCCTCGAAATTTTTTTTACGATGTAGGGGGTATATAGTTTTCGTGTAGAAAAATTTCGGTATATTGGGTTTCGACCTCCCGAAAATTTCGGTATACCTGAAATATAGCCTTAGGAAAAAAAAATTTAGATCCCGACCCCCCACTTAAAAATTCCAAGCTTCGCCACTGTGCTTGGATATATCCATACTTGGCATGTCTAGGTGGTTTAAGGTCTAACAGTACATATATTTACATAAGATGTAAATCAGTCAAAATGTTCTATATGGGTCATGGAAGCATGATGATATAACCCTGTCATTTTAGCAAACTTGGTCATATACAGTTACCAAAGACTCTAAACATAAGTTAGGGAATTTAAATGAGGAAATCCATGGATTTAAGTCTACGTATAGACAAAATTATATAGTACATTGGCAATCTTATTTGACCTATTAATTCGACGACCGGATTTATTTTTATGATCTATACAAGAAGTAGTTAAGTGATTCTTAAACTACATGTAGGAAACTATGGAGCAAGAAAGAGTTTAACTCTAAAGCCTAGGCAAATGAGTTCCCTGTGTATATTTGTAAAGAAGTAAATGAGTTTATGAAATGATACTGCAAAAATTCCTATTATGAGTTTCTGTGTCCTGCCATTTGTAACTTTGTCAGTCATCAATTTGATGGATTCGATTTATTGTATACTTCAGTTCGATACTTATATACGAGTATACCTCTTTACAAACTTCAATTACACAGAAAAACAGTTATTGATCCGCTTTGATTTGATTTGTCTATCATATTTGATATGCATTAAAATTTTCCTTAACTAAACTATTGCTCCAAATTTTGTTTCATTCCAGGTTAAAGAATGTCTAAAAGAGTTAAAGGGGCTGCTATTGGTATTGATCTTGGAACAACATACTCATGTGCAGCTGTCTGGTTTGACAGCAAAAATCGTGTGGAGATTATTCCAAATGAACAAGGAAACAAGATCACCCCTTCTTGTATAGCTTTAAATGATACAGAGTTATTGGTGGGAGAGGGTGCAAAAAATCAGATCGCTAGGAACCCTACTAACACCGTGTTTGGCAAGTATTTCTAGCAAACTATATCCTAATTCATCTAGGGTTGACTAATTTTGTTGCTAACAATAATAGTTCACATTTTCAGATGTCAAACGTTTGATTGGAGGCAGGTTTGCTGATCCTCAAATGCAGAAGGATATGGACTCGTGGCCTTTCAAGGTGATTAAAGGGTTTACAAGGGAGCCAGCTGTTGTATTCGAGTACAAGGGTGAACATAAACACTTTTCTCCAGAAGAATTATCCGCCTTGGTTCTCCTGAAGATGAAACAAGATGCTGAAGATTATATTAGAAGAGAGGTAACAGATGCTGTGATCACTGTTCCTGCTTATTTTAATAACCAACAACGAGAGGCAACAAAGAAAGCTGGGGACCTTGCAGGTCTTAATGTCTTGCGTCTTTTAAATGAGCCTACAGCTGCTGCAATTGCATATGGTGTCGACAATATGGCTGATAAATATTGGCGTAAGAAGAAGAATGTTTTGGTCTTTGATTTAGGTGGAGGAACTTTTGATGTATCTCTTTTGGAAATCATTAAAGCAAGTGCCATCAATGTCAAAGCAGTTGGGGGAGACACTCATTTAGGTGGTGAAGATTTTGATAAGAAGCTCGTTAACTACTGCATAAATGAATTTAAAAGAAAACACGGGGAGGTTGACATAAGAGGGAATGCAAGAGCAATGGCGAGGTTAAAAGTTGCTTGTGAGAAAGCAAAGAGGGATTTGTCCTCAACCAGTCTAACATCAATTGAAATTGACTGCTTGTTTAATGGCATTGACTTTTCGACTAAAATCAGCCGAGCCAAATTTGAGGAACTAAACTCAATTTACTTCGAGAAATGTGTTAAACTTGTAGAACAATGTTTGATTGAAGGGAAAATGAAGAAGGAGGATGTGAATGAGGTGATTGTTGTTGGGGGATCCACTAGAATTCCAAAGATACGAAAAATGGTAGAGGAAATTTTCGAAGGGAAGACAATTTACAAGAGCATGAATGGTGATGAGGCTGTTGCATTTGGTGCTGCAATCTTGGCTGCAAGTTTAAGTGGAACGAATCATAAATCATTACGGAGTATTGTTTTACGTGATGTCACTCCACACTCGTTGGGAATTGATATCCAGAAGCCAAACGGTGAAAAAGGTTTCATGCATGTACTTATTCCCAGGAACACATCCATACCGGTAATCAAGAAACATATGTTTTATTCAAAGTTGAACTCAACAAGAGGAGATATCTCGGTGTACCTAGGTGAGAATGTCAAGGTTAAGGAAAACATATTTCTTGACACGTTTGCCCTCACTGGCCTTAAGCTAGGTCCTGATGGACATTCGGACGTTGAGGTTTGCTTCAGTATAGATGTTAACGGGATCCTTCTAGTCTCTGCTAGGGAAATATCCACTGGTCAGACAAAATCAATTACAATTACTCAGATCTGATCGTGTCTCATAATTCATAGTATAACTTTGTGTGGATGGACAGTTAATTTGCATTTGCATTTTGATGTACCAGCCAGTTTTTAACTAAAATATGTTTCTTCATGTGTTCCATCACTCATGTACATCTTCTCTGGTGTTAATGAATTTAACATATGGTATTGTAGTGTATATATATATGAACCTTTGAAAAAAAATTTAGGATCCACTAGCTATCCCATACCTAAGACTAGCCTTAATGGTCAAAGGTCGAGTGGTATCAATCATCCGGCAAATGCCATAGAAGGAACATTAGTTTTAAGCGCTAAGCCGCGCACCCTATGTCTCATATACTAATTTGAGATGGATCTAAATTTTGTGCTTGATCAATTCACCAGTTATTATTATTTTTTGTTTAACATTGTTTTGCAAATGAAGATATCCCTCTAAACATTTTGGCTCAACTCGTGACGAGTCACTGTGAACTAAAATCAGTCATACAAAGTGATGCATTGTCCTAGTCTTGCTGTTTAGCCAATTCGTATAGATGGCTTATCTTTTATATAATAAAAGAATTACATCATTTCGGAGTGTTTTTGTAAATCCTTCTCATTGAAAAAAAATTGGACCAATAGCATAGCTTGATTTTGCCACATATGCGAAATCGAGCAACGTGATTGGTCAATAAAAAGTCAAAATTAAATTGATTTTGGTCAAACATAATAAATTTGGTGGAGAAATTTGGTTAAGAAAAAAAAATGCATAAAAATATAGGTGTCAGATTTATAAAAACAAAAACTTAAAAAGAGATGAAGTAATTAATAAAACTTTAGTGATTCAATTTTAAATAATTTATATAGAGTAAAGTGTAAAATTACAAGTTTACATTTTTTTAATAACTTTATAAAAAACACAAATAACCCCTTACACTTTATACCCCCTATACTTTATAATATTAACTTTGTTTAAAATTACATGAGACTTTCATCCATTAAAATTACAAAATTTGGTAAATATGTGAATTAGTTTTAATATACGTTAAATATTTTTTTTTAAACTAACGTTGATTTTAAACTTTCATCCATTAGAATATTTTTTTAAATAAGGACTCATGTTACTATTTAAAAGTTTAATTTAAAAGTACACGAGTTTGAAATACGGCTAAATTATTAGTAACGGGAATATAAATATCAAATGGTAAGCACGATAATGTGATATGAAAATAAATATATGCGATTCTACTTATTAAAACGACTCATGAAATTGTTATTTAAAATTTGTATATGGATATCCATAAAAATATTTTAAAAACTTTACGGAGCATATTTTAACTTCATCAACGCTTATTATGTGCTACTAAATTCACACATTTTATAGAACATGATATCAATAGTTAAAGTTAAACAACAAAATCAACCTCAACCTCAACATATCTGTCAGTTAAAAACGTTATACAAAGCTAATTATTAAAAACAAAAAATAAAACAAACAAACACATGGGTTAGATAGTCATTGTTTAATATAGAAAATGTTTTCCTTAAATTATTTATAAAAAAAAATGCACGCATCACACTCCTTATTTGATAACAATTAACTCCTAAAAAAACGTAATAGTTGGTCATTGTAAACAAATTAAAAGTATGTACATGAGAATTATTCAGCAAGAATATATAGTTTTAATCAGGTTATTACGTTACTATACTGCGATAATGTTATTGAGTTGGTAATCACGGATGTGAGATACAACCGTTATTCTATACTTATGATTTATGTGTAAACCTCTTTTTGCTTCTGAATAGAATCCGAAAAAGACCTCAACAAAACTTTGGCTTATGCCTTATCTAGCTGATAGTATTTAGTAAATTTTTTTATGGTCTAACTTTTTTGTTATACACACCAACTTTTAATAACTATGTTTTATGTTTTGTTGAAAACTTCTACACTTAATATTTGTGTTTTTACTATAAACACGCTAAGCTATAATAAAATTAGTTGTGAGTTCAGGGGTTTTTCACTAAGCTTCTAAAAAAGCTTATAGCTTTATCATACACTTATTGTGTTATGGTAATTGAATAAGCTAATAAATACCTTTAATAAGCATAACCAAACACCCCTTTAGTTCTAATATGAAGTTTACTCATTTGATGTTATGACTAACTTTGTTGTTATCCTCGCTATAATGCAACACATTAGTAGTTTTTGCAGTTTTATTATCTTATCACACACACTAAAGTGTAACGCAATTTGTTGTGTGCGTTTTCTAGATGAGGATTAAGTATCAACACTTGATTGTCGTGGAATGATTTTCTACGCCTGCTAAAGGTATGAATGTAGAATTTAGTTGAGTTGCTGATTTAGATAATACATGAATGTATTTTAATGTACCAAAGATCTGTTTTAGTGCCTATCTGGGGAATTTTATAGTAGGAATTCTTTTCGGAGTGTAATTTGTCTTTGAATGAGTTAATGAAACTTAGCAGGTATTTGTTGTCATTGATAACACTATGGGTGTCAACCAATGGTCTAAAATATAGGTGTCTTTTACCTTGATGATTTAGGCCAATTGTGAAGAAAGTTGCATTAAAGTGAAAGGTCGGTAAGGATTCAAACAATCTTAAAAGACTTGCGAATATACTCTGTCATTTTTTTATGCATTTATAATTCACTTATACAAGTAATAATAATTTCCTTGTATAATTCGGGCTTAGAGAAAAATTATTCTTATCCATTATACATAAACGTAAGATTAAGCTATCTAAATATGCTACATAATTTAACGAAAATATAAGTAAAAGAAATACCACAACACATCGAAAATTGATCGCATGGTTTACAAAACTAAAAGCATATATCACTAACATCTCATGCAAGTCAAGTATCATCATGTGATTTTCCTTAAATAATAAAATATAATTTTTAATCCAAAAGCATTCTCCTAAAATAATAGGTTGATTATAACATATACATATATTTTTAGTCTACCAAGTAAAACCATTTGAAACATGTTAAGTGGTTCATTTCTTAATCGATAATAATACATAATTAAAATGAAATTTTAAAAACCCTGTGCGTGCACAAGTAGTATAACTAGTTCAACTAGATAACTATTTAGTAGAGGGAATGTTATTAATTTGAAAAAAAAAAATCATAAATTCTTATACCAGAGGATCTTGTATCAACATAACAATATAATATTCAAATTTAATTTTCTAATAGCAAGTATTTAAACAGATTCGGTGTACAAAACGATCAAAGAAACCAGTAAGTTGGAAATACGATAGGATTGTGCAGAAAGTCATAAAAGTACATGTATTTTTCGTATATATATAACAGAAATAAATATAAGATTGAACAAATAACCATAGCTATTGTGGAGATTTTAGAGACTCGACTTGTGATTTTCCATGAAGACCATTTAACCTGATAAAAGTACGATACTCGTTAAAGGTCATGGGCTCATATAGAGCTGATTCTGTGTCTGTTATTAGCTGCTCAGCAGGTTTAATAGGAATATCTCCTCTTGGGTTGTAGAAAAAGGCCAACGAGACTCGCTCTTCATTTGAGTTAACAATCACACGATGTTCTATGCTCTTATACTTTGCATTGCTTATCACCTGGAATTTCTCATAAGGTAAAAAAATAAGACTTATTAAAATTCTTCTTATATATGGTTAGAAAAAATCAGATATAGTGATTCTTCTATTTATGTCATTAGAAGACTAACCTGAAGCTGATCAGCAAGGTTGACAATGAAAGCATTAGGGATCGGTTTTACAGTGACCCAAGCATCATCTTTGCGGACTTGTAAGCCAGAAACATGATCATCTGGCAACAAAATTGTAATACCGCCTGGATCTGAATGTGGAGAAATTCCTAATGTCAAGTCAGGTTGTGGACATTTCGGGTAGAAGTTAACTCTCAATGTAGCCCCAATTTCCTCCCCGCCAAATGCATTCTCAAGATAATCCTCGTCTAATCCAAGGTTCAGTGAAAATATCTTCATTAATCTACCACAAAGCTTCAACACTTCTTCATTGTACTCAGCTACCAATTCCCTATGTAAACACGTACATATAGATTAAAACAATATGCATTTGTTAGTTGTCACAATAAGAGACTCGTTTTTCTCTAATGGCGATTTTTTCATGGTATTCAACGTTTTTTAACCTAACAAAAATAATTCTTTGTTTGTTGGTCATTAAATGGTTCACAATTCATTGAAGGGCGATCATTGTTTTCTATACTTCTTGTTCAGTTCCGTGAAAACGCTAACACATATGTTTCGGGACGATATTTTCAGGATAAAACCAAAGGGCTTGTGTCCCACTGGTACCCTTTGATATGTGAGAAGCTCCCCAACCAAAATAGTTGTGACTCAAATCCTGCTTAGAACATGTGAGATAGTCTGTGGTATATGTATCGTAATTTTATAGTCAATTGTCACTCTAAAAAAATTAATAAAAAAATAAAATAAAATAAAATAAAAACTTTGCGACAGAATCACTACATCTGGAAGGGACTTATCCATCCAAAAATGGAAGTTTCTGGTGGTGTTTTCATTAAGGGTTTTGCTAAACACTGCCCACTGGACAATATTTAAGCTACATTAAACAATCTGTTCATTGCATGGTTAAAGTAATTATATATTTAATGCATAATAAATAAACATAAAAATTAACTTAAATATATGCGAATTTTGATTAAATAAAATCTAAATTTCCTTTTATATTCATATTAAAAATTGCCCATTGAGCATTGTTTAGCAAAACTCTTTCATTAAAAACACATGTTTTGCATGCATGGGAACACTTCTTGATATTTAGACCAAAACCAAATTATGTAGTCTTAGTCATGAATATCATTTCACATTGACCATGTGCAATAATTAATTTGAGCATGCATCCTTTGAATTAGTTGACAGTTTACGTAACTTCACTTCAGGACCACTTAAATGCTGGCTTTTGATTTCTTGCCTAAAACACATGTGTCTTTTTTTAGTAACAAAAGACCAAAAGTCAATAAAAATCATATCTTAATATTTAAGATAGGAACACTTTCTTATTAGGGCAAATGATATTAAAAGGTATTATACTTGCCAAAAATTCATTGAATGGGTAGTGAACTAAAAAATTTGACTTTTGGCACTATTAACTTGTCTTTTTTTCTTTTTGTGGGTATTATGTGACTTGCTCAACCGGTAGCAGGTTGCACCACCACCCATAAGATGAAAAGTTGGCAAGTATAATACTTTTTTTAATAATTTGCACTATACATCACCACCCACTCTGACAACCATTGCCGCTCCTGCCACCTCAACCCACCACCCACCTTCTCCTTCCCCTCTCTTCCTCCTTCATCATCACACAAATCATAATTAAAAAAAAAAAAAAAAAAAAAAAAAAAAAAAAAAAAAAAACCCCAAACATCTCCACCATTCGCCGCTGTTATTTCTACCAGAAACCACCACCACCATCACAACAGCCGCCGTTATTTCAACCTGAAACCACCACCACTATCACAACAGTCGGCGTTATTTACTTCCCATCATGTAAATAACTCGAAATAACCGTATTCCAACACCCCACATCTCTCTCAGGCATTTTATCAAACACCTTAATTGCAACCCGAAACATCCCACATTTCGCATACATACCGAATCATTCCTCTCGATACCAACATAATACCATACCATTATTTATTACATTTTTATTAGTTTTTATTCGTTATTAAACTCCAATACCCTCGAAAGTTCATATAGAGAGAGAGAGAGAGAGAGAGAGAGAGAGAGAGAGAGAGAGAGAGAGAGAGAGAGAGAGAGAGAGAGAGAGAGAGATGTTTTCGGTGGTGGGTGTGTACCTGTGGTTGAGTTACGAGTGGTGATAGAGATCAAGGAAATGGTGGTAGTGTGTTCATGCTGGTGGCAGTGGTGTTCCGGTGACCAAAACACTTGGGATATATAAACTAAGGATTTACCGGTAGGGCAAATTCTTAAAAAAGGTATTAAACTTGCCACAATTTCTTCTTCTGGGTGGCAACCTACCTGTACACGTGGAGCCCCACTGGCTATACAAGGTAAAAATACCCACAAAAAGAAAAAAAGACAAGTTAATGGTGCCAAAAGTCAAATTTTTTAGTTCACTACCCATTCGATGAATTTGTGGCAAGTATAATACCTTTTAACATCATTTGTCCTTCTTATTATGATTAATTTAATTTCGTAGAATTATTGCTTCAATATAATATATGTTGTTTTTCTCTAGTTTGAATTAGTACACCCAATGACTTGACTCGTTTCTATTAAGTTGCGGATTTTTATTAATCGATAAGTTTTTTCAATTTAAAATTTTGTGCAAATGAAATCGATCTCTGATGTGATGATGTATATCTTAAGTTTCAGATCGATCTGCCCGTTTGCTCTGTTAAGTTTCGATATAAAAAAACTAGGAGGTGTAAAAATTTTGTGCAAATGAAATCGATCTCTGATGTGATGATGCATCTAGTTAGTTTTTTTAATAGAAGAAATTGTGTTGTGCCTAATTCATGCAACGTGAGTTTTGGGTTCAAGTCTCACGTATAGAGAAGATGTTCGTGTTAATATTTGACGATGTATTTCAAAACAATATAGTGAAGTAACATTTATTATCTCACCTGCACGACGAAGGTTGAGTTGGCCATTTGCTTTCGTCTCTCATTGAAGCTGGAAGGAATTGAAGGAAGAAATAGTCACTCCAATCCAATTTGGCACCTTTCTCCAACCCAACACGGCTGCCATAACCCTCGTAGGTAGCGGGGGAGTTGGCATACGTCTGTTTCATGTCTAGTGGGAGATGGAAGAACTCCCGCCAGGCCTTTTTTGTTGCTGCCATGAGATGGTGGCTTACACCATGGTTAATAACCTGGAACATGCCCCACTCACGGCAAGCATCAGAGATAAGATCCATAGTCGTTTTGCGTAAGCTAGGGTCATTAGCATAGAGGTTAGCAAGATTAATGATAGGAATATCAGTCGCTTCTATTGAGGAGATGTTGTCAAGTGAGGATGGTCGGTCGTATATGGCTTTAACATAACACTCAGGAATAGCGTTTATTCCGCTGTCTGAGAGTGATTGCACTCGGATAACCGGCTCTGGCCAGCTTTGCAAGGTGCTTACCATCACTCCACAACTGTTTTCTAGGGTTTTGGGTGTGTGGTTGTTTGAAGAGATATGATTGTGAGTGAACAAAAGTGGTGGAATCAGAATGGTATATATATAGAAAGTGTTGAGGGACACCCATGTTTAGTTTTCAAACAAGTGTTCACAAAAATACAAAGAAGAAAAGTTAACATATCTAGATAAAAGTTGTAAGGTTGAAGATCTAGAAAAAGACTTGGTGCGTACAGTCTTTAAAATGGCAATTTTTAAAGTCAAGAAATATACTCGCAAGTAATTGTCAATATTTTAGATATCAACCCCATATTTTTAAGCTTGACGATCTAGAAGTTTATGCCAAACAATAGCATGACATTGGTTCACCTGCACCGACTTCGGGTTTTCCAAAAGAGTAGTTCCCTTAGGATTAGTTGGCTTGCAATATTGAATCGGAAACCCAGGTAACCCAAAAAAATGACTGGTCTAATAATTATTGCAGACGTGACCCCAATAACGTTTTTGCATCACTTATCGAAGATTTTTATCAAGTCTACTTATAAAAAATCTTGAATAGATGTTGCACTTGCTGTTTATAAGTACTAATATGTAATGAGTTCATGTTAATGTTTGTGCTAAGATTACGTTATGTATATGTATTGTGACCGAAGATGATGAATGTCGTTACAAAAGCTTTCGATCATATATAATCGCATTTGATAACTTATAATTGTTGCCTTGTTTTTTTTCTTTTTTGTAACATGATATTCAACGCATGATCGGGTTCAAATCAAAACAACATGTTATGAGTTTAGTCTTCATATTAGCATATACTTAAGTCCAGGGGTTAATGTGTCATGTTTAGGTTGTGTCTTAACCGAGTATATTAGAACTAGGATTAGTAGGTCGTTTATATGTTGCTTGTGTCCCAAGTAAACGTGTGACTTAGACCATCTGTAATAGCACTTCGACGACCGAGCCTCCATTTCTATGTTGCATGCAAGACGTGTCCTACCTTATTACATCAACCCATGGACGACCGAGCCTTCGATCAAATAAGGGATAACTCGGTTGTGTAGACGACCAAGTCTTGTGAGGTTTGTTGTGTGTTTGCATTTTTTATTTTTATTTTTATTACATAGTTTTTGTGTGGTATATTTGTACTAAGTCCGGTATGTTTTGGTGGTGAAGTTGGTGGTGTTATTACACTAAATTGGTGATGAATTTTGTTGTAAAGAGAGAAATCTGAGATGACGGTTGTAATGCCGTCTGAGGGCCTCCTTATTACACTTAGTCTAATTCCTTTGTTTAGAATCACAGTCGAGCTTGGAGTCCTATGTGTATTAGGAGTCGGTTTGCTCCCTCTCATTATCTATAAATAGAGATGATGGGAGAAGGTATTTTACGCCATTTTTTCTTTACTACTCAAACGTTCGATTAGGGTTATTATCGTGTGCTTGTTATTCTACTTTCTTTCAGGATATATTTGCTTATATTTGTGTCAATATTCTTCCAGGTTTTGATCAATCTCCGCTGCTTACAACACACTACTGTTGAAGAACAAACATAATTTGTTGTAGCTAGCTTCTTACTAGTTTTTTTAATACGTACTTCTTTTGGACGTTCCAAGAAACACTCCAGTGAAGAAATATAATTTTGCTACTTAATTTGTAAAATTAATATGTAAACTTCTGTTATTCCTATTCAAATTTCATGGTTGATATATACAAGGTTTCACATCTTTATGTAATATTGACTAACACGTGATAAAATAAATATTAATATCTAGTGCATTATCAAAACACCTAAACCTTATAATTTGTTTGTGTGAATGCATGGCGTATAGTATCTACCCAAAACATGGAAGTTTTCATGCATGTGCATGTGTTTCTATAGTTGTAGGGTATGCTATATATGTGGATATATAATCATTTTCCATTTTAGATTTTCGATCTCTTTAAATTTACAAACTTCAAACTTGTGTCTTTTTGCATCTTTTTTTGCAGTTATTGACTTGTAATTTTTAGATAACAACCAAAACTATTCTATTTAAAATTCAAATTAGTCCAAGTGTTCAAATATTGTTCACATAAATATGTTTAAACACATAGCCTATATGTTTAGTCGTCAGACACTATGATGTCCTCACAAGATTTCTCAAGCTCAAACCTTACTATGTACACATTTTTTGCGCGACCAAAGAAAAGGTCAAAAAAATAAATGGGATAACCCAGTTAAACTGCTTACATATGAGTTAAAGACCCGCTCTCACTAAGTAACCTATACAGGAAAACCCTTATCCATTTATTTCACGTTTTCCGTTGACGTGTTTGTTTTCTAGAGCATATATAGCTTTCATGACCAAGGGACATGAATCTTCTTATTCCAGGCACCCGGAATATGTGGTAGTCTCATTCATCTGTTTGATCACATGGAGTTTTTTTGTATAGGTGGGTTTGTATTCATTATGTTTGTGAACACAGGCTTGTTTTTAATTTGCTATGTAATTTGGGGTTAGTTTGGCACTTGGGCCCCACCATCTTAGGAAGAGTTTGCTCCAACGTTTTGAAACCCGGGTCGACCCGGCCGGTCGAACCGGTCGGACCGGAACCCGGTCAAAAAACGGGTTGTTTTGACTTGGGTTTCTAAAACCGGGTCAACCGGTGTGACCCGCCAGGTTTTGAGTGACCCGGGTTGACCCGGGTTTTGAAACCCGGCCGGGTTTCGATTTTCTCTACTTTTTTTTTTTTTTTTTTTTTTAAATTTAAATTTTGACTCTTTTTTATTTATTTGTCATTATTAAGGTGCTATTTTTGTTTGATATGACTTTCTTATGGTGTTTATTCACTCATATTTGTGCGTAAAATCGATTTTTGGAAATGTGTGTAAAACCGGGTTGACCCGGGTTGACCCGGTGACCCGGTAACTCGGCCGGGTCGATCCCAAACCCGGGTTTCAAAACATTGGTTTGCTCTCTATTTCAGAAGTTGTCATTTCAACTTTTTAGGCACTAGCTCAACTTACATCGTACATGGTATTTATACGAGACGAATACATACACAAAACGAAGGTGTAGAGTGGCAAAGTACTATATTTGAGCATTTGTGTTTTGGTGTGACCCTTGATGTAATACGTACACGTTTAATTTGTAGTCATTATGAGAAATAAAAAATAAAAAAATAAATCTATTAGTTATAAACAAAAAATGAAAATGGTTAAGGATCAAACAATATTTAAACTGTTTATTTAGTGGTGGATGTTGTTATTATTTTTAATCAATGGTGTTTTAAAACTGTCATTTAAACCAAGTTAATTACAATTAGTAAAACTTTACATTTGAACTTGTTTGTAAGGAGTATTTTAGGTAGTTGAGATAGAGATATATCATTCTATTCTATCATTCATAGTAAATTTTATTATTCATCTTTTAGAGAATAAATTTAGCTAAACCATAAAGGATGACTCAGCGGTAAGAATATGAATCTTTCAAAGTGGAGGTCAACGGTTTGAATCTAAAAGTGAGAAAATTAAACCCTTTAAGGCCACGGAGGTTCACCTGCAACGTCTTTAGGCTATTCAAAAAGATAGACGCTATGGGATTAGTCAGCCTGCAATATCGAAACAAAAAGCCATGTAAATCACAAAAAAGGAATAAATTTAGCCGGAACACCCTTCTAAAATAACCATTTACATGAATTAATTATATTGGCTATCCACCCCATGGCTTAACTCTACTTACGATTGTTTGGCGAAATAGGCTGGAGCTGGAGCTGGAGCTGGAGCTGGAGCTGGAGCTGAATCTTATATTATAAGTTGGATGTTGGAGCTTATATTTTTATAAATCTGTTTGGTGAATTAGTTGGAGCTAAAGTTTATTAGTGTAAAATCGCATAAAAATAAATCAAATTAAATTCATATATATTTCTAGCTTTTGCGTGATAATCCATTATGGGTATGTTTGGCACAAGTAGGAGCTGGTGCGGATCGCTAGAGCGGGTTGCTGGAGCTGATTGCTGAAGCATGTGGCTGGAGCTTTTTTTTACATGCTAGTACAACTAGCATTTCATTTAGTAGCTTGTTTTTTTAACAAGCTCCTTCAAGCCGTGTCAGCCAAACGAGACTTATTTTAAATGTTATCTTATTTTTCTAAAAAAATAATTTCATACTACGATAAGCTCTGATAAGCTTGAGCGCCAAACATAGCCTATAAATAATTTGACTAACTATAAGTTTGATGACTAAAGATTCAAAAAATGGGAAGATGATTGAAGCCATGGGCAAGTGCATCCTTCAGTTAATTTTTCGCCCCCTTATGTCTGATTTAATTGACTTAGGCTTTTAGAGGTTTATGACTCATAAAAGTTTACATAAGCCTTTGTGTCAAACAAAATTTATTTTATAAACTATCTTATTTTAAAAGCTTAAGCCTCTATAACTCCCGCGCAAAATACAATCTTAATCTTACACAAAAAGATAGAGTTTTCACTATGTGTGTGTGAATGAGAAGTACATGACTAATAATGCCATACTTCTTATCCGTTCTCTGCATCTATTGTTGTTTTTAGACATAGCAATGTGGAGAAAGCGGCGATAAGAAGATACATATACCAAAACCTTGGCTTAAATTTGTTTGAAAGGACATTTCTTTTGATCTCTTGTCTTCATATATTTTTTTGGTTTAGGTCCATTACTCTTTTGTTATCCTCTTGTCTTCATATCTTTTTAAGGGTTTGCACAGACTTAACTTGTTTATAAAGGAATCCAAGCAACCTTTTATAGAAAGCGATGAATGTGCTTCACCATACTAGGTTAGGGAGGTTTCGGTCAAGTTCTTATCATCACATGCCTTCATGATCCACAAACCTAACAAGGTAAGGCCAAGTTTCCGCGAGTTAGGAAGTAGACCAATCTGCGTAACTAACGTCAAGGCTACGATATTTTATGAAATTGTCTCCCACCTCCCTGCTTGTTTGTTAGGTTTTAAAACCAACCACTAAAATACAAACCTTTAGATATTTTTAGCTACATATCAAGTAATCAAGATCTTCTAAATTGTTTATTTTTCCAATATCAAGTCTACAAGTTAAAAAAAAAATACTGGCTGCATGCCACAAGTGCCACTAGCTATATGACAATGTTTCCTAAAGATGGAAGGTCTTTTCGTACAACTAGAAAGTTATGGGTAAAGGTCCCGGATACAGAAGACCTAATGACAATAAATAAAGCTGTGGGATCGGAGTATTATTATTTCATGAAACAACTAAGGGTCCAGTGCACATCTTCTCACCATCTAGAATACTCTTAACGCTAAATTGAAGTGTTCTCATTTTAGATCTTAAAACGCTAAAATTGATTAATTTTAGGTCATGCCTTGTTTTACTAAAACTAACTGTGTACCCGCGCGATGCGATGACAAATACCCTGTGACTAAATTTTTCGGCGAACAAATGTTATTTCGTTTTGGGCTGCTGGATTTCAAATTTATGTTTTGAAAGCTTAATTAGATTGTACATTGTGATTAAATAATTATATTTTGATGAATGTGTGAATTAAATTATGCATTAATTGTATGTGTTGAATAGTGCTTTTTTAGTTTTATTTGTGTTTTAAGTACTTGTAAATTATGCTTATTTACTTGTAGTTGCTTGAAAATCTATTTATTGTAGTCTTAAAAAATTGATATGAGAGAGGGTCAAAGATGTATTATAAGTTACTCCCTCAGTCCCATATTAAGTGCCCATTTTTCAAACTGCACAAAGTTTTAGGAAATTCCAGCAACTCTACTATCCACCAATCAAATATCATTTTTACCTACTAAAATCTCATTAGTTGGAATACAATATGAACACTTAATTTGGGACATCCCAAGATTCCATTGTAGACACTTAATATGGAACGGAGGAAGTAGTATAGATGTTGTCTTTCTAAAAAAAAATGCTAAAATTGATACTTTGGGGAAAAAATGTTGCCTTAGAGCATGGGGTACGGGGAGCTGGTGGCTGGCGCCATCACCACCAGCCAAGCAAAACCGACGGCGCACCGTACTGGTGGTGGCGCCGTCGGTGCTCGCGCCGCAACCACGGCTCAGCACCGTCGCCTTTTTTTTTTTTTTTTTTTTTTTTTTTCATTTTAATTGATTTTGAAACAATGTGAAAACATGGTAACTGGGTAAAAGTGATGGGAGGAAGAAGATGACAAGTTTTGGCATTTGTCAATTTTCACCCCAAAGTTTATAGTGTTTACACTTTTGTCTTAATTTAGTTGTATTGATCTCAATATAAGGAAAATAACTTAAAGAATTGACAATTTTAGCCCTTATTTTATATAGATGATTAAATATTAATGAAGTTTATTTAATGAAGTTTATTTAAGTTTATATTGTGTATATTTTAATTTTTGTAAAAGAAAAAAAAAATTGGCCGACGGCACCAGAAATTCTGGTGCCAACGGATACCCCTGAAATGTGGTGCCGTGGGATTTCTGGTGCCATAGGAGCTTTTTCTGACGTGACAACACTTTTGGTGCCACGGCTTGAAGCCATGGCACCACTGCACCCAATGCTCTTATAAGAGTGCACGGTGCACTATACGAACCACACACCGTTTGAATATTTGAGGATCAATGGCACATCAATAGCTAGCCATACTGCGCTGTCCTTTTTTTTTTTTTTTTTTTTGAATGGGTATAATTGTTAGGGTGTTTTGTACGACCTACATGCATCAATAACAAATATTGATTTTATTACTAAAGATGGTATTTTAGTTATTAGCATGTTATTGGGAAGGTGCTGAAATGGAACACCAATAAGTATTATTGGTGTTGTGCTTCACTTAGCACTCTAATGCTTATCTAGTCGAAAGAAAGTCTTCACTATAATTTCGTAGTTGTGGCTGAATGATCCATATTTAGTAGTTTTTCCGTGTATTTTAGCTCCTCGCTAGTTGTTTTGTTTTAGTAAAATCTCTTATGGTTAAGAAAAAAAATGTTGCAATGCCTTAGCTTTTGACATTGACAAAAAAAAAATCATATTCGCGCACAAAAACTTAATGAAGGCGGCTTGAGGCATGTGCGACCAACCACGTCGCATAGGGCCACCCTTAAATAAGGGCCACAAGTTTTATACGAAGGTCGTTTATACATATAGAATAAGATCCGAGTCCAACCAGTATATGTTTAAGAAGTTTGCAAAATTGAAATCGAAGATGACCCTTATTTCTAACTTAACTCAACTTTATAGCATACTGCTAAAGTGCTAATAATAAGCTTATTTTTTTATATTTCGAAATTAAAATTTCCTCACATACACCATAACTCTTATACACTCTTACACTACTGTCTGCTCATTTATATTCTAGTTCGATGCTTTCAGAAATTTATTACTAAATGATTTTAATAAACCTTAAAATTTAAGAATCGAAATTTTTTAGAAATTCATATGTGAACCAAAATTGAGCTCAAATGAAAGAAGATTAAATTTTTAGATTTTTGATATATATCGTTTAATATCTTTAGCTATTACCATGTATATTTTTTATATAATTTGCATATATTTTTTAAAAGATATAAAAAATAGGAATTTATAACTGTATTTCTAACTAATTTCGCAATAAATTCGAAGAATAATATTGAGAAGAATACGAGTGTAATAATTTCGTAATAAAAAACAAATTTATGAACTCGTCTATTCTATAATTATACACTTTTAATCATTTTAAATAAGGTATGTGATGTTAAATATAGAATATTTAGAGATCATTAAATGACAACTTTTTAAACATGAAATGCTTAAAAAACACTCAGTGTGATGTTGTTAGCAAATTCCTTAATTAATAAAGAGATAGAAATTGTGTCAAGAGGGAGATCCCATTAATTAATTTTGTAGTATTTCATAGTACTTC
The DNA here is from genome assembly GCA_030686995.1 of Artemisia argyi. Taxonomy (NCBI): domain Eukaryota; kingdom Viridiplantae; phylum Streptophyta; class Magnoliopsida; order Asterales; family Asteraceae; genus Artemisia; species Artemisia argyi. The sequence continues at coordinate 2,463,524 of CM060680.1, forward strand.
GAAAAATTAATTCGCAATATGTCATTTTTTTCTTTTTCTTTTTCAAGTTATAGAACATAAAATCTTCCACTACGAATATATTACCGTATTTCCCAAAAAATTGTAAAAAAGCCTTTAACAAAATGGATATCAAATTAAAGAAGATCAAAAATACATTTATTGGTATAATTTCTTTGTTGAAAAACTTTATAGTTTCATATATATATATATATATATATATATATATATATATATATATATATATATATATATATATATATATATATATATAGATCATATAAAAAAACAAATATCCGTAAAAAGAATAAAAATAATTTTTTTTAAAAGTTCTTGAAAAATTCCAAAAAAAATCCAAAAGATCGGGTATGTTGGTGCATGAAAAAGTTGTGAAGGAATTTTTTCTAAAAGTGTATACTTTATTCGAGAAAAAATTATAAAAAAATACGTTTATGCATTAAATCGTTTTTTTGTGCATCAAAAATTCGTTTTTGGATCCAACTTCATTTGACTTTTTTCATCAAAATAACATTATGCATCTAACTAAAACAAGTTGAAAATTTTGTGCATTAAAATTTTTTTGCACATTAAAATTCGTTTTTTGTGCATTAAAAAAACGTATAAAAACTCAAAATTAGAAAAACTTCTTTCACAAAAGTTTTTTGCACCAACATACCCGATCTTGTGGAATTTTTTTAGAATTTTTCGAGAACTTTTTTTTTTTTTTTTTAAACTTTTTATTTTTTTTACGGATATTTGTCTTTTTATTTTAACTTTAGCGTGTATATATATATATATATATATATATATATATATATATATATATATATATATATAGAGAGAGAGAGAGAGAGAGAGTTATGATCAAATAAGAATAATACTTAAAATAAGAAGGAATGAGAAGAATTATAACCGCAAATCCGAGATGCATCAACTTAAATTAGATGCATCCCTATAATCTTAGATGCATTATAATGCACCATAATGTGTTTTCTAGCTTTTAATCAGATGCATGTACGTATATTATATGCATTTCATGATTTCTCTTGTTTTTTGTTCCTCTGCACGTGCCGAAATCATGAAAATCAATTTGCACAATCTATAGATCAAATTAACTTTCGAAACTCAAAATGTTGCATCTATATGAATAGAAATGCATCTAATACAAGTCGCTGCATCTCAAATGTGTGATTTTGGGTACTTCTCACCCCTTCTTATTTTAATTTACTTCTCACTGGATCTCTACTCTATATATATAAGATCAAAAGATGATACTTGTGTAATTTGCATCATTTTTTTAAGCCAATGGCACAAGCGATAATTTGTATTAAAAGTAAGGACAATCTCGTCATTTCACATAAAAATCTTAGTTTTAATAATATATCACAAAGATGAGTTAAGTTGAAAATAAATACCATTTTCAATATCAGTTTTGCAAATTTTCATGTATGTTTCTATCTACCGACTACCGTTAACATATTTGGCATTATATATTAATATGGGCCACAATTTGCCTTGAGACCCATATCTGGCGTAATATGGGCCACGATAGCAACGAATACCTTTTCGGTTAAGAATGAAATTTTAACATTATACACGAGAGTATTTCAAGAGTTACACTATTTAGATTATAAATAAGAGGCACGTTATAATCATGTAAAATGAAGTCGTTTTGGTATGTTTGCTTCAATGATCTTGGATACTTGTGATAATTTGCGTAGTATAAAATGATTTTTTTTCTTTCTAAATATCTAAAATTTACGTGTTTAATAGGGTTTACTTGTGTTCACAACACATGTCACCAAAATCCACGTGATGGCCCTGGCTCAATGGCGTTGTAAGCTTTTTGCTCTAACAACAAATTGTGGTCCATCCCACTTGTACTAGAAATGGTCCTCTTATTAGATTTCAAAAAATTGATTGATTGTCTACAGAATCATTTCCTTATAGAAACATGATTCACGCCATTGGTGCTAAACATTATTTTCGGACGCTCCTGTAACTATCAACCTCCAACTGTTTAACAAAACCGTACATGTGTAGAACATAGAAGGGAACCCGTGCAATCGGCCCACTTTGGATGTTAACGTCTGGCCCCTACAAACACGATACTAGTGATCGAACCATATATGTATATTATCAATGTGATTGCGATGACATACTTGATTACAGTTTCGAGTCGATACACCAAGCATGTGTTACAGATTTTTTCAAAAGGTACCAATCATATATAAATATCATTTCCAGGCTAAAAAAGAAAACTCAACGTGAGACCGAACATACCACAAGGCTTTACATATTCACATGGTTGAGGGCCACGCCCCCCATCCTTTTCTTTGGTCATCCTAGATCAAAATACACTTTTTATGTGATTACATCCCTGTCTGAAACAAAATATATTTAAATCCAAAAGTAGCAAACTCTGTAATTTCCAAACCACTCGGTGATTGCCTAGTGTAGGAAGACTTGTCAATGAGGTTTCAAGTTCAATTCGTGTTAGGTGTAAACAACCATAAAATGGTCATGTCAACCTCCTGAAAAAAGAACGTTTTACCCGGTTTAAGTTTGTGTGACGGAAAGTTCAAACCCCATGATTTAGTCGGTCAAAAAATCAAAAACCATTGTTACCCGAAAAACAAGTTTGTAAATTTCAATAATATTACCAAAACTATTGAAATCCTCCTTGCAGTTTTGATTCAATATTAAGTGACACATGATAACTAAACATTGAATATTATATGGTTAGGTAGTCACTAGACGAGTATCGTGCTAGCGACGGGACGTTATATATAGTAGCAAATAATTATAGTTGGTATATTTTGGTTAAATGTTTCGGGCAACTTTTATGCATACAACGTAAAATAATCAAAATGTAATTTAATTTTTTTGACTTACGATAATTCAACTGAAAATGTAACATGATGTATTTATTGTCTTCAAAAAAAATGATTTCTAGTTTTTTTCTATAAATGATGCATTATATATATAGTTGAAATGATAAATATATATAGTATGTATTTAATGTGATTGATAAAATTTTTAATGATAATTATAAGGCAACATATTAAAAAAAACAAGTCAAACCAATTTTATGAGAAAATAATAATAAAAGGGTATTTTATGTATAACACATTGGTATTTTTAAACTTTAAGGAAAATTATTCATTTTTGATATATAGCATAGATAAGGCAATCGTGTATTTATTCTTTTAAGTTGATAAACACATCGAGATTGGTTAATATTAAAAACTCATCTTTTAAAAAGTTGACATTTTAAAAATAGTAGAGATTTGTAATAATAGAGCAACTATATGACTTAAACTTGTTTTAAAACAGAAAGTAAAATAGTAAAATTAGTCATTTAATCATTTAAGTTTAAAGCGTATTGGAGATTTGTAGACAATCAATATTACTCAAATTTTAAGTTTAAAGAATACATATAAATGCATTATAAATAGCAAAGATATAAATAGAAATCTTGAAAATAGACATATGAATATATGATATAAAATAAAGGGGTGTTTGGGTGGGGTAAGAGGGGTGGGGAACGGGTAAGGTATTCATTAAATGTGCTTAATTAGTGGGGGTAAGGGATTGATTATTACGTAGTGTGTAATGAACCATTATAAAGTAAATTGGGAGGAGGGTAAGGGATTGATTACCAACATCACTTATTCCTTTGCATTCCTTTTTTCTTTTCTTTTTCCCTTTTCTTTCTCCACTTTGAACCAAGCGGGCCCTAAATGTTTGTGTTATGTTCAAGAAACGCATATCCAATGTGTAGATCTCATTGGCTAATATACATATCGTCTTGGGTTAGGTCTCACATTTGGGTGATGGAGACATGTTGTTTGTTGGCAAATTTTAAATTGTTAATAAGTGTTCATCATTTGATTTGACAGTCTTGAAAAAGAATCATACTTTTCTAAAAATGTTTTATTTGGTTTAATTACATGTGAGACAAACTAAGATATTAAAATAAGGTGTTGATACTTACAGTTACATCACATAAATTGATAGACACACCATAATATCACATCACTAATGTATATGTTAAAATATGGCATGTGCATAATTGTGATGTGTACATCAATATATGATGTAACCGTGTAAGTATCAACTAGAGGATATTTCTTCTTTTCTTATTTTTTTTTCTATTTTTTTTTTTTTTTTTTTGGATTAAATGCTATTTCACCAATTCTCTTGTTTTACTCGTAGGCAAGGCTCACTTTTTCTATTTTTCTAGAACACACTCCCTCAAACTAAAAAAAAAAAACCTTCATTTTAGGGCCTGTGAAGGAGTAATATATTTTAGCTAGATGAATCATTTGAAAAACAACAAATCAAGAGACAATACCATAATTTTAAATATGTTTTCTATACCTCTAATTCTTTTTATAGTTAGGCGACTATGTCGTGTTTTATAACTTATATTTATTTTTATTGGTTCAACGACTCAAATATTGTGTTTCATAAGCTGAGAAGTCTATATCCGAAAAGACGACAGTTCAGTAAAATAAATGATAAAAAACACAAAATTCAATAGTAAAGTATGTGTACATGCATATATGGAATGCATACCGACACAGACGGATCTATAGTTTAAGTAGCCCCCAACCACATACTAAAACCTAATATTCAACGCTCTAAAGCTTTATAAATCATTCATCTTTAAGTAAAAATATTCGATTTATCATTACGATCTTATATTTTTCGCATTTTGTTGTTATTGTCAAAAAAAAAAAAAAAAAAAAAAAAAAAAAAAAAAATTGCCCCCCACATCCATTTTTTCTGGGTCCGTCACTGCATACCGAGTTACCAAATAACTGACAAATGAGTCATTCGTCTAAAATTAGACCACAAAACTCGAGATCCGAAACCATTGATCATGCTGCTGAAAATACAACCAAACCAACACCTATGAATACAATATGATCTGAGTTTACAACACTACATGACAATACTATTTCTATTGAATCGCCGACAGGGATTCATTGTGACAACCCACAAATGTTTTCAAGAACAAGCCCAGAATTGTTCACGTCGTAACCATATGCTACAGAAACGGGCTCGGTCCATTTTTGAACTCCCCATAATGGTCATTGTATGGCAACAATCAAAAGGGAAGCAGTCGCATCTAATCAAGCGTAACGACCCCATAAAATAATTACAAAATAAATCCAAGTCTTTCTTTACCTTGCTCACTGTTCCCCATATTTAGTGAACCATCTTTCATTAGCTTTACACTCAAGCTATTGAATCGTCCTCTGGAATAATGTCTAGAAGCCTTTCTCCAATCCGTTCCTGTTTTCATCATAGCAACAAACTCATCGTAGCTGATCTTACCATCCTGCATCGTTCAGTATCTTCTATCAACATGACAATATAATATCCAACTTTAATTTGCCTTTCCAAAAAAAATAATAAAAAAAATAAAAATAAATAAAAAAAGAGAGAGAAAAAAAAGAGAAAAGAAAAGAAAGAAAGAAAGTATATTCAACTTTAATTTCTAATATAACAAGTATTTAGATTCGGTGTACAAAACGATCAAAGAAACCAGTAAGTTGGAAATACGATAGGATTATACTGGAAACCATAAACATGTATTTTTTGTATACATATAACAGAAATAAATATAAGATTGAACAAATAACCAAAGCTATCGTGGAGATTTTAGAGACTCGACTTGTGATTTTCCGTGAAGGCCATTTAACCTAATATAAGTACGATACTCGTTAAAGGTCATGGGCTCATATAGAGCTGATTCTGTGTCTGTTATTAGCTGCTCGGCAGGTTTAATAGGAATATCTCCTCTTGGGTTGTAGAAGAAGGCCAACGAGACTCGCTCTTCATTTGAGTTAACAATCACACGATGCTCTATGCTCTTGTACTTTGCATTGCTTATCACCTGGAATTTCTCATAAGGTAAAAAAATAAGACTTGTTAAAATTCTTCTTAGATATGGTTAATTAGAAAAAATCAGATATATAGTGATTTTTCTATTTATGTCATTAGAAGACTAACCTGAAGCTGATCAGCAAGGTTGACAATGAAAGCATTAGGGATCGGTTTTACAGTGACCCAAGCATCATCTTTGCGGACTTGTAAGCCAGAAACATGATCATCTGGCAACAAAATTGTAATACCGCCTGGATCTGAATGTGGAGAAATTCCTAATGTCAAGTCGGGTTGTGGACATTTCGGGTAGAAATTAACTCTCAATGTAGCCCCAATTTCTTCCCCGCCAAATGCATTCTCAAGATAATCCTCGTCTAATCCAAGGTTCAGTGAAAATATCTTCATTAATCTGCCACAAAGCTTCAACACTTCTTCATTGTACTCAGCTACCAATTCCCTATGTAAACGCATACATATAGATTAAAACAATATGCATTTGTTAGTTGTTACGATAAGAGACTCTTTTTTCTTTAACGGCGATTTTTTCATTGTATTCAACGTTTTTTAACGTATCAAAAATAATTCTTTGTTCGTTGGTCATTATATGGTCCACAATTCGTTGAAGGGCGATCATTGTTTTTTACACTTCTTGTTCAGTTCCATGAAAAAGCGAACACGTATGTTTGGGACGATATTTTTAGGATAAAACCAAAGGGTTTGTGTTCCAATGGTACCCCTTGATATGTGAGAAGCTCCCAACCAAAATAGTTGTGGCTCAAGTCTTGCTTAGAACATGTGAGATAGTCTGTGGTATGTGTATTGTAATATAGTTGTTGTCATTCTAAATTAAAATAAATAAATAAATAAAAATTCAAAAAAAAAAAAAAAAAAAAAAAAAAACTTTGCGACAGAATCACCACATCTGGAAGGGACTTTTCCATCCAAAAATGGAAGTTTCATGTGGTGTTTTCATTAAAAACACATGTTTTCATGCATGGGAATAAAGTTCTTGATATTTAGACCAAAACCAAATTATGTAGTCGTAGCCATGAATATTATTTCACATTGACCATGTGCAATAATTAATTTGAGCATGCATCCTTTGAATTAGTTGACAGTTTAGGTAACTTCACTTCAGGACCACTTAAATGCTGGCTTTTGATTTCTAGCCTAAAACACATGTGTTTTTTATTACTAGTAGTAACAAAAGACCAAAAGTCAATAAAAATCATATCTTAATATTTAAGATAGGAATCCTTTCTTATTACAATTAATTTAATTTCGTAAAATTATTGCTTCAATATAATAATATATGTTGTTTTTCTGAAGTTTGAATTATGTACACCCAATGACTTGACTCATTTCTATTAAGTTGACGGATTTTTATTAATCGAAAAGTTTTTTCAATTTAAAAATTTGTGCAAATGAAATCGATCTCTGATGTGATGATGTATATCTTAAGTTCCAGATGGATCTGCTCATTTGTTCTGTTAAGTTTGGACATATATAAATAAACTACTGACTGCAAAAATTAACAAAAACATGCATCTAGTTAGTTTTTTTTAATAGAAGAGATTGTGTTGTGCCTAATACATGCGACGTAAGTTTTAGGTTCGAGTCTTACGTATATATAGAGAAGATGTCTGTGTTAATATTTTACGACGTTCAAAACAATATAGTGAAGGAACATGTGTTATCTCACCTGCACGACGAAGGTTGAGTTGGCCATTTGCGTTCGTCTCTCATTGAAGCTGGAAGGAATTGAAGGAAGAAATAGTCACTCCAATCCAATTTGGCACCTTTCTCCAACCCAACACGGCTGCCATAACCCTCGTAGGTAGCGGGGGAGTTGGCATACGTCTGTTTCATGTCTAGCGGGAGATGGAAGAACTCCCGCCAGGCCCTTTTTGTTGCTGCCATGAGATGGTGGCTTACACCATGGTTAATAACCTGGAACATGCCCCACTCACGGCAAGCATCAGAGATAAGATCCGTAGTCGTTTTGCGTAAGTTAGGGTCATTAGCATAGAGGTTAGCAAGATTAATGATAGGAATATCAATCGCTTCTATTGAGGAGATGTTGTCAAATGAGGATGGTCGGTCGTATATGGCTTTAACATAACACTCAGGAATAGCGTTTATTCCGCTGTCTGAGAGTGATTGCACTCGGACAACCGGCTCTGGCCAGCTTTGCAAGGTGCTTACCATCACTCCACAACTGTTTTCTAGGGTTTTGGGTGTGTGGTTGTTTGAAGAGATATGATTGTGAGTGAACAAAAGTGGTGGAATCAGAATGGTATATATATAGAAAGTGTTGAGGGACACCCATGTTTAGTTTTCAAACAAGTGTTCACAAAAATACAAAGAAGAAAAGTTAACATATATATCTAGATAAAAGTTGTAAGGTTGAAGATCTAGAAAAAGACTTGGTGCGTACAGTCTTTAAAATGGCAATTTTTAAAGTCAAGAAATATACTCGCAAGTAATTGTCAATATTTTAGATATCAACCCCATATTTTTAAGCTTGACGATCTAGAAGTTTATGCCAAACAATAGCATGACATTGGTTCACCTGCACCGACTTCGGGTTTTCCAAAAGAGTAGTTCCCTTAGGATTAGTTGGCTTGCAATATTGAATCGGAAACCCAGGTAACCAAAAAAAAAAGACTGGTCTAATAATTACTGCAGACGTATAACGTTTTTGAATAGATGTTGCACTTGGTGTTTATAAGTACTAATATGTAATGAGTTCATGTTAATGTTTGTGCTAAGATTACGTTATGTATATGTATTGTGACCGAAGATGATGAATGTCGTTACAAAAGCTTTCGATCATATATAATCGCATTTGATAACTTATAATTGTTGACTATTTTTTTTTTTTTTTTTTTTTTTTTTTTTTTTTTTTTTTTTAACATGATATTCAACGCATGATCGGGTTCAAATCAAAACAACATGTTATGAGTTTAGTCTTCATATTGGCATATACTTAAGTCCAGGTGTTAATGTGTCATGTTTAGGTTGTGTCTTAACCGAGTATATTAGAACTAGGATTAGTGGGTCGTTTATATGTTGCTTGTGTCCCAAGTAAACGTGACTTAGACCATCTGTAATAGAACTTCGACGACCGAGCCTCCATTTCTATGTTGCATGCAAGACGTGTCCTACCTTATTACATCAACCCATGGACGACCGAGTCTTCGCTCAAATAAGGTATAACTCGATTGTGTAGACGACCAAGTCTTGTGAGGTTTGTTGTGTGTGTCCATTTTTATTTTTATTACATAGTTTTTGTGTGGTATATTTATGTTTAAGTCCAGTATGTTTTGGTGGTGAAGTTGGTGGTGTTATTACACTAAATTGGTGATGAATTTTGTTGTAAAGAGAGAAATCTGAGATGACGGTTGTAATGCCGTCTGAGGGCCTCCTTATTATACTTAGTCTAATTCCTTTGTTTAGAATCACAGTCGAGCTTGGAGTCCTATGTGTATTAGGAGTCGGTTTGCTCCCTCTCATTATCTATAAATAGAGATGATGCGTGAAGGTATTTTACGCCATTTTTTCTTTACTACTCAAACGTTCGATTAGGGTTATTATCGTGTGCTTGTTATTCTACTTTCTTTCAGGATATATTTGTTTATATTTGTATCAATATTCTTCCAGGTTTTGATCAATCTCCGCTGCTTACAACACACTACTGTTGAAGAACAAACATAATTTGTTGTACTTCTTACTAGTTTTTTTTTTTTTTTTTTTTTTTTTTTTTTTTTTTTTTTTTTTTTAATACGTAGTTCTTTTGGACGTTCCAAGAAACACTCCAGTGAAGAAATATATTTTTGCTACTTAATTTGTAAAATTAATATGTAAACTTCTGTTATTCCTATTCAAATTTCATGGTTGATATATAAAAGGTTTCACATCTTTATGTAATATTGACTAACACGTGATAAAATAAATATTAATATCTAGTGCATTATCAAAACACCTAAACCTTATAATTTGTTTGTGTGAATGCATGGCGTAATAGTATCTACCCAAAACATGGAAGTTTTCATGCATGTGCATGTGTTTCTATAGTTGTAGGGTATGCTATTTATGTGGACATATAATCATTTTCCATTTTAGATTTTCGATCTCTTTAAATTTACAAACTTCAAACTTGTGGTGTCTTTTTGCATCTTTTTTTGCAGTTATTGACTTGTAATTTTTAGATAACAACCCAAACTATTCTATTTAAAAATTCAAATTAGTCCAAGTGTTCAAATATTGTTCACATAAATATGTTTAAACACATAGCCTATATGTTTAGTCGTCCGACACTATGATGTCCTCACAAGATTTCTCAAGCTCAAACCCTACTATGTACACAGTTTTTGGACGACCAAAGAAAAGGTCAAAAAAATAAATGGGATAACCCAGTTAAACTGCTTACATATGAGTTAAAGACATGTTTGTTTTCTAGAACATATATAGCTTTCATGACCAAGGGACATGAATCTTCTTATTCCAGGCACCCGGAATATGTGGTAGTCTCATTCATCTGTTTGATCACATGGAGTTTTTGGTATAAGTGGGTTTGTATTCATTATGTTTGTGAACACAGGTTTGTTTTTAATTTGCTATGTAATTTGGGGTTAGTTTGGCACTTGGGCCCCACCATCTTAGGAAGAGTTTGCTCTCTATTTCAGAAGTTGTCATTTCAACTTTTTAAGCACTCAACTTACATCGTACATGGTATTTATACCAAACGAGTAGATACGTAAAGTAAAATGAAGGTGTATAGCGGCAAAGAACTATATTTGTGTACTTGTGTTTTGGTGCGACTCTTGATGTAACACTTATGCGTTTAATTTGTAGTTATCGTGAGAAAAAAAATTAAAAAATTAAAAAAAAAATATGAGTTATAAACGAAAAATGAAAATGGTTTTAAGATCAAACTATATTTAAACTGTTTATTTAGTGGTGAATGTTTTTATCATTTTTAATCAAGGGTGTTTTAAAACTGTCATTTAGACCGAGTTAATTACAATAAGTAAAACTTTACATTTGAACTTGTTTGTAAGGAGTACTTTTGGTAGTCGAGATAGAGATATATCATTGTATTCTATCATTCTAGTAAATTTTATTATTCAGCTTTTAAAGAATAAATTTAGCTAAATCATAAGGGATGACTCAGCGGTAAGAATATGAGTCTTTTAAAGCAAAGGTCAGGGGTTTTAATTCAAAGGTGAGGAAATTAATCCCTTTAAGGCCACGGAGGTTCACCTGTAACGTTTCTGGGCTATTCAAAAGGGTAGTCACTATGAGATTAATCAGCTTGTAATATCGAATTGAAAAGCCATGTAAATCACACAAAAGGAATAAATTTAGGCGGAACACCCTTCTAACCTTTTACATGAATTAATTATATATTTAAAAATTTTAAGAAAATTTTTGTAAATTAAAACATATGAAGTCGCTTGCACTTTGCGGTATCTCGTGAATATTGGCTATCCACCCCATGGCTTAACTCTACTTACGATTGTTTGGTGAAATAGGCTGGAGCTGAAGCTTATATTATCAGTTGGGTGCTAGAGTTTATATTTTCATAAAGCTGTTTGGCTAATTAGTTTGAGCTAAAGCTTATTAGTGTAAAATCGCATAAAAATAAATCAAGTTAAATTCATATATATTTCTACCTTTTGCTTGCTAATCCACTATAAGTAATTTGACTAACTATAAATTTGATTACTAAAGACTCAAAAAATGGGAAGATGATCAAGGCCATGGGCAAATGCATCCTTAAGTTAATTCTTCATCCCCTTAAGTATGTTTTACTTGACTTACGCTTTTAGAGGTTTATAACTTATAAAAGCTTCCATAAACATGTGTGTCAAACAAGCTTATTTTATAAGCTATCTTATTTTAAAAGCTTAAGCCGATATAACCCACGCGCAAAATACAACCTTAATCTTACACAAAATAACAGAGTTTTCACTGTGTGTGTGAATGACAAGTACATGACTAATAATGCCATACTTCTTGTCCGTTCTCTGCCTCTTTGTTGGTTATAGACATAGAAATGTGGAGAACGCGGCGATAAGAAGATACATACACCAAAATCTTGGCTTAAATTTGTTTGAAAGTGCATCTCTTTTGATCTCGTCCTTGGTATTTTTTTTTTTTTTTTTTTTAGTTTCGGTCCATTACTCTTTCTTGATCCTTTTGTCTTCATATCTTTTTTAGGGTTTGCATAGACTTAATTTGTTTATAAAGGAATCCGAGCAACCTTTTATAGAAAGCGATGAATGTGCTTCACCATACTAGGTTAGGGAGGTTTCGGTCAAGTTCTTATCATCACATGCCTTCATGATCCACAAACCTAACAAGGTAAGGCCAAGTTTCCGCAAGTTAGGAAGTAGACCAATCTGCGTAACTAACGTCAAGGCTACGATATTTTATGAATTTGCCTCCCACCTCCCTGCTTGTTTGTTAGGTTTTAAAACCAACCACTAAAAGACAAACCTTTAGATATTTTTTAGCTACATATCAAGTAATCAAGATCTTCTAAATTGTTTATTTTTGCAATATCAAGTCTACAAGTTAAAAAAAATACTGACTGCATGCCACAAGTGCCACTATATGTAAATGATTCCTAAAGATGGAAGGTCTTTTCGTACAACTAGAAAGTTATGGGTAAAGGTCCCGGATAGAGAAGACCTAATGACAATGAATAAAGCTGTTAAAGTGTCCAGTGCCCATCTTCTCACCATCTGGAATACTCTGAACGTTAAAGTGTTCTCTTGTACATCTTAAAACGCTAAAATTGATTAATTTTAGGGGATGCCTTATTTTGTATTCTTGTCTCTTAGGTGGTTTTAACAAAATGTTTCTTTCTTTAAAAAAAAAATAATAATTGTTACTTTGAGTGAAAAACTTTTGCCTTATAAGAGTGCACGGGGCGCTATACCAATCACACGCCATTTGCATATTTGAGGATCAATGGCACACCAATGGCTAGCGTATATATGTGTCATTCGTCTCTAGCCATTCCATCTACTGGTGCCATTTTTTTTTAAATGGGTGGGGTATTTTTGCTAGGTGTTTTGTGAGACTCACACGCATCAATAATGGATATTAATTTTTTTCTTTTTACTAAAAATGGTATCTTAGTTATTAGTCTGTTATTTGAGAGGTGTTAAAATGGCACACCAATAAGTATTATTGGTATTGTGCTTCACCTAGCACTCTAATGGATATCTAGTCAAAAGAAAGCCTTCACTATAATTTGGGAGTTGGGGCTGAATGATCCGTATTTAGTAGTTTCTCCATGTATTTTAGCTCCTCGCTAGTTGTTTTGTTCTAGTAAAATCTTGTTTTGTTCTAGTAAAATCTCTTATCGTTAAAAAAATAAGTAAAAAATAAATAAAAAGTTGCAATGCCTTAGCTTTTGACATTGACAGAAAAAGTTCATATTCGCACACACAAACTTAATGAAGGCTGGCTCGAGGCATATGCGACTGGTCAGTTGCATAGGGCCACCGTTAAATAAGGGCCACAAATTTTATACAAAGGTCCTTTATACATATTTAATAAAATCTGGGGCCAACCGGTATATGTTTAAGAAGTTTGCAAAACTGAAATCGAAGATGACCTTTATTTCTAACTTAACTCAACTTTATAGCATATTGCTAATAATAAGATTATTTTTTTGATATTATGAGATTACCATTTCCTCACATACAACACAACTCTTACACACTCTTACACTACTGTCTCCTCATCTATATTCTAGTTCGATGCTTTTGGTTTCATACGCATCGCAATTGTCATTACGAAATGATTTTAATAAGATTTGCTAAGCGAACGAGCCTGAAAGCGCTTCTCCTAGCTTTATCTTAAGTCTTATACATTAATCAAGAAATCTGACTTATATGTTCCTCTCCCCTTGTTTTATTACACCGATAACTGCAAATGTAACTTTAAGAATCAATTTTTTTTTTAAATTTATATATGAAGCAAAATTGATCTCAAATGAAAGAAGATTAAATTTTAAGATCTTTGGTATATATTGTTTAATATCTTTAGTTATTACCTTATATGTTTTTTATATAATATGATGCTTTTTAACAGATATAAAAAAATAGAATTTTTTAACTGAATTTCAAAATCATTTCACAATAAATTCGAAGAATAATATTGAGAAGAATATCAGTATAATAATTTCGTAAATAAAAACAAATGCAATGAACTCATTTTAAATGTGGTATGTGATGTTAAATATAAAATGTTTTAGCAAGCATTAAATGATAACTTTTAAAACATGAATTCTTAAACAACATTAGTGAGTTGTTGTTAGTAAATCTCTTAATTAATAAGGAGGGAGAAATTATGTCAAGAGGGAGATCCCATTAACTAATTTCACGAGGCAGCATGGCCCTGCGATGCACGGGCTTTGTTCACCCTAAAGAATCATTCGTTTTGCAAGGGTTATGTGTATTTAATTATTTTTCATAGTTTTTATCAGAGATACTCAACTGAATAAATGAAGTGCATTTAACTAACTTTTTCTAATTAGAATTGTTTGAAGAAAAAGGTATCAAATACATAAGTGACTATCATCATCGTAACACAAAACACCTTATCGTAGAGTATTTTACAACGGTAAGCAAAGAGTATCATTGTTTTCAGTTACATTGCTCCAAACCCGGATTGCTTCTCCACCTACTAAAAAATGGTCGTGTTACCAAAACCCACACATTGCCACCTATTGCTTATTTGGAACCAATGAGATGATTAACGCATATAATAAAAGCTCGGTCAATATGACGTTAACGGAACTCACCCCAGTCATGATATATATGGGTAATACCTAAAAAATACATGGCACCCAATATATTTGGAGTACTTGTAGGCACAACATTCATAACTCATCACTTATTCGAGACTGCAGCCAAACCTCCAAGGCCAACATTCATACCCATAATGTTCCTATATCTTGTAGTGCCATTTAACTGGTTGGACTTTTGTAAGCACCAACATACGCATTTCAAATTTTACTATCTTTTTAATAAGGTTCAACATAACAAAAAAATGAAAACCTGTGAGTACCAACATACGCATTTCACTGCTGTAGCCTTGCTGGAATAATGCTCCTCCTGCTGCTTCACCTGCACTATTAGCTTGTTGAGTTTTTTTTTTTTTTTTTTTTTTTTTTTTTTTTTTTTTTTTTTTTTTTTGAATATCCTTACCTGAAAAGGCATTGAGAGAACAAATATACCATAAACCTTGTAGGGTTTATACACCCTACCTCCCAAATGCTTATGTCAGCAACGTTTCTTCCAACTGCAAAGCATTGTGTACATTATGCCATAAGTTGTTCGTATGTTGAATGTAAATGATGTCCTTAACTTTTTCTAACTTAATGTATAAAAATACGATATGAAACTTTAACTCGGACTAAAGAAGCTCAACCGAAGAGCATAGTTTGATGTTGACGATGGAAGTCCATGCATATGACATTAGAACCCTGGTTAAGGTTCCAAACTTCAATTTTTTGAAGATCATTGGGTGAATAATTTTTAAGGCAGAGGAGCTCAAAAAAAAATTCATTTACCGTGTCAGAGGATGTTTTAGGAATGCAGCTGTACACATAAGAGCAGAATATCAATTAACATCACATTCATTTAGTGTGTACAATTTTTTTTCTTCATATAATACCAAGACACTATTTCACTTCTTACTTTTTAGTCATTGCACTTTTTTGGTACATATAACTCATTAAAAGATGAATTAGTTCCAGTTTGGGTCAATTTGTGACAAAAACTAATACTCCCCCGTCCCAAAATTATTTTCCACTTTAAATTTTCAAAGTCAAACTGGTTCAACTTTGACCATGAATATTTTTTATTATTATTATATAATAATTGGTGAAAAATTATACCATTGAAAAGTATACTTAAAACCCAATCCATTTATATATTTTGCATCAAATATTATATAACACACACAAAACTATTTAAGTTCAAAGTTGAAGAAGAAAGACTAAAAAAGTCAATAGTGGACAATAAATTTGGGACGGAGGGAGTAGTAACTACAGGCCTCGAAAATTGAAATCACATTGTTCAAAGACTACACGAAATTGATATGACATTTTCACAGCCATGATTGGTTAGAATCTGATCGGTATGTAACAATTTGCTCTAAGTGCTTCTAAGCATGTCCTACTCGTCAACTGCAACCAAACAGATATGGTAATCTTTTTAGGATTACGAAACACACACACGTAAATAATAATTAGTGAAGATAACCTTACTAATGGTCTTCGTCATCAGAATCATTGTCATCATCTTCCTCATCGGATCCTTTAATGTTTGGTTGGTGCTGCATGTTTCTACCAAAGATAAAAATAAAACCTTAAATTGCAGCTCCTATGCTTTCAATTTAACTATGGTTTTAGCATCTTGTATAACCTTATATATTTTAGTGTCATACTTAAAAAAGCAAGAATAATCCTTTTTCTACTATTTTTTTCATAGTACACCTATATCTACCATTAAAAGTCAACAAACAAAACTTGCTACTCCAACGGGGGCGTTTGGGATTACTTATTATAATTATGCACACGATCATTGCTCTTTTATCTGACTTGTTTTGAATTATCAATTCTTCCATCCTTTTTCTTCTAAATTTTATCCAAATACACTAATAGCTATAATGAAAAGTCAACATAATAATCAACAACAAAATTTACTGCTCTAAAGATGATGTTTGGAACTACTTAATAAAATTGATTATCAGCTAGCACAATAGCCCTTCCTTCTCGTATGAGTGAGTTGTTGTACACAACTTTTGTTAGTCTAACAACATAAGCTGTAGTTTGAAGGAGTAATGACTTGAAAATCTGTTCAAAGTCTTTCATAATTAATTGTTAAAAACAATATGCAATCTAGCGCTCCATAAAGAGTAAAAAATGACATAAATTTGATGATTGAAATCCATGACACACAATAACAATCTCATTGAACCATTTTCTAGCAATAAATCCACAGGTTCTCACCATGCTAATTCATTGTAACTATTGTCTACTAACTTTTCTAAAAACACAAATAAAAATCTAACCTTTATCAAACAAAACAAAAACTTTTACTCAGTAACTTAAGAAAACTAATGCTTTTACATGTACCATATTTGCATATGTACTCTTTGTTCTTAATCAATATATGTATTTCTCAGTGTTCACTTTCTTTGATACTTCAAGAATTTTGTACTTTCTTATAGTAGGCATAAGTTGTATGTTGATCGTCGAATTTGTTGTGACCGTTAATGCACCAAGTAGTACCAATATATAGTAAGTTAAACTATATGAAATAACGAATCCATATGGTGAAATATAATTACATAATTATGTCTTATAAAAACTTGATTCCAAGGCATAGCTAAACTTTTACAAAACTCAAACAACAGCTAACATACTAAAGTACATTGCAAAAATTGCATTTTAATGACAAATCATTCATAAGTATAATAAAATTTAATATGTTTTTATGTTAATGTAACATGACCAACAAGTGTTTAAAGATTATGAACAAAAGCGTATTTGACATCTTTAACACCCACCTTGAATCACAGTCATAATCGGTATACAACCAACTTTGATGCGTGAGAATTGCACCAGGTTTTACCTCTCGAGGGATCTCGAGAAGCTTACAACCCCCACCAGGCAGTGTACCTGACCATTGTAGTATAGTATAGTGACAAGTACCGGGGGATTGATCGTTCAACTCAGGAATAGTATCGCTAGGATTAGAAAGCCTAAAAACTAGGTCTGGAGATGAGGAATGATTCTTTTTGTATTTTTATATTTTTATAAAAGCAAGTAAAAATCTCGGGTTTTAGAAGAGTGGGCGGAATTAGTTGCTAATCAACTAACCCAATAACTAAGATGCAATCAAAATAAAATAACAAAAATGAAAATAAAGCTAATTTAACTAGTGGTGTGAACAATAAATGGGAAAGTTGTGTTTACTTAGATTTCATTACTCCCTAGATATCTTTTACAGGTTGATAGTTTGTTACAGTTGCGTGGATGACGGGTTATATTCCTTAATACCATTCGTGGGGTGGCGTACGTACTTCCCCAACTCTATAAGCTCTTACTTCACTCCTATGTCGAGCCTGCAAGAAGCTCCTAACATGGGATCACTAGAATTCGCTCATGCATTAAATACAACCATAAAAACCTTAGTACGCATTGGTTCATGTTTCTTAAGATGTTCAAGCAAGTTACACTATGGAAGTCTGCCAGTTTTTTTAAGCCTAACATCGAAATCATTCATCCATTACAACTATAAACATGCAATCAACCTATAATCAACATCTAGGTTTCACTACATCTAAGCAAACACACATGAGATCTAGCCTAGCATGTTAAAATCAAGACAAGCGTAAGATATATTCAAACAACACATAGACATATTGAATGAATTGGAATGATACTTATCTTAATTGAACATGAAAGGTTTCAAGGGGTGAAAATCCCTGAAAATACTGTTAAAATCGAGCTAGGGTTTATTCAAGTCGTCCCTAATATTGTCCTCCTTTATTGAATGAAAATTACAAAAGTATATATAGATTTTCTAAGGTGATGGTGTCAAGAAGAAAATTCTGACGCGGTCAACCCGCCGCCCATAATATAATCGGATTGCCTAGATCCAGATCTGACGCCGTCATGTGTAATGTTGTTCTGGGCCGTCACCACTTTTACTCTTGACGATCATGCTTTGACGCCGTCACATTTCTACTAGACCGTCACCACTTTTGCTAATGACGCCGTCATCAAAATGCTCTTGACGCCGTTAGGTACTGTTCCCAGCAAGGAAAATTAAGACTTTGTCGTTTTCTTCACTTTTATGCTCCAAAAACGTCCAAAATGTTTCCTTTTCCAGAATTCACTCCAAAAGAACCTAAAATCATAAAAGGAATGATTTAGGGCATTATTTGATCAAATAAATTCAAATTTCGTCTTAAATGACCCCCTAAAAACGGACCATTTTTCGCCTCATCATATACCCTTACACTTGAGATTTGCTTGTCCTCAAGCAAATGCGCTTTTATTCTAATCAAAATGCAAGTTAGAGGTCATTTAACACTAATATAAAAGTAATTACAACAAATAATCATTCCACTAAAGACCGAAGACAAGCACGGAGGTCATATACTAGCACCTCACAAATAGTGTTTAGATAGTCACATCTCTCGGGTGTAATAAAGTATATATCACAATATGGAAATGGAAAATTGATGCGTAGGGATTGCACCAGGCTTTACCTCTCGAGGGATCTCGAGAAGCTTACAACCCCCACCAGGCAGTGTACCTGATCGATGTAGTATAGTATAATGACAAGTACCGGGGGATTGATCGTTCAGCTAGGAATAGTGTCGTTAGGATTGAAATTAATCTAACTAGGTCTAAAGGTGAAGGATGATTCTTTTTGTATTTTTATATTTTATAAAAAGCAAGTAAAAATCTCGGGTATTTACTCATTTAGTGGAGAAAATTGGGGAGCTTGAAAAGCTACTTATTGATGGAAAAGCTACTCTTGTGGATGATGATGGTCATCCTATTCAAAAGGTTGATTATCCGGGGTCTACTTCTTCTACTAAGAGGGTTAACCCATTCTCTAAGGTGGGAGAGATTGTTGTTTCTGACAGTGATGAAGAAGAGGTCGTGAATACGTTTGATGAGTCCATAAACCTATTTGGCGGTGGTCATGATCGTGAAGATGATTATGATGACTATGATTATGATGACTATGCGGATCATGTCTACGATCTTCCAGGTAATTTGGATGCTTTATATGACACATATGGTATCAAGCTCCAAGGTTTTGGTAGAAAGTAATTTTGTTCTCATAGGATTCTAATGGTATCTTTTGAGTAGTGGTTTTTTCTTGTTTAGAGATTTAGAAGTATCTTGTTATGTAAGCTTTTCTGCCTATGTAACGGGCTGAGATATGGGATTCACCCATATCCTTTGTACTTAAACGTTTTTTGGAGTAATATATTTACCGGGTCTTTTGACCTTTTACCCAAAAAACTAATGTGCAAGAAAACTAAACTAAGGTTCTACAAGATAAGTGAAGCATGTCTACCTATGATATGTTACTCCTTGCTAGCTATCCAATTCTACCTATTGAATTGTCACACCTTGTTTTAATTGACGGGTTGTATTCCTTAATACCATTCAAGGGGTGGCGTACTTACTTCCCCAATTCTATAAGCTCCTACTTCACTCCTATGTCGAGCCGGCTAAGAAGCTCCTAACATGGGATCACTAGAATTCGCTCATGCATTAAATACAACCATAAAAACCTAGTACACATTGGTTAATGTTTCTTAAGACGTTCAAGCATGTTACCCTATGGAAGTCTGCCAGTTTTCTTAAGCCTAACATCGAATACAATCAACCAAACAAGAGACAATAGGAATCAAGAATTATAAGCTAAGTCAACTAGATCTATCGAAGTGTCACACCCTAATTGATGAAGATAGACACAACATCAACAAGGAATCAATAAGATCTAATCAATTATATACAAGTTTCACACAATCATAAGTAGACACAAGGTGAATTAGCAAAACATGATCAAAGAAGGACAATCAACAATAATAATGAAAGACATAGTTGAGATAGAATCATCAAACCAATACATGATGTTTATGGAGTGATTGAAACCCTCTAAGTTGCTGGAAAAACACTTACCTAAACCCAGGAATTGACCTTAAGGTTTAGGGCTTACAAAAAGTGAAGTTATAAAGTTATATTTATAGGCTAATTTTCTGTCGGCCCATCTTGACGGCGTCAGCCCATTTCTCTTGACGGCATCATGACCATTTTTTGACCAAATTGTAGATCTCTTCGTCCTCTTCGTGTGGGCTTTTGAATCACCTAAATCCGAGTTCGTATGCAAAAGTTATTACCAAAACAATATCAGCTACTCCGCGTGCAAGTTTTGACAAGTTAACACGTGATGGCCTTTGGTGACACCGTCACGTTTCTTCTGGGTCGTCGCCACTTTTACTCTTGACGGCATTGTCAAAATGCTCTTGACGCCGTCAGGTACTGTTCCCAGCAAGGAAAATTAAGACTTTGCCGTTTTCTTCACTTTTATGCTCCAAAAACGTCCAAAATGCTTCCTTTCCCAGAATTAACTCCAAAAGTACCTAAAATCATAAAAGGAACGATTTAGGGCAATATTTGATCAAATAAATTCAATTTCGGGCTTAAATGACCCCCTAAAAATGGATCATTTTTCACCTCATCATATACCCTTACACTTGAGATTTGCTTGTCCTCAAGCAAATGCGCTTTTATTCTAGTCAAAATACAAGTTAGGGGTCATTTAACACTAATATAAAAGTAATTACAACAAATAATCGTTCCACTAAAGACCAAAGACAAGCACGGAGGTCATACACTAGCACCTCACAAGTAGTGTTTAGATACTCACATCTCTCGGGTGTAATAAAGTAATATCACAATATGGAAATGGAAAACATCTCTCACTACCTGTCATAACAAAATAGATTACCATAGGCTTGGGAAAGGATCAAACCTCCACCACATGACGTAAGCACCTAGGATAAACTATCAAAGAGGTCTTTTAAAGGGTTGTAACGTTAGGTGTAGGGATATGGAATACACGGTTTTGTTGGATATAGGCAGTCTTTACTGGTGGCGAGTTAACAATCTTAGTTAATTACATGTACAATATGACGTTGCTAAGCCAAGACTAGACTCGACTTAAGCTAATAAATGAAAAATAACAAAAACATAAAACAAACATAGAATGAAAAAGGATGGTAGTCCGTATATATATATATATATATATATATATATATATATATATATATATATATATATATATATATATATATATATATATATATATATATATATATATATATATATATATATTTTCATACACTCTTACCCTACCATCCAAAATAATACATCATAATGAACATTATCCTTACACTTGAATTTTTACATACTTTACAATAAACTAATCTAAAGACTCGAATTAAGAAAATCAAAACACTTGGAGTACTTTTAAGATTAATGTACATATGGGGGTAATATATGATGATCTTCCCCATTACTCTATAAAATAAGTACTTTACCCATGAGTCCCAATCGTCCCAAAACAATATGTACAAGGATATGACTCGACTTAGCAACCATGTAATCAATTAGATAATTAACTTAGGGTTTAACAAATAACAATAATGCACTAAAGATGAGTGCATACACGGAAGGCTAAGGCGATTTGGTTGTACATTTAAGTGGGGTGTAACAAATTCTTCCTTTAAGTAAGATGCTTAAAGTTAGAAACAAAAAGATAGGCTCGGAGGGGTGTACTAGGGGTTTGGTGTACTAACAATGAGTACAACGCTAAGGGTGTGGAAAAAATTAATTGACTTAACTAGCCAAGTAATATGACTTAAATGGTCAAGTAATTTTGATACGGGTTTAACACAAGGGTGATCCTAATGCCTCTTATCATGTAGTAATCCTACTACACGAATGTAGTCTCATTAGCGGTCTCGGGATGCATCACTAACGCAAGTTCTAGAATCGAAATCCTACCGGTACACTCATAAGCACTAATAGTAAATGCTTTTCCTATCAAATCTAAAGGCGAACCTCACATATTTTGGTGGAAAATTTTTCTGAATAGTACGGTTTTGTGCTAGTCATACAATCTCCTATCCATGAGACGCTTTCTATGGCTAAAGTTTCACTCCTAAATATTGTAAAAAAATTTAAATTTGGCGCTAAAATTGCACTAACAAGTATTTCTCATAGTTTTATTACACATCTACTATCAAAAAAACAAACTCAAGAGAAAGTGTATCTGTAAGGTATCATCATTTTACCCTCCCCTTACACTTAGGATGAACATTGTCCCCAATGTTCAAGTAAAGAATGTAAAAGTGAAATAAGTAAAACAAATGAAATCAAATACTCCCCTGATTCGCTCGGTATGGATAATAAGGTGGCCAGGTTAGATCTTCCTCCAAGAAAATGAACAATTAAAGCTTCCCTTCCAGAATATAAATCATCTTCTTGTCAAACATAACCTGTCAAACCTGAGAAAACAATCACAAAAACCCAAAGCATCAATCCGAACAAAGAAAACTCACAACTAGATGTAATTCCAGACTTAGGAATAAAAACAAAACAATTAAAGATATAATGTTTGTGGAATGAATGTTTGCAGATTTCCTGGAGTTTATAAAACTAAAGAATCAACAAAAACTTTAAGAGTCCGGTATAAACAAAACTCGCAAAATTCTTCAGAATTTTTGTACCTGACGCCGTCAGGTTATAACTCCTGACGCCGTCAGGTTATAACTCCTGACGCCGTCAGAATGTTCCTGCAAAAATCTCATGTTAAGTTTCCGGCAAATTTTTGGAAAAAATTATCCCTTACTTCCTGGAAAATCCTACGAAACATCATTGTGACTCGATACAAGCATTTGACTCTGACAAATACTAATATACATGCCCATTTAATATTGTTGTGGATCATGCTCAATTTCGTTCTTATAAACAAATTTGGGTCTCCCCTTACACTTAACTTTTGCAAAATACCTTTATATGTAATTAAGACGAAGTTAAAAACAAAATAAAGCATTTTCACAATTTACTTTGAAACATGAGCCACAAACAACAAAAATAAAACATGCATACGGAAACAAATAAAATCAAATAAATAAACAAACAAACAAATAAATAAATAAAGCTTGGGTTGCCTCCCAATAAGCGCTTATTTTTGTTCGAGTCACGAGCCTAACTCTACCCTTATTTAATGGAAATAGGGGAGGTTTTCCTTACACTTAGGATTAAGTGCGGGTGGAAGTAGCGATACACACCCTTAGGGTGGAAATATGCCACATGAGGTGAAGGGGGTGAGTGAATGGCTTCCTTCATCCTAAAACTACCCGGATAATATTGGTTGATGGGTGGGTCGGTTCCTCTTTTGTCTCCTAGATGTATATCTAAGGATGGAAAGTTGTGTAAAGGTTGAGGTTCCGGTTCATCAACATAAGGAAATTCCCTAGAACTAGGAGTAAGGTTATAACTACAAGTATTCAAACCTATATCCTCTAGTGGTGCCTGGTTCAAGGGTTCTACCTCCATCGGAATTCCTAAAGTTTCTTCTACTTCTTCCGGGTAAGTCACGGGCGGTGTGTGTGCCTCAAATGATGATAGGACTTATGGGGTACTTAGTGGGCTTGGGTTTTCTACTATCTCTTCCATCACATCAATATCACCTATGTGTTCATCTTGTATTATGGTAGTGCCTAACCATGACATGCAACTAGGTGGCTCAACTCTAACCTCATGTGTGTCGTATGTTTTGGTGAAATCTATCCCGCTCATGCAACTAGGTAGTTCAACACTAACCATCTCATAATCTTGGTTTGATTCTAAGTTCATGTTCTTAGAAACTAGGTCATCTCGCTCATACGAATCCACCAATTCGTTGAACTTATGGGTAATGGTTAGGAAACTTTTCTCAAAATTCATCCAAAGCGTCTCACTAAAAGGAATTGATCTTGATAATGATCATCTAATAGAAAACACACATGCATAAAATTCATCAAACCCATCTAACTTTATATCCATCTCCTCTTTTATATATCTAAGATCACTTAAAAATTCCTTGGAACAACAGTAGGCAAATCGATCCGAGTAAAACTAATTGTTCCTCTATAGTTAATGATCTAAATGGAATTTCATCCGCCATGGAGACAAATGAAAATGGTTTTACAAACAAAGGGCACAAAGAAAAAGATAGAGTACAAGAAAGCTAATAAAAAGAAAATAAAAATCTCACTAAAAAGGAATCTAATGAGTAGACCTAATAAAAATCAAATTCAACCTAAACAATAACTATTCCCCGGCAGCGGCGCCAAAAACTTGATGCGTAGGGATTGCACCAGGCTTTACCTCTCGAGGGATCTCGAGAAGCTTACAACCCCCACCAGGCAGTGTACCTGATCGATGTAGTATAGTATAATGACAAGTACCGGGGGATTGATCGTTCAGCTAGGAATAGTGTCGTTAGGATTGAAATTAATCTAACTAGGTCTAAAGGTGAAGGATGATTCTTTTTGTATTTTTATATTTTATAAAAAGCAAGTAAAAATCTCGGGTATTGAAAGGAGGGGCGGAATTAGTTGCTAATCAACTAACCCAAAAGCTACTAATTAAACTAATGTGCAAGAAAACTAAACTAAGGTTCTACAAGATAAGTGAAGCATGTCTACCTATGATATGTTACTCCTTGCTAGCTATCCAATTCTACCTATTGAATTGTCACACCTTGTTTTAATTGACGGGTTGTGTTCCTTAATACCATTCATGGGGTGGCGTACTTACTTCCTGATACGTGGGAATCGTACCAGGCTTTACCTCTCAAGGGATCTTGAGAAGCTTACAACCCCCACCAGGCAGTGTACCTGATCGTTGTAGTATAGTATAGTGACAAGTACCGGGGGATTGATCATTCAGCTAGGAATAGTGTCGCTAGGATTAGAAAACCTAAATACTAGTTCTAAAGGTGAGGGGTGATTATTTTTTGTATTTTTATATTTTTTTGAAAGCAAGTAAAAATCTCGGGTTTGAAGGATTTGGGCAGAATTAGTTGCTAGTCAACTAACCCAATACTAAAGATGCAATCAAAATAAAATACTAGAAATGAAAATAAACTAAATTAACTAAAGTTGTGAACAATAAGTGGAGAAGTTGTGTTTACTTAGATTTCACTACTCCCTAGATATCTTTTACACGTTAATTACTTGTTATAGTTGCGTGGATGACGGATTGTATTCCTTAATACCATTCATGGGGTGGCGCACTTAATTCCCCAATCCTATGAGTGCCTACTTCACTCCTATGTCGAGCCGGCTAAGAAGCTCCTAACATGGGATCATTAGAATTTACTCATGCATTAAATACAACCAATAAAACCTAGTGCACGTCAGTTCATGTTTCCTAAGACGTTCAAGCATGTTACCAATTGGAGATCTGCCAGTTTTCTTAAGCCTAACATCGAAATCATTCATCAAATACAACTATAAACAAGTAATCAACACATAATTAACATCTATGTTTCATTAGATCTAAGCAAACACAAGATAGATCTAGCCTAGCATGATGGAATTAAGACAAGAACAAGATATAGACAACCAACACATAGACATATTGATTGAATTAAAAGAATACTTATCTCAATTACACATGAAAGGGTTCAAGGGCTGAAAACCCTTGAAAAACCTGTAAAGTTCGTACTAAGTTCGGCCTTAGGGTTTCATTTAAGCCCGGAATTGAATTTATTTGATCAAATATTACCCTAAATCGTTCCTTTTGTGATTTTAGGTACTTTGGGAGTGAAATCTGGAAAAGGAAGCAATTCGGACGTTTTTGGAGCATAAAAGTGAAGAAAACGCCAAAGACTTAATTTTCCATGCTGGGAACAGTGTATGACGGCGTCAACAAGACATTCCTGACGGCGTCAAGAGTAAAAACCATGACGACCTAGAAGAAACATGAAGGCGTCACAAGTAGAGCGTTAAGAGTTAAATGTGTGACGGCCTGCAAAAGGGGACTACATGACGGCGTCAGATGTAGATCTAGGCAGTCCGAGGATTTATTTGGCGGCGAGATGACGGCGTCAGACCTTTGTTCTTGACGCCGTCACCTCCTAAAATCTATATATAGTTTTCTAATTTTCATTCATGAGGAGGAACTTGTGTGGAGAAACCCTAGGGCCGAACCTTGTATGAATTTTACAGCTTTTCAACGGTTTTCAACCCTTGAAACCTTACATGTGCTATTGAGATAAGTATTCTATTAATTCAATCAATATGTCTATGTGTTGGTTGTCTATATCTTGTGCTTGTCTTAATTTCAACATGCTAGGCTAGATCTATCTTGTGTTTGCTTAGATCTAATGAAACCTAGATGTTAATTATGTGTTGATTACTTGTTTATGGTTGTATTGGATGAATGATTTCAATGTTAGGCTTAAGAAAATTGGCAGATCTCCAATTGGTAACATGCTTGAACGTCTTAGGAAACATGAACCGATGTATACTAGGTTTTATTGGTTGTATTTAATGCATGAGTAAATTCTAATGATCCCATGTTAGGAGCTTCTTGCAGGCTCGACATAGGAGTGAAGTAGGCACTCATAGGATTGGGGAAGTAAGTACGCCACCCCATGAATGGTATTAAGGAATACAATCCGTCATCCACGCAACTATAACAAGTAATTAACGTGTAAAAGATATCTAGGGAGTAGTAAAATCTAGGTAAACACATTTCTCCCACTTATTGCTCACAACTTTAGTTTAAATTAGTTTATTTTCATTTTAGTATTTTATTTTGATTGCATCTTAGTATTGAGTTAGTTGACTAGCAACTAATTCCGCCTAAATCCTTCAAACCCAAGATTTTTACTTGCTTTTCTAAAAATATAAAAAAATACAAAATGAATCATCCCTCATCTCTAGATCTAGTATTTAGGTTTTCTAATCCTAGCGACACTATTCCTAGCTGAACGATCAATCCCCTGGTACTTGTCACTATACTATACTACATCGATCAGGTACACTGCCTGGTGGGGGTTGTAAGCTTCTCAAGATCCCTTGAGAGGTAAAGCCTGGTGCAATCCCTACGCTACCAGTTGGATAAAGGCAATCTTTACTGGTGGCGAGTTAATCATCTTGGTTAATTACATGTACAATATGGCGTTGCTAAGCCAAGACTAGACTCGACTTAAGCTAATAAATGAAAAATAACGAAAACATAAAATAAATATAGAATGAAACGGGATGGTAGTCCGTATGTTTTTTTCTCTTTTTATTATTTTTTTTTTATTTATTTTTTTTTTTTGCATACACTCTTACCCTACCATCCAAAATAATACATCATATGGAATGAACATTCCCCTTACACTTGAATTTTTACATACTTTACAATAAACTAATCTAATGACTTGAATTAAGATAATCAAAACACTTGAAGTACTTTTTAAGATTAACGCATATATGGGGGTAATATATGATGATTTTCCCCATTACTCCATAACATAAGTACTTTACCCACGAGTCCCAATCTTCCCAAAACAATATGTGCAAGGATATGACTCGACTTAGCAACCATGTAATCAATTAGATAATTAACTAAGGGTTTAAAACAAATAACAATAACGCACTAAAGATGAGTGCATACACGGAAGACTAAGGCGATTTGGGTGTACATTTAAGTAGGGTGTAACAAATTCTTCCTTTAAGTAAGATGCTTAAAGGTAGAAACGAAAAGATAGGCTCGGAGGGGTGTACTAGGGGTTTCGTGTACTAAAAATGAGTACAACGCTAATGGTGTGAGAAAAATTAATTGACTTAACTAGCCAAGTAATATGACTTAAATGGTCAAGTAATTATGATACGGGTTTAACACAAGGGTGATCCTAATGCCTATTATCATGTAGTAAATCCTACTACATGAATGTAGTCTCACTAGCGGTCTCGGGATGCATCACTAACGCAAGTTCTAGAATCTAAATGCTACCGGTACACTCATAAGTACTAATAATAAATGATTTTCATATCAAATCTAAAGGCGAACCTCACATATTTGGGTGGAAAATTTTTCTGAATGATACTGTTTTGTGCTAGTTATACAATCTCCTATCCATGAGACGCTTGCTAAGGCTAAAGTTTCACTCCTAAATGTTGGAAAACTAGAAGGGGAGTTGAATAGTTTTCCCTTATTTTTCATTTTATAAAAACTTTGTTTCAAAATGTTGATTCAAATTTATTCAATTGTATGTTTGGAAAACTTCAATTAGAGTTTAGTATGAAAACAACATATAATCAATATGATCAATTATATATGTAAGCTTTTGAAAAGCTTAGTTTTATGAATGAAGCTTTGGTCGATCTTTATGTGAATACGTTTTCCTTTTAAAATCTTAAAACGTTTTGTATCAAATTATCTATCAAGTTAAACTTAATGTGAGAAGTGTGAATAATAATCTATTTGACCATATCATGCAATTATACACACAATCACAATATTAACTACTATGTTCAATACAATCAATCATCACAACTATATAAGCAACAATTAAGACATGTAGGCAAGCATAGAAGTAAAGCGATAAATGCAAGAACAAATGATAAGAGATAAGAGAAAGTAAATGCAAACCGGGCACGATGATTTATAGTGGTTCGGCTACAAGGACACCTTCCTTGTTCCTACTCCACTCCCCGAGTCACGTACTCGAGAGTTTTCCTCACTACTCAACAAGCTCCCTTTTGGCGGAGAAAACCGTACACAACTTCTGCTTACAACATTTAACGACACTAAGCTAAATGTCGAGTTCTAATAGTAGCTAGAACCAATCTCACAACACAACTTCGATCACTACACAACTTCTACACAACTTCACGACTTCACGACTTCATCACAACTTCTTCTAAACTTCTTCACGGCTTCACAACTTCTTCACGTCTTCAGGACTTCACAACTTCATCACAACTTCTTCTAAACTCCACTACTTAATTAATCACACACCTACATCTTCACAACTACATGTCTTCTCCACACTACTACTTCCTCCCACTACATCTTACTCACTCATTAAATCACTTCTAAGTAAGATCATCTTGATCTACTTATTACATATATATAACTCACAACTTCACATAAGCACTAACTAGATCCTAATACATCTTTGGCTTTATGATAGGGAGGATTCTTCTCTTGCACTTTGAGTGATGAGAAATTGGATCACTTGAAACAAAGATTAATAATCTTATGATCAAAGGGTTTTAGAAGGATGTTTAGAGAGAATTGGATCTGAAAATTTTTGTGCAAAAGTTAAGAAAAATTCCAGGTTTGAGGTGGTATTTATAGGGAAAAATTTCTGACCAAATCTGACAGGGGAGCGTGGCCGGTCCCCTTAATTGTGTGTCGGTCCCCTTAAAATTAAGGGGGCCGCCCTACTGAAACGGCCAGATTTTCTGTCTTTTAGTGGGGAAAGTTTATTTGGTGAAAAACTAACTAATTTTGGTTAAAAGTTTGAAATCATATATTTAGTATGATTAAAACATTTTTCTTTATTACCAAAAGTGTTTTTCAAAAATATATAATATGTTTATATAATTAAATAAACTTTGTATTAGTTAATTAAATACCCCTTTGATCATGAGATGTATTAAACACTTGTTTATCCATACCTTAAGTGATTGTTGAAGCATACTTGAGACGTTGAGATGTCGAGGCTTGTTGACGTAAGAATGCATAGGAGAATTGTGGTCACAAGTAACTTAAGCACTTTACGTTATATGTTGTAACTTACATCTTTGTCATCATCAAAACATGAAGAGGATGTTTAGATTAAATATCGTAATATTCATGCCAACACAAACAAATAAAAATCACACAAAGCATGGGTTGCCTCCCAAGAAGCGCTTGTTTTTGTTCGAGTCACGAGCCTGACTCTACCCTTATTTAACGGAAATAGGGGAGGTTTTCCCTACACTTAGGATTAAGTGCGGGTGGAAGTTGCGATACACACCCTTAGGGTGGAAATATGCCTCGTGAGGAAAGAGTGGTGGATGAATTATATGCTCAAAGGGGTATGCTCCTATCATCATAACCTTACCTAATTCAATCGGGTTAATGGGTGGATTAAGATTTTCTCCTAGAAAGGGATCATTTTCAATCAACTTCAAGAGATTACTAGTTTGTGATCCATCTTGACCTAATAAACCCGGTTTAAACCCATAATGTTTCTTGTGATCAAACATAAATGGGTGATGTAAGCATGTAAGGTCATTTTCCACTCCTATATTGGTTTCCTCTCTACAAGGCTTAGAGTCCACTACCTTTATCCTAAGACTATCCGGACTATATGGTTTGATGGATGGATCGGGACCTATTTCAATTCCTAAATTTTCATCCAAGGATGGAAGATTAGGTAACGGTTTTGGTTGAGGCTCCGGTTCTTCAAAACTAGGAACTTCCCTAGAAATAAGAGTAAGGTTATCATTATAAGTATTCAAACCTATATCCTCTAGTTGTGTTTGGTTCAAAGGTACTACCTCAATTGGGATTCCTATAGTCTCTTCTACTTCTTCCGGGTAAGTCACGGGTGGTGTGTATTCCTCAAGTGATGGTGGGACTTTTGGGGTACTTTGTAGGTTTGTGTTATTTACCTCATCCTTCCTTTTCTCAACATCACCTATATCCTCATCACGTGTTTTAGTAGAATCTAACCTAAACATGTTCCTAAGTATCTCAAATCCTTCTCTAGCCATCTCAAGTTCTAAGTCTGATTCATAAGAACCTTCCTCAATAACTTGATTACAATGTTCAATTTGCCTAAAGGATTCATCTTTTTGCTCAATATGATCATGTTCGGCTAAATCCTCCTTAATTGTTTCCTCAAGTTGTGATGTATACAAACCCATCAATTTATTGAACTCATGGTTCACGGATAGGAGGCTTTCCTCAAATTTTTTCCAAAGGGTCTTACTAAAAGGAATTGATCCTAACAATGATTGTTTAATATAGGCCACACATGCGCATAACTCATCAAACCTATCAAACTTTACACCCATCTCCTCTTGTATATATCTAAGATCACTTAAAAATTCATTGGAACAACAGGAAGCAAATCTATCCGAGTAATCTAATTGTTCCTCTATAGTTAATGATCTAAATGGAATTTCATCCGCCATGAAGACAAATGAAAATGGTTTTACAAACAAATGGCACAAAGAAAAAGATAGACTAAAGAAAACCTAAAAATAAAAATAAAATCTTACTAGAAAGGAATGTAGCAAGTATACCTAATAAAAAGAAATTCTAACCTAGATAATAACTATTCCACGGGCTGCGGCGCCAAAAACTTGATGCATGGGAATTGCACCAGGTTTTACCTCTCGAGGGATCTCGAGAAGCTTACAACCCCCACCAGGCAGTGTACCTGATTGTTGTAGTATAGTATAGTGACAAGTACCGGGGGATTGATCGTTCAACTCAGGAATAGTGTCGCTAGGTGATGCGTGGGAATCGCACCTTGCTTTACCTCTCGAGAAGCTTACAACCCCCACCTGGCAGTGTACCTGATCGTTGTAGTATAGTATAGTGACAAGTACCGGGGGATTGATCGTTCAGCTTAGGAATAGTGTCGCTAGGATTAGAAAGCCTAATTTACTAGTTCTAAAGATGAAAGATGATTATTTTTGTATTTTTATGTTTTTATGAAAGCAAGTAAAATCTCGGGTTTTGAAGGAATGGGCGGAATTAGTTGCTATTCAACTAACCCAAAGCTAAGATGCAATCAAAATAAAATAATAAAAATGAAAATAAACTAATTATACTAAGGTTGTGAGCAGTAATTGGAGAAAATGTGTTTACTTAGACTTCATTACTCCCTAGATATCTTTTACGTGTTAATTACTTGTTAAAATTGCATGGATGACGGATCGTATTCCTTAATACCATTCATGGGGTGGCATACATAACTCCCCAATTCTATGAGCTCTTATCTCCTCCTACACCATGACCCAGCACAACTATAGGGATTGTAAACAATGGCTCATGCATTAAATACAACCAATAAAGACCTAGTATGCCTCGGTTCATGTTTCTTAAGACGTTCAAGCATGTTACCATTTGGAGATCTGCCAGTTTTCTTAAGCCTAACATATAAAATCATTCATCCACAACAAGAATAAACAAGTAATCAACACATAATCAATATCTAGGTTTCATTAGATCTAAGCAAACACAAAAGAGATCTAGCCTAGCATAATTGAATTGAGACAAGAACAAGATATAGACAACCAACACATAGACATATTGATTGAATTAGAAGAATACTTATCTCAATTACAATGCAAGGTATCAAGGGTTTGGAACCCTTGAAAAACCTGTAAAAGTTCACCCAAATTCGTCTTTAGGGTTTCTCCAAAACTTCTCTTTTTTAAATGAAAAAACTAGAAAACTATATATAGGAAAACTGGTCTGACGGCGTCAAGACAAGCTTATGACGCCGTCACCTCGCCGCCAAATTCTTCCTCGGACGGCCTTGATCTCCTTGTGATGGCCTGTGTGACGCCGTCACCACCTACGGTTTTTTATTCTTGGGACTTTTGACGCCGTCACCACCTACGGTATTTTATTCTTGCTATCTGACGCCGTCAGGTGCAACTCTTGACGCCGTCACCTAGTACTTCCAGCATGGAAAATTGATACTTTACCGTTTTCTTCACTTTTATGCTCCAAAAACGTCCAAAATGGCTTCTTTTCCAGAATTCACTCTCCAAGTACCTAAAATCACAAAAGGAACGATTTAGGACAATATTTGATCAAATAAAGTCGGATTCGGGCTTAAATGACCCCCTAAAAACCAATCATTTTTCGCCTCATCATATACCCTTACACTTGAGATTTGCTTGTCCTCAAGCAAATGAGCTTTTATTCTACTCAAAAGACAAGTTAGGGGTCATTTAACACTAATATAAAAGTAATTACAACAAATAATCGTTCCACTAAAGACCAATAGACAAGCACGGAGGTCATACGCTAGCAACTCACAAATAGTGTTTAGATACTCACATCTCTCGGGTGTAATAAAGTAATATAACATTATGGAAATGGAACATATCTCTCACTACTTGTCATAGCAAAATAGATTACCATAGGCTTGGGAAAGGATCGAACCTCCACCACATGGCGTAAGCACCTAGGATAAACTATCAAAGAGGTCTTTTAAAGGGTTGTAACGTTAGGTATAGGGATATGAATTACACGGTTTTGTTGGATAAAGGAAGTTTTACTGGTGGCGAGTTAACAATCTTGGTTAATTACATGTACAAGATGGCGTTGCTAAGCCAAGACTAGATCGACTTAAGCTAATAAATGAAAAATAACAAAAACATAAAATGAACATAGAATAAAAACGGGATGGTAGTCCGTATGTTTTTTCTCTTTTCTTTTTCTTTATTTTTTTTTTCTTTTTCTTGAATTTTCGATTTTTTTTTTTTTTTTTTTTTTTTTTTTTTTTTTTTTTTTTGCATACACTCTTACCCTACCATCCGAAATAATACATTATAGGGGATGAGAATTCCCCTTACACTTGAATGTTTACATACTTTACATTTAACTATTCTAATGACTCGAATTAAGAAAATCAAAATGCTTGGAGTACTTTTAAGATTAACGTACATATGGGGGTAATAAATGATGTTCTTCCCCATTACTCCATAAATTAAGTACTTACCCATGAGTCCCAATCGTCTCAAAACAATATGTACAAAGATATGACTCGACTTAGCAACCATGTAATCAATTAGAAAGTTAACTTAGGGTTTAACAAATAACAATAATGCACTAAAAATGAGCGCATACACGGAAGGCTAAGGCGATTTGGGTGTACATTTAAGTGGGGTGTAACAAATTCTTCCTTTAAGTAAGATGCTTAAAGTTAGAAATGAAAAGATAGGCTCGGAGGGGTGTACTAGGGATTTCGTGTACTAAAAATGAGTACAACGCTAAGGGTGTGGGAAAAATTAGTTGACTTAACTAGCCAAGTAATATGACTTAAATGGTCAAGTAATTGTAATACGGGTTTAACACAAGGGTGATCCTAATGCCTCTTATCATGTAGTAAATCCTACCACACGAATGTAGTCTCACTAGCGGTCTTGGGATGCATCACTAACGCAAGTTCTAGAATCTAAATGCTACCGGTACACTCATAAGCACTAATAATAAATGCTTTTCCTATCAAATCTAAATGCGAACCTCACATATTTGGGTGGAAAATTTTTCTGAATATACTGTTATGTGCTAGTCATACAATCTCCTATCCATGAGACGCTTGCTATGGTTAAAGTTTCACTCCTAAATGTTGTAAAAAATTTTAAATTTGGCGCTAAAATTACACTAACAAGTATTTCTCGTAGTTTTATTACACATCTACCATCAAACAAAACAAACTCAAGCGAAAGTGTATATGTAAGGTATCATCTTTTTACCCTCCCCTTACACTTAAGATGAACATTGTCCCCAATGTTCAAGTAAAGAATGTAAAAGTGAAAAAGTAAAGAGAATGAAATCAAATACTCCCCTGATTCGCTCGGTATGGATTTTAGTTGGCCAGGTTAAATCTTCTTCCAAGAAAACGAACAATCAAAGCTTCCCTTCCAGAATATAAATCATCTCCTTGTCGAACATAACCTGTGAAACCTGACAAAATAGACAAGACAACCTCGCGTAAAATCGGCGGCATCCTATATAAGTTCCTAAATCCTAGAAAACAAAGTAAGATATAATGCTTTTGGAATGAAGTTTGCAGATTTCCTGGAGATTATAAAACTTAATAATTCACAAAAACCATAAGACTCCGTTAGAAAAACAAAACCGGTAAAATTTCCAGATTTTAACTCCTGACGCCGTCAAGAGTAAACTCTGACGCCGTCAGAATGGACCTGCAGAAATTCTTATGTTAAGTTTCCGGAAAATTTCTGGAAAAACTTGGTCCTACTTCCTGGAAAATCCCGCAAAACTTCATTATGACTCAATACAAGCATTTGACTCTAACAAATATGAATATACATGTTCATTTATTATCGTGGAGAATCATGATCGGTTTGTTTCTTAAAAAACATATTTGGGGTTTCCCCTTACACTTATCTTTTGCAAAAATACTTTTAGGTTGGAGTTAAGACTAGGCTAAACAACATAGTAAAGTATTTCCACATTTTAATTGAGAAGCATGATCAACCAACAATAAAAACAAAGCATGCATACGGAAGCAAATAACAATCAAACAAATAAAAATCACACAAAACATGGGTTGCCTCCCAAGAAGCGCTTTTCTTTATTTACGAGTCTTGTAGCTAGACTCAAGGCTATGGGTTACTACGTGATCTCATCATTGGTTCCACTCTCCGATTGTAGATATTCCTTGTAGAAACCAATCACCTTTTTCTCAATCGCCCCCATAATCATTTGGGCAAATTCTTCATTGACTTTATACCTTGGTCCAAGGGCCAGGCAATCTTTGTAGTAAAGACTCTTTTTTTCCCATACATAGTCCATGCCCTTTTTCTTATCCTTCTCATCAATATCCTCAAAAGCACCAACGTTGTCCTTATCCAAACGAGATATAAAGCGAAATTCTTTCATCCTATTTGGCATCCTATAAGTAATACTATCGGTGCTACTTGCAAATCGGATCGTGCCTTCTACCTCATCATATTCTAACTTAGACTCCTCAACAAATGGTTTGCCAAACACAACATTGGATAATCGACAATCAATAACATTAGCAAGATCCTCCACAATCATAAAGTCGGTGAAAAAAGTGAAATTACCAACAAAGACACGTAAACCTTTAACTCTCCCGACAAAGTTACAAACTCCACCGGGGTACTTGGGATCCCTTCTAGGTTCAAGTCTTGTTTCCACTATATCATTATAAACCGTTGAGGACATAATGTTGATTGGAGATTTAAAGTCTATGTAAGCATTGCTAATGTGCCTATATCCAATCATACATGGTATCTTAGCATTCTTAGGATCGCCTCTCTTGATCTTAGGTTCAATTATGGTGAAGGGAGATCGCGGGTTATCAATAAGATTATTATAATATGCAATCTCCTCCTTAGTGGGGTATAGATTAAAGTAGTCGTTAAGCTTCGGATCCATTGCCTCCTCTTCTAGTCTCTCAACAATATTCACAAAGTCATTAGGCCCTAGGTCCTTATTTGAATACAAGGCGGTTGCTAGGTCACTAAATGTATGTTCGAGTTCAATCTTAACCAACCTATTAAGCTCTCTAAGTTCCCTAATCTCACTCTCAATCTGTTCACGTAACACAGCCACTTCTTCAGGGGAAAGGGGTGGATTCGCGTTTTCCATAATGGTCAACGGAATAGTCAATGAGGTTAATTTACTAACAAAAGCACAAAGAAATTAGATAGACTAAAGAAAACCTAAAAATAAAAATAAAATCTTACTAGAAAGGAATCTAGCAAGTAGACCTAATAAAAAGAAATCCTAACCTAGACAATAACTATTCCCCAGGCTGCGGCGCCAAAAACTTGATGCGTGGGAATCACACCTTGCTTTACCTCTCGAGGGATCTCGAGAAGCTTACAACCCCCACCAGGCAGTGTACCTGATCGTTGTAGTATAGTATAGTGACAAGTACCGGGGGATTGATCGTTCAGCTTAGGAATAGTGTCGCTAGGATTAGAAAGCCTAATTTACTAGTTCTAAAGATGAAAGATGATTTTTTTTGTATTTTTATGTTTTTATGAAAGCAAGTAAAATCTCGGGTTTTGAAGGAATGCGCGGAATTAGTTGCTATTCAACTAACCCAAAGCTAAGATGCAATCAAAATAAAATAATAAAAATGAAAATAAACTAATTATACTAAGCTTGTGAGCAGTAATTGGAGAAAATGTGTTTACTTAGACTTCATTACTCCCTAGATATCTTTTACGTGTTAATTACTTGTTACAATTGCATGGATGACGGATCGTATTCCTTAATACCATTCATGGGGGGGCGTACATAACTCCCCAATTCTATGAGCTCTTATCTCCTCCTACACCATGACCCAGCACAACTATAGCGATTGTAAACAGTGGCTCATGCATTAAATACAACCAATAAAGACCTAGTATGCCTCGGTTCATGTTTCTTAAGACGTTCAAGCATGTTACCATTTGGAGATCTGCCAGTTTTCTTAAGCCTAACATATAAAATCATTCATCCACAACAAGAATAAACAAGTAATCAACACATAATCAATATCTAGGTTTTATTAGATCTAAGCAAACACAAAAGAGATCTAGCCTAGCATAATTGAATTGAGACAAGAACAAGATATAGACAACCAACACATAGACATATTGATTGAATTAGAAGAATACTTATCTCAATTACAATGCAAGGTATCAAGGGTTTGGAACCCTTGAAAAACCTGTAAAAGTTCACCCAAATTCGTCTTTAGGGTTTCTCCAAAACTTCTCTTTTTTAAATGAAAAAACTAGAAAACTATATATAGGAAAACTGCTCTGACGGCGTCAAGACAAGCTTATGACGCCGTCACCTCGCCGCCAAATTCTTCCTCGGACGGCCTTGATCTCCTTGTGACGGCCTGTGTGACGCCGTCACCACCTACGGTATTTTATTCTTGGGACTTTTGACGCCGTCAAGATGGCTTTTTGACGCCGTCACCACCTACGGTATTTTATTCTTGCTATCTGACGCCGTCAGGTGCAACTCTTGACGCCGTCACCTAGTACTTCCAGCATGGAAAATTGATACTTTGCCGTTTTCTTCACTTTTATGCTCCAAAAACGTCCAAAATGGCTTCTTTTCCAGAATTCACTCTCCAAGTACCTAAAATCACAAAAGGAATGATTTAGGGCAATATTTGATCAAATAAAGTCGGATTCGGGCTTAAATGACCCCCTAAAAACGGATCATTTTTCGCCTCATCACTAGGATTAGAAAGCCTAAAAACTAGGTCAAGAGGTGAGGGATGATTCTTTTTGTATTTTTATATTTTTATAAAAGCAAGTAAAAATCTCGGGTTTTAGAGGAGTGGGCGGAATTAGTTGCTAATCAACTAACCCAATAACTAAGATGCAATAAAAAAAAATAACAAAAATGAAAATAAAGCTAATTTAACTAGTGGTGTGAACAATAAATGGGAAAGTTGTGTTTACTTTGATTTCATTACTCTCTAGATACCTGCAAGAAGCTCCTAACATGGGATCACTAGAATTCGCTCATGCATTAAATACAACCATAAAAACCTTAGTACACATTGGTTCATGTTTCTTAAGACGTTCAAGCAAGTTACACTGTGGAAGTCTGCCAGTTTTCTTAAGCCTAACATCGAAATCATTCATCCATTACAACTAAAAACAAGCAATCAACCTATAATCAACATCTAGGTTTCACTACATCTAAGCAAACACACAAGAGATCTAGCCTAGCATGTTAAAATCAAGACAAGCGTAAGATATATTCAAACAACATATAGACATATTGAATGAATTGAAAGGATACTTATCTTAATTGAACATGAAAGGTTTCAAGGGGTGAAAACCCTTGAAAATACTGTTAAAATCGAGTTAGGGTTTATTCAAGTCGTCCCTAATATTGTCCTCCTTTATTGAATGAAAATTACAGAAGTATATATAAATTTTCCAAGGTGACGGCGTCCAAAAGAAAATTCTGACGCCGTCAACCCGCCGCCCATAATATAATCGGATTGCCTAGATCCAGATCTGACGCCGTCATGTGTAATGTTGTTCTGTGCCGTCACCACTTTAACTCTTGACGACCATGCTTTGACGCCGTCACATTTCTACTGGACCGTCACCACTTTTGCTCTTGACGCCGTCATCAAAACGCTCTTGACGCCGTCAGGTACTGTTCCCAGCAAGGAAAATTAAGACTTTGCCGTTTTCTTCACTTTTATGCTCCAAAAAGTCCAAAATGCTTCCTTTTCCAGAATTCACTCCAAAAGTACCTAAAATTATAAAAGGAACGATTTAGGGCATTATTTGATCAAATAAATTCAAATTCCGTCTTAAATGACCCCCTAAAAATGGACAATTTTTCGCCTCATCATTTACTAACAACAATTCATGAGATCAAAATGGCTTCATGATAGGCATACTCACTTAATCTGGTGGTCTGTTTTTTTGAAAAAAAGAAGCCATACAAAATGCCATAATGCATGACTAAAAGTGCCAAACAAAATAAATTAAAAGAAACAAAGAATTACCATACCGCATACACTTTTACCGTTGTTTGTTTATATAAGCAAAAGCGCAAATTACATTGGCATTTCCATGAACACTTTCCCTGCGTCTTATGAAGTTGTACCTACGAGATTCAAAATGTTTATTAGAACATGCAAAAATTAAGTGACTTTCAATTAAAACACTATTTTCATTCAAGAAATTTATCAAAAACTTACATAAGAATTGCTCTTAATTAAAACATTTTTTTTCTTTTCTAATTCACATATCATCAAGATTTAAAGTGGATTCAAACATTTGCTAATATCCATTCTAACAAACTTGGCCCAAAATATCCACACTATAATATACTTATGAAGTGTACTATGTACATGTGCATGATTTTTTTATTATAACAAAGCTCTATCTAGCATTTTATCTAAGAATAAAACATACTATAAAAAATGAGATTTGTATATATTTTCATTGACCATGTGACAAAATACTCACCTGACTTGATTAAATGTTTATGTGGATCATAAAGTCATAGCATCCGCCTAAAGTTGTTCATCATATTATAAATAAAAATAAGAATATAATAAAATTCATTATCAAATTAAAAATCAAATAAACCTAGGTAAAGATCTGGAACAACAAACTCAGTGCTCATGTTTCTACCATTGATCATTATGCACATCCCACATCCTACAAATCATCACCACAATGGGACCCTCATCTCCTTCCTGATCAAGGGTGTAACTTCGGGACTGTTATTTTGTTTGACTTTGACATACTCTCACAGCAGCTATAGGTGGAAAGTGTGGCTGCCTGACCCAGATGCCTTATTTATACAATTCCAGCTAAATGAAACATACCTGAAGACATTAAATGCTTAGAAGACGGAAGGAAGAGATGCATGAAGTTTAATGCTGAGAAGATGGAAGGAAGAGTTG
Source organism: Artemisia argyi (assembly GCA_030686995.1). Classification (NCBI taxonomy): domain Eukaryota; kingdom Viridiplantae; phylum Streptophyta; class Magnoliopsida; order Asterales; family Asteraceae; genus Artemisia; species Artemisia argyi. The sequence goes on from CM060680.1 coordinate 2,504,218, forward strand.
CAGGGGTTTTTTTGTCTAGGGAGATTTTCGGGCTTCTTTATTTTTATTTTTTTTAATTTTTTTTAAGGGTTGTAAAGTCAGGATACTATAAAACCTGTTAAAAGCTTTCAAAAGAAGCTCATCATTAATTCTAACATTCAAACATGAGGCTTTACAGATTTCAGCTTTATGTATCCTTAAAAGCTTCAAAATAAGCTCCACATGTACTAAATTTATTAGCTTAAACCACATATTTGAGTTACTTAGTTTGTGACATTAATGCTCACATTTAATATGGGGAACTCAATCTTTATATATACGAGGCAGGCAGAACCCGTGCTACGCACGGGCTGAGAATCTAATTGTTAATCGTGTATTCTTTCTGTATATTGGCAAGTGTATACTTAAGTATTGTTCAGTATGTTGTATGAAATGTTTTAACTTTCTTGTATAAAAATTTAAAAATGTTTGATGTTGTTTTGGTTTTGTGGTGTTGTATTTCATAAATGGGCATTTGGTTATTAAGTAGTTATAGCTTTGTTTCTTTTGGCCTATTACTGATTGCATGATAAAAAAATGGCTTTTTTTCTTTTGGTCTATTACTTAACCCTACAATACTTGTCTATTAGATGGTTTTTGCATAGTAATATGAAGCACACGGGGTTTATCTAATTGGTTATAGTTTAATGTGCGTTAAATATTTTCTTTCTTAAGTTTGTAAGTTAAAGTTTGTCTAATAATGTATATATAATAATGCCACATATACTTTATAAAAATCGTTACAAACCTTTTTAACTTCATCTCATTTTATTGTACAACTAATTTCATTGAAAATTAACATTAAAGTCTAACTAATATTAATAAATTTTATTAATAAACTCAATTCTAAATAGCTAACCAAATGAATATTAATTAGTACACTATTAATAATTCTTAAAATCTCTGGACTCCAATATTATGTCTTAAACTTATTTTTTATAATTTACAAATAATTATGTACTTTTCCTTTTATATTCATTATTTAAGTTGCATGCTTACATATATGGTCGCGCACATTTTATTGAATTAATTCGCACATGTGAGTTACATCAATAGAAAACACACATAAATTACTTGAATATGAAAATGCATTAACATACTACATATATCTATATATATTTCATTAAGTTAAATCATCAATTATTCTTGCAACCTTTTCAACTTCATTTCAATCCATAACCGACTTTTAATTCTCTGCTAATTACTAAATATCATGTGATCAATTCCGGCAAGCCTTGCACTTCCATCTCGATGTTGTATATACTTCACATTAAATGCACCGGTTTTGTTTTTCGATAAAAGTTTGAAATTTTGCTTATGTTTAAAACTTAACTTTTTTATTTGATATTATAATTTACAAATGGCTTTAAGTCAAAATTATGTATTTTTTCCTTTCTATTCGTTACTAAATGTGATATTTTTAATATGTTGTATTTTGCTATTATGGCAAACTCATTTAATGGGCGTAAATATTGGTTTCTTACTAATGATTCTACATATAGAAAAAGAAAACACTTTGCGATGCGCGGACCTTCTTCTTTTCAATAATAATTCAATTGCACATAATAAATTCATTCTAATATTTCTCAAATGGCATTTGAAAACAACTACTTACATAAACTAATCAAGCTAAAAACTATCATTTAACAATGTAAATATTGTTTTATATACATGCTCGTGCACATTTTCTTGAATCAATTCACACATGTGAGCTACATCAATAGAAAATGCACATAAATTACTTGTATATAAAAATGCATTAACATAATACATATATCTATATATATATATATATATATGCTTATCTATAACAATCACCTAAATATGTATGAAACAAAGAAAATAGTTGGTATCCCAGTCTTTGGTTCCATTTATCTGAGCATGCATTATCTTGTGTGAGTTTCATTGTACCTGCGTATGATAACTAAATTGAGAAAAAAAGATGGCCGAGTTAATTACAAAGATCTAAAAGATGTGTGAATCATCTCCAAAATGTTGCAAAAGAGAATTTACATACCGCTACCAACAATCAAATATCTAAAAGATGTGTGAATCTGTACATACTAAATGTGATTTTGGCCGGTTTATATAGGCATGAATTAGGTTATATCATTAATTATTATTGCAACCTTTCGCAACCCTTGCACTTCATCTAACCGACTTTAATTCTATACTAAATGCCATGTGATCAATTCGGGCAACCATTGCACTTCATCTCCTTTCATGATTGTATAGTTATTATGAGGCTGCATTGAATTTCGAGCATTAGCTATCTTGTACTATATGCAATGAGACTCCATCTTGAGTATCTTGATTAGTCCACATTAAAATGAATTCGACACAAAAAACGGAACCTAGGATTACCCCTTCCACTAATTACGACACATTCTCACTTTCATGTTCCTACCAACATACCAAAACTCATCTTTTCATGAATAATAATATCAAATTTTATATATATTTGTAACATCAAAATTAAAACAAATAATTTGTGAACTTCAATTAATACCATATAGTAACCATTGGAAAAGAGACCCTCAAATCCCTATCAAAAAACATAGATTAAAATAAATTCTCAAAATATTAATTTTGTCTAGTTGTACTTTCCATCAATTCAACTTTGATTTTGTATTATTTCTAATGTCATGGGGTGGATACATTGCAACCTCTTAAACTGCTTAAGTGGAAGGAAAAAAAAATAAAAGCAAGATTCAAGCCACCATTCATATTCATCTTGTCACACTAATTATAAATCTTGTTTACATATGATTTTCATTTTCTTGCATGCCTAATTTTTTGACAGTTCTTTCATAAATGTGGAGATATTATCCACTCCGTCTCCATCTTCCACTTTGTTTTGTTATCAACATCTTGATATACCCCGTTAGCGTCACTAACCACTTATCAATACCTGCAAGAATAACATTAATAAACTACTAACCAACCCAACATTTTAAAATAGGTTAGCAGATCTAACCCTCGGTTCCTTCTCAGGCAACAACACATCCATTTGTCTTCCATAAATTTCAAAGCTGGACTATCAACCGACTTCACATGCAAGAAAGTTAACCATTTGCTTACCTTTGCATGTATACCCCCTTGCGTTAATCAAGTCAATATTTTTATATGAACCATTGCACGTAACATTAATATGCATAGTACACTTTCATTGGACGGAGAAATTTTACATTAACCAGCTAAATTCAATTCCATATGTGAGAAGCTACACCAAAAAGAACTTTATCACACTATAAGGTAAAATATGGAAAACCTATTGACTGAAAAAAATGATCATGTCAATATCTGTTTCAAAACTATTTATCTAATTAGCAAGCTTGTTAATTCACAGATCTTGAGCCATAAAAACAGATGGGGTACATACCAAGGTTACGGTTATTGATGCCAATGAGTTCAATGCCATAATAAAAGCTCGGTCAATATGATGTTAACGGAACTCACCCCAGTCATGATATATATGGGCAATACCTAAAAAAATACATGGCACCCAATATGTTTGGAGTACTGGTAGGCACAACATTCATAACTCATCACTTATTCGAGACTGCAGCAAAACCTCCAAGGCCAACATTCATACCCATAATGTTCCTATATCTTGTAGTGCCATTTAACTGGTTGGACTTTTGTAAGCACCAACATACGCATTTCAAATTTTACTATCTTCTTAATAAGGTTCAACATAACAAAAAATTGAAAACTTGTGAGTACCAACATACGCATTTCACTGTTGTAGCCTTGCTGGAATAATGCTCCTCCTGCTGCTTCACCTGCACTATTAGCTTGTGAGTTTTATTTTTTAATTTTTTATTTTTTTTTCTTTTGAATATCCTTACCTGAAAAAGCATTGAGAGAACAAATATACCATAAACCTTGTAGGGTTTATACACCCTACCTCCCAAATGCTTATGTCACCAACGTTTCTTCCAACTGTAAAGCATTGTGCACATTATGCCATAAGTTGTTCGTATGTTGAATGTAAATGATGTCCTTAACTTTTTCTAACTTAATGTATAAAAATACGATATGAAACTTTAACTCGGACTAAAGAAGCTCAACCAAAGAGCATAGTTTGATGTTGACAATGGAAGTCCATGCATATGACATTAGAACAGTGGTTAAGGTTCCAAACTTCAATTTTTTGAAGATCATTGGGTGAATAATTTTTAAGGCAGAGGAGCTCAAAAAAAATTCATTTACCGTGTCAGAGGATGTTTTAGGAATGCAGCTGTACACATAAGAGCAGAATATCAATTAACACACATTCATTTAGTGTGTACAATTTTTTTTCTTCATATAATACCAAGACACTATTTCACTTCTTACTTTTTAGTCATTACACTTTTTTGGTACATATAAGTCATTAAAAGATGAATTAGTTCCAGTTTGGGTCAATTTGTGACAAAAACTAATACTCCCCCGTCCCAAAATTATTTTTCACTTTAAATTTTTAAAGTCAAACTGGTTCAACTTTGACCATGAATATTTTTTTTTATTATTATATAATAATTGATGAAAAATTATACCATTGAAAAGTATACTTAAAACCCAATCCATTTATATATTTTGCATCAAATATTATATAACACACACAAAACTATTTAAGTTCAAAGTTGAAGAAGAAAAACTAAAAAAGTCAATAGTGGACAATAAATTTGGGACGGAGGGAGTAGTAACTACAGGCCTCGAAAATTGAAATCACATTGTTCAAAGACTACACGAAATTGATATGACATTTTCACAGCCATGATTGGTTAGAATCTGATCGGTATGTAACAATTTGCTCTAAGTGCTTCTAAGCATGTCCTACTCGTCAACTGCAACCAAACAGATATGGCAATCTTTTCAGAATTATGAAACACACACACGTAAATAATAATTAGTGAAGATAACCTTACTAATGGTCTTCGTCATCAGAATCATTGTCATCATCTTCCTCATCGGATCCTTTAATGTTTGGTTGGTGCTGCATGTTTCTACCAAAGATAAAAATAAAACCTTAAATTGCAGCTCCTATGCTTTCAATTTAACTATGGTTTTAGCATCTTGTATAACCTTATATATTTTAGTGTTATACTTAAAAAAGCAAGAATAATCCTTTTTCTACTATTTTTTTCATAGTACACCTATATCTACCATTAAAAGTCTACAAACAAAACTTGCTACTCCAAAGGGGGCGTTTGTGATTACTTATTATAATTATGCACATGATCATTGCTCTTTTATCAGAATTGTTTTGAATTATCAATTCTTCCATCCTTTTTCTTCTAAATTTTATCCAAATACACTAATAGCTATAATGAAAAGTCAACATAATAATCAACAACAAAATTTACTGCTCTAAAGATGATGATTGGAACTACTTAATAAAATTGATTATCAGCCAGCACAATAGCCCCTCCTTCTCGTATGAGTGAGTTGTTGTACACAACTTTTGTTAGTCTAACAACATAAGCTATAGTTTGAAGGAGTAATGACTTGAAAATCTGTTCAAAGTCTTTCATAATTAATTGTTAAAAACAATATGCAATCTAGCGCTCCATAAAGAGTCAAAAATGACATAAATTTGATGATTGAAATCCATGACACACAATAACAATCTTATTGAACCATTTTCTAGCAATAAATCCACAGGTTCTCACCATGCTAATTCATTGTAACTATTTTCTACTAACTTTTCTGAAAACGCAAATAAAAATCTAACCTTTATCAAACAAAACAAAAACTTTTACTCAGTAACTTAAGAAAACTAATGCTTTTACATGTACCATATTTGCATATGCACTCTTTGTTCTTAATCAATATATGTATTTCTCAATGTTCACTTTCTTTGATACTTCAAGAATTTTGTACTTTCTTATAGTAGGCATAAGTTGTATGTTGATCGTCGAATTTGTTGTGACCGTTAATGCACCAAGTAGTACCAATATATAGTAAGTTAAACTATATGAAATAACGAATCCATATGGTGAAATATAATTACATAATTATGTCTTAAAAAACTTGATTCCAAGGCATAGCTAAACTTTTACAAAACTCAAACAACAGCTAACATACTAAAGTACATTGCAAAAATTGCATTTTAATGACAAATCATTCATAAGTACAATAAAATTTAATTTGTTTTTATGTTAATGTAACATGACCATCAACTGTTTAAAGATTATAAACTAAAGCGTATTTGACATCTTTAATACCCACCTTGAATTACAGTCATAATCGGTATACAACCAACTTTGTTTACTAACAACAATTCATGAGATCAAAATGGCTTCATGATAGGCATACTCACTTAATCTGGTGGTCTATTTTTTTGAAAAAAAGAAGCCATACAAAATGCAATAATGCATGACTAAAAGTGCCAAACAAAATAAATTAAAAGAAACAAAGAATTACCATACCGCATTCACTTTTACCGTTGTTTGTTTATATAAGCAAAAGCGCAAATTACATTGGCATTTCCATGAACACTTTCCCCGCGTCTTATGAAGTTGTACCTACGACATTCAAAATGTTTATTAAAACATGCAAAAAGTAAGTGACTTTCAATTAAAACACTATTTTCATTCAAGAAATTTATCAAAAACTTAAATAAGAATTGCTCTTAATTAAAACCTTTTTATTCTAATTCACATATCATCAAGATTTAAAGTGGATTCAAACATTTGCTAATATCCACTCTAACAAACTTGGCCCAAAATATCCACACTATAATATACTTATGAAGTGTACTGTGTACATGTGCATGATTTTTTTTATTATAACAAAGCTCTATCTAGCATTTTATCTAAGAATAAAACATACTATAAAAAATGAGATTTGTATATATTTTCATTGACCATGTGACAAAATACTCACCTGACTTGATTAAATGTTTATGTGGATCATAAAGTCATAGCATCTGCCCAAAGTTGTTCATCATATTATAAATAAAATAAGAATATAATAATATTCATTATCAAATTAAAAATCAAACAAACCTAGGTAAAGATCTGGAACAACAAACTCAGTGCTCAGGTTTCTACCATTGATCATTATGCACATCCCACATCCTACAAATCATCACCACAATGGGACCCTTATCTCCTACCTGATCAAGGGTGTAACTTCGGGACTGTTATTTTGTTTGACTTTGACATACTCTCACAGCAGCTATAGGTGGAAAGTGTGGCTGCCTGACCCAGATGCCTTATTTATACAATTCCAGCTACATGAAACATACCTGAAGACATTAAATGCTTAGGAGATGGAAGGAAGAGATGCATGAAGTTTAATGCTGAGAAGATGGAAGGAAGAGTTGCAGGGTTTTTTTTTTTTTTTTTTTTTTTTTTTTTTTTTTTTTAATCTAGGGAGATTTTCGGGCTTCTTTATTTTTATTTTTTTAATTTTTTTTAAGGGTTGTAAAGTCAGGATACTATAAAACCTATTAAAAGCTTTCAAAAGAAGCTCATCATTAATGCTAACATTCAAACATGAGGCTTTACATATTTCAGCTTTATGTATCCTTAAAAGCTTCAAAATAAGCTCCACATGAACTAAATTTATTAGCTTAAACCACATATTTGAGTTACTTACTTTGTGACATTAATGCTCACATTTAATAGGGGGAACTCAATCTTTATATATACGAGGCAGGCAGAACCCGTGCTACACACGGGCTGTGAAACTAATTGTTAATCGTGTATTCTTTCTGTATGTTGGCGAGTGTATACTTAAGTATTGTTTAGTATGTTGTATGAAATGTTTTAACTTTCTTGTATAAAAATTTAAAAATGTTTGATGTTGTTTTGGTTTTGTGGTGTTGTATTTCATAAATAGGCTTTTGGTTATTAAGTAGTTATGGCTTTGTTTCTTTTGGCCTATTACTGATTGCATGATAAAAAATGGCTTTGTTTCTTTTGATCTATTACTTAACCCTACAATACTTATCCATTAGATGGTTTTTGCATAGTAATATGAAGCACACGGGGTTTATCTAATTGGTCATAGTTTAATGTGCGTTAAATATTTTCTTTATTAAGTTTGTAAGTTAAAGTTTGTGTAATAATGTATATATAATAATGCCATAAACTTTATAAAAATCGTTACAAACCTTTTTAACTTCATCTCATTTTATTGTACAACTAATTTCATTGAAAATTAACATTAAAGTCTAACTAATATTAATAAATTTTGTCAATAAACTCAATTCTAAATATCTAACCAAATGAATATTAATTAGTACACTATTAATAATTTTTAAAATCTCTGGACTCCACTATTATGTCTTAAACTTATTTTTTATAATTTACAAATAATTATGTACTTTTCCTTTTATATTCATTATTTAAGTTGAATGTTTACATATACTAATCACGCTAAAAAGTATCATTTAACCATTTAAATGTTGCTTTACATATATGCTCGTGCACATTTTCTTGAATCAATTCGCACATGTGTGCTACATCAATAGAAAACACACATAAATTACTTGTATATGAAAATGCATTAACATACTACATATATATATATATATATATATATATATATATATATATATATATATATATATATATATATATATATATATATATATATATATCATTAAGTTAAATCATCAATTATTCTTGCAAACTTTTCAACTTCTTCTCAATCCATAACCGACTTTTAATTCTCTACTAATTACTAAATATCATGTGATCAATTCCGGCAAGCCTTGCACTTCCATCTCGATGTTGTATATACTTCACATTAAATGCACCGGTTTTGTTTTTCGATAAAAGTTTGAACTTTTGCTTATGTTTAAAACTCAACTTTTTTATTTGATATTATAATTTACAAATGGCTTTAAGTCAAAATTATGTATTTTTTCCTTTCTATTCGTTACTCAATGTGATATTTTTAATATGTTGTATTTTGCTATTATGGCAAACTCATTTAATGGGCGTAAATATTGGTTTCTTACTAATGATTCTACATATAGAAAAAGAAAACACTTTGCGATGCGCGGACCTTCTTCTTTTCAATAATAATTCAATTGAACACAATAAATTCATTCTAATATTTCTCAAAGGGCATTCGAAAACAACTACTTACATAAACTAATCAAGCTAAAAACTATCATTTAACAATTTAAATATTGTTTTATATACATGCTCGTGCACATTTTCTTGAATCAATTCGCACATGTGAGCTACATCAATAGAAAACGCACATAAATAACTTGTATATAAAAATGCATTAACATAATACATATATCTATATATATGCTTATTTATAACAATCACCTAAATATGTATGAAAGAAAGAAAATAGTTGGTATCCCAGTCTTTGGTTCCATTTATCTGAGCATGCATTATCTTGTGTGAGTTTCATGGTACCTGCGTATGATAACTAAATTAAGAAAAAAAGATGGTCGAGTTAATTACAAAGATCTAAAAGTTGTGTGAATCATCTCCAAAATGTTGCAAAAGAGAATTTACATACCGCTACCAACAATCAAATATCTAAAAGATGTGTGAATCTGTGCATACTAAATGTGATTTTGGCCGGTTTGATGAGGCGAAAAATGAACCACTTTTAGGGGGTCATTTAAGCCCGAAATTAAATTTATTTGATCAAATATTGCCCTAAATCGTTCCTTTTGTGATTTTAGGTACTTTGGGAGTGAATTCTGGAAAAGGAAGCATTTTGGACGTTTTTAGAGCATAAAAGTGAAGAAAACGGGAAAGACTTAATTTTTCTTGCTGGGAACAGTAGGTGACGGCGTCAAGAGTAACAATTTGACGGCGTCAAGAGTAAATTTCATGACGGCCCAGTACAGAAATGAAGGCGTCACAAGGAAGAGCGTCAAGAGTAAAATACGTGACGGCCTGGAAAAATATAATGCGTGACGGCGTCAGATGTAGATCAAGGCAGTCCGAGAATTCTTTTGGCGGCGAGATGACGGCGTCACAATGTTGATCTTGACGCCGTCAGCCTCAATTTTCTATATATAGTTTTCTAATTTTCATTCATTAGGAAGAACAAGTTTGGAGAAACCCTAAGGCCGAACCATATACGAATTTTACAGGTTTTTCAAGGGTTTTCTGCCCTTGAACCCTTACATGTGTAATTGAGATAAGTGTTCTTTTAATTCAATCAATATGTCTATGTGTTGGTTGTCTATATCTTGTGCTTGTCTTGATTCCACCATGCTAGGCTAGATTTATCTTGTGTTTGCTTAGATCTAATGAAACCTAGATGTTGATTATGTGTTGATTACTTGTTTATGGTTGTATTGGATGAATGATTTCAATGTTAGGCTTAAGAAAACTGGCAGATCTCCAATTGGTAACATGCTTGAACGTCTTAGGAAACATGAACCGATGTGTACTAGGTTTTATTGGTTGTATTTAATGCATGAGTAAATTCTAATGATCCCATGTTAGGAGCTTCTTAGCCGGCTCGACATAGGAGTGAAGTAGGCACTCATAGGATTGGGGAGTTAAGTACGCCACCCTATGAATGGTATTAAGGAATACAATCCGTCATCCACGCAACTATAACAAGTAATTAACGTGTAAAACATATCTAGGGAGTAGTAAAATCTAAGTAAACATATTTCTCCACTTATTGCTCACAACCTTAGTTTAATATAGTTTATTTTCATTTCTAGTATTTTATTTTGATTGCATCTTTAGTATTGGGTTAGTTGACTAGCAACTAATTCCGCCCAAATCCTTCAAACCTGAGATATTTACTTGCTTTCTAAAAAATATAAAAATACAAAAATAATCATCCTTCATCTTTAGCACTAGTAATTAGGTTTTCTAATCCTAGCGACACTATTCCTAGCTGAACGATCAATCCCCCGGTACTTGTCACTATAATATACTACAACGATCAGGTACACTACCTGGTGGGGGTTGTAAGCTTCTCAAGATCCCTTGAGAGGTAAAGCCTGGTGCGATCCCTACGCTACCATGTTTTTGGCGCCGCAGCCCGGGGAATAGTTATTGTCTAGGTTAGAATCTCTTTTTATTAGGTCTACTTGCTAGATTCCTTTCTAGTAAGATTTTATTTTTATTTTTTAGGTTTTCTTTAGTCTATCTTATTTCTTTGTGTTTTTGTTCGTAACTCTTCACCACCAGACATCATAGACGATGGGAACATCTTTGAACCCGTCATCCCACCACAACAAAACCCACCAATAGAACCTCTTAGGCCCCGAACCTTAGGAGAGTATTCCCGACCTAGCCACCAAGGCTACCGAAACACCATTGAGCTCACCGGAGCCAATGTGACCCCCTTGCGATCCGACACCATCCGGTTGGTGCAAAGCGGATGTGCATTCCATGGACTTCGTTCCGAAGATCCAAACCAACATCTTAAGGACTTCCTTAAAATCGTAGACTCCATAGACCTAGATGTTGCAACTAGAGAGACAACCCGATTACGCCTATTCCAATTCTCTCTACGGGATCAAGCTAGTCAATGGCTTGAGCGTTTACCCGCGGGATCCATCACCACATGGGATAATCTCACCAATCGCTTCCTTACTCAATTCTTCCCACTGGGGAAGACTGCAATGCTTAGAAATGACATTTTGATGTTTGAACAACATCAGGGTGAAACTTTCTACGAAGCATGGGCCCGTTTTAAGGATCTCCTCCATAAGGTCCCTCATCATGGTATAAACCTTTGGTTATTAGTTCAGATTTTCTACGACCATGTTGACTATCACACTAAACGTACAATCGATTGGGCCGCGGGAGGTAAACTGCGTGATAAGAACGCCGAGGAGTCCTGGGCAATTATTGAGGAGCTTGCCGCCGATAATCAAGAGATGTGGGAGTTTAATCATACGATAGAAGCGGCCATCAATGCAGTCTCAACATTTGGAGGAACCACCGAAATTCTCGATGAACTCCTATGCAAACTCGAGGCAAAAGTTGACTATTTTGAGGAAAGGCAAAGGAGACCTTTAAGTCCTAGATGGGCTACTGTCAATTCTGTCTCGAAACCGACTTAAACACCATTATCAGAGTCACCCTCTAGAGAAAATATAGAGACTTTTCAAAACTATGCCCCACCTTATTCCCCTCCTGAGGAGCTTAGCCCGGAGTTTGAAGCTAGAATGAGAGAATATATGGCAACTCACTCAGATCGGCTTGCTAGATTCGAGGAAGTAGTTTATAAGCAAAAAGAGGAGATGCAAGAGAAAATGAATGAGATGATGAGTCTCTTGGAGGAGTATGCCAACCAGAGAACCCCCGAAAGAATGCTACTAAGGAAAGAAAGCGTCACTCCCACTACCCAATTTGTTAATTCCATCACAATTGTCCACAAGGATGACGAGAAGGTAGAAGCCCCTACTAAACAGACCTTAGAAAAGCCACCAAAATCCCAACCCTTGAGTCTCTACCTGAAACATGATATAAACGAAAACACCATAACAAATTGGATAAAGGGTGACGGGCGTAACCAACCTTCCAAACAGGGTTCTGAGAAAGAGGAAGGGGGAAAAGATGAGTATGATACGTTACCTGGGGGGTCAATATTCGAGAGGCTATTGGTACAAAAAGTGGCTACTAAGCAGATAGCGTGTGGGAACTTTGAGATACCAAGTAGCATCGGGGATTTGAAATATCTTAGTGCTTTCGCCGACCAAGGATCGAAAGTAAATCTTATGCCCCTAACTATTTACATCCAACTAACGTCAAAAATGCCAGCCCCCACATGTGTTAGGTTATCCCTCGCTGGACACTCATACGTATACCCCCTAGGAATCGCAAAAGATGTGTTAGTTAATGTCGCAGGATTCATGTACCCCGTTGATTTTATGATCATCGATGATAAGGGAGATGGATGCATGCCAATAATCCTTGGGGCACCATTCCTCGCCACCGCTAGGGCTGTCATTAAATATGAAGGGAGGAAAATTGAGCTTAAATCTGGGAAAAGAAAGATTAGCTTCCCCATGACCCCGCGAAATTGGCATGAGAATGTGAGTTGGAGAAAGCTCAAAAACAACATTGACACGACACCCATTCGTGTTCAGAATAAAATTCTTGCATAGGAGGCAAGGATCAAAAGCTACAAGCAAGCTAAATGTGAAAGAAGCAAAAGCAATAAAGTTCATGTCGAGTTCGAACATAATCGACCAGTAGAAAGCCATGTACCATTCGAGGAAGGAAACTTGGTACTCTTAAGACACTTGGAAACAACAATACCACCCGATAAACCAAGTACTTGGTGGTATGGGCCTTTCACAATTGAAAGCATGAACC